>VMRN01000001.1:1276514-1320206 GCA_010277015.1 Poeciliopsis turrubarensis | reverse complement strand
AATGTAATCTTATGTCTCCATGGTTACGAGTGATTTAGCTATTTTACTTAATTAAAGACAGATCAGCAGTATCACTTTCTGCTATGAGAATTGGATGTAGTATTTACATTTCTTATGTTGGGTTTTTTTTTCAGAAAACGTCAGTGTTTATAAAAATTAGTTTCATTCCTTCAGTTTTTGAGCATTTTTATATGAGCTGGATTCAGACTTGCTTTTACTCTCTTACATTTACTTTCGTAACATTTTTAAGCGATGTGCTGTGAGGTGTAGTCATCCCTGACCACACTTTTCATTTTTGCTGGAGTAATGTTATAAAGTTACATTTGTACAATTTTTGTTGAAGTTTGCACATAATCTTTGCTGTTCTGATATTTTCTATCTGCTAAGATTGTAGATATTGTCACTGCAGGGCTGGCAAAAAGTTTTATGGGGCCTTAAGCAGAATAATTTGGGGGGGCCCATCTTCCTGATTAGGACCTCATCACCACTAATTGGCCAAGGTTAACCGCAGTCACAGATTGATTTTTGCTGGGCTGTATTTGTGAACAAACTGAGTTCAAAAAATAATGAGTAAATGTTTTTATCTGGTGCAGCAGCCTCACTGACATCTAGGAAGGACGTTTCAATGAATATAGTCTATAATATGGTGTCCCAAACATGCCATGTCTGCTTTTCGGGTCAATATTGAAATTTGTTTTATTTTCAAAATGACTTTTTTTTTTTGTTTTTTGAAGAATCTTTTTAATCTTTTTAATTTTTAAGATAAGCCATTTATACTCAGTATTTTCAAGTGTCAAAATGATTTATTTTTTAAGTAATCAGCTTCCAAAAACTCCATATTTTTCTGCTCAAAGGTGGGTTTGAGGCGTGGTACACCTTCCCCCCACAAACTCAAAAACTGTTAGACATAATGGGCTGAAGATTGTTCTGCTTTTTTCTGGTAATACACTTAATAGAAAAATGCTTTTAGAGTACTAAAAATATAAAGGAAAAAAAATTTACTGCCAGTACAACCAATGGAGCAGTTTGAAGAGTAAGGGAGAAAGTTAACCATATTTTTAAATGTTAAATATGGATACATTTTTGACTAGTTCCAGATCGCTGTGGGCGGAGGGCCCATCTCAGATTATCCTGCCCCGGGCCCAGAAAAAGCTTCCAGCTGCCATGGAAGATGGTCTCGGTTGCGAATGCTTAAATCTAACGATTTATGCTGCGAAGCCTTTTGAGTTCTTTATGCCATGATTTATTTATTTGACACTAACACAAGCTTATTGAATGATCGCCTCGGTTATAATGCAAATTCCGTTTTTTTTCGGTGTAATATCTTAAAACGCAGACAGGCAGCTCTGTTCAGGCTCAGTGGATGAAACGTCACACTCCAAGGCCAAAAGTGGTTCACTGGCTCAGATAAAGAGCTCTGGTTAGTTTCCTTAACACCTGATAACCCCCTACCTACCACACAGACACACACACACACACACCAAATACCTGCTGTTTTTACATTTGAAAAGATCAACATGAACAAGATATAACGGTGTGTGAAAGTGTTGACGGTTGTTTCTGATTAAAACTTGGATTTTATTTCCCTCCTGTTTCTCTTCTTGTTGCATGTTTGAATCAGCGATTCTCTGCTTTTGAGCTCAAACAGGAGTCGTGTTCGTAGTCCTTCTAAAATAAAAATAAGGGTCCCTTTGGTCGGCGAACCAGGCGGGTTGTTATATTATAATCATAGAAAAACGATGAGGGAGCAAATAAGACTTTGAAGCTGATACCTGTGAGTGTCTTCTGAGAAAAATGCAACAGTCCCAAGCATTTATGAATGTTTTACAGTTTTGATGCGAGCCAAATATAACAGCCTGCAGCCAGAGTTAATACACAGAGCACAAAACACTTTGATGAAAAAATATATAAATATTTTACATAAAAAATTGAGGATCTTGCACTTATTTTATGCTTTTATCTTTTGGATTATCTTCTTAAAAACAAAGGTTTTTATTTGTTCTTTAAAAAGCCATAATCAAAGTTAGTTTGAGTTCTTGATCTCTAAAATGATTTTTTTATTTTACAAAAAGAAAACAAGTTCTGATCTGCCTGAAAGTTCAAACAAGTAAAGCAGGTTGCATAAGGCTGTCGCAATAAATCATTTAATTACATGATGAGTGGAAAGGAGTTAAATAATTTCCATTTGTATGATTTATAATTTTCTCTTTTCTCTCTTTCTACCAAAAACTGTTGTTTTGGTCTCAGCTAGACTTTTTTAAAGCACTGCTTTGAATTCATTATTCATTTTGTCCTTTCTGAGTTTTAGATTATATATTGTGGATATTTCAAATGTTGTCCATTAGAACTTAAAGCTTGTTGATCTTCCATTATTATGTCATTACTATCACTTGAAAATTGTTTCAAACCAACAATTTTATCATCTATTGCTGTAAATTCTGGGAAATTTAAGTGAAACAGCTCATATTTTTGCCTGTCCTTAATACTTAAACTTTTAATTTCTTAAACTTTGACTTGGCTGGGTTGCATTATTACCATAGATGGTTGGTTACTTTGGATTGAATCAGTTGTTGAGTTTATCTTAAATAACGTTTTTCCAGTGGTTTGGTTCCGTTTCTCATAGAGAAACCATTAACAAGGTGAGAACCAAATGTAAATACAGGAAGTGGATATTCTGAACTAATAGAAAATATTGATTGAAATTGTTAGTTTTTCTGGGTTTTTATTCAGGCTGAACTAACTGAGAAGCAAACTGAATGATTTCGAGAAAACATCTTGAAAGTTGCATAGGGCTTCGTTTTACAGAAAAGACGCACAGCCTTTGTTTTAGTCTATTTTACTGCGTCTCAGTTGCTAAAACTTTCTTCAGCTGAACAGAAACAAAACTGAAGTTACCGTAGAAGAACACAGCTAGAATACCAGAGATCAGGCCTGAAATCGGGTGTAGAGATGAACTCTGCCCTGAACCTTCAGAGCCACATAAAGACAGTTACAAAGTCGGCCTTCTTTCACCTGAGGAACATCTCCACGATTAGAGGACTAATGTCTCAGCAAGATCCAGAGAAACTCATCTGTGTGTTCATCTGTAGTCACATTGATTTCTGCAACAGCGTCTTCACAGATCTAATCTAAAAATAATTAAATTTAAAACACTATTCTTAGTTTATAAATCACTCAACAGCTTGGCAACAGAACATGTTGAATAGGCTTCCAAAAATTTGAAAAACAGCTGAAACACTGAGTTCCTTTAAATCAAGGCTAAAAAACATTTGATTTGAGTTGCTTTTGACCCTTAATAATTGGAAAATTGATTTATTTTAATCTTCATTTCAATATTGTGATCATTTTGATGAGGACATTGATAAAAATCATCATGTAAAACACAAATCGGCATTCATTACTTTGCCTTGTTGCAAAATGCAATCTCTCCTGTAGGTTTTGTCCAGAAAACCTGCATCAAACTGTTAGGAATCAGTAGTTTTTAATTATTTAGTTTGCCTTTTGAGTTAATTATAATCTGTCAGCAGAAGATGAATCTGTTTCTGCCTGAGTAGTTGGGTTAATTACACCTGAAAACACTGTAGGGGTCTCTTAAGTTTGATAAAATCACTCTTATAAACTCAATCTCCCCTGATATGAAATCAGTATTTATCTTCCATGAAATCCATGTACATGTTCTGGTTTCTAAGAAGAGACTTATTGTCAATAAGGTTGAACTCTTCCTGCCCATAAACCTGAACTGGGTGAGGGATGAGCAGCAGGTGGGACCGGTTTCAGTTGGCCAGTGTGTGAAATCGACTCACTTTCTCATACAAACCGAGACCTGACCTTTGACCTCTGCTGTTGGAGAACTTTGACCTGGAGGGTTTTTTTTCCCAGAAAGCTTCATGGGTGGATTTAAAGTTGTCTGTTTAAAGCGGATTTCCACGCCACAGCGGTTCTTTTGTCTCAGTCTGGCAGACATTTTACAGTTAATCCACTTGTGTTCAGTGTAACTTTTATAACTGGGCGTACAGCATTCCTGAGCTGAAATGAAAGATAAAAATATGTGTGTGTGTTGGAGCTTTTTGAAATGAAAATATGCAGCACATGAAGGAGGATCTTTCAGTGTTTTTGTTCCTGCTGCTCAGACCGAACAGAGTTCATTAAAATACAGAGTCTTTGATCTTACGAATGTTATGATAGAAACAAAACTTATTCCTCACCAACTTATAGATTTCAACCCCAAAATAGTTATTTTCATTGTTTTTTCAGTGTTTGACTAAATTTGAATTTATCGAGCTTTCTAGTAGAACTGCTGTATATTTACAGAAGTTATCCAAATAAACACATGCCATCATTGTAGTCCAGTTATATTCCTTAAATAAGCTATTATTTAAGAAAGTAATGATCAGGATTATTTATGTCTCATGCTGGCTTCCATACCTGATTACAGTGAAATAACGCTGTGATAATAAAGCCGTTATTATCACATGTTTTAAAACATTGTGGTGATTGTCAGTCAGCTCCAGAGTTTTCATTCTGATAATGTTTCTGAGTCGCTAGGCTAATGCTAGTCCTATTGCTCTCTGCTTGCATAGGACTCTTTGATATAGATTTGGTTTGTAACATTTCATTATGCTTAACAGTTTATGAACAAAACAGAGAGAAAATGTTTTTGTTTTCGAAACCTGGAAAAACATCACACTTCTGCAAAACCAGCAATATAAAACGCCCTGTGTGAATAACACAAAGTATAGGCAGAGATTTACCAAATGCAGCAAAATGAGACCCTGCTGCTCACAGAATTAACAGATCCATTTAAAAAAAAAAAAAAAAGGATTGTAACTAGTTTATTAGCTAGTACTGGTACAATTCTAGAATAGGATTTTAGGTTAGTTGTGTGTGAAATTGGTCATTTGCTTCCTGAGCTAATAACTAACTCCAGATGTTTCTGGGGTGAGCAGAAAGGCAGTAAAATAAACCCAACTCCTGGAACACTTGTAGTGCCAAAAAACAACTTTATTAAGAAAACCAACTCCATCAGGTCATCACAAAACATAAAATAATGCAGTTTAAATGAAGCAGTGCTTATCGGTTAGCCTGTTTGGTTGTTTTCCTCTCAGTGCAAAAAACACAAAATCCTACCAAGTAATTTTGCTCTAGTTTCTTGGTGCCCTTGAAATGAGACAGTAATTTTTCTGCAAGAAATACAAACTTGTTTTAGATCAATAATCCCTTAATATTGTTGAGAAAGTACTAGTTCAACTGGCAGATTATTTCACTTATAACAATACATGTTTCTCATGTTATATGTTACATTTGTTTAAAGTCTTTTGTTTCTTGTCAGTCACATAATTTAAACAGAATTTATCATTTTATTTGAATAGAAAAATTGGTTTCAGAATTAAAAATAGTTTCTGAATCGAATCATAAACCTAAAAATTGGAGTTGCATCATTAGACACTGAAACATTTCCAGTGTCCTGCTCTTTTTTTTTTTTTTTTTTTTTTTTATCAGATAAGCTGAAGTATGTTCAGTCCTGCATATTCTGCTAGAAAATCTCCTTGTTTTCGTGAGAGAAATGTTGCATTGACTGCAGCCACGTTGTTAATCATTAAACACCCTGATAGTAGAAGTCACAAACATCTCTGCATGTCAACTTCCAGCTTAGACACACTTTAAATCTGCCAGATAGCAGCTATCTGCAGACTTGACCTACTTTCTTTCTGGATCATACATAGTTCTGTCTCTGAAGCTCGCAGGTTCAGCGTGAAGTATCAGTCATTGTGGGTGAACGTCTTTGCTTCACGCGGCAGAGACGAGGGATTAAGATGCAGCACAGAGCCCTGCAGCGCTCTGACTTACAGTAATTACACCAAGTTGGTTCATTTGCTCAGATTAGAGATGAATATGTCTGCTTAATTAGGAAAAAAATATTTAATGTACGCAGCAGGAGGATAAAAACATCTTCATTCACGATATTTTGAGATTCAAGTTAAAAAAAAAATCAGTTCCATGGCAGAATGGATTAGTTTTTATCTTTTTTCTGTTTTGAAGATGTTCAAAACATATATTATATATAATAATAATAAAATATATTATACTTAATAACATAGTTAATGTGATAAAGATAATCAAAAGATGTGTAGATTTGGTTTTAATTTCTATTTATGCTTTTTATAATTGTGTTGTCGTTTCCTTGTTTTGTATTTGCATTGATTAAACTTTTAAGACAAAATGTGTGTACCGTAAAGTCATTTTAACCTTGTTTTTATACCCTTTGTTTTGAGACATTGACACTTTATCGCCGTTAAACTGCACATTTAAACATAAATGTAGAGCGAAATTTTGTTGCGAGGCTCCATTTATTCCAAAAATTGGGAATAAGCAAAACAAAGTGAGCATTATCCAGGGAGAACATAAATGTCAATATGCATTGTCCCAACCAAACAACTTAAAAGTAAATGAAATCATTATTATTATTATATTTATTTTTCAACCTCTGGTGTTTTGTTGCATCTTAACAAAAATCCAAAATGAAAAGTTCAACCCTTGATTTTTTTTTTTTCTTTCTTTCTTTTTTTAATAGCCACAGCTCTTGTCTTTAGTTGTTCAGAAATGGGGAATGTTGCACAGAGGCATGCAAACATGCATGCAGGGCACAAGTATGCAGCTCTGGGCCAATAGCAGCAGTTGTGTGTGTGTGTGTGTGTGTGTGTGTGTGTGTGTGGGTGTGGGTGTGTGTGTGTGTGTGTGTGTGTGGGTGGGTGGGTGGGTGTGTTCCAGTGAACTTGAGTAAACTTGTTTGTTAATGAGTCAATTCTACAAAGTTGATGCAATTATCAGGGCTTCCTTAAATTGGCCTATAACAATTGGCATGGATGACTGGATTTGACCATATTATGTAATTGGATCTGAATCTTTACTCTGTGATTGAGTTTAATTGGATTGGGCTGCATCAGGAAGGAGCGGTGCACCCAAGAACTAGGAAATAAGATATGTCAGTAGCTCCCTGAACAGCTTTGCTGTTGTATACATAGGTGGTAGATTAGGTTTCCCTTAGTTTCTGTTGAGTACTATGAATCTACATTACCTGCTTTCTGCTACAGAAAAAGTTCTTTTCTCTGATTTGAATTGCAGCAGAAGGCAGAGCTGGACCAGGAAACTATTCCTACAAGAACCACAGCTGCATGGATATTTATATTTCAAGCTTACAAAGACAGTGATTAATCGTGGTTAATCTGATAAAATATTTCACTCTATTGACAGTCCTATCATTAATATAAATGTTTATTATTAGCTTTCAAGTTTTAGCTTCATTTTGATACCAGAATAATTCTTATAATCCCTGTTGTTCCTGAGATATATAAAATAATCTTCTGAATGCAGCTTTACACTGCAAAAAACACAAAAAATCACCAAGGAATTGGTTTCTAGTGCAAATATCTTACTTCACTTGAAATAGGACAAAATTAACTTCGAAGCACATTTTCATCAAGACATAAGAGCTTGTTTGAAGTCGATCATTTCTTAATATTGATTTTAAATTAATAGATTATTTCAAGGGAAAATGTCTTGTTACAAGTGAAATAATCTGCCAATGGAACTAGTCTTTTTTAAATCAATAATAAGGAATTATCTTAAAACAAGCTGTAATTTCTTGCTGAAATGTTCTTGTAAGTTAGTTTTGTCTTTCAAGTGTTCGAAGACATTTGCACTAGAAACTCCTTGGTAAGATTTTGTGTTTTTGCAGGGTAAGGGTTAACTTGAACCTTGTTTGCTTATTAAGTATAAAATTATTAAAGTCTTGCTCCTTCAGTGAAGCTGAAAAGTTTTGATGAGTAGCCTGGCGCTAACAGAGCTAGCGTCAGTGGTAAAGAAGATCGGCAGCTGGCGTTTTGTAGCATTTTGCAAAATTTTTTTGGTAGCCATCTGGTGTTCAGAGTTGAGTTGGACACATTAAATGCAGCAGCGATGCTTCTGCATTGAACTTGAACTGCGTGTGTGTTTGGACTGGGCCGTTGTGACTGCAGTCCTGCTGGCCGCCGCGTTGATTATCCACTTCTCTCCCTCTCTCTGAGCCTGGCTTTGTTTGAAACCAAGAAGACTAGTGTCTCCACAGTAACAGTTACTAACGGTTACGCAAGCTTGACAACGGCAACCCGCGATGACCCACATTCCAGCAGTAAATCACAACACACACAGAAACACACATTCCTGACTCCACCCGTCGCCGCCGATCGAAACTGCGCTCAGCGTTTCCACTCCAGCAAACAAACGAGGGAAAGAAAGTGTTGCTCTGTAAAAATGTAAACATCTCTATCAGTTTCCTGCCTTTTCTCGCGTCTTTTGAGTTTTTTTTCTCAGTTTCTGAATATGTCTGACTCCATAACGCTCCCGTCTCACGTTAGTTCAGGGTGTCCAAACTTTTTGATTTGAGGGCCACAACTGTGAAGCTAAAAGTAGCAGTGAGCCACAAAAATGCAGTATGTTTTGGGATGAAAAAAGCTAAAATGATTCCATTGTAAAAACAAACTAAATATGCAGTATTTTGATGTGTTTTCTAGGCTAAAAGAACATTATCCAAGTCTCGTTCTTTTTTTAAACGTTCTCATTTAGCCAGGTTTCATAAATGGGTGCAGCCCCCCGCCTTTCTACTTTCAAGTAAAAGTTGCTGGAGGCAACAAACAATTATTTTAGTCATAGATTAATCAATTTTTCTGACAGTCAAGTAAACGTTGCTGTAGACAATAAATGATTATTTTGGTTATTGGTTAACTGATTTTTCTGCCGATTAAGCACATAAAAATTGGCACTTTTTAAAAAACTTTTTGACAATACTATAAATACATTAAAATCTGCACTTGACCTCTTTTTTTAAATTACCATTTTTTTCTTTTTTTTTTTTTACATAAAACAGAATAAAATGTCAGGTTTTTTGTACAGTTTTGTCTTTACTTCTGCTTTGAGCGTTTTGTAATTTCAGCGCAATGGCCTTAACGATTAATCGATTACTAAATTAGTTAAGGATTATTAAATTAATTACTGTACTATCAAAATGAAAGCAAAAAATTTAGTTGACAAAAGAGTATTTTTAATTTATCTTCAGCCTCTTTTCACTTTAATCTGTTTTAAGTGCATAAAGATGTGCTATTCATGAATTGTGGACCACACAGAATTTGTCCAACGGTTTTTAAATTTAATATTCAAACTCTGAAAGAGTATTTGAATATCCTCAGATGACTTCCTGGTTTCCTGTAAATTCTTCTTTTAATTCTTTGTCAGACTTACTTCATGCAACAAACCTGCAAAATTATCTATTTTCTCGCTCTGATCTGTTTTTCTTGAGTTTTTGATACCAGATAACGTTCGCATAAGGAGAATGGAATGCTGGGAATTTGAGAGATGATTCTGGTGTTCTGAGATAAAACATGAGGTCAACATTTTTACTTTATTTTTTCTTTTTGGTGCTGTGCGCTCCAGCTGCATCAGAAAACGACGGCGTGTTTACGTTTCAGGGTTTTCTTCTCCATCGCTGTAGGAAACGGAACAGCCGTGTTTGAGCTTGCATCTGTGTTTTTGCTTGAGGGAAAGATTTCCTTAAACAAGAGGGGAGAAAATGAGATAATAAAGTTGAAGCAAAGTTAATTGATTCGATTTACAGGTCAGGGAGGAAGTGGGCTTTTCCTGGAAATTACTGTCATTTGCTTCCAATTACGGGCAAAATTAAGATTTCCTCTCAAAATGAACTAGAGATTTAATTTGAAACAATTTAACTTAAAGTTCTTCAATTTAAACCTGTAAAGTTTCTGACCTGGTTAATTTTGTTTGAGTTTTTAATTCTTCCATCCTAAGAGTTTGGCTTTTTTCCAGTTCAAGATTTTTGTACTTTTGGGCTCAAATTATTCTGCAAATCTAAGGAAGCAATAAAGTTGATGTATTTGGAAAATAGTTGAATTAAAAAAAAACAAAAAACAAAACTTGTCTGAAAATGTCAACAATCGCAGTTCATCATGAAGGGGAGTTTCCAAAATGTGGTCCAGGGGCCACAAATGGCCCCTGGAATGATTGTGTCTGGCCCAATTTTTTATTTTTTTTTTGTTGTTGTTTCGACTCAAATTAGACATTAAAATTAAACAAATTAGACAAAATAATTTTGGTAGAAAAATAATTTACAGTATTTTTTTTTCCATTTAATGTTGATCTTTTAAAATTTTACAAATTGCAATTTGTCTGAAAAAATAAGTCTTTCCATTTGAAAGGACCACATTTGTTTGACTTCTACTCAAAAGTTGACTTTATCTATTAAACTAAAGGAAGAGTGGAATAAATCCTGATTCTACTGCTCAGAAATTACATTTTGTTCATTGTTTCAATGGATGCCTTGAAAATTAGCTAAATTTCTTTAAGACAGAAATGCAAAAGCCTTTTTAAGTTTTGAATCTGTAATAATGCCTACGCGTTTCTATTTTATTTGTTAAATTAAAGTATTACATGCTTAGTTTATTGTTGATTTGATACAATAAGTCCTTTTGACTCGCCTATTTTGTCCCATGTGACCAAATTTGGCAGAAATGAAACACAGTTTGAAAAACAGCTTTGTATTTTTAATATTTTCTACATTCTAAACTTTTTTTTCAATAAAAATCATCCATAATGGTTATTTGTTATCTTGCAGCAAAGTTTGACGGTAACAACAGTTTAGGTTTATTTTATCTGCCGGTTTACTTTTTTCTTTCATTGTTGCGTATAAACACAAAAATTCTGCTCGTGTTTTTGCAGTTTCCAGTCTAAATAAACACATAATGGACGCTGCATTTGTTCTACTTTTTCCCTGAAAAGGACCTGGAGTTCCATGGCGTGATGCGGTTCTACTTCCAGGACCGGGTCGCCGGGAACTTCGCCACAAAGTGCATCCGGGTCTCCAGCACGGCGACGACGCAGGACGTCATCGAGACGTTGGCGGAGAAATTTAGGCCGGACATGAGGATGCTGTCGTCACCCAAGTACTCGCTGTACGAGGTGCACGTCAGCGGCGGTGAGTCCTGTGGGCCGCGCGGCTCCCGGCCCGGTCAGCCAACTGCTGCATGAACCGCTGGCTTTGTGTTTCAGAAGAGCGCCAGCTGGACCTGGACGAGAAGCCGCTGGTGGTTCAGCTCAACTGGAACAAAGACGACAGGGAGGGACGCTTCGTCCTGAAGAACGAGAATGACGTCCTGCCGAAGGTGAGACGCATCACGCCGCATCACGCCGCATCACGCCGCATCACGCCGCATCACTTTGAGACGATACGATGACTTAGCTTTAGCTGCTGAGTTCTGACTGTTTAACCCTGAAATCCATCCAATTATCATCCGTCCATCTGTACGTCTGTCTGTCCATACATTTATTTGTTCATTTGTCCACTCACTCATATCTATTCAGCCATCTGTTCATTTTTGCATCAGTCTGTCTGTCCATCCGTCCGAAGTCCTGCCGCTTTATTGGTTTGATTCCTGGTTTGTTTTTCCAGAAACAGTTTTGCTCTGATTTACTTTTTGTCTGATTCTCGCCAGAAGAGTCAGAGTAACGGACCGGAGAAGGAGAAAGACGGAGTGATGCAGAACTTCAAAAGGACTTTGTCCAAGAAGGAGAAGAAGGAAAAGAAGAAGAGGGAGAAGGAGTTTGCTCGGATCCCAGACGGAGATGAACAGATTCTGAGCCGCGAGGACGGGTAAACCCAAACGGGTCCACACTGCTTGACCTCTGACCCGTCTGCTCCGTCTCCTGTGTGTGTTTTCTTTTTTTTTTTTTAATCCACATCCTCCACCGTCTGGCTGTGTATTTTGGTGATTTAGGGAGAACAACCGTCTGGCGGCGGAGGTTTATAAGGACATGCCAGAAACCAGCTTCACCAGGACGATCTCCAACCCGGAGGTGGTGATGAAGAGGAGGCGGCAGCAGAAACTGGAGAAACGGATGCAGGAGTTCATGAGCAGCGATGGAAGGCCAGAGTCGGGTACGTTGAACATTATTTGATGCAGTTTAAATTCTGTTGGAATACAAATGGTTGCAACGAAGCAACTTCACCGCGGTTTGGCTCTCTGACTCCCGATACAGAGGAAAGCAGGAAAAAAGTTCAGATGTTTTCATTACTGCAGATCAAAGGGTCTCACTAATTTGAAAAGATTTTAAATCTTCCAAGTTGTTTCCTGTTCAGATTAATTTCTTGATCAGATATTTGGCAGTGAGTAGTCTGGATTTTTAAAATGTTTCCCAAACCAATCTGTCTCTAAAAAATGCACATTTATATTTATTAGTTCCTTCATTGAATTATTATACATCCTTGAAAATTAAAGACAGTGAAGTACATCCTGTCTCTTTTTCTCTGTTTCAAGTATTTCATCCTAATACCTACAGGTTGCTGAAATGTTAATGTTAGCATGTTTCCTCTCTGTTTTGATATGACTCACTGATTATTCGGCTCCAATCTTATTTAGTCCAAATCGTCATCCATAAACAAAGCTAAAAAAAACTCTTTCCAGAGAAGATGCTGTTGTATTTTCATAACAAAATGTGAAAGAAAAAAGCTTTAGAATAAATCTTTGTTTTGCTGGAGTTGAGTCTCATGTGATCCCAGAGTTAATCTGCAGAGTGACCTGAACATCACAGGTCGCTGCTGCTGCTGCTGCTGCTGCTGCTGCTGCTGCTGCTGCTGCTTTGGTCTCTCATCAGGATCTACAGAAAGGTTTAAATTAAAGTTTATGCCGATGGTTTTCAGTAGCAGTTTGTTTTCATGCGCAGACTCTGTTCTGCAGGTTCTAGTGATGGTGAAGCCATGTTTGTTGTCGTAGTCGGCATTGATCTTTTGACGTGGTTGTAACCGAACCCCAGGAGTGCCATATGTTAGAAAGTCTCACGCCGGCATGTTTACACACACTGAGAGGCATGTTGAGTGAACGGCACAAACCCGCTGACTGGTTGGGTTTGTGACTCAGGCATTACCTAATCGCTGCGCCAGACAGACAGATGGAAGGACGAGTGAAGTGGCTCTAGAAATGGCTCTAACCGCTGCTTGTCTGCAGTTAGAGACAGAAACTGCAGAAAATACAGCTTCTAAAAAATCTCTGGAATATTTCTGAAACTCTTTTTAACTCAATTTTTACCTAAATTCCTTATAAAGCATAATAATATAGCATGCTAAAGGGTTGCTAGGTAACCAGAGAATGAGTGAGTTGCTAGGCAACCAAAGAATGAAGGAGTTAGTTGATTCTACCAACCTAGCTTGGCTAGAATGCTGTGCGGTTCTGGATCGGAGTTCTGTGAAATTATTGAATACACTGTCAGACGTATTACCGATTGATATTGATCACGTGTCTATTATTATTGATTTGTTGTTTGGTTTCATCTGAATGCAGCAAATGTTCTGCTGTCTGCAGGGGGAACTTTGAAGATTTACGCTGACAGCCTGAAGCCCAACATCCCTTACAAGACCATCCTGATGTCCACCAGAGACACGGCCGACTTCGCCGTGGTGGAGGCGCTGGAGAAATACGGGCTGGAGAAGGAGAACCCCAGGGAGTACTGCATAGCCCGGGTAAGAACCCAACTGCTGCACCAAACAGTTACAAACAAGTCCTGGTTAATCGTTTTACTAAAGTAAAAGTAGATCAACAAGAAAAAGTATTTGGTTAAAAAGAATAACTGAACAAAACGTCAATCATTTAATCTTTAAAAATTACATAATCAGACAGACCAATTAATCTAAAAACTTAACACTTTCTGTGTTAAGTTTTCTTTACAAAATAATTTATTGATCTTTGATAACTTGCATTATTATATCACCATTACACAAAAATGGTTCAAAATAACAATATTATCATTTATTGCTGTCATTTCTTGGACAATTTATCATCCAGCAAAATGTTATTGTCACATTATTGTAGTTATGCAGACATTTTGCTGTTTTGAGAACAAAATAAAAATTATTAATATAATAACATAATTGCAAAAGAATAATAAAAAAATTTAATTCAGTTTCTTTCAATGTAAAACTTGTAAAACTTAAATAAAATTGCAGGTTTTGTCTGTATACGGTGAAATTTTGGTAAAAACAATCCTGAACTTCAATATTCAGAAACTTTACGAGAGTAAGAGGAGTGATAACTCATAAATCAATCACTCAAGTAAAAAGTACAGCATAGTAAAAGTAATCCTAGATGTAGTTTTCCAAAAAGTAAAAGTGACTAGTTACTACATAGTTCTGTTCACACTACAGTAAATACCGTCAATTCATCTAAAAACCTTAATATTAATTTGTATTCCCATTCATCTTTAAATTAATCAATTAAAAGCTTAGAATTTCAACTCAGACATGTTTTTCGTGTGAATAAAATCTTCGTAATCATATTAGAAGTGTCTTCCATGTGGTTTAACTTGTTTTAACTTTTATTTGTATGGATGTTTGCAGCAGGAAGAAAAGACGGGTAAAGAGGTGATCCTCGATGATCTGGACTGTCCTCTGCAGATCCTCAGGGATTGGCCTGCAGACAGAGGTAAGAAAACAACTGCATCTACTTCCTGCTGTCTCCCCTGTCTTTTGATTACTGCTGCCCCCTTCTGCTCCAGAGCTGTCATTACAGCTTTATTATTACTCTGAATGTATATTTTTGCTTTGCAGATGCAAATGAGTCATTTTGCCAAATTGTATCCTTTGTCATTTTGTCCTGACAGAACTTGATTTAGAACCTTTAAACAAACCATTTGAAACAAACAAATCTTAATACCAAACGCAAACAACCTGAGTGAATAGAGAAATGAGTTTTCAAAAGATTATTTTATTTATTAAGGGGACAAAGGTGCCCAAACCAACCAGCCAGTGTCAAAGTCTCATTGCTTTATTGTAAAATCATAAATTTACTGTTATTAACAACTTTTTTCTTTTCTTTTGGATCGATTAAATATCCACACCCAGATTAGTGCCAGACATGTAGAACCAAGAAATCACATAAAGGGAACAACAGGAAGTAGGATAAAGGTTCTGAAAAAGTTCAGGTTCGAAAGCTCGCCAGGTCCGCCTTGTAATCAGCGCACTCTTATTCAGTGGCCTAGTCAAAGTTTCTAAACTGAGACGATGAGCCTGCAAAAACACAAATTCTTGCCAAATATTTTCAGTCTAGTTTCTGGTGCAAATATCTTTGTAAACTTGAAATAAGACAAAACTAACTTACAAGTAACTTAAGAGCTTGTTGTAAATCATCATTATTCCTTAAATCTCAAGTAAAATAATCTGCCAATATAAGAAGTACTTCCTCATTAATGTTGCTGAATTATTGACTGCAAATTTACTTGCAAGTTAGTTTTGTCTTATTTCAGGTGAATTAAGGTATTTGCACTAGAAACTAGACCAAAAATACTTGGTAAGATTTTGTGTTTTTGCAGTGTATGGCGTGACTGTTAGCAGGTGGTTTATGCTTGAAGACTGTTTTGTGTGACTGAATTGAGAAAAAAAACAAAGAATTGCTCCACAGCAACATAATTGACTCAAGTTTATTTGTAAATCACATTTCAGGAACACGGCAGTTCAACGTGCTTCAGAAATTTTATTTTCTGTTCTAACCTGAGCCAGTGGGAGCATATTGATATTATTTAACAGGAATCCTAGGATTGAGCCTTGCGGTACCCCGTATGTGACTTTTGTCCTCTTCAATAAGAAATCTCCTGCTGAAATAAATTTGTTATATTTGAACCAGTTGAGTATTGCTGTCAGTATGTTTTGGGGGCGCGTACTTTCTTATGAGATCCTGTTTAGAATATTTGTTTTCCTTGAATAAAGTTTCAGATGTTAAGTCCTTGTCTGAATTGCAGAAAAGAACGATTTGCTGTCTTTATTATTATTTTTTTTTAAATTTTACTTTATCAAGTTTGTTTTTGTAAGAGTTGCTTTTCTTTGTGGCATCAGGAGCGATGGTGTTCCAGCTGAAGAAGAGACCTCCGGATTACCTGCCCAGGAAGGGGAGGAAGGACGACAAGGGGCTGAGAGGGAAAGATGGCTCCATGCCGCCGGAGAAACTGCCTTATCTGGTGGAGCTGAGTCCAGGTACGACCTCAACATGTTTTATTTGTTATTTTAACAAAATAACAACTGTGACTGTAGCAGTCAGAAAATGACCAGTCGGTTCCTGTTGTGACAGAATTCAAACAGCAGGTGGCAGTACAACAGCTATATTTGCTTGCAAGAAAAACAAATAACTTGAAATTACATAAACTGAAGCAGAAGGAAAAGCCAAATATATTGGGATTTATTTGTAGGAATATAAAAGGTAAGTTTTGTCATAAAATCCTGAATTAATGTTAAACCCAACAAAATTATTAAAAGATCCTTTCTGGTCATGTTTGGCGACCCTTCCCTGATTACTTTCTGCCCTAACAGCTTGTCTCTTGCTACTGATCCCCCTCCTCTCTCTTTGCTTCTGATAACCTTCATCCTCCCACATCATTAACTCCCCAAAGGTGACCCAGAGCCTTGCACCTACCTGGTTCTGGGTGGTGAGTTTCTGGGTAACCTGACTCCCTGATTCAGGAGAAAACTAACACATCTACTTCACACTGACTGCAGGGTTTTACTGGTCTCTGGTAGTGGGTGAAATGGGATTACAAACTGGTTTGGTGACTGATTTATTGCTGCCAGGCCTGGCGGTGTGTGAGTGTGTGAAAGTTACTTTTATTTCTGTGCATTTACAGCTGATGACCATGTTGGCTGAAAAATAAAGAAAATGTAAAGAGAAAGCTTTTATATGTTTGTTATAATACAGTCCAGATTAGTTTATTCATCTCTAAAAACTAGGGATGCAGCACTAACATCGGCATCGGGAGATATTTGTCTGTTTTTTAAACACAATTAGCCAACAAATAAAACCAGGCCAATATAAACAACCAATATTTATTTTTACCTTGTTGCCTCGTTTTACTGGTCTTTTTTTCCAAAGGTGTCGAAACAGTGGAGAATATCCATATGAATTTGGTAAATATTGGTGATCTGCTGTAACAGCACATCGGATGTTGATATTGGCCCAAAATTTCATACCGGCTGCTAAAATCCAAAATATGACGTAATGTTGGATGAAGTTGGTCTCAAATTTAACTTATGCCGATATTTTTGTAGGGATGTACCGATAAGAAAATGTTGATATTAAATATATTTCTCAATTGTATTGACACATTTGACTAGAAACAGACAGCAAGAAATGTAAATAAATACTGACTGGTTAATATTGGCCCAGTTTTATTTATCGGGCCGATACCGACATGTTTAAAAACTTACCACTATCACTCAGTACTGGTGTTGGTGCCGATATTGCGCACCCCAGTTTTTTGGAGTAAATTTGACAGAAAATTGCCAGTTAGAATTTTATGGCTAATTTCCCATCTCTTATTTTGTAAAGTTTTGACTGGTTTCTATTTACGATATAGAATCAGCACTTATTATCAGTTTTTTCTTTTTATTTAATCTGTGGATCTAGTAAAATTCAAGTTACAAAAAAGAGGCATTTGTTGCTGTAAGGAATTGGCGTCCGTGTAATTTTCAGTGTGAATTGATTTTGAGTGCGTTTGAATGCTTTCTGGGGTTAACCAATTATTACTGCATTATTTCTCCTCCTTGCTGCATTTTCACCTTCTGCTATGTGTCTGTTTTCTTTCCCACTTTCTCATGGCATGTTTCGGTTGCCTGGGTGTGTGTGTGTGTAATTATGTGTGTGTGGCCTGTGCACGTGTCCTTCTGCCTCTTACCTGCCTGCCTGCCTGCCTGCCTGCTGTAGGCCGAGGGAATCACTATGCCTACTACGCCTATCGGCACCAAGAAGGTAAAATCTGCACCGTACTTCCTGTTTGTCCCGGCTGCTGGGGTTGTTCTGCTCTGAGCGCAAACACATTCCCTTAAAAATGGGGAATAAGGGATTCTTACAGTAATTAAGTCAGATATCCATTTATCACGACGAATCAGGAGTAAAAATGGTACATATAAGTCATTGTAGGTTTTTTGAGTCCAAGGCTGAAACAATTAATCGGATCAATCAATTGTTCAAATAACCGTCAACTAATTTAGTCATTGATTAATCATTGACTGGACTCAAAAAAGGGCATTTGCTAAAAAAAAAAAAAAACAATGTAAAAACATATTTAGAGCAGTAATTAGACCAAAGCTGCACAAAAATATTAAATTTACATTTAAGATAAAATCACTTTTGTCTGTTGAAATGTTTTAGTCAAAACTCCTCAAGTGGAAGCTTTATGTCCGCCTGGTTCAGAATTACTAAAAGATGCTATTTTACTGCATTTTTGGCAATAAAATGTTTATTTTCTTGAATTATCTATTTGTACCTTAAATGTATTTCTAATTTTGTGTAAAAAAAAAAAAAAAAATTTACGTGATTAAATCAAAAATCTGTAGAATGTGAATTTTTTATCCGATTAATCGTCAGAATAATCAATTACTAAAGCAAATATGAAGTTTTTTTTATATATCTTTGCATTAAATAGTTTGTTGCATTAATATTGTCGGTTTTTCTTGTTTGAATCGGAGTTATTTTTGTTTGAGAGGATTTATTAAAACGATTATAGACAGAAAAAAAGGATATCCGTTACTATGGTTATGTTGACCTTTTTCTTTCCCTGCATTGCTTTTACTAAACTTTGCTTACTAATTATCAGTAACTTCTCCACATTTACTTCTGTTCACATCACTTTGGATTGATGATATTTCATTCTTGAAATGTTGGATGAAATGCGGTTTGCTGAGCGCTAAACCTGAGAGCTTCTGTGCTTCCAGACGGCTCCGACTCCAGAGACAAACCGAAGCTGTACCGGCTTCAGCACAGCATCACCGAGGTCGGCTCGGACTGCACCGAGGACGGAGCCATCCAGGTGAGCGCACATCACCCAGACCTGCTGAACTTTGACCTTTTAAATTCATACTTTGATACCAAACATTTTGGTGTCGAGCGTTGAACATTTTTAAAAGGAGGGTTACTTTTAATATTTAAACAAGATTCTTAGTTTTGCACATAATGTTTGGAAAACATTTTAAAGTAATGCTCTTCTGAACCGCAGCACATCGTTTCTTCTAGGTTTTTAAGTATTTTTATTATCTCTGGGTCTGTTTTACGTTGCCCACAATTAGTTTTATTTTCTTTGGCATGTTCTAAGTCAATATTTGAGTATTGATGAAGCATTAGTTCCACTAACAGATTATTTCACTTATAATATGGTAAATAATCTGTCAGTAAAACTTACACTTTTTAATCGATATTCAAGAATTTCTGTTTTGTAAAAGCTCCGATATCTTGCTGAAAAGTTACTTGAAAGTTAGTTTTATTTTATTTCAGTTGCACTATGATATTTGCACTGGAAATTAGATAAAATGTTTTTTTTCTTGTTGCAGTTTGTGGCAGGAAATAATTTCATTGGTTTTCAAAACTGAATAAAAGCAGAAATGAAATTTGTGTTTAATGAAAGGCTGCTGTATTTGAAACAGAACAGCAAACATGTTTGGTTCCAGGTGGTTCTGTTTAGCAAACCATCTGGTCCATCAGATTAAATCGACTTCAGAGCACGTTTGTTTTTCTGCTTCTGTTCTTGATGCGTGTGCGTTTCTGCAGCTGCTCGGCCCGGGCATCCTGCCCCACCACTGCAACCTGATGCACAGCGAAGGCATGGTGACGGTGACGCCGCACGGCCACGACGCCGACACCTTCGTGGACGGCCAGCGCATCACGGAGACCACGGTGCTGCGATCCGGATCCACGCTGCAGTTTGGCTCTGCACACGTCTTCAAGTTCGTGGATCCCATGTTCGACCAGGGAGGAAAGAGGGACCCTAATGCCGCCATGAGGAGCCGACACAAATCCGGGTGAGTGAGAGGCGAGCATGAGGTTAGGAGATGAAAAAGAGGGGAGGAGGCAGGGCGTGCACTGCAAAAACAGTACATTTTATAGACGATTTATTTGATCACTTGTGCATTTTTATTGAAATAAAATATTGGAAACACACTCAAGGATGCAAATAAACAAATGTTCAGTCCCTTTTTTAAATAAAAACAACTAAATGTTATTCCCTAAATGCAGCACTTCTTTAGTAAATATGAACTGAAACTTGAGGAGTTTTGGCAAAAACATTTTTACAAGTTTATATATTTTCTGTACAGTTTTGGCTTAATTACTGCCCTCAATATCTAATTTATTTCGGTTTGAATTCTCCACTTAATGATTAATCACTTATTAAATCAGCGGATGATTATTTCAATAATAGATTAATCACAATTAATCTTGTTTGAGGATAAGAAAATACTTAAAATAACCTACGTCTTGCTGAAAAATTACTAATAAGTTAGTTTTGTTTTATTCCGAGTGTACTAAGATATTTGGAACTAAACTAAAACTACTTGGTGAGATTTAGTTTTGCAGTGTGGAGGGAGTGAGAGGCAGAGGAAGAGCAGAGGTCTGGGGTTATGGCAACAGGCTGCCCTCTAATCTGATCAGCATGCTGCTGGGTGGGGCCTCCCGCTCGCTGCACTTTCACATTCACAGCACCGCAGATCACAGCAGAAGCGACTTAAACATGATCTTCGCCTTGGAAATATTCACTTTATAGCTATTTAATGGCGTCATCACCTGATAACAGTTGGAGAAAGCGAGAGAGAGTGTGAGGAACCTTTGCTCCTCGTTCCATTTCAGACGGTTCCGGCGGAAAAAGGTATAAATTGTAGCTCAACTCTTGTCGTTTTAGTTTATAAAATCCTCTTAAAGATGTCAGAAGTAATGAACTTCATTGCAGGATGAACATAAATTCAATTTTTGTGGCTCATCTGGAGAGTTGGATGTGTATTTATATATAATATAGATGTGTTCCTCCCGGTGTGAGTGTTGAGTTAATATTTACACTCCAGGCTCAAACCTCCCATCAGGTGATTTCCATTAGCTTTTACAGGCGTGGAGGAAGAAGTGATCAGTAAAGTGAGCTGGAATCAGAACCTGTTGGATTACTCTCCATGTCGAAAGAAAATTAAACCTGGTTTTTGTCTGAGGGCTTTAAGATCTGCTGGGCTGGAGTTTTTTCCTTTTGTTTTTGGCACTTAGTTACGACTACACACTTATTTCCTGAACCAGCTGCTTCGTTTTGTCTTATTTTATCTGACATATTAGGATTTTTGAATAACATATTTCTGTGTCTTCATTTACATGATTTTGAAAAAATGCAAAACTACATTTATGCGTCTCCCTTCCGTGTTGCTGGCTCTCCTCTGCCAGGTATGCTTGGTTTCATGCCAACAAAGACAAACCTCTTTACAGGCTCCTCCACCTGCGCTGCTTTATGAATGACGGATCCATCTGCCCACACACTTTGCATGTGGCAGGAAAAGGATTCTTGTTTCTCTTTGTTTAATTTACATCATTTGGCACTTTAGATAAAAATGTGTAGAAAACCTTGAAATAAATGTAATTAAATTTAGATTTTGGTGCTGTAGCAAACTGGGAGCAACTCCCGCCACCCCCAGTTATGACTTCGCTTTTCAGTATGGCCTCTTCTCACACCAACAAGTGTAATCTGTCAGAAACATGTTTATTTTTCAAAATGGACGTAAAAGTGAGTCCAAAATGAATGCTGCATGTGGCACCTCCAACTCTGAACTGGACAAGTAAAAAGTGATGTTTGCCTGTAGAAAATGTTAAAATTTCAACATGGCGTTTGTGATGGTAGGAGAGAAAAGGCAGTTTAAATAACAGAAAGAAGCCATTTAGGTGGTGTCCCATAGTTCTGATGGAAACTTATTGTTCCACATTTATGGATCATATTTTATTTTTCAGATGCAACAGAAAAGGTCAAATATTCAGATTTGCCATTTTTCACCCAACCCCCAACGTAGCACTCTGCTGTGATTACGTAGCACATTTTATCCGAGGGAATCAACGGGCTGTTTTCCTTCTAAATTTGCTGCGTAGATGGACTTTAAATATTGCTTTCATCTCTAAGATTATTTTAATACTGTTGTGAGTTGGAAAAGCTGGATTCTTGGAAACTGCATGTCGGTTTTTTCTTTTTGGGATCTCAGAATTTGAGCTTTGAATCTGATGTTTCCAGCTCACCTGGTAACTTTTATCTCATAAGCCTTAACAGAGGTAAACAAACCAGAATATGATTCTGCTCAGCAAAAACTAGAAATGGGAGCTTGTTTTCAGCCAGTAATTCCTTAATATTGATGGATCCAGAACTTTTTCCATCCATATTAAGGAATTTCTGAATTAAAACAAGCTCATATTTCTTGTTGAAAAGTTACTTGTTTTTTATTTCAAGTTTATCAACAAATTTAAAGTGGAAACTAGACAAAAGATACTTTGTAGGGTTTTGTTTTTGTGGTGAATCTACATCTGAATGACATGTTTAAATCACAGCAAATACAATCAGCTTTATTTCCCCACATTTAATCTGGCAAGAATTAAATCATCTGCAATCGTCGTTGAGTTTTGCGCAAAAGGCAGAGATATTTTTATTAACAGCAGCCATAGTTTCTGTGCAGCTGTGACTCCGTCTGGAGTGTGTGGGGGTGTGTGTGCGCGTGTGTGAAGTGGTGAATGTGGATCCCTGTGGTTCTCTGGGCATCTGTCCAAACTCTCACAGATACCTTCTTCAGGCCAAGCAGCGTCCCGTTGAGATGTTAAGTCTGATTACAGCCTCAATTTGGCAGTTTTTTAGGGATGTGGGGTACTTGGCGCCGCGTTTTGGCAGCTGCACAGACGGCCGTGTAGCGAAGGAGTGTTTGGACCTTTTAATCTGCTGCTTTCTGACTGAGACCGGACTGTCAGCGGCGGCGTTTAGCTTCAATCAGGGAGAGAGTGGAGCGTTTAAAGATCCCAGAGGTCTGGAGCGACGTTCGGCTGTTGCGTTCAACGAGTAACACATGTCTTTTGTATCACAACTGCAGCAGTCATGAGATTGTGCTTTAAGTTCTTTATACTTTATTTTATGTCTTTGAGGTTCATTAAGTGATAAAAAAAAAAGCAACATTTTGAGGAGTGTCTGGATCTGAACATGATGAGAAACCAAGATGTGATATTTCACCCATTTAACAATCCTAATACCGTCTGCAAGTTCATCATTGATGTTGTGTTAAAGTCTTGCATGAACGGCCCATTAAATTTAAATTTAAACCCTGATGTGAGCGAATAAATCAACATACAACTTCAGGAATATCTTCTCGTATTTTGGATTCTCAAACAAGAATTGGATGCACAGTTGTTGATTCATTCTGTTTCCTACTTAAAAATAAATTGTTTTCAACTTTTAAAGTATTTTTAATATTGTATACAAACGATGGTTGAAGGAAACATTTGCAGAATGTGCTATTTTTAAAAAATCCAATAAATTTTCATAATAATTGATAAAACCTAAGGCTGGGATTTCCTCCATGCACGTAGGAAGATATTTAACTTGTTTAATTCGAGTTTAAGAAAAAAGACTCTGGTTCAAATACACCTTTTATCACACATTAAGTCAATTTTGATGTAAAACCTGCTTCACAGCGAATATTTAGTCTTGCTGTTCCATAAAAACGTCAGTCGAATTATGTTATTCCAGAAGCCATATTATTAGGAGACAAAATATGTGCGTAAACTCCTGATTAGAGCTTTATATTGTTGGGAAACCTTGCAGATAAACCAATTAATTCCTGGTTTGTTTCTGTTGTCACGCTGTGATTGGTTTAGCATACTTTGAACTGCCTGCTGTGTTGTTATGGATGTGATGGACCTTTCTGTCAATAACAGAGTGGAAATGTTCTGCTGTGTTTGAACCCGACTTCTGTTGCTCTCAGTGGATTTCAAACACAGAGTGGGTCAGCTGGTCGCTCTCTTAGACGCTTGGCTTGAGTTGTTCTTAATTACACCGTTATATAAGTTTCTGTGTTTATATATCAGGGAGTTATTCCTCTCCTGCCTCTCACATGCAGCTCGCTTCTTTCTGAGCATGAGTTGGACAGGTAAATATGGCGTCTGGATCAAGTCTGACCTGGTTCTGTTGAATGTTTGTGTGCCGTCTGCAGGAGCGTACCAGAGGCCAACTTTGACCTCCGCGGAGACGTCCTCAGTGGAGCGCCCCTGCCCACCAGCAAGGTACCAAACATTTGTTTGTTCCTGATATTTCACTAAAAGTTTCAGCAAAATTACGTCATGAAAGCACTGACGTCTTTATTCATGATACTTAAACTTATGCACAGTAGATGCAATTGTTTAATTATTGTACATTTGTGGTAAAGATCCCGTTTATTTGATGCGCATTACAGAGATGATCAAAATAACTGTCTTTACTGGAAGGTGAAAAGCTGCTTTTTAATCAAACAGGAAGTGTATATGACAATATTTTACTAATTTTGAATTTAAGTAATTGTTGAAAGAAAAATGTAAGCAACCAGAAAACATTATTCCAATTATAGGAATTGACAGGCGACTCTTCTTCACATCCACTGAAGGAAAATAATCGGAAGTTGATCTCATCGTCAACAAAACTAGCAAGAAAATGAATTAATTTTAACCTAAAATTGCACATTTTTACCTCTTGTCACCAGCTGGACGTTCCTCAAAGCTTTTCTGGAACAAAATTCAAAATGTCATTTACTCTTCTATCAATTATTTCCTCAGAATTGACAAATATCAACAATGGCTGAAATGATTAATCAGGTCATTCATGATTAATTGATTACTGAAATGATCATCAACTAATTTAATAATAAAGGCAATAAAATGTTCATTTTTAAAAGGAATTTAATTATTTATTTGCATATTTTAATGTTTTGCTGATATCGTATAAAACGGAGTCGGCTGTTTTTGTTCAAAATGAGATTAATCGTAAAAATAATCATTGATTGCAGCTATAAAATCAACCTGAATTCATTTTAAAAGTTAGTACCACTTCTGTTTCAGGTTTATTATTACAGTTGGAGCTAAACTCTGACTTTGAATTCATAGGTAGAATAATGCAGATTTATGGAGTTCTAAATATTAATTTTTACATTCTAAAAATGTCTTTTTTTCCTTTTTCTGTTCTCTTAAAGTAAAATCCTGCTGAAGTTGTTGTTTGTTTGCAGAGCTCAGGGAAACTGGAGATGGAGAGAGGCATGGTGAAACCCATGATCCGAGGAGAGCAGCAGGACAGCAGGTCAGACGCCATCTTACCTCCTCCTCCTCCTTCGATTTTAATCCGTCGTGTCTTCCAGGAGTTTTCTCACAGTTGTGTCCGTCCGTCTCAACAGATCCCAGGATCTTTCTGCAGACAGGACGGAGCTGACTCTCCCAGCCAGCATCGACTTCAGAGAAAACTGTGAGCATCTCTGTTGATCAATAACTGGAAACTATTGAGCCTTTTCCAGTCAATGCCAGTCTGCCCTGACTGAAGGGTTAATGTCTGTTTACCAGAAAGCATTTTTGCCTCTAATTCCACCGTTCATAAGTGAAAAGACTGGATTATTTCGCTCAGAAAACCTTTCATTTGAGGTTTTGATTAAATTTAATCAAAACCTCAAGCTTTCTACCCCCAAAATGTTCCCAAAAGCATAAACAAGTCTCCTCCCTACCCACTCCAAAGAGACGTCTGTGAGAAAGAAAGAGGAAGAAGGCAAAGGGTAAACGTATATATAACATGTTAGCTAAATAAACATCACTTTCACTGCAAAAAACAAAATCTTTCCAAGTACTTTTAGTCTAGTTTCCAGTGCATAATATCTTACTACAGTTGAAAAAAACAAAACCAACTTAGAAGTAACTCTTGTTCGAGATATAAGATCTGGTTTTAAGTTTAATTCCTTAAAATTAACTAGTTCCACTTGCAGATTATTTCCCTTTTCAATGTTATAAGTGTAATAATTTCATTGATATTAGGCTGGAACAAACAATTATTTTAGTAATCGATTAATCTTACCCTGACAATTAATCGATTAGCAAGCTTTAGGAGTTTCAGTCAATAATTCCTTCAGTGAAAAGTACTATTTTCACTGACTGATTATTTCACCTACAACTTGGGAGAAAATATCTTGTTATAAGTGAAATAATCTACCGGTTAAGTTTTCATCAGTTTTAAGGAATTGTTGACTCAAAACAAGCTCCGTTTCTCGCTAAAAACGTACTTGTAGGTTTTTGTCTTTTTACAAGTGCATTAAGATATTAACATAATCAATTCGACCAACTATACATGGTGAGGTGTTTTCACTGAAGAGTCAATTGTTTCCAGAATAACAACAGTGAGTCCCAGAGGCGACGTACAAGCCTCACCTTTCTCCACATTCAGTTTGTTGCTCACGGCCGTTAAGCTACGCTGCATCCGATAATTTAGCTGTCAAAATGTTTCTCAGTTATTTACCCCACTGTAACTGCTTGATGCCAGTCCTTTAAAGCCAATTGTATCCATGTGGTGGATGGAAGGGAAGCTAAACATACAGTCAGATGCAGTCAAACCGTCTCTCCTTGATTTGCCTGGAAAAACAAACTGCAGCTGAAGCTAATTATAGAGGCTAAACGTGTAGGAGGATCATTTGGAGAGCAGTTATTGATTTAATGTGATCTGTGGATGTTTCTCACTGACAGAAGCTGTATAATCTGTCGGTATTCTCCAACTGGATGAACTTTATGATCACAAACAGCAAGAGTCACCTGGGTAACCTGAACCAATTATTACATGATTTGAGAGCAATAAAGGTTTCCTGTGATTTATAAAACAATGGAAAGGCTGATTAACAGTTTTAGGTTTCTTATACATAGATTTTATGGCTCTAATTTATATTTTTAAAGTCATGGTTTTGATCTTTTAGTCCCAAACGGAGCTAAAAGCGGGTTTTTCTGGCGCTGGGTGTTTCCCACACTCGGTGTAGCTCAAAGCTCGTTGAGCTGTTTGCTTTGTCTTTGTTCACCTTTGTGTTTGTTGACCTTCCTCAAGCTTTTGTGTGCACTGCATGTTTGGCGTAGTGTGAGCTCATCCGCTTCTCCAGACACAGGAGGGTTCCAGCCACTCATACTGAGGTGTAGACCTGCATACCCACAATGCACCAGGAGTGAAATCATACACTCAGAGAGGCAGTTTGAGTGTTGGTGGTAACGCAGACGCGTGTTAAATCGCTGCCAGTCGCTCTGCTCTGAGCTTCAGGTTGTAGATGGTTTCAGACGGTGATGCTGAATAGCAGCTGCAACCAGTTTCACTTGAATCGCTTTTCAAAGCAATTTAAATGTAAAAAAGGAGCAGATTTTAGTGGTGGCAAGTGGTTGACTGGGGATTCCCACATGGGAATGTTCAGCCAAGTTCTGCATCATCCGAGGTACCTTATAAACCGCAGATTGGGAGCAGATCCAGTCGGTGTGGGGCGACTCCTGTGTGAAACTGTTAGGTTTAGAAACCAGTCACTGATTCACAAAATCGGATATTTATTTATTCAGTTACATCTCAAAAAGACACAGTTTGTCATTTTAAAGAACTTCCTGGATGAACCTTTCTCAACTTTTGGTGTGCAGTGGAAGAGGAGATAAATGTACAAAGTTATGATGCTATTCTGATTTTTCTTTTTAGACCAAAAATCTCTATACTCCATTTTATTTTAATCGATGCAATATGATTTATCGATTATATCATTAATTATTTAACTAAATAGATTATTAATATTCAAATTGTTTCCTTCTGTTTCCACTATATTTTTATATTTATTGAAATGTATTTATTTGTAATGCCTTCAAGAGTTGCCATTTTGTTTATTTTCTTGTGCTTCCTTGTACATCGACAATAGATTAATCAATAACTAAATTAATTTAGTTGTAAGCCAAAATATCTCCAGAGTATGCCAAATTTTATGATTAATTCAATGAATCGTCTAATGATTAAGCCGATTAATAGTTGGACTAATTGATAGATTAATCAATAATTAAGACAATTGTTAGTTGCAGAGAGTGCCAATTTCTTTTGCGATTAATTGATTGATCAACAAAACAAGGTATCCACAATAACTCTTTGAGGAATCAGAAATAATGAGTTACAACATTTAATTTCCCTTTGGGAGTAAATAAAATATTCTTGAATCTGAAATCGATTTATCTCCAGAACAATAAATGTTAATAACCAAAATAAATTTTAGTTGCATCCCTGTCCACTATGTAAATCTAAGCCATGTTGATTTGATTGGATGGTAAAATCTGACTCCTGATCTGCAGCGGAGGACACCTTCCTGTCGGCCATCATCAACTACACCAACAGCTCCACGGTCCACTTCAAGCTGTCGCCCACCTACGTCCTGTACATGGCCTGCCGCTACGTCCTGTCGCCCACGTACCGGCCCGACATGTCGCCGTCGGAGAGGACGCATAAAGTCATCGCCATCATCAACAAGATGGTGAGCATGATGGAAGGCGTCATCCAGGTCAGTAACTCTCTCCTCCATGTTGGACGTTAACCTCAGTCATTTTCATCGTTTTCTGCTCCTGATAGTCCAGCAGGTTCCTGCCATGTTGCTGTTTTTTGTTGAAATGTGGGCATTCTGGGTTTACACATTAACTTCACTTACAAACTGCACTTTGTAGTTGTAAGGTGTGTTTGCATTTGCTCGCCTGTTGACTCCTTTGCGCTTGGTGTTTTGTGCATTTCCCATCGGTTTTAAGGGCAAACGGGAAAACGGCAAAGAAATGCATAAAGTTCTCTGAAGCGTCTGGACATGGTTGGATTTTTGCGTTTTTTTTTTATTTTTTATTTGATCTCACTGGCAGTTTTTTTATTTTAAATTTTTTGGTGTTCAATGACTATTAAATAAAACGCATCCTGTGGGCTTTCGAAGGTTTAATTTTATTTGCATTCATGAAGATATTTCATTATGAGGCTGGGGACAAAAGATGAGAACCTGCACTTTTCTTATATTCGGATGGAAGTAGTAAGTTTATTAGGACATTTAACTACCAACGGTTTGAAAATGTTAAAATTAAACCCAGCTCTTTTTTTTTTTTTTTTGCTTCAGTATGAACCAGATTATTTCATCTAAAACTTTGTGCTATTTTAAGTTTTCTTCATTTTAAATAATATTTCTGCTGATATTTGCATATTTTCTATTTGCAGTTTTTTTTACCGTTGCATATTATAAATAGTCTGTTTTAATACACATTTTAATTGAGTTTATAGCCTTTACAGAACCATATATTACTCTTAATTTTTTAAAGCACAATTTAATACTTTTATCTTGACTCTACTTGCCCTTATATCCTGTCACCTTCCTGCTGTTACACCTGAATTTCCCCACTGTGGGGCAGTAAAGCATATTCATATTCTTTTTCAAGTACGGTTCTGATCAGTATTTCCTGCCACCCAATATTATAGCCAGCTGGGTTTATAAATACACCTGCAATATTCTGTGCATGTAGCTGTGAATATTGAAACAAATGGTTGAAAGGTAAAAGATGCGCTTTGGCTTTTTGTTGTTGTTGACATTCCCTGTATCTGTTGAAGTTTTAAATGTAATTTTAATAGTTATTTTATAATAGAAATGTATTATACCAGAATAAAGCTAAAGTCAAACAGAAGTACAGTAAAGTCTTCTGTTATTAAAAATTGTATATTCAGATACAGTAAAATGTTAACAGACTAATTAGAACATTATATTGTGTGAATAGCAGCAGTGATGGACAGATTTACTGAGTGTTTTGGTAACGCTGCTTCCCAAAACACTCGTGGCGTCTTCTGTGAGGAAGGACCTTCGATGAAGCTCCTTCCTAAGATGCATGTTTTATCATTCTCATGATAATTTCATTCATTGTTGGCAATATGCTGAGCAGAAGAGCCACTAAATTCTCCAAAATGTTCAAGTAGAAAATTAATTCAGCTAAATACTTGGAGCCAGAGCTTTTTGTGGGAGAAACTGGAAAAAAACTCAAAAGAACATCAGTTTCTGTATACGAGTTATTATGCATCCTTCAGTTATGAATGATTTAAAGCTTATAGAAAAGCTAAATATCCTAAATTGGTGTCCAAGTTCTTTCCGTTTTAAATCGTAGCTCCATCATGTGTAAGAAATCTCGACGGTTTCTACGTTTTCCTCTCACGTCCATCAGTCTGATGTTCATGAACTCTTTCTGGGTTGCGTTGTGTAAACCATGTGTGAGCCAGAGTGTCTCTGTGTTGACATGCTGTGTCCATACTGTAGCTGTTGACGTGTTTTCTCTCTGTCCTGTAAACGTGTCCTCTTCTTCCTCCTCCTCCTCCTCCTCTTCCACTTCCTTCTGTCCAGGAGATTGCTGAAGGGGATCAGGTAGGACATCACAACAGCACACCATGATATGGCTGCCAAAGACTTTCTCCTCTCTACACAGCCATTTTTCTCTCTGTTTGGGTTGGGCGATGTTGAGAAAAACCAATCATTAATCAATTTTAAGGTGTTTCTTTTTTTATTTTTGATTGCTTACAATAAAAAATGATTTTATTAGTCTTTATCCAAAACAGGAAGCAAAGTATAGAAACCATTCCCTGCAGCTCCTAACATCTTAAGATGGAAATAAAAAGTGCAGAAATTCAGGAAAATTCCACAAATAAATTAAAGCGTAGGTTAATAATTCATTCTAACCTTTAATGCGACATGTATCACTGGGATATTAACTCAGAAGGTCACAATGTTCACATTTAAGCAGATGGTTGTTAATTTTTTTACCTTGGTAGTGCAGGATACATGTTGTATCATGAAATGGTGAGGATGATTTCAGTTTGTATTTTTTCACCTTTTTAACGGTTCAAACCCCTGCTTTAATTCAAATTAATGAAGTAATGCACACGCTTATTTCTCCATCCTTATTGGTAAATTGCAGCGATGGGCTAACTAAAACGCTAGTCGTGCTAGCTTCACAGCGCTAACCATAAACATTAGCTTCACACGCTGTCAACACTGTATTTAGCAGAAGCTAATGATGAAGTGCTAACATCAAATTAAATTGTATCTGCCCTTAAAAAACTACAGCTGATTTATTTCGAACATTATTTACACGTTTGATAATTCTGAGAAAACAAACACATTCTGCAAGAGGAAACAGAACTGCTGTGTAAACAGCCTTTGCCCCCCTTCAAAATAAGAGCATGGAATAAACCTGAAGAATTTTTAAGTCTAACTAAAACTTCAACACAGTTGGTTATTCATCAGCCATGTAATTTAGAGTTCTATAATTTAGCTGTGAAAATGAATTCATGGGATGCTACGTTAGCAAAAACTGCTAAATGAAAAATTAACTCTGCTATTGTCACGTCACCATTGATAAGTATGATTCTAGGGCTTCCCACTGATGATGTGTAGGGTAAATTTCTCATCTAAACCGCAGTCCAAAAAACAACATATGCACAATTTGGAGGTGTGTCTCTTCCCCACCAGCTGAAACTATTCAGTGTTGCGGTGTTAGTCCAATTAGAGAGGAGCTGAAGCGATTGCATCACTGAAGGGGGGAAAGTTTTCAAACAACCCAACATCAGATTTACCGGGAATAAAATCACATCGCTCAACCTCGTGAATCTTCTGCTTCCTTCACTCTTCTCATCTCTCTCTGTGCTTTGTTTTCTTAAAACCAGCCCATCATTGTTGCTGCTGCTCCTTTTATTTTTTTTATTTTTTCTTTTCCATCGTAACAGAAATGTCAAAAAAACCCAAACAATAAACCAAAGCCATAACTACATGTCCTATCCACAGCTGGAAAACTAAGCAACAACAGCAACAACAACCTGACTAATCTCATTTAGCTTCCTGGATCCTGCCTGGTACTAAAACAACCAAATAAACCGAGAAAACCCAAAGCAAACCACTCTCTGTCACTGTTGCTCCATCTGTAACTCCGGCGTCTGTTCTCTGTTCGTGTGACGTCTTGCTTCTCCTCAGCAGTGTGGACGAGAGACGAGTCGTGACCTCTGACCTCCTCCACCTCATCTGCTTCGTTTGTCTGTTTGGAAACTCACTGAACATGTTCATCTGTGTTTCAAACCTGGTTTTGTTTTGGATGCAACCTTTCATTCTCTGGCTGTTCTGAATGAAGGTTTATTTTATTTTGTTGTGTGTGATTTGTTTCCGATGCGGGGTTAGAGGAGTGCAGGTCCAATCAGCTCCTGATTCAAACATAAATCCTTTTCGTATTGTTTTTTTTAGTTCACTCTGCAAGCAACCACGTTTGTTTTCAGGCTGTTTTGAAATTCAATTTGTTGCTGCTCTAGAGAAACACGGCAAATGTATTTAGAGTGGAACTAAAAGTATTTCTGATTTACTTTCTTGTGCAAATATCTTGGTACACTTGAATTAACTTGCAGGCAAAGATGGGAGCTTTTTTAAGTCTATAATTTCTTAATATTGATGAAAAATTTCTAGTTCCATTTGCAGATTATTTCACTTATACCAAGACATTTTTCCCATGTTATAAGTAAAATAATCTGCAGTGAGACTTTTTCATCAGTTTATGTAATGACATAAAACAAAAGACTTGCTTAAAAATTGTAAGTTAGTTTCTTGTGAGTGAATGACATTATAACATGATTTAAAACTAAAGGAAAGTTGATTTTAGATTAAACTGTCCCTTCAAATATCGATAGAAAAGTGAAACTGAAGTCAAAATTCTTGCTTGGACAATTAAAATGGAATAATTTAACGGTATAAATGATTTTTACAAGAAGTTGTAGGTTTAAATAAGGAACAAAACAAAGAAATGAAGATTAACAGATTATCTCACTTTGTCTTTAGGTTTTAATTTTTTGTCCTTTTTTTTTTTTTTTTTTACTAAATATATTTAAAAACTTTGCAAAATCTCAAAAACCTACCAAGTATTTCTGGAATAGTTTGTAGTGTTAATATCTTAAATCACTTGAAATAAAACTAAACTAATTTGCAAATAACTTTTCAGCAAAATATATGAGCTTATTTTAAGTTAAATCCTTAAAAAACTGGCAGTGGAAAGAGATATTATAACTTATGGGAAAAATATCTTGTTCGTCTGGCAGTTATTTTAATTATTGCTAGTATTTTTTAATCAATATTAAGGGATGATTGATTTAAAACACGCTCCTTTGTCTTGCTGAAAGTTACTTGCAAATTAGTTTTCTTATTTTTAGTGTGTGAAGATATTTGCACTAGAAACTAGATAAAAATACTTAGATTTTGTGTTTTTGCAGTGAAGATTACAGAAAATTACATTTTTCTCTAATAAATAGCATCAAATTGTTACTTTTAAAGCTTGCTTCCTTTGCCAGTATTAGGATTTAAGCTCCAGTATGATTTTATTTTTGCCGTGTAAATCCCGTTGTTTGTTCTCCTCATTGCTTGCAGTGTGAACGTGTTTAATCCGCTCTGTGTCTGGTGACGTTTGTGACTGGAGGTGTGTGTGTTGGAGGGAAAAGGAGAGGTCACCTTCATGTTGAACTGTTGGACCTTGTTGGAAAAGCAGTGGAGATGTTTTGTTTTGCTCCCTGATGCGACAGCAATGACCGATCTTCTTCTCGACGCAGGCTTGGGGCGTTTGAGGCATGAATCTATCTCTGAAGTAACAACTGCTCCTTCTGGCTGCCACTCAAACACAAACCTCCCTCTGTTTCTTACCGCTAACATCCGCGGCCTGGCCTGCAGCCTGCAGCTCTAACAGCTTCCTCTCCGTGTTTTTCTTTCTGTCTGTCTGTGTTTGTGGTTGTGATCGGTGCATTTGCAGAAACAAAAGAACATCGCGGGAGCTCTGGCTTTCTGGATGGCCAACGCCTCCGAGCTGCTGAACTTCATCAAGCAGGACCGGGACCTGAGCCGTGTCACGCTGGACGCCCAGGACATCCTGGCCCACCTCGTCCAGATGGCCTTCAAGTCCGTTCGCATTTTACTTCACTCTTTATTTCATTAATGTGAATCGAACTTGTAGCTAAACTGAAACAAAGCATCAAAGAAAAGGAGCAGAAAGAGAATATTAGGAGACATACAGCTCTTTAAGACACCACTTGGAAGGATCTGATTTTACTTTTTATAGGTATATTTTTGAGTAAAATGAGCATTGTTCTTTTATTCTATGATCTCCTGACATGTCTCCAAATATAAAACTTTATTTTACTGATATTTAAGGATAATCTGTTGCTATCGAAGATCATGGACAAAAGTCTCAGTGTAATAAATCATTATTGCTTGTTTTGTTAAGTCTCTAGTGATTTATTGTCTAAAATGCCAAATCTTGTAATTTTTAAGGGTAATTTCAGTATAAAATGTAGGTGATATCTCAGACTTTGTGTTGTTAATGATCTGTGTTTCGTCAGGTACCTGGTCCACTGCCTGCAGGCGGATCTGAATAACTACATGCCGGCCTTCCTGGACGACCCAGAGGAACATAATCCACAGAGACCCAAGATCGGTAATTTTAAGGAGAAATTAAAATAATTCTTAGAAGCTTTTTAAAATGCTGCAGCAGATGCTGCCACTTGGAAGAGTGGCAGCATCTGCTGCAAAAATCCCTCTTTTTGCACCGTTCATCGCTTTGCATCAAAAGGCTGCTTTCAGATTTCATTCAGAACCGAGCAGATTCAGTTAAACGGGTCGGGTTAGCAACAGCGTAGAGGAGGATGACATAGACGGTAAGGAAAAGGAAAGTTGTATTTTTGCTTTCCTTTTCCTTCACTCCTTATTCTTCTCCGTCCTCTCCTTGTCTGCTTTAAGTTGTCTTCATCTTCTTTGTCCTCCTCTTCTTATTTTTCTTCTCTGGGTCGTTCTTTTTCGTCTTTTGTTTCTTCTTCGTCTTCATATTTGCTGTTCTCTTCATCCTCTTTGACCTCTTTCTTTGTCTTCTTTGTTTTTTCATGTTTTTCTTCTCCTGCTCTTCTGGGGTTTTTTGTCATCGAGTTTAAGCTGAAAATCTGGCCAATCAGAAGTTACCGCCCCTGCTGACCATCACTACCACTAATAGAAGAGCGGGCTCATATTTTTTGCGTGTTTTACCCCATGACATGCTGCGTTCATGAACCCTCTAATAAGTGGAAAAGCCAAAGATCGGATCTATGCGCACTTGGATAATACGATTCCAGGCAGGAATGTGACGCTGTACATTTCTTTCCAACAAAAACATCAGTGGACTGATAGATTTCCGATTTAACGTCTCGTAATCTGAGCTCTCAGTGGTTCTGGTCGGGGCGTGTGCAGAGTTTCATCCAGGTCTCGTGTTTGTGTCTCCAGAGGACGTCCTGCAGACTCTGACGGGCGCCATGTCGCTGCTGCGCCGCTGCCGGGTCAACGCCGCCCTCACCATCCAGCTCTTCTCGCAGCTTTTCCACTTCATCAACATGTGGCTGTTCAACAAGCTGGTGACAGACGCCGACTCAGGACTGTGCTGCCACTACTGGGGCGCCATCCTGCGGCAGCAGCTGAGCCACATCGAGTCCTGGGCCGAGAAGCAGGGCCTGGAGCTGGCTGCCGACTGCCACCTCAGCCGCATTGTCCAGGTGAAAACTGTCAATAATCAGCTTCATTTATTTTAAAAAATCATAAAAGAGAAAGTTTATCAGGTTTCTGATCAGTTGGAAAAGTTTGAATTTATTTGAATAATTTTCTTCAGCTTGGAGAAAAAATAGTAAAATAAAAAAAGTAACTATTTTAAATGGGCTGAACTGGTTCAGCACTTTATCAAGTCCAGAGGACTCAGAAGCACTTTTCTCTGTTTATCCATCTTTCTTTTCATCCATTCATCTTTCCATCAGTTCGTTCATCTGTCCATCCATGCCTCTCTCTCCCCTCCATCCCTGTTTCTCTGTCATCCATCCATCCAGACCACTTTAAAACATATTTTTGATCAACTCTGATATTTAAAAACAAACTAAAATTATCTAAAAATGCTGAACCTGTGAATTTCCTACATGAAATTATAGATTAATCCAAATTCAGCTCATTTAAAAAAACTGAAAAACTGGATGCAGATTTAACAGTAGAAAATATTCGGAGGCATATTGACAAAATAAACTCCATTCTGAATATAAATCTTTTTCAGATTGTGATGCATTTTGCTTTTTTGTCCCTACAGGCCACCACCCTGCTGACCATGGACAAATACTCCACGCAGGACGTCCAGAACATCCACAACACCTGCTTCAAGCTGAACTCGCTGCAGCTCCATGCCCTCATGACCAACTACCGCTGCGCCCAGGACGAGCCCTACATCCCGCCCGTAAGCCGCCGCCGCCGACCGGCGCCGCCTGCGCCGCCTGCGCCTCCAACCGGAGCCGGTTCTGAGAGTCCCTTCTGTGCTCTGTGTCCAGGACCTGATAGACCACGTGGTGGCGGTAGCGGAGAACACGGCGGACGAGCTGGCGAGGAGCGACGGCCGAGAGGTGCAGCTGGAAGAGGACCCGGACCTGCAGCTGCCCTTCCTGCTGCCGGAGGACGGCTACTCCTGCGACGTGGTGCGGCACCTCCCCAACGGGCTGCAGGACTTCCTGGAGCCGCTGCTGCAGAGGGGTACGCCTGTCTCCATCTCTCACTGTCTGTCTGTCTCTCTATCCATCTCTGTCGCTCTCTATCTCAGTCTATTCATCGTTCTGTCTCTCGCTCTACTTGTCTCTCTCTATCACTCTCTCTTAGTCTATTCATCGCTCTCTCTCTCTCTCTCCATCTCTCTTGCTCCTTCTCTCTATTTCTATTTCTCTGTCTCTCTACCTGTCTAAATCTGTCTCTTGCTCAATGTGTCTTTCTATTTCTGTTGGTCTCTGTACCCATCTGTCTCTCATGTTGTTTCTCTATAGAGAGGAATTTATCTCTTTCTCTGTCTGTATTCCTGTTGATCCCGATCTTTCTTTCTAAAGATCCTATCTGTCTCTGATCGTGCTATGCATCTCTCTCTCTCTCTCTCTCTCTCTCTATCTCTCTCTCTGCCTCTCTCTGATCGTGCTCTCTCTCTTTTTTCCAGGTTTCTGCAGACTAACTCCTCATCCTCGCTCTCCTGGTACCTGGACGGTCCACTTTGAAGGCGCCGACAACGACAACCACTTCTCTGCTGCAGACAACACTGAAATGGTATCACGCAGATTTTAATTTTACTTATTAAATAAATATTAATGGATTTATTTACATCCCTCCCACTACGATATTTATGTTTGAATTGCTTTTAGATCAAACTTTGAGGTAAAACTGACTCAGGAAAACATTAAGTTGCACTGAAATATTTATGCTTTGACTGATATTTCTTCTGTCTTTAACATTTTCTTCATATTTAAAGTTGATAGTTGTAGAGATTTCAATGTTTTCTTTCTATCATAAATTAAAAAGTTTTTTTTATAGCTGCAGGGAAGAAAAGATATTTGGTTTTTCTCCTTTATGTCTTTTCATCTTAAAATGTTGATGAAAAAATAGCAGAAAGACATTAAGACAATTTTAAGACAGCAGAATAATCTTTTTTTTTTTAATAATAAATACATTTATTAGCCTTAAATTAAGCATTATGTCGATCACAAACTGAAATATAATTTAAAATAGAGAGAGCCTGAGAGGAAATGACGGACTCAGAGAGAGAAATGCTGCAGAACTGTAAGGTGAAGGTGAATTAGATGAATTTTCCTCAGATTTAATGGAACATTTCTTGCTTGTCAATGAGACTCTGGTCCAAAAAGGTAAAATTCCTGAACAGAAGCGGAGCCTCTGACGTCTCGACTGACGGTCGGTCTATTTTTAGCGGCTCTGACTCGAGCCCAGAGGTTCGCCTGTGTGGTCCTCCAGTCCAACGGCGCCGTTCACTTCAGAGACTCGGTTTAATCAACACCAACGGCAGCGGAGGAGTCAGTCAGTGAGCGTGCAGCAGTAAATGACAGACTGCACACACTCAGCCACTTCCTGTGTAATTGGTCTGTTTATCCCTGCTCCACTTTTTCATGACTGTAGTCTCGACATAATCCAGGCGTCTCTGGTTAACGGTGAGTTCAGGCAGGCGGCAGGACGGAGCTGAACACTTACAGTGGGTGAAAAAATAAACCCAAAGTGGTGAAAAGTGGTGACGTTAAGGTCTAAAGTGTCTGTCTAGCATGTTTCAGTTCATTTCTGTGGTTAACCAGCATGTCCTGTAATTATCTTAATATTCAGAGTTTTACAGAGTAATAGTGATGTTTGCTGTTTTGAGGCTAAATATTGGTTTATTTTTATTATCCGCTGTGTTTCCATGAGAAATGTGGAGGAAAATTAGTTAAATTAGTGTTTTGTTTTCAGACCAATCAGAAGAAGGAAACATTTCAAAACATCAAATGTTATATTTTAGTTTGCGCTGTAATAAATAACGTAATAGTGAATCAAAACACCAAAATAAAAAGTTATTGCTATTAGCAAAGACGACTCATTTCAGTCTTTCAGTCCAGATCTGAGCTGCAGGTTTGCAGTTGGATTTAAAGTGTGGAAAAGCTTGAAAACTTACCTTGAAAATGCTTGAAATTAACAGAGAGAAAAGTACAACCCCTGTTTATTGCTTTTCTTACTAATGGAAAAAACCAAATTGGCAAATTTGTTTTTTTTTTTTTTTTTTTTACTTTAGCGGAACGTCAACAAAGTCTTGAACGCATTTGTAATGAAAACAGAGCTATTGTTGAAACTGTGTTTTTGTTGTTTAACGATTTAACCACCAGTTTGTGTTTGAAACAACAGACTCGGTTGTTTAGTGTTTTTTTATTTTTGTTATCCTCCGCCATGATGTGGGAACCTCTTCAGCTCTCCGGCTCTCCCCACCCTGTGGCCCCGCCCTCCCTAAACGAGCCCTGCTGTGTGTATAAGTGTGTGTACATTGGAGTCTCTGAGTTGCCATGATGTGGTTTTCATTCTTGACTCCATTCCAGAGACCACAGGTCCCTCTGTGGTCTTCCCCTCCATCCATCCATCCTTCCTTCATTCCTTCCCTCCCTTTTTCCTCCCTGTTTTTCTGACTCAGTTTCCAGCGTTTCTCCGCACCGTTCGGACGTTCGCTCCGTCCTTTCCAGGCCTTTCAGATCCACTCCGCAGGTTTCTTCCTCTTTACAGTTTGTCCTTCCTGTCTCTCTCTCCTTTCAGCCAATGAGGAAAGAGCCGGAGGTTGTCACGGTGACCCTGAAGAAGACCAACGGCATGGGCCTCAGCATCGTGGCCGCCAAGGTAGGGCCTGATCGTTGTGTGTTTCTTTGTTTTGCTGGCTGTGAACACATGGAGCGTTCTGGATGGGTGCAGACAGAACCAGCTGCTCTGCTCTCACTGTTGAGTCTGACAGCGGAGCGAAAACCAAACACTGACGCTGCACAGAAGCTTCTGGACAAAAACCTGCTCTGTTCACCTCCAGCCTGGCTGTGAGCAGGGCTACAGAAAGTGTGCAGCTTCAGTTGTTCCTCATGTTTTGTGTTGAATAGTTGCTACGTAGGACTAAAGGGGCAGTGTTGTATAAAATCGACTCCATTTTAGCTTAACATCATGTTTTAATGTTATTCCTTCATCAAAAACAAACCAGGAGGGTTTCCTTGTTTTTTTTGTTTTTTCATGCAAGTTTAATCTCCATGGCAACCATTCAGCTATACAAAAAATACCTGGTTGGACTTAGCCCCGCCTTCGAGGTGCAGCGCCTCCCCCACTCAGCTCCTTGAGACTAGCCAGCAGCAATTAGCAAACACCTGGTGGAACTGAGCTCATTGTAGGAACTACTTGGTGAAACGCTGGTCAAAACTTTAGGGATTAATAGAGGAGCCAGATTGTGGTGAATTCCTGAAAGTGGAGTTTTTAAAGAGACAGAAGCCCAATTTCAAAGCGTTAAATGACAAAGTAAAATTTATTTTAAGTCCTATTTCACCTATGCAGCATTTTTATAAACTTTAAAACGCAGTGTTTGAGTTGCTTTGAAGATGATTATTTGTTTTGTCTTAAAACTGAGCTAAAATTGAGTCTTCTGGGTGAAATCAGTGACAACTTTCATCTAAAGTATTTGATGTTGAATCTAAGGACGTCTTCACACCAGTCCTGTTTACTTTGTTTTAAACGTGTTTTTAAGAGTCCAGTTTATTTGCAGAAACGTAAATGCGCGTTCAAACTCTGGTCCGCCTGCAAACCTCGGTCTCGGTTCATTTGAAATAAACTCTGGTTTAGTTTGAATGCAACTTTAAATAGTGGGAGAAATGGCTCATGTTTTGTTTTTTTTTTGTTTGTTTTTTTTTACAAATGACAAAATAGGAATTCTGCAAAACTGGACACTTTTGCATTTTGTAAAGAAGGTAGTTGAGCTCGGTGTCCTCGGAGGTTTTTTCCATTGGTAGTTTTAGGTGCAGCGCCCCCACAGGCGAGGAGGGGAACTGGTTTTTCAATTAGTTTGGTTTGTTTGACAGAGGAGTGTGAAAGTTAACCGCAGCAGCTGAAAATGTAGCAAATGTTCATCATAATTCATTTTATTTGTGTGTTTTTATTTCCTTTTTATTTATTGTTTTTAGTTGCAGTGTTTTGTATAAAATTAAAGTTTAATTTTTGAGAGGACAAACTTGCGTTGACGCCATAATCGTCATATTAGCTGAAAATGGTTTCAAAACGTTAATATTTCATCACAATATTTTACTGGAACAAATTATTGTTTGCAAAATTTTCATCTTCGCCCACTGAATTTGAACGTTTGAAACTAAAAGACATCATGATTATGTGTCACCGTTCTCCAAAGAGGTCAGACTAAGCTGGCTACAGCTTAGTCTGTATTCAGCTTTATTTATATTTATTTAATTAATATTTTACTGACTGGAATCAGTTTAGGACTTGAAAGTCATTTGAATTCTTCCAGAAACCACACATTCACCAATGTTTGCATTAAAAATGGGTTTTTAGCTTCTGTTATCAGTGAGAAGCTGATTGTGGTAGATAAGGTGGGAAGTGTCAGCTGTTAGCATGAAGCATTAAGACACTTTGTCTGTTTTACAAGAGCGAGTTTCCTGCTGAAGTCGAGAGCTTTCCTGTGCTGCTGAGCGCACGTGTTGAGTCTGTGTGTGGGGAGGAAGGACGCTCGGAGGAAACCTCCTCGCCTCGCTGCGTTTGTTTTTTCTGGGATGTCTGAGGAGGAGGAAAAGTAACGAGTATGTGGGATGGGAAAAGGCAGGTAGAGCGCATTTTATCAAGCGGCTGCTGGAGCTGACGGTAAACTGGGCTGAGCTCTGGCCTATTATATAACCGTGTGTGTGTGTGTTTGTCTGGTGGCGCTGCAGCAGCGCTCCACCTCAGTCTGACCAGCAGCCGTCCCAGCAGACGCTTCACCTCTTGAATCACCGTTTTACAAACTGCGCGCTTAGGAACATGTGGAGGAGTTGGGCTTCACTCGGAAACATTTCTGGAATCCCCCGCATATTTTTGGACACATTTACAGGAATTACTGCCGCATTACTTTTTCATAATTAACTCTCCTACTGTTTGTTGAAAAGTTTCAAACTTTTTAACATGACTTCCAGTAAAATCCTGTGACTTTTTTTGTCTCAACTTTGGGAATTCGAAGTCCTTCGCTGTCCCACGTCTCCGTCTGTAAACAGTGATTTATTTTTTTCTTCTTCTTTCGAATGGATTACCTCCAGCCGGTGTAATTGGGAGGCACCGGACTTGTCGGTTCATGTTAGCAGGTTGAAGAAGCTCACAGGGATAAAAGCAGGTGTGCACAGTTCTTGTCCCTCCACCAGTTTGGACGTGGCAGCCTGAACTGGTTTGGGGAAAGATTATCAGGAGGCAGCAACATGTGGTTCTCAGTGGTGGGCAGGAGAGACCAGGTAACCACGCATTTAAGTAAAAATTCACAGGTTTTTTTATGTTCTTTCCCTTTTTAGTAATGATAAAAGCCTAAAAGGATTTGGCTTAAGATGTCCCACAGATCTTCAGTTGCTTTGGATTGATCTGCATCAAACAAACACTGAGCATAGATTTTGATCTGCTGACATCCAGTCAATGACCTCCTGGTTTCACTGTTTGCTTTCAGGGCCGTTCTGCTAATGGTTAGACAAAAGTACACAACAGGCAGATTGGAAGATGTTTGTGGAAATGTCTTCTTGTGGTTGAATTAAGATTGTTGAACTGTCATTGATTGGTGATCGCAGCTAAATTACTATAAAGCTTTCATTTCTCATTTGTTAAATACATCAAAGCTCCCAGTTTATATTATGGATGGTAAAGCTGTTTCTCTTGGTCCTATTACTTTCTCTAGTCGGTCCAAAGAATATTTTTTTAAAACTGTGTGAGATGAGCCTTTGTCTTGTTTTGCATGGTGGCCTTGACGGGTCACAGAAATCCGAAAACCACAAGGCAACAACAAAAACCACCAGGTAGAACAAAAAATGCAGCTCAAAAGCAAAAAGCCACAATGCAAGCAGCAGATGCCATGATGCTAACACTTGGAAAAATGAACATGGTAACCCTGGCAACAGCCTCAAGCCTAATTACAGCAAAAAGTAACCACGCTAACCGTAGCAACAAGTCTCACTGCTAACGCTATCAAAGCGCCACCTCACTAACTTTAGCAAACATCAGGTTTCTGTTGGACATAGAGCTGAAACGATTCCTCAAATAATTCGAGTACCTCGATTATTAAAACTCCTCGAAGCTTCATTAGTTCATGTTTTATTATTTAGCCCACCGTGTTCCTGCTGGAACATTACGTTACATTACTGCTGAACATTGTTGTGCGGCGCTCTTGACTTCCACCTCTGAGTTGTTGACAAAAGCTAAGCGTTATCAGCTTAACGTCTAATTTCGGGTATTCATTGTTTTTGGGGGACCAATAAGGATCCTTAAAATGACTGGCGCGATGCCTGGAGTACGGCAGCCTTTCTCCTCAGGGAGCTGCTGGTTCAGAGCGAACGGCGGGACGAGTCAGCAGGAGTATTTATACAGGCGAGCGGATAGACTGAACATGGCGGGCGAATGAGTCGTTCATGGTAACAGTGTCGGTGTGGCTTTATGGAGGAACCACACAATAAATTTCATATTCCAGTCTCAACATTCAGGTGGTGGAAATCATTGCGGCGGTACGACTGGTAGAAGTTTCTGTGTGACGGACGAAGGAAGGTGTTCCAGATTTACCAATATTTTATTTTATTTTTTATCAGATTAATCGATAGATTACTCGATTGCTAAAATATTCATTTGCAACAAAAAGCAAAATTAGAAGAAATCTGTAAGGAAGAGAAACACCTGCAGCACAAGTTTTTCTTAGTCCAGAAAACCGAATCAATACTAAAAACATCAGACTGAGCAGATCAGACCTCCAAGAACACTACAAATTGTTTTAGTCAACTTTTTCAACTTATGAAAAAGTTGACTCAGCAGCCGACTTTTGATGTGCGGAACATTCTGCACATTATGAAGATAAAGAAGCATACAGGATGTTCTTTATATCTTTGGAGACTGTTTTATTCACAAATCTGGTTGATTAAATAAGATAAACCCACACGCAACAATCTTAAGAGCAGAAATGAACAATTTTGAGTTCATTTTAAGAAAACAACCTGTGCAAATTCACTTTGGGGCATTTAATCTTTGGAAAAGTTTCCCTCCTGTTTGAAAGAATTTCGCCGGATTTTGTTTGTTTCTCCAAAGTGAAGCTTTGCTCAGATTTGTTTGTTGACTGAACTCATTTGTTCCTGAAACAATAACATGAGAGCATTCTCCCCTGTGAAGGCAGGAACAATGAGAGGATGTACTACACACACACACACACACACACACACACACACACACACACACACACA
>VMRN01000001.1:1203543-1276504 GCA_010277015.1 Poeciliopsis turrubarensis | reverse complement strand
ACACACACACACACACACACACACACACACACACACACACACACACACACACACACACACGTTTGCCTTCCTGTAAAGCTGCAGGTTGGACGGGTTCACAGCGTGTGTGTCGCGGTAGAATGAAATGTGTGTATAGAGGTTTGTGTGGAAAGAATTGCATCATAGTTTCAGGAAAATTGAGCCTCATTTTATCTTTGGAGTAAATATTGCAAATCTGCAGAAACAAATCTGTTCTGTGGCGAGATTTAACCTTTAACGGCGTTTTTAACTTCCAGAGATGGATTTAAAAAAAATTGTTTTTTTCAAGATGACAAACATTGAACACGTCTTTTTTCCAGTAAATATGCTGTAAAAAGTCATCCACACACTTTAAGAAAGTAAGTCCATAAAATTAGTTGTGAAAAATATTACAGAACTACATGAGAAATGTTTGTTCCAGAATAGTTGTAGTTACAGCTGCAGTTATGAGTGGAAAAAGCAGCTGTGCACGTTTCTCAGTTATTCATTCATTCTTCCATCAAAACCGTCTTTGTGATTCTCTGCGGTTTGACCAGCTGGTCCGTTGTTTTGGTTTTAATTTATTTCTTTCTTCAGGTCAGGTTTTAAAATGTTCTTTTTAAAGTTGGATTTTGTGGTTAAATGTCGGGTTTTTAATGTCCTGCTGATGAAAGTTAGTGGATTCCACCAACTTTACTCAGCAAGTGAAACGTTTATCCGACATCCCCCAGAATGCTGGGCGGTTCTGGATCTGAGTTCTGTGAATGTTATATATATTGAGTAGTCATTATTCTACTAGATGTATTATTTATTGATATTGACCATGTGACATATATTGTTGATTTATTGTCCAGCCCTAAGTTTTCCATTCAACATTTTCTTCCATCTTTGTTGTTAGAAACTTTAGTTTTTCTTCTGTTTTGTTGAAAATTGCAGTTATTTAGCGAGCTAAAACCTAGGAATAGTCTAAGATGATTGGGCAAATCCATTTTTACAGAATTCATATGAAGTTGAAATATTTGCAAAGATGAAGCTGGTTCAAATCTATTTTATATATATGTATCAATAAACTGGGGAAAAACTTTAAACCAGCTGCTTTCATGTAATCGCTGCCATTTCAACAGTTTTGGCTGAAAGAAGTGACATTTCTCCTCTTGGAGATCAGTTGAAATGAGGTTGCTCATCCGGTAGATCCTGAGCAAACGGAACAAAAACAGCTCAGCTGGATCGTATTGACGTTTTGCCGTTGGACCCGTCAGCATCAGACGAGACGGGCGCTTCAGCAGCTTTGTAATGAGCTAACGGCTCGTGACTGAGCTGATAGCGGTGGAACTAGCTGTGGCTAAAACAAACCGCTGCCATTATGTGTGTTTATATTTGTCTGCTGTTTTCAGGAGCTCAGCTTCTGTTTTCTTGGCATTTGTTTTGCAGCCGTTTATATGAACGGAAAACGGAACTGCCCAAATACGTTTCTGAAGCTGTTTTTCCACCGCATCTTTCTATTTACAGCGTGGGATTTCTCTGAAACAGCTGAAACTCGTAGCCTGTTATTAATAATAATACCTATAAATAGCCCAGAAATCTTAAAAGATTCAGGAAATGTCAGTTAAACAGAAACGTTGGTTGTTGCTGCAGCTGTTTATAGTGAAACCACAGCAGCCATATTCATCATAATGAAAGCTTAGTGATGTATTTTTGCACCGCTGGCAAGAAATATTGAGTCTCCACTCTTGGAGGATGTTCACTTAAATGTTTATTTTGTAGAAAAAGAACAAATCACCAGTTTTACACCAACTTCCCATAATTAAGGGTTTCAGCCAATCAGGTCCAAGGAAAACAAATGGTGCTCCTGGATTGGCTGCTTCACAGATCTGTTTAAGATGTGATAATAATAAGTTACAGAAAAATGTGCAACTAGCTGCAGATCCACTTTCATGTTTTTAAATTTACAAACCCATTCAAAATATAGATTAATTAGACAATGATCAATGTTTTGACGCCTTATTTCTCTAAATCATGATGATTTTTAATGAAAACACTAAATTTAACATCAGAATATCACATGAGAACAATAAAGATGTATATTTTAAAACAAAAGGTACTTTTAATCAGATAAATTAGACTCTACAGGACTTATTAGCTTTTTAATATAACTGTGTATATAACAACAATTTCAGGGTTTAGGATGAAATAATTGTATTGAATTTAAACACAATAACTCCAAATGTACAAGTAATATTTCTCAGATTGACATCCATATTTACAGAAGTTTTGCTTTCTAAAAGTTTTTTTGTTGTTGTTGAATTATTCCTCCAAATAAATCTAAGGATAGTGATTTATCTGGCATTAATGTTTTGTTTTTTTTTATTAAACCACTGATAATCTGGAAGCAAAAATCTCAGCTGGTTTCCTCTGTAATCAGATTTGAGCTTTTATTTTGGATGGATTTCAGCCTAGAAACTGTAAAGTTGTATTACATCATGTCAGGCAGGCAGAGCGTAATCTACTAAAACGCTCTGATACCTGTGTGGGCGTCCCGCCAGCCTCTGGACGCTCCGCTGTGGATTCGCGGTTTCATGGCAGGTCCGCAGGCTGGAACGCTGCGAGCTGTAATTGTGGTGCGTCCGCAGCACTTTCTGTCCGCGATCGCGTGGGTCCGATGTCCGTGGCGGTTTTCTGTCCCGGGAGAATCTGTCATGTCGAATCTGCAGCGTCGCATAATAAAGAAATGGGAGCTGAATGTTTTATGGAGCGGGGATTCAGTTTGAAACGCTTTTATTTAATTTCAAACTGAATTTCATGAGTTATCAGTTGATTCTGGGTAAAATGTGAGCTGCACACACATAACTGTAAGCCTCAGGTCCAGTACACTGCAAAAACACACAATATTAACAAGTATTTTGTCTGGTTTCTAGTGCAAATTTCTTAATTTTGTCTTAATTCAAGAGCACTAATTTAGTGCTTTCAACAAGATAAAGATGCTTGTTATAAGTAAAAAATACAAGTTCAACATGTTTGTTTTTGTTATTTTCTAAATTGTCGCGTTTCTGGGCTTGTCAAGGTAACAAATGTTTCTGGATGATAAATCGTCCCAGAAGTTATTGTGATAAATGATATCATTCTTTTAAGACCATAAACAGGTGGTAATGGTATAATAATGCAGGAACACATTCTCAAAGATCAATATACTTTAAGTTCTAATGAACATTTCATATTATAAATATTCAAAATGAATAAAACAGAAACAACAAACAAAATGAATTATAATTTCTCTGTAAACAAAATGGTCTAAAGCTCCAGGCTGAAGAGTTTATCATCTAGTTTTTGGGGGAGAAAAGGAAAAACACTCTATTATTAAATTATTGAGCCCGTTTTAATTTATTGTGCCATTAATTGATTTTTTTGTGATAACGGCAAATTTGCCCAAATGTATTTTTGACATATCAAACAGCTCATTTATGGTCGATGGAAACGCAGCTAATGTCTTTCATTTTAACTGGATAACTTCTGATTCCCACCAGCTGAACTGGGTCAAAGGTCCTGATGAGGAACAAGTGGAAATTGTGACTTTAAGTTTTAGTTTTTAAGGCCTTTTTGTTTCCAACTTGCAAAAATGCAGATTTTCACTGATTCAGCTTCGCAGATAAACATCCGCAGCTGCAGATTTATTCCCTTCTGAAGTTCTTTTAATCTTTTCTCACTAATGAACTTCATTCAAAGAGCTTAAATCTCCTTATAATAGCTGCCACATAAAGTAAACATGGCTTGATTTGTGAGGATCTCCTCTGCGTTTCCTCTAACTTGCTGAAAGCTCTCTGACATTCGGAGGGAATTCCCTGGATTGTCTCTGGAAGCTGTTTTGGCCCCAAGCATGAAGCTGTGGCTCCGTCTGAGACAGAGGCTGCAGTATTCAAACCGTCCCCAACAGGAAGTTCACTCCTTTCACGACAAAAACATGAAAAGCACAGACAGCACTCATTATGGCTGCTCTTCTTACCCCACATTTAAACAATGATTTATTCTTCTTTCAGTGTTTCATTTCTAACAGATAAGTGCATAAGTCGTGTTTAGATTGTGGCAGAACTGCATTTATTTTAAACCTACACACAAACTGCAAGTAATCAAACTGTTTCTGAAGTCGGCCACTGTCTCGTCCTGAAAACTCTGAGTTTATTGGAGCTGAAACGTTAGAAATGCTCCTCAAGCAGTTCTCTGGAATATTTCTGGTTTCTGTTTGCGCCGCTGCAGATTCCAAGGATAAACATGTCGAGAAGCAGATAAAAACCGTGTGAGCCATCTAATAATAACCCTCCACAGTAAACCTTCTGGAAATCAAACTCTGAGACGTCTCTGGTTATTGATGCTGACGGTGCAGCTTTAGTCGCAAAGAAACAATTTCAGTTTGAACAAATATTATAAAATCTCTTTGGATGTTTACATTCAATCTTATCTGTCACACAGCGACTTTTAGGTTCTTATTGTTCTGTACTTGTTGTGCATTTGGAGCACAAACATCCAGGCCAAGTAATTTAAAATCTTCTTGAGCAACAGATGGAACGAGGAGTTCTGTCATGATTTACAGAGGAGTCAGAAACTTTGTGGCAACGTTGTGCAAGATAACGGAGAACAACCTGCTCTCTGCGTCGCTAAGCAACACATGAAAAGGATTACAATGCAGCTTTAACAAATTGTTTTTGTTTCTTTGCAAGTCAAACTTTTCCTTCTCATTAATGCAAAACCCAGATATCCAGTACTGCTCTGTCCTAAACAGTGCTAGAATCAGCCAGGTTTGTTTGTTTGCTGTATCAAAATTGAGTTTTTCCTTTCTGATGAAAGGTGTTTGGCCATTTCTGATGGTCATTTGACCATTTTCTTTATAGAATAAAATGTTTATGTTGCGCAGTGAAGTCTCTCATTTGGCGAGGAATTGCTTTATTGCTCACAGACGCCAACAAACCAAATCATCTGCACAAGTAAATCTTCAGACCCTGAGGTTTCAAACACCAGAGGCTCAGATTTACCTCGGGAAGGCAGAACCGGATAACCGGATAAAAGCAATCCGTGTTTCCAAAACACTGAGCTTTTTCTGTATCCACAAGGCAAATCTGGAATGAACAATTACATTTATATATTCTGGAATTAACAGTTTAATCCCAGAAACGGTAAACAAATCATTCCTACACTGTGCGGATAAGCCCGACAGAAAGAGCTGCGTTTTTCACGTTGCTACAAGTATTTTAGAAATTGCAGATACATTTTTATTCCATGGCAAATGATTAATAGTTCATTAATGGAATGCTGTTTTTGCATTTTAGGAATTAAAATGTTTTTTTATTTTAATAAATTAATTTATTTGCATTTTGAACATTTTATAAAAGAAGCTTTTGTGGCTAAATAAAAAATCTGCAGATTTTTAAAGTCTGATTAGTAGTCATAATATTCAATTAGTTAAATAATCGTGAGCTGCAACCGTTTCTCCTACACTTTAAATCAAGGAAAAGTTTGTTCTCACTCAGCTGATGGATTATCTGAACTAGCAACAGACTTTGGTGACGATGTTGGACCAACTGCTGCGTTTCACGATGTTTTGGATTCTCAATAGCTTTTCAACATTATGACATTTATATCATTTTTTTATCTTAATTAGTTCTCTGTATTTTAATCTTGGTGAATGCAGATTGTGCACATCGATGTTCATTTCCGTCGGTTTTCCTCTCCGCAGGGTGCCGGACAGGAGAAACTCGGCATTTACATCAAGTCTGTTGTGAAAGGCGGAGCGGCGGACAAGGTGAGTTTTTGCAAAACATTAAAAAAGTGAGACGTTTGGAAATCTCGCAGTGTCTTACTCTGGGATGTTTGCAGGACGGCCGCTTGGCAGCAGGTGACCAGTTGCTGAGCGTTGATGGACGCAGTCTGGTCGGTCTGTCGCAGGAGAGGTAAGAACAGGAAATGATTTGTATGGAAATTACATAACATCACCTCAGGATTCTGCAGCTTTAATATCATAAAACCAAAAACTAAGACTGGTTTAGAGTCGCTAATGTTGCCTGACCGTTAGAAAAATGAAAATTATTATGAAATATAGATTTAAAAACATTTTGCTCGTAGTTTTAGAGTCGGACTGTTGTGAAAATTTAATTAAATTATTCCACGGAAAAAGGCAAAACAATTATTAATATATCTATATTTAAAAATGTTGATTAGCTTTTTCTTATATAATTGTCTTGAACCAAAACAATTAATATATTTTTTCTATAATTTTATACAGGAAATTTATAATTCAAGTCTTGAAAGAATAACAAAAAACCTTTACAAAAAGATGATGGATAAAATGTTTTTTCTTTGGGAATGAAAATTATTAAATGAAAAAGATACTATAGCAGTTAAAATGTTTTATTTAGCCAAAATTATAATGCGCGATTGTGGATGGTCCAAAGAGATTACTGCAATAAACGGGTCCAAAAGTGTAAAAAGGGCGTGTTCCTGCTCGGATACTGCAGATAAAGCAACAGGATTGTTGTTTAGTGTCGTCATGTCGACCCAGAGTTGAGCCGGATTATAAATAATATATTTAATTGCATTTGCGTGCAGGATGAGGCTGGAACTGGAACATTTTTCTGTAATTCCCTGAACGCCTTTCTTCCTTCACTTCAAACAAGTTTAAACAGATTGTTACAAAATGTTTGGAACCGCGCAAACCTTTTCCAAATCGTTCCTTTAGAGCCGGTTCCCTGCTAAACCGAAACGATCTGTTTCATTCCCAAAACTTGGATCCAAAACAAGTGCATCATCTGTTTACAAGGCTTGGAAAACATGAATGTGGTGAAGAAAATTACACTTGTGGAGCTGGACTGAACCCAAATTACAGCAGAGGGACAAATCTGTAATCTCTGGCTCCTCTGGCCGATGATGAAGGTGTTAATTTGGTCCTCAGGCTCCACCTTCTAGGAAACGTCTTTATTTTAGTCTGTTATTTAACTCCAAGCTGACAATTATTCTAACTGATTAACTGATTAACTAACTATCTAATTAATCGATTTGTTGATTAATCACGATTAATCAAATTGTTTCAGCTCTAATCTAAGTGTTAAAGCTTCATGATTCAAATTGTCAGATTACTGACTGACTGTCACTCAGCTCTGCGTTAAATCAGACTTTTGAATAACACTGAAAAAACCTCGAGTTAATTTGATGAACAAAACTGGCCTTCAGCGTCTGATTAAACAGAAAATTGTGCAATAAGTTCTTAAGTTTTAGTTTTACACAGAAAAAAAAAACAAAGAATCACAAAAGATAAAAAAACAACAACAATTTCATCAAAAAATTATCGTGATAAATGCCCAGAATAAAGTTGATAAAGTAAAAATAATGCTAGAAAAAAATGTTTGTTACCAGAATAAGGTCAAAATATTAGGAGAATTAAGTAATATCATTTTTAAAAAGGAAAAATATTGGATTTTATTGTCCACAAATCAAAATGGTTTTAAGTTTAAATGATAAACAATACAATAAATACCCACTCCTATTCTAACATTGTCTTGTTTTCATTGGCATTATAATTAACATAAAGGCTTGAAAATATTTGTCTGAATGTAAATATGTAACTTATTAAATGGTTCTGTTGAAATTCGATTCTTCTGGCTTGTAAAAACTGTCAGGAGGTTAAATTTAGTCAGTAGAGGCGTTGGACAGGAACCGCCGCTCATGTTTTTCAGTGCAGCTTCTCCACCAGGATGTCACCAACAGCCAAACCTACCAGCTGTCACTTTATATAAAATTAGATTTAGTGTAAAAAAATTAATGTCAGCAAAGCGGAAAGATTCAAGTGGAGTCACGAGACGGTTGGATCAAAGACGGAGCCGTTTAATGAAGCTCGTTACCGCAGATTTAAAGCCTGGCTGTGTGTTGCGTCACTTTAAACGGCCACATCAGGGAGAAAAGTTTCCTTGAAGTTGGGAGATTGATGGTCTGGTGTGTGTGTGTGTGCAGAGCTGCAGAGCTGATGACGCGGACGGGCTCTGTGGTGACTCTGGAGGTGGCCAAGCAGGGAGCCATCTACCACGGCCTGGCGACGCTCCTCAACCAGCCCAGCCCCATGATGCAGAGAGGTACCGTGATTCACGCCTTTCCAGATGCAGTTTTAATCCAGTTTCTATCGCAAAATAAGGAGAAATTGAAACAGGGTTAGATTTAGAATGCAGTTAATTTTTTTGCTGGAGAAGTTTGAAAACTTACCTTAAAAATGCTTAAAGTTTACTGTGGGAAAATTTTATATTTTTATATTTTACTTTGTCAATTATTCATAAAAATCCATTTAAATGTTGATACCAATCAAAGAGACGAGCGGATGTCCACACAGGGGTGTCTTTGTCGTGCAGCACAGTTGGGCTGTGTATATCCATGAAAAGCTACACACACACACACACACGCGCACACACACACACACACGGTGTAGCGGAGGTTAAAGGGTTGTCTGGCTCTGAGTTGCTCTTTGTCTGCTGGAATTTGACCCGAGCTTCATTAAGGAAGTCTTCTTTTCTCCCAAACTCCCATCAACCGCTCAGCAAAATGAAACGGAGTGGCTGGTCTCAAAGATCTTCTATTCTACATTCAACGTTACTGAAAGTTCAAAAATGAGTAATTCTCTCTTTTCCCAGCTGGACGTCACTTTGTGTTCGTCTGTAACACACGAAGGGAGACGCATCTTTAACTGTTCGGTTTTGCTAAATCGCTCTGGGGTCAAAGGTCAAACTCCAGTCCTTGAGGGCCGGTGTCTCTGACATTTTAAACCGTTTTATGCTGAACTCATTCCAGAGATTCTCCCCATGTACCGATATATAAAAACCTTTTTGTTAAATTATAATAATTTTTTCTAAGAGCGTTTGAATGGAATTTTTTTGCCTCATGAATGATTGTTTGTTCTGATCATTGTTGTTTCCCGACTCCCAGCGTCGGACCGCGGCCGCGATAAGAACGGGAAGATGCGTCCGAAGAGCGAGGGCTTCGAGCTCTACAACAACGCCGTGCAGAACGGCGATCCGGAGAGTCCGCAGCCCGGGTGGGACTCGTACGCAGAACCAAAGAAGATGAGCGGCGAGGACAGGCTTATGAAGAACCGGGCCGACCACCGATCCAGCCCCAACGTAGCCAGTAAGTCCTCCTTTTAGTCGCCTTTAGCATTTTGAATTTCTCTTTATTACACGGCACAAACAGGTGCTTCAAATCCTTGTAAATGTTTGAGTTCTGCTACTCAAACTGCAGCTTTGGAACAAAATATCAATCAAATGTTTGATTCAAAGCCTAAATTTGGAAAACATTATTTTCAGCTGAAACCAGATATTTCCATTCGACTAATAAAAAGAGACAAACATTTTTCTTCTTGTTGTCTGAAGTTAAATGGGACTAAACTTTTCCTGTTTTATATTATTTAAAAAATTATTTCTGTTTGATAAATGTCAGAAAACTTACCAAGACTATTTTTGTAACTTTCTTTGTATATTGTGTTGAAGCGTTTAAATAGAGCAGGAAGAGCCGTTTAGTTTAAATGTAATGAATATTTATAATTCAAAATGAGTCAATAACTCAGATTTTTGTTCAATTTGTTTTGTTCTTTAGACCAGAAAATAAACCAAACCAGCTTGTCCCTGCTGTACAAAACCAACATAAGACTTTATTAATAACAGTGATAAATATTTTATGATAGTTGAAATTGTTCTTTTCCAAAGTCTGGGGCTTGAGAAGTGCTCCAATTTTACTTGGTTTGAAAAGAGTAAGAACCCTTTTCATTGTAATCCAGAACTGTTCTGCAGGTTTGTAGTTTGAAACCATTTTTAGACTGGAATCAGGTTAAAAACCTCTGCTGGTGTTATTCTGCAGCTGCTCCACCCTGATACAGAAACAAACCAGCCGAATATTTTGCCAGCGAATGTTTTGGAAATGTTTGCGTTTGGAAAAACAAACAGTGAAGGTTTGCTTTGACATCGTTTTGTTTCCCTCCACCAGATCAGAGCCAGAGTCCTGCAACCAAGTCGGTTTATCCTGGAGGACCCGGAACCAAGATCACCTCGGTTTCCACCGGGAACCTCTGTGCAGACGTAAGTGCAAAGAATAGAAACTAGACCAAAAACCCTTGGTAAGATTTTGTCTTTTTGTACATCACACACTCAGAGCAGCCGAGGAACGATGAAGCATCTATTGATAAAGGGGGCTCAGATTAAAATCTAATTAGGGCCTCAAAAATGCTTTGACCAGCCCTGCAGCATTCAAACCCATCGCAGCTTAAATGAGGAATGTGGCACCAACAAGTAAAATTTCACACATGTTGGAGAAAAATGTGGGTCCAGTCTCGACTTAGGGAAGTTTTCCAGATGTTTAGCTGAATTTTCTGTTGGTTTTTGTAAGTTTCCTGGGTGTTTAGCTGAATCGTCCCTCTGTTCCCCTCAGGACGAGCCGTCCCCGCCCCGGCCGGAGGCCTACCCCATCCCCACCCAGACCTACCCCAGGGAGTACTTCACCATCCCGGCCTCCAAGAGCCAGGACCGGGTGGTGGGTCCGGGCCAGGGTCCCCCGCAGCACTGGCAGGGCATGGAGGACAGAGAGCGCCTCCCTGTGGTCGACAACATCCACCACAACAGCATGCAGGTGCGGCGCAGCTTTCCTGCTTTTATTAAGCTTTTTATTTTTTTAATTAATTGCATTTTGTTTTGTGTCTGGCATGAGAGTGAGGTGAAAGATTAAGGGCCAATCCGAGGTTACAATAAACACAAATCTTGTTCCATTATGACCAGAATTTATATTTATGTAGGAGTAAAATGTATACCAACAAAATATGGAAAATAATAAAATAATTAAAAGATTGAAAAGAGGTTACTGCTTTTATTTACCATTCAAGTTTCTAAAACATCCATCCTTCCAATGACTGAATTGTCCATTAATCTGCTGTCATTTCATCTGTCTTGTCCTTCCATCTTTCCTCTCTCGGAGATGTAAATGATTTTCTCGTTTCCTGATGTCTTTCTTTATGTTTTTGTCTGCAGAGGATTAATCACTCCCAGGAAGATCTGTACCCTCCGGTGGGAATGATGAGGCCCGATGAGCGGATGCAGCCGCTCTACCCGCAGGACTACCAGCACCGGGATTTGGACTACCAGCACCGAGGTCCGCCAGGAGGTAGGAGAGGAAAACTGAGCCAGAGAGAGACTCCTGATGGCACAAAACAAACTGGAGTAAAAACGTTTCATTGGTTTTGTTTATCTCCAGGTGTGGGAGCCCTGATGGACCACTGGACGCCTCAGCCGCAGGTTTCCTCTTCGCTGGAGTCGTCGACGTCCAGCCAGGAGCAGCTCAACTTCTCTGCTTCCTCCACGTCTTCAAACAAGGGCCAGAACCAGAAGACCGGGCCGGGCCGGTGGAAGACGCCGAACACGCCTCACATCGTGCCGCCGCACTCGGTGCAGCCGCCGTCCCGCTCCGACCTCCCGCCGCCTCCACCGCCGCCGCCTGCCGTCTATCCCGACCCCTACGACCCGCAGCCGGAGCTGCCGCTGCCGCCGCCGCCCGCCACCATCAGCCCGGTGACGGCCCAGCAAGCCGCCGACCGCAAGAAACGGGAAGAGCAGCAGCGCTGGTATGAGAAGGAGAAGGCCCGGCTGGAGGAGGAAAGGTGGGTTTGGTTCACCTGGAGGTTCACCTGGAAGGAGTTTAACAGATGATCAAGTGCAGAAAGGAGTAATAATTAGCTTAGAAAATTGTATTTTCTCCTATTTAGTAGGTTGTTGGTGGTATTTTATAGGTGTAATTATTATTATTACTATTATTTAACCAGAGAGAGGAAGAGGAGGGAGCAGGAGAGGAAGCTGGGTCAGATCCGAGCCAACCCGGTCATGCCCGTCCAGCCCCATAATAACGGTGGAGCCATGCCTCCTCCTCACCACCAGCCGCCCATGGCCTCCATGGCGCCGCCCCAGCCTTACCACGCCCCGCAGCCGCCACCTTCCAGACCGGAGAAGCTGTCCAGCCTGCCGCGCTCCGCCGTGCCGCTGCCCGCCGCCGCCAACTCAGCCGGTGAGATTATCTCCTTGTTTTAGGACAATAAAAACAGAATTTGTTTTTTTTTTTTTTTTCAACTTCAATATTTTTTTCACTGTTTTTTCTATAAAAATTCAACAAATGACAGAAAATATTTTCCAGAAGTTTTTTTTATTTGATAATCCCTTCTATGAGTTTTATGGCCAGAATTTGAGAAATTATTAGAATATAGTCATAATATCAGCACAAAAAAGTCACATTTTTACCACAACAACGTACAGAAGAAAATTAGGACGAGCAGCATGAGCCACCCAAATTATACTCCTGTAATGTAAAGCGAATCATTGAAACCCTGCTGGACGTTTGCAGCCATGGACACGGTGATCAGGGAGCTGCTTCCTCAGCAGCAGCCGCGGACCATCGAGCGGCGCGACCTGCAGTACATCACCATCAGCAAGGAGGAGCTGTCCACCAGCGACAGCCTGTCTCCGGATCCCTGGAAGAGAGACGCCCGCGAGAAGGCCGAGAAGCAGCAGCAGCTCCACATCGTGGATCTGCTGGATAAAGAAATCCAGGAGCTCCAGGTAAAAAGATATGATTTTTGATTATTATGAATGTTGATCACCAACTGCAGCGATCTCTGTAAATCGAAAATGTTGTAAAAACCATATAGGAGAATTTTGGGCAACAGTTATTGTTTAGCTGAATAAAAAACACATATTTTCCTGTCTCACTTGTTGTTTGTTTAAGTGATTTCAATAGATGAACTCAACTCAAAATATTTCAATAAACATTTTTGACATTAATAAAAATAATTCAGAGACCAATGAAGCATCCCTCATTTTGTCTCTTACTTAAAAACTCATAAATTTATGTTTAAGTCACATTCCACGGGCACTACACTGTTACCTAGCAACCCCAGCAAAGTTCTGCCTGTAACCAAGCAACCCAAACTGCTTTCCAGCACATTTGGTCAGCTGGTTTACCCACTGGATGTATAATGGCTGCTGGAAAAGACGAGTGTTTTGCTGTTGACTTACCATCCAGAAACCACTTACCACATTCTTGTTGGTTGTGCAGGAGGCCCTACTTCTGCTTTTCAAAGCTGTACAGTTGAGTGACTCCACATTTGTTTGCAGCCATTTTCACATGCGAGAGTGAATGTTTAGCTTCGGGGGCGTGGCCAGCGCCATCTTATTTGGATTTAAAGAGCAGATGAAAATCTGATTATCCAAGAATGATTTGGTGCAAAGGGATGTAATGAACATGTTTTGTTTAGACCATTAACTTGCCACAACCTGTTCAATAAAGCCTTAAAATCCATTAAGCATTCAAGTTTATCCAGCTTTGAATTTTTTTCCCCACTTCAAAGGCTCTGTTTTAAAATTCTTGCCGTTTCTCAGGCGAAACCGGAGCGAACGGCGGAAGAAAGCGACCGGCTCCGGAAGCTGATGCTGGAGTGGCAGTTCCAGAAGCGGCTGCAGGAGTCCAAGCAAAGCGACGACGACGAGGAGGAGGAGGACGATGAGGACATGGACGCCATGCTGATCATGCAGAGGCTGGAGGCCGAGAAGAGAGCCAGGGTAAGGACGGACGAACACAGTCGGTCGCCATGTTTTAAAATGGCGGAAAGCAAGATTTTGTCTTGGAGGAAGAGGTCCCACTCTGTCACGTGCACAGGCTTTCTGGCAGCATTAAACTTGACTTCTGTTTTTTTCAAGCCACCTTACCCATCAGCTCAGAGTCCAGAAACAAATCCGCAGCTCTGCGCTCGAGGAAGGGCGAGTCGCGGGAAAATTAGGCTGATGGGGAGAAAAACAGAACCGCCTTTTCAGTCGCTAGAGGAGGAAACCGGTTCCTCCGCCGTGAATGTCGCGCAGTGTGCATCTGCAACATGCTTCTGTCATCGCTTCGCCATGCTGCACTGCTTAAATCTGATTGGCTGGAAGGGTGGATGGCCGGGTATGGGCAGGAAGGAGGGCAGCGGTTCTGCTAAGCGGCTTCCTTGCACCCAACAGCACCAGGGACTGATAGTGAAAATTTGATCCAGTTTAAACCAAATTAAACAGAAAATTTTTTAAAGTGTTTTAACGGCTAAAGATGAAATGCAGGAACAGTGTGTGGAAAAATAATCTTTATCTCTCTTGCCTTACTTGGATTTATTCTTCTCTTCCTTCTTGCTTCAGTTCAGTGGTGGATTTTTATTTAAGAAGGTTAAAATCTGGACTTTGACTGGGCCATTTTCAGCCATTTTCAGCCATTGTAGAGTTGTTGATGTGTTTTTAGGAATTATTGTGCTTTCGATGAACCAGTTTTGGGTTCGGGGTCGACTTGTTGTTAGTGTTTAACTTCCAGGTAGTTGTCATGGTGCATAACCATAGCAACAAGGTATTTATACACATCTGTAAACCAAACGACACCTGAACTATGACCCCAAATCCTCAAAAAGTTAAACAATCTTCTACATCAATTATATCCCCTACTTCAGCATCTCCCTTTTTCTTCATTTTGTTCTACTATATATATATATTTTTTTGTTTCTGCCTTGCTTTCTAACCAAACAGCCTGACGGAGATCTTAAAAAAGATGTGGCAAAAGCAAATGAGACGGATTAGCATTGCTTGGTAACATCTGATGTCATCCAGGACATTTTACTTTTAAACGTCCCTGAATCCTGGAAATTGCGCTGTTAGCATGTTGTTACAGTCGTGATAGTCTTCAGTCAGTCACATACTGACTCACGTAAGCCCACATCACCAGGCCTCCAACGCCGTGTTTCACTGTTAGACAGTTGGAAATGGGTCCAGATTTTGTTTGGCTAATTCAGTTGCAAACACCAACTTTTAGAAAAAATCACTTTCTTCCTAAAAACAAGCTAATTTATTAACCTGTCGTTAAATTTGAACTTTTAAGGACGCGATCAAACTCATTGATGATTAGCTTCAGTGAGATTCAGAAATACTTGTTTTTCCACACACTGTTTCTGCAAACTGCCTCAGCTTTTGTAAAATTTACAGTAAAATCCTGAAATGTTTCAAACTTGCTATGACTTTCCCTTTTTTATTCATTTATTTTTCTTTTATAAACCTTCGCAGTGTTACAGTATTTAGAGCTCATAGTGAAAGGAAATAGTATTCACTTAAGAATGTGTTTAAATATATTTGGCTTGTATTATTTTAGTTTTTTTCTGTAGAAATTGACTTTTTTGTGCAAATAACTGTAAGGGAAGATGCCCTAGAGGAAGCAAAAACTAAACTTGATGATATATCTTTATATAGATAAAGAACAATTCTTAAATGCTTTTTGATCTTCAACTTAAGAACTAGATAAATAGATATTTAAACCCAAAAAATGTTTTTTAAATAGATTTTTGAAGCATGTAAAGCCTAAATAATGCAGCTCCTTCAAAGCCGTGACGCCAAATTGTGTCAGAATGTGAAGAAAAACTAAAATCATGAAAATAATTTCCATCCCAAACCAATAATTTATGCAAGTGTTATTATCTTATTTAACATTTAGTTAACCAGGTGAGTAATTGGCAGGGAGAAATGTAATGTTTTTAAAATTTCTCCATCTTGAGTCTAAATTCTTACAAAATAAACCTGGAACAGAAGAATAGAAATATAATTATGTTTAGGTAATTAACATATTTCACTAATAAACGAGCTTCAGTAATGTTTTCACTTTACTGTATGTCCTCCCCTTCCTTCTGCTTTCATATTTTGCTCCTCCGTTTCCACGTCCTCTCCTCCTTTTTTTGTTAAATTTATAAAATCTCCACTCCTTCACGTTTTTCTCAGTACTTTGGTATTTTCCCTCCCTCCTTCCTTTTTCTTTCTCTCTTCCTTTCTCTCTTTTTCTGTCCGCCTCTCTTACTCTTGATTCTCTTCTTCTTCTGCAGCAGCAGACTGCTGTCCCAGCTATCTCTGTTCTAGACTTGGTATGTTCTTCCTGTTAATGGCGCGTTTCCTGTCCCTGCCCTCGCATCACTCCTTGTTTTCTGTCTCGGCTGCCCACCTGCCCTCGTTTCCTTTCTGTCTCCCCTCACATATTTTAGTATCCACAGCTGCTGTTTCTTTGGGGTTAGCTTGAATGATTGGGGGCTAAAGAGCAGCCGGTTCAGGGATGTTTGGTGTCGAAGCACTCCGTCTCTTTGTCCACTCAAAACATCAAAAACGAGGGGAAAATCGGGGGAATTTTGGGGTTTTAAAAAGGCCTAATAGCTGCTGGTGGTGTTTGTTTTGAGTGAATATGGAGGGAGAACCTGCATGGCTGGATTCATCCGATGGAGACCCATGCATGTCGTTGTGCTGTCCCTGAATCCATCTCTTCATCTTTCTGTTCATGCATCTGTTTGTGCACGACTGGCTGAGCGTTTTCTCTAAGGGGTCTGTTCAACCACAGGGTGAAATTTAATTAATTCATGTTTTACTAACCAAAACCTGCAGGGGGCTGAGAGAGACTTCTGCCAGGACGCTCATGTTCCACCACACAGGCAGAAAAAATCATCAGGATTAAAACCCACAATAGGGAAATCTGTTCATTTAAACTATAAAAAAAAGTTTTAGAAAAGTAAAAAACAAAATTCTATAATTTTAGTTTTATGGTGAGTTAATAGACTTTGTTTTGATTTTCACATTTTTTGTATTTTTTAAATAAGTTTTCTGTTTATACTTTTTCTTTTCTTCATTTTTGCAAAGTTTAAATAAAATGTATTTCATATTATTTAGAAATGTAAGAAACGACACAAATTTATGCCGTATTTAGTTTTATATTAAATAAATATTAAAAATGGAACAGTTTTAAAAAATTTAAATTATGAATAAAGCTTTGAATTTTTTATAGCTCTATTTTTATTAAATGTTTTCATGTTTATTTTGTAGATTGCACATTTAATGCAATTTTGCATACGTTAATAAAATTAACCGAAATGTGAGAAACATCAATATGTTGTATTTTCCTTAAAAATAAAGAGAACTGAAACAAATCCTGAATAAAGTTTAATTTAAATTTTTATACGGTTTTATTTTTCAATTTTATTTTCAAAACTAGTATTTTTTGTTTTTAATATATTGCATTTTTGCCATTTTTCTTCAAATTTAATTCACACTAAATAGAAATGTAAAAAAAATTGGCTTAAGCTTAAAAAATGAAGAGAATTAAAATTTGGAAGAATATAATTCTTAACAAAAATACTTAATACCGAAGCGTAAAGTCAAAACTCCCATTAGTTAGATTTTTTCACTGTTTTAGTGACTATCAATATAAACTTTGTCCAATAAATTTGTTTGCAGCAGGTTCAGATTGGTGGGCGGAGCTTACAGTTGACCAATCAGAGCAAGCTATTTTGTTCATGATGTGCAAAAATGCAGTTTTTCTCATTGATGTTAATTCACTAAACATTTCTTTACTTTATTGTCTTTTCTATTCTATGCAAGAAAGTTCCCTCTACTCATAGTTTGGTTGAACTGACCCTTTAACTGCCATCCAGCCAAAGGAAACGGGTCTGTTTGTCTTTTTTTTCTGGTTTTAAATGCATTTCTCCAGCTCTCTGAGAAAAATGTTCCATGTCGAAGTCCTGAACGTTGGAGCTTTACTGCTGCTTTATTTTGGTTGCTGCTGCATGTTGGTGTCTGCATGGTCGGACGTGTGAGTTTCTGTGTTCTTGCTGTGCTGGAGCAGCAGATTGAGACATTATGCAACATGCTACTTCACGTTGGCGTCCAGAAAGTCGAGATGAATTAATCTCAGATCGCTTGATTTGAACTTGGTGGTTGTTGCTGCTCTAATTATTTCCCTGTCTGCATGTTTGCCTTATGGTGTGGTGTGTGTGTCTGTGTGTGAAAAACCAGTTGCAGGACGAGGAGAGGCGGCGCAAGCAGCAGCTGGAGGAGATTCGGAAGAGGGAGGCGGAGGAGCGGGTGAAGCAGGAGGAAGAGAGGAGGTGGAGGGAGGAGGAGAGAGTCAAGCGAGAGGCGGAGGAAAAGGTCAGTTTGTCTGTCTGAGAAAATGTTTAAAGATGCCAGACTTTTAAAACTTCAAGATTTTTCTTTGAAATTCCTGGAATTAGACCAATGTGGTTTTATTAATGTAAATCCGGTTTTTAAGAAAGTATTTAAAAACTGAGAACTCGGCAGAAAGCAGCTGAAACATGAGTCATTAACATTTATGATGTTTCCGAGCTATGAGATTACAAGTATTACAAGTTTTTAAATTTCCAGTGCAAGTTGGATTACATTAAATCAGTTTAATGCAATAGCAGCAAATCAGTTCACTGTATTACATTCTCTAACTTTCACAATGATTATGCTGACATAAGAATCTAGTATCTGCTTGTTTTGCTCTATTTTGATATGACTTAAGTTCATCTGCTCAACAATAAAGTATTTTTTTTTATTAAATGCAGTCAATTGTCAAAAAGTACATTTCTAAATCTTTAGTCCAGCAGTTGTTTGACTTAAGCCAGGGCTCAAAAAACTAAATTCAAGACCCTTAAATGGCCCTCGAGCCACACTTTGGACACCCCGTCATAAATGTTAATGACTGTGAAGAAAGGAATGTGATGCTTAACAAAACTAATGACTTAAAGTTACAGGAGCTTTTCAGTTCCTTCCCATTGGGTTTTCAGCTGCACTCTTGCATTTATTTTTATCTAAATAAACATTGCATGTAGCTGAAATTGGTTTCTTTAGGTTTTTTCTGTAATTTAAAAGGGAAATGGAGATCGGTTTTGTTCTTCTTAAATTGTGAAATGGCTTGCCATACTCCCATGCTGCTCATGTTGGACAGCTGATGGTGATGACTCTGCAGTTTGTTTATTTAAATCAAATCTTTCTTATATTAATGGTAATCTGGGTGTAATTTAATGTCATTGGTCTAATTCTTGTAGTTTCTTCGACTCATGCACACTTATTACTTAAATACCTGAAATAAATGTGTATTTTCATAAATATTTAGATTTTTTCCTCATCCTGTTCAATATTTTTAAGTGTTTTTTAACATAAATTAGATTGTTTTTCTTCATAAAGTGTGCAGAAATCATATTATCAGCCGTTTTTTCTTTTAAGTTGATGAGATATTTTAGTTTTTGAATAACCAGCGGTTTGGTTTCATGCCATCATCCACATTTGTGCTGCTTGTTGTAACAAATGTCGTCCATGTTTTGTTGTTTCGCCATGATGAGATCGCTGGTTATTTAAAAGCATCATTTTCTGGTAGAAATGTAATTTATTTTGTAATTTTTTACTTTAGTTTGATGCTGTTTGTTATTAGAAGTTGTCCCGTTGCATGTTGTCATCCTGAGCATTCCCACCCTCTGTGACGTTTTGCTGTGTCATGTTTTGTGCTCCCACCCACCAGAAAGCATGAGTTTTCCCATCGTGTTGTTGTCAGGAAGGTGCAGTTGTTTCAGTTTTCTTAGGGGGAGAGCTGAGTTTTTAATTTTGTTACTATTTTTTTTTTTAATTCCCATTCCATCCAGCATCCAAACGTGTGTTTAGGGAATGCAGCCCACTCTCCACCCAAACATTTTCCCCCAACCATTCACTCCACACACATTTAGAGAAGCTAATATCGCCTCTCTCATCCATGCCGAACATGTTCATAAACCCAGAGCCCACACAGCCGCTAATCCCTCCCAGGTTCTTCAGACCGAACTGTCCAGGCAGATCGGATCCGACCCTCGCCACATGAGATGGAAGATAATCTCACGTCAGACCCGGAGCTGACCCTGAAATCAAATCTCTCCCCACCAGCGTAGCTTCGTCCTCTGAAGTCGAGATGCTAGGAGTCAGGGTGGGCTGGAAGAAAAACCCGCAAAACCTCACAATGTAAACTGAGATCCGCTACATATAGACTGATCGAACAAAGCAAAGAAGCAGAGAGGAAGGGAACGACCCGGTGGGTCTGGTAGGAGGTGGATTAGAACCTTTTATCCAAACATTTTTATCAAGTTTCAGGACTTTTCTTAGATGTATTTGATGGTCGGCGTCGACTGTAGGTCCAGCTCGGGGGCCTCTGTGGGGACATTTTCCTCACATTTACTCACTTTAAAGAGCAGAAACGAAAGATGAACTCAGGAAATTGTCCAATAAATTACATAAATATATATGTATATATGTATTTGAAAATAAATCAGTTTCTTTACTAAATTAGTGCCACATTTTGTCCAGTCAGTTTCAGTTGATTAGATCCGATATTCTTTCCCTCAAGATCAAGACTTTTACTTAGAAGCTGCCAACATTCTCAGAAACCCCAGCAGTAGCATATTGCTATCAGTAGCAAACATCGTTTACGACCAGCATTTACACATTTGTCATCAATATGCTGCGATTAGCAAAAAGGCTACAGCTAGAGAACATTACCTTCAGTGAGGTGATAGGTTAGGGTTTGCTTATCTGCTAGCATTAGCTAAGCTGCTTCTAAAAACATGTTGGTAAACAACAGCTAGCATTAGCTGCTATTCTAGCTTTAGCTGAAATGCTAAAATTACCCACACTGCAAAAACACAAAGTCTTACAAAGTATTTTTGGCTTAGTTTATAGTTTTTGCTTTTTACGTCCAACAATACTTTATATTTAGATTTTTGTCTTAAATTTCATTCAACATGGGATTAAAAAGTCTTAAATTTTACTTGCTAAAACTTTAGAGAAAAAAATCAGGTATTTTTTTTGTAAAATGTTCCAGTCGAGGCCCTCGATGTCGGACCGTCGGTTGACTCAGGATACAGTTAGTTTGTCAAAGCAAGTCGTCACAGAGAGGTGGGTGGTTGCTTGTTGAATAGCTTCTAGCTGTGTCTCTAGCTGATTAGCGTGTTAGCATCCAGTGTTGGTGGCAGCCAATCAGAGCGGAGCTTACTAACAGGTTATCCCTCCCCCAGAGGAGACAGGAGGAGGAGTACTACACCCGTCTGGAGGCCGAGCGGCGGCGGCAGCACGAGGAGGCAGAGAGAAAGCTGCTGACGCCCGATGAGCCGGCCGGTCTGTATCGGCCCCCGCTGCCTCGGGATTACCAACCCCCCGCCCCCCACAACCCTACTAACAACCCCCCGCCCCCACCACAGAGAAACACCTCCTACCTCAAAACACAGGTCATCTCGCCCGACACGCTCTACACAGCCAAATTCGTCTCGTATGCGGGCGACGACGAAGACGAGGAGGAAGCCTACTCGGCAGGGAGCGGCGGCCAATCAGGTCAGGCCAAGCTGTCGGCGACCAGGAAGTCGTACGGCGACCTCCCGGCCTCCGCCGCGCCCACTCAGAGCCGGCCTCAGCCGCCGCCCACTGCGCGCAAGCCCCGCCCTCTTTCTGATGGCATCTTCCTGTCTGGCTCGTTCCAGCCGCCAGCCAACAACTCCAACAGTACAGGCCCCCCCCTCCCTCCCAACCCCAGCCCCCCCCCCCCACCAGGAAGCTATAAAGGTAGAGCCGGAGAGAGGAGCGAGGAGCCAGGCGCCTCTAAACTCCCACACCGCCCTCTCCATCCACTCATCTGTCATTTCCTCCCCTTCATGGTTTTCAGCTCTTAGATTTTCCCTCTTTTACGTGTTTGTCTAGATTTTGTCCCACGTTTCATCATTCACTTTCATTTACTTTTGTTTGTGGGAATCCCTTCGTCTCTCCTTAAGCCAATCAGATTGTTTTTGTGTTTGAACTAGGGCTGAATCGATTAATCATTCATTGGAGAATACAGATTGAAAAAAGACCAATTGTAGGAAGATTGTCTTCCTCAGAGGTGCAATTAGCCAAAATTGTACAAATAACATATCAGGGCTGAAACGATTAGTCGTGATTAATCAATCACTGAAATAGTCATCAACTAATTTAGTAAGCGATTAATTGGAGTTTACATTCAATAAAGGCCAATTGCTGAAAAATTATCACTCAGAGAAGTAATTAAGTTAAAATTGTCCAAAAAGAGATTTTAAGGCTGAAATGATTAATCGTGAAGCGATTACTGAAATGAAGCAGTAAATAAACTAAAACTGGCCAAAAATTGATCAATTTTGAATTTAAGATGAAATAAAACTTCTATCTGTCGTTTTAGTTTCAAATTCTATAAAAAGCCTGTTTTCCTGTCCAGTTATTAATCGATAATCCGGAAGACATTTATTAAAGGAATTCTGTATTATTGCGTTTTAGGCATCAACATTTTTATGCATTTCTAATATTGTATGAAATAATCTTAAGTAGTTCAATAAAAAATCTGCAGAATGGTGGTCCAGTTTTTTTATTTTTATTTGATTAATCGTCAGAATAATCGATCAAATAATCGGTTATTAAAATAATCGTTAGCTGCAGCCCCAGTTTGAACACCTTCTTTCCTTCTCGGTAATTTTTTTTTTTCCACTCCCTCTCCTCATCTTCCTCCGATCGCCCCCCCTTCTTCGAACAGAAAGAAAAGCAATCGATAATCACGCCACCGCGTTTGGTGCAGACGATTGAGGCCAATCATAGTACTGTTGGTGTTGTCGCTCGCCGCCTCCTTTCTGTCTGGTTGGTTGCTTCTTGGGAGCAGGGACGGAGGAGTTGCCTCCACTTCCTGCCCCGAGGCTCTGCTTAGCCATGTTTGCTTTAAAGGGAAGGAGATTTGGCTTTTCACACCCATCTCTAACGCAGTGATTAAAATGATTTCACAGAAATGCAGCAGCAGTGAAAACTTGCCTTTGTCTGAGACTGTTTAGCATTTCAACTTGAACTTTAACGAGACGAATGTTTAACAAAATGGCTGAAAATGGTTTGGTTTATTCAATACATTTTTCCCTTGTTAAAAGTTCAAATGTCTCTGTTTACTTCTAACTAATATTTTTTATCAATATTCAGGAATTATTGATTTGAAACAAACTCATGTCTTGCTGAAAAGTTATTTTTTTCTTGTTTCAATTGTGCTTGGAGAGTTTGCACTAGAAACTAGATAAAAATACTTGGTCAGATTTAGTTTTTTTAGTGTACTTCACAACAACAACTATTTAATACTCTTTTTAGTTTATTTGGATCTACTACATCATGTCGCAGCTTTATATGCAACACTTAAATTTCAGAAAGTGTTGAGCTGAAGGAAAAACTCAACACGCTCAGACAAATGCAGAATTAGAAGCATCTGAATCCATCCTGAGGTCCTGATTCGGTTCCTGCCTGCACCTCCAACACCATCCACCTCATCACACACCTGAGACCTCAGACACACTTCATGTTGCACTCAAATCATCTCACTAATGCCCCCACACCCTCCCCCCAGCACCACCCTGCCCCACCCAATGAATCAAATCTGCATGCTTCACGAGCGAATGGGAGCGCGGCGCTGCACGCTGGCTGCCAGCAGCTCACCTCAGTCACTGGCTTGATGTCTATTGCTTTTTCTGCCTCTGCAAAGCTTTATTCTTCTTCTTTTCTTTTCTTTTCTAGTTAATTTGCTCCCCCCAAAACCACTCGTCAGTTTCAGCTCTGATTTTTGCTGCCCTTCCTTTTCAACTGTCGCTTCTGTCGCTGCAGCTTCATTAAAACCTGACTACAACTCCCAGAGGGCTTTGCTGCAGGTTCAGGTGATTTATCAACACCTGAGCCTCCAGCTTTTTCCCTGCTGGACTGAATGCAAAAAAATTAAAGAAATGTTATTGTTTTACTGAGCTGGCATCTCTGGAAGCTCGACTGTGACTTTAATGAAATGGGGAAAAGAATAAGAGGTCGGATTCCACAGAGTAATTTTCATCTGTTTTGGCTCAGCAGAGGAATGCGAGGGCTCGTTTTGTGTTTTTTTTGGGAGGGGGATGGAGCCGAGGAGCTGCCAGCTGGATGAATGTGTTTGGGTTCACCATTTGTCGCTGTGTCTGTGTGGAAACCGTCCCAAACGGCCCGCGTTTTTATTGCACTGGGGCACAAACCCAACATGGACAGTTAAAGTCCGGACCAAAACGACATCTGCGTTCATTTGCAGCCCTGGTAAAGATGTGAGAAAAGACTTTCTGCACTGAACTTTACTTTGAGTAAGTTTTAGTTTGTTTTTCACAAGATTATAAACAATAATTTTATAACACGGGTGTTCAAGATGTGGCTCGGGGGCCATTTTTGGTCCTTCAAATGATTTTGTTTGGCCTCTTACCAAGTCAAACATGGTAAAAAATTAACAAACACAATAGAAACAATTGCTCAACCAAAAATATTGGAAATTGTCTGTTTTTCTTTCATTAGACTCTTTAATGACGTACGGATTCCATAAAAATTTGGTTGAGTTTAATTAATTTTGTGACAGAAAGTTTGGGCACCACTGCTCTATAAATTAAACATACTTTATTGATTTTGCTCATTTTTTTTTTCTCTTGTGGAAATGAGGATGCAGCGCAGATGTAGTCAAAAAACGGCCAAAAGAAAATCACTTGAAGTTTCCCGTATCTACAGTCGGTTCATCCATGAAAACCTTTCAGCAGAAGCAGGATGAACCTGCCTCAGCTTTCACTGGCTGATTTAGACGGTTCAGGTTGAGACCAGGCGCCCTGTGGAGGAAACTCATTTCAATGCTTGTATCTTGTTCTTCCCAAAGCTGGGGAAGAACAACTGGTGAGCACAGTTGAGTTTATTGAACGGAGATTGATCGGTAAATTGAGATCGTCACTGTAACAAACTTCCTCTTTCATAAAGGAAACTTTGGGATGTTTAAACTTCTCCATTTGGGCCAAGAGACGCTTTTCTGGCACAAGACCTTGATCTGGGTGGTCAAACAAAAATGGTTCACAAAACGCAAACATTTTCCTTAAACACTTTAGGGAACCTTGCTATTGCAACTAAAGATGAGTTTACTCTGAGGAAATGTCCATCTTTACCAGGAGAACCTCTGGGTGTGGAGGAGCTGCTTCTGGAGTAAAAACCCGAGTCATTAAGAGTCATCCGTTGTTTCTCTGAAAGCTTCCTGCTCTCAGGTTGAAGCCGTGAAACTAAATGTTGTTTCAGCTGGAAAATCCCAGCATTCTTTGTTCTCCAAAGAGGAAGTGGTTGGCATATTTCACTGTTTTTCCAGTTGTCATAAAAAAGACCAAAACCAACACTGTGCGTTTCACTCTTCTACTTGCTGAACTGAAGCTTTTGTTGTGAAACTGGATGGAGATCCAGAAAAGGAAGCAGGGATGTTCTTTCAGGGAAGTTTAAACGCTTATTGTGCAGAATCTGAGCAGAACCGGTGCTTCAAAAGGCTCGAGGTGAAATGTCCGTCGAATGCCGAGTCTTCAGTTCGCTTCAATCGAGCTCCGGCTCGTTTGATTGCGCATTTGAACTCTAGTCTGTCTACAAAACTGGGCCTTTGTTCGGTTGAAGTGAACTCTGGTGCAGTTCAGATGCATTGTGAATCAGAGACCGCGCCAACAACAGGAAGTGGACTACTGCGCAGGGCATTCTGGGTAAATACAACCAATGCGAGTTTAGCATGAGCAAGAGAAATGGCTCAAAAGAGAAATCCTCCAACTGCTCAAATCTGACGCCGCTCCATTGTTGTGTACATTTCGTGAAGCAGGAAGTTGCTCTCATTGTCGTCTCCTGAGGTAGAGAAAAGAAATCGATTTAATTCGACGCCTAAAGAATCTTTCGCTTTGTGGTTTTAGACTTTAAAAAACAAAGCTTCTTCTGTGAAATGGTTGGTTTTGGTGTTTTTCCCGATTAAAAGTGAAACCATCGCGGCGGTCGCTGCTGAGACACAGGGACACATGAGCCGAGCTCCTGAGCGGCGTCGGGTCGGGGTCACCGGTTGCACAATGAGGGTGACCGCGACCTCGGATCCGGCCCACGCTTCCACAGACCGAGTTCCTGCTCTAACTGCTCCCCTTCCTGCCTGGAGAGATCTGAATGTTTCTGCCTTAATGCTTCTCAACGCTGCTCTTCTTTCTGCTCAAACCGGTCTGTGGGAAAAAATAACACAATAGAGATTGTCTGGAGAGGCTGCTGGGTCTCAGCTCAGAGTTTTTAAATGAAAATAATCTCTCAGCCATCACCCGGCAGCCTCCTCCTCAGATAGCTTCAGTTCCTCCATGAATGCTGACTCATGTTGTGCTGCTTTGTTTGTGTCTGCTGCGTGGCGCCCGAACATCACCAGGGTTTAACTCGCACACTGGAAACTCGACAGGAGTTGTAGGATCAGGAGAAGTCTACAACGACCCGCGGGACAAATGGACAAAGAGGTGAGCTTCACATCGTCTTCACATCGTCTTTCCAAGAAAACCTGTGGCCAAGCAGCAGATATTAACGCTTAAATAAGCAAAATAAAAACTATACCATTTCACTGATTTGCAATTAAAGAGCCTGACTATTCAAATTGATTTTTTTTTTTTCTTCCAACTATTTGAAAACAGAATTATGTTCTGCCCTCTAGTGGCTGGAAGGCCACTAGAGGGCAGAAATTTATGGGGGGGCTCAGGTACCGAATATTTTTTTCTTTTGTTTTTTAATCATAATATTTCTGGTATCTGGGTAAATAGAATAAAATAAAAAAAATAAGATTGTTGGGAAAAGATTAAATATTTTTCAGTTTTTCTTCAAATCAACCCCGAAATAAGTTATGTAAAAAATTTTTACATTTTTGATCTAAGAAAAAAAATACTTGTTTTGTTTAGTTAAAATAGTTCTTGCTGTGTTTGTTTAAATATATTTTTTTACTATTATAGTTTGTAAAAATGGCATTAAAATATCCCTCTTTTTAAATTCATTGGTATTGATCGCCCTAAATCTGCTTTTAATTGCTGTGTCTGAATATGCCAAGTGTCTTCAAATGATGACTGACATAGATCCTGTTTTTATTGCTGAAAAAATTAAGTATTAAATATTTTTTTTCTTCAAATTGAGCACAAAATAAGTTGAAAAAATGTAGTTTTAAAGATGCTGAGTAATTTTTAACTAAAAAAAACATTAAGCCTTTTCAAATTGGTTGGTGTTGATCGCCCCCTGGTGGCGTCACAGAGACACTGCAGCAGCTTTTCTGTAGTTTTTCTCCTTGTGTTTGTGTGATCAGTCAGGAGCAGGAGAACTCGATCCCCAGCGACGCGCCGGAGAGTTTGACCTTCAAGGAGCGCCAGCGCCTCTTCTCTCAGGGGAAAGAGGTTTCCAACAAGGTCAAAGCTTCCCGGAAACTGATGGAACTGGAGAACGAGCTCAACACCAAGCAGTAGGCCTCCCAGCGCCGCCTTAAATCCACCTTAAGGAGGTCCTGGGAAACGTCCAGATGGAGCAAAGCGGCGCTCTAAGTAACACTGACAGCCTCCTACCGGTTCTGATTTTTATTTTTATTTGGATAACTGGACCGTTCACCTTTCATTTTTACGACGTAGCGGTATCGTTGGAACTCGGCAGACGGTTCTAGTGTCAGATTCGTCCGAGTCTGTCAGCTATATAATAATGAAGCACTGTAAAAAAGTTTTAATTATATCTGATTAGAGAAACACAACAAACGGGGGATATATTTTTGTTTGTAAAATGGTTCTTGGGGGGATTTAGAAAGATTTATTCTCGTTTAAATTTTTTTTTAAATAGCTTCCTGAAATATGAACAATTTTATCATATTTTACGCTCTTTTTTTGTTGTTTTCACTTTCAGTTCCTTCTTGCCAGCAGAAAGAAACATATTTTATTAATTTTATCAGTTTTTTTTTTTTTTTTAAGATTAAATTCTCAATGAGAGGAAACACTGTTTTTTCACTCGGTAGCGACAGAGAGCGGATTTCTTTGGTTTTTGTGACGTCCTAAGAGGAACTGGAGGATGGTAAAGGGGTCTGTAAGTGCACAACTTTACTGTAAATATTCCGGTCCATAACTGTCTCTTTTTACTACTGTGGAAACCTTCCAGGAAACTAAAGAAAACCGGAACGCTTCCGTGATTAACTTTGAATTTTCAATTCAGAAAACCCAACAAACCTCTCATTTTCAGTGTCCCCCCCTCCCCGCCTTGTTTCCGAATGTTGAGTTTTAGGTTCTTTTAAAGGTAGTTTTTTGCAGAGTTGTGTGAAATTAATTTGATTTGTTCCCCAAATTCAATTCAAAAACACTTCCACTCGAAATGTGATTAATGTTCACAATATTAATAAAGGAAGAAGCTTCTCTTTGAATGCTTGTTTGCTTTACAAGTATTTATTTCAAACCTTGTAGGAAAAAGTAAAACATACATGCACATATTTTAGTATTTACTCTGTATCTGCAGACCTTTTTATTTCAGAGAAGTGGATTATATTTGGGACCTCTTGACTGTGGTAATCTTTTTTCACAGAGCTTCAGAGAAACGTGACGGTTTCACACAGTAAACGGTTTCTTTCCCAAAGTGTCGACACTCTTCAGCTGAGCTTTAAACTCTGAGTGACTCCATCCTGTGTGAACGGATCTTATTTTTTTCACCGACTGGAGATGAAACTGATTCTACGTGACGATGAGATAAAATGCTGTTAGTAACCGACCTGTAGAATCACTACAAGTATTTCCTCCTCGACTTCTCCCTCTAGGTTTCAAAATGAACTGAATCATTTAAATGGTTTCATGTTTAGCCTTTTGTAAATCATTAATAAATACAGATTTTTCAACAATGGGGCCTGATAATGTTTCATTTTTTCAGTGTTTTTCTTTATAAAAATTGGTTAAAATAGAAAAATTAATTTTTTTAAATTTAATTTACCAAAAATACCTGCTATCAAGTTTCAATTAAGATTAATTTAAATAGTCAAAATTAAATTCCACTAAGCTTTTGTTGAACTGAAACATTTTTTAAATGCAATATTTTCATTTTTTTAATTGTATACTAATTTGTTTTTGAGAAATTTTCTAAATATTTTTCTGTCAAGTCACAGTGAACATGCAATATAAATGTGTCCAAGATATTTTAATTTGTATAATTTTTATCTATGGCAGATGAAAATTTGCTTGATTTATTTGACTGCCATACATTGAAACATTCATAAGGCAACTTCAATATAAATTTAAGATCAAATTTAATTCAGAATTTGAGTTACAACTATAAAGACAAATCTTTTTTTATGAGGGAAAAGACTTTAGCATGAAAGAAAAGCTTGTATGTATTGTTTACACAGTAAAATAGTTCATGACGTAAACAGAACGAATACAAGCTGGCGGTTGTCCAGAATTCTCGCGGGAAGAAACGTGTTTTGGAAATTTTCTTCTGAAGGCTGTCATAGGCTCTCCACAAACTATAGATAAATATAAATATACATATATATACATATATAAACTTCAGACACACGACTGACGACGCGGAACGCTGCATGGGTTAATAATTTTGTTGAGAATACGTCACAGCACTTGTCAGGATGGCCGAGCGGTCTAAGGCGCTGCGTTCAGGTCGCAGTCTCCCCTGGAGGCGTGGGTTCGAATCCCACTTCTGACAACGTTTTGATATTCAAAGCTCTTTAAAAACACAAATGTTTCTGTGACGTTCCTAATAAGCTCAGACCAATTGTGTTTATTTTGAGTCATTTATCTGCGCAGCGTCGACTTTAGCTAAGAAAAATGGGAAACCTAAAAATACTGTTTAGGAAATAAGTTCATACAACATATAACCATATTTTTAATAGTTTCACATCTATGTGAAGGGAACAGTTGAGAGATTGCAAAGCACATTTACATTTAATGTTCCATAACACCACCAAGAGGAGCAAAATGAAAACCCAGGTGATTTTAACAAAAATAAGTTTATTTCAGTCAAGCCACCAGAAAAATATTACATTATCAGAAAACGTTGATTTGAAACAATCTCCCTACTTAATATAAAAGACTTGAACATACACACACAAAACAAGGTCAACCTAAAAATCTAAAAAAAATACCCAAATGATCACATTTGAGGAGCCTCTAACAAATAATGCCATCCTCCAGAGCAACAAACGTTTCCTAAGTTTAAGGAATGAAAAGGGTTGAGTGATGAAATTATAATCCAACAAACATAATCAGCCACAAATCAATACAACCAAATGTTTATACTTACAAATTTAAATGTAAACTTCTGTTGTGTGACTGATTTAAAAAAAAACAAAAAAAAAAACACTGCAGCAAACAAGACGCTTTCTTCAAATCAGGAAACCTGTTGGAGAAGAAAATGAGGTAAATAACACGGCTGTTGCTGCTAGAAATGATTCCAGGCTGAAAATAAATACTGCTCTACTTTGTCTTAGCCAAATTTCTGGAGTTGTAGCGTACCTGGGTTTGTAGCACAATTTTCAAACAATGCAATGCTGAATGGAAATAAGTCCTTCGACTGCAGAAATATGCCGCAGCAAACGACAAATCAAAGCTAAGATATTATAGTGTGTCATGGCTTTTTAAGAGGCGACTTACTTTCACCAGGCAGTGTAAAAGCTCTCAGGGCCATGCTGTTTGTTGTTTTGTCTTATAGTGAAAAAGTTGCATTTTTATGCAAAACTACTTTATGAAGCAGCTGCATATCTTATGTTGTGAAAGATCATCTTCCCACAGCCAGTATTTATTATTTACTGTCTTTATAACTATTTGTTCCTTACATTGACTTGATGTGACTGAGGCGTTCACTTTGCATCCATCAAAGTGGCCTTAACTTTATTGTAGACCTTTTCTTCATCGGTATCACAAGCCTGAGGGTTTTTACAGGGACTCGTCTCCTGGAACCTTTGGGTAAGAGAAATGCAATAAAAATCTTACATACACGACCGACATAGCATGGTTTTGTTAAAGAATCTACATCATGCATCTTATAATTTACAACTAGTAGAATCTGGAGAGTATACCTGCATCCAAGCAATACATCTATATACTTTGCATGTCCAGCATCCACCAGCTTCTTGGCGATATGGACTCCATCAGCAACAATGTCCACTCTCCAGATGGAGTTGTGGCCAAACTCTCTGAAGAAGATCTGCAGATCTTTCTTGTACAAACAATCCTTGAAGAAGGCTGCCGCCTCATCACTCCACTGTCCGTCCACACTAGCCGGTTTCACCCCTCTCAGAACGCAGGGATAAGTCACTTTTGGGAGGTTTGCAAGCTCCACCGGAAGCTGCTTCAGCTCGGAGAGGTCATGGTATCGTATGACCTCATTGTGCCCATAATCGACAAGTTTCAGGACCACTGTGGCGTCGGTGTGTATGATTTGAGCCCTGCACCACTTGTTCTTGGATTCAGACTTCAACAGGCAGCAGGTACCTGGAACCAGGTGGGCCTCTGGAAGAGAAGGAACATTGCCAGGCAGGTTGTCCAACATGATAGACACTTTATCCATGAGTAAATTTTGGAGGACAACACAAAACTCAAAGGGAGTGGTAAATGCAGATGCAAAGCCAGAGTAAGCTTTGTCTGTCTCAAGGGGAGCAAAGTGCAGCACCTGAGGAGCGCTGGTGTCTGCGGTGAGGCCATCTAGTGGAGCCTCATTTTGGGTTTCAGCTGCTAATGCAGTCTTGTCTCCATTTTCGTGCAATGAAGCGATTTCAACCAGCCAAACTTCATCAGCCTCAGAAATTTGGACAAATATCAACTTGACCTCAGAGCCTACTAACGGTTTGATCATTTCATACAAGCACTGAGGTGTTGGATCTTCAGCGAGTCCAACACTGTTTATCTTGCACAACAAAGCAAGGTTTGGGACCTCTTTCAGGTCGATGCATTGCTGTGGGACAGGCCCTCTTGGAATTTCAACAGTTATTCCATGATCCACAAGGAAGACCTCAAACCTTCTCTGATGCATCTGCTGAACAACAGCTCTCCGCCACTTGCCGTCCTCAACCTGGACTGAGCATTTCAGGTCTTGTTTGACATCTTTCTCAGGCACAGTCTTGTAATTCTTTATGTTGTCCATTATATGTCTTTCCATCAATGTTAGCAAGTTGTTTTCTTTATTCAGTCTGACATAAAAGCTGCCGTCACTCTGGACTGAAAGAATGGTTCCAGTTTCTGTCTCTCTGGCCTGAACAGTCTCATGAATGAACACCTCTGGACAGTCCCTGGAGCCTGGAATGGAAGATGTTTTGAACTTCCTGTAGCACTTTCTTCTGCAGTATTTTTGTCTACCCCTCCTGGTGTTTCGGAGTTTCTGCTTGGCTGATGGTTCTGGCATCACACCCTTATTCTTTATGGTGGCTTCTGCTTCTCTGTACTTTTCACTTTGCTGACTTTCTTCTCTGAGGTTCTTTTTACAGGGACTTGTGCTTGGAGTGAAATCAGATAAAAGTGATGGCGTCGCCTCTTTGCTTTTTGCTACAGAGGTGCTATTAAGTGTTGCATCGCTTTCAGCTTCTCCTTCAAGAAGCTCAACCTTGACTTGCCACTGATCCCCAATCTGATAAACAAACTCAACCAAGAGTGGCTTCTCTGTCACAGCTTCGATGAAAGAAGCTTCATCTCTATAGGTGCATGTGTTAATCAGTGAACATGGAATGCCAAACCTTGGCTGGGACTGGAACTGCTCCGGTAGAAAGTAGATCTTTTCCTTTCCTACCAATGCTGAGTTTCCGTAGTCCACAAACTCCACCTTGTAGGAGGAATCATCTTCCTGGTTCTTCACAACTGAACGATACAGAGCACCATCCTCCTCAAACTCTGACAAAACAGCATCACTGACGGTCAAGGGTGAGGCCAGCTTCAAGGAATCTTTGAAGTCACTTGAGTTGAGATCTTCGCCCATTTTCAGGATGGCAGATTCGTCGTCTGACACCTGGAGGTAAAACCTACTGATGGAGTCAATGTGGGACACAAAACATTTTACCCTACATCCAGGATTTATCTTCTTATATGGCATCCGCACCAGTTGGGGCATTCCTTTTTCCTTTCTGTGATGTGTTTGCATTGTATGTTGGTTTCCATTTGTGGACTTGATTTGAGGTTTTACAGGACCAGTCCTCCTTTGATTTTTCACAGGTTCTTGTTTGGCTCTTGCCTTCCTGGTTGGGGCACTACCAAGTGCAGAATTTTTGGTGCTTTTCAGTTTTGCACTGAGAGCTTTAAATGGAGATGCACTGTGCACTTTTAGAAGAGTTTTGAATGTGCCAAGTTCACATTTTATGCGCTGGTTTTGCTTTTTTGTTTTTCCGCAGCTTACAGAAAATCTGACTGCAGTCTTTGGTTTCTGGGAAAGACTCAAAATGAGCTCCTTCACCTTCTCATTGATGTTGATCTCTCCATCAAACAGCTCAACATCAAATGACCCATCATCCCTCTTTCCTCGAACAACAACCCTCACCAGCTTATTGAGGACTGCATTGCTGAGCCACTCCACGGCGTCTGCGTAGAGTTCCTCTGTGGGCACTGAATGGAGGTTGAATCTTACAGCCTGCATTGGCGTATACAACAGGTCTTCACAGCTTCTGGAAATGAACATGACAGACTTTTTCTCTGATATGTTTGTGTTTCCGTAGTCAACAAAGAAAACGCCAACATGCAGGGACGACTGAACACTTAGGGTTACACCCCTGTACCATTTGCCATCCAAGTACTTTGCGAGACACATCTTTCTCACAACAGCTCCTGTCCTGTCTTGCATGTTTTCAGTTGCCTCTAAGATTTTAATCTCGAGTTCTTCAATAATTTCTGTGTTCCTCTCAAGGTGGCAGTAGACTTCACACTGGCTGTTGACATGCGTAACATAGACTTGTTCTTCATCTCCAGGACTTAGGTCAAACGAAGAGTAGATGAAAGACTCGGGGAACACATCAGAGTTTTGCCTCGTAGATGAAGTTGCTACTCTTGCAAGTCCCTGCTCAATAAGTGTATTTGCTACGCTTTGCTGTGTTTGAGTGTTGTGGAGAGAAACGACGTTGCATATGCCTTTGTTTTTCACATTCAACAAGGATGAAATTTTACATTTCAGAACACCTTCACTGTTGAGGGCAAAACTTTTCAGCAAGTTGCATGCATGGGGACTCCAATCGCCACAGTATTTTGGATCCGCTGGTTCAATGAGGTTATAAAGGCTGCATCTGAAAGCTTGTCCTTCCAAGCGAAGATATTCTGGCATAATTGCCTGAAGATGAGAAGGTGTGACCAGAATAATGGAACCGTAGTCAATCAGCATCACTATGGCTTGGCTCTTCCTGTTTCCAATGACTAAGCCCCTGTACCAGCGTCCATCTTCAAGTGACTTTACAATGCAGCACGACTCTTCAGGTTGGAAGGGAACTGTGTGAGCTGAGTAATGGAGCTGGATGTCGTCCATGAGCTTCTCCAAAGCTTGAGTTCCATCTAGAGCCTGGCACCAGAAGTCAGATGGAGAGTTAATGTAGGAGCAGCGTACAGAGACCTCAAACCCTGGCTTGAATTTTAAAGCTTTGTAGCCAGAACGAACTTCAATCTTCTCAGTTTCATTTCTGCACAGGCTCACTTCTCCTTCACAGTCGTGCCGCTGCTCTTTTCTCATGTTTGTTTCAGAGTGTTGTAGCCGTCTTGCTTTATCCAAAACATCTTGTTTTTTCTCCACAGGTACACGTGGAATGTACTCAGCCAGTTTGGAAGAGATCAAGACCTCAGTCATGCTCTTGTCATTTCCCATCTCAAACAAGTCGACAGCAAATGTATTTTTTCTCATCTGGATTAGGTGGACAAGCAAAGCTTTGCCGGACACCGTTTTCCTGAAGAACTGACGTGTTGCGCTAGGCCAGACATCATCTAGAGGAAAAACGTTAACAAGTGTGCAACAGACAGCAAAGGGGGATGTGCCAGCAAATGTCTTGGGTATGTTCTTTATCAACTTGTGTGGCACTTTTTCAACATTCCCATAATCGATAAAAAGGATTTCGGCTCCGTGCTCGAGAACATCTGTCACCACACCCCTGTAGAAGTGAAAGTCTTCATTGTACAGAGCACAGCACATTGCCCCTACCTCCGGATTCAGCAGTACATCTTCATCCAGCTTCACCTGACTGAAGTGCTCTCCTAGTCTGGCCATCATTTCCTCAAGCTCCTGGTTGCGCTTCTGGGTTCTGATCCAGAAGTGGTTTGGATCCTGAGCATATTCAACATAGCCCATGAAAAAGGAGCCAACCTGAATTTCCTCTGCTTCAAGGGTTTTGTATACTGCTTCATCCAGAATTTTCTCATAATTCTCATATCGATCCTGAGGGGACGGTTCCTCAAGATCTGAAAGTGTCTCAGAGGAAAAACTTTGGAACGTCTCTGGTTCTTCCAGGTGTTTGTCTTTAGCACTTAGCAACGTGATGGTGTACAAATGATTATCTTTATCAAAACCAGTGATCTCCACATCAAGAACTGCTCCAAGCAACCCTGCCTTGAGGAGACTCATTTGCTGAGTTCTGAATGCCAAATCCTGGTCAGCCAGAGAGGGAAGTGTGCAGGGAAACGCCATTATTTGCACTGAGTAAAATTCAGGAGGTAAGCTGTGGACGTTCTCAACTTTTGCTGTTTCAAAGAAACCATAGTCAATGAAGAAAACTCTTACTTGAGAGTTGGCTGGCAGGAGCTGCACAAAGCCACGGTGCCATCTCTGATCTTTTCCTTTAACTGCACACAGGACACCCAGGTTCTCGGGAGTCTTCTGACTGCATCCTTTGGTTTTGTCCTCACAAATTTCAGCCAGCTTCTTTGAAACTTGCCACAGCTCTGCTGCTGTGTTAGCCATCTGACAGTAAAACAGCCCAGGATGGACAGCAGCAGTTACTCGCACTATAGAGCATGTCCCAAAACTAAATTTAGGCCCACAGAATGACAACATGTCCTGATATCCCTGCAAGCTGGATGATTTGTAGCAAAATCCTTGGCCTCTTGATTTTTCAATGAGCAGATCAGGAACTGGCTCCATGTTTTGTTTGAGTGGCACCTCTGTAAGCATGCTAACCAGGAGGAGAAATGTATCTCGGTCCACATGTCTCCCAAAACCATGTCGAACAAGGTCAGAGTTGATGTCAGGCGCTTCAAACAGAAGGACTTTGTGAGGAAGAAATGCTTGGATAAAACCTGTGACATTTTTACCCATCAAGCTTGACAAATATTGTTCAACAACAGAGTGAGAACAATTCTGGAGAATCAGTACATTTGCCAGAAATCCGCTGACTATTTTTGGAGGCAGGATGAACAAGTCGTCCGAACAGGAAGATATGTGAGCAATGTCGACAGTCAGGACGTTTCCACAATCTATGAGGAAAACATCGAGCAAGTCCTCCTTTCGGTTTTGAACTCTTCCTCTGAACCAGCGAGCTGAAGTCACATCTTCAACTAGGCAGAAATCGGGGACGTCCACTGCGGCTTTAGTCTTTGGTACATTCTGAAGTTCTTGCTGCAAGATGTTGTAGTCCAGTTCACATATGGAAGGGTACTGTCCCTGGAAGTGTATCAGGGTGGCTTCGGGGCTCCAGTCCAAGTGCGTCAAAGTGAGATCCACTGACCAAAGGGCATGCTGTGTCAGTACACCTGAATCTTGTGACCTGCAAATTCAAATAGCATCAATTGATAAACAATATGCTCTCTGTAATGCTTTATTACATCATTGTAATTGATGAAAGCAGGAAGCTTAGAGTACTGTCCAATAAGGATGAACCCAACAGCCTGGTGTTTAAACGAGGTGTGTTTCAAAACATTAATCAAACATTATAAATGTGTAAAAAAAACTCTTTTACTTATACTCTGAGACCCCTACATCATATCCTGTGCATCTAACTAATAGTTACATTCTAGTGGTAAACACAGAAAACAACCAATGAGATAAAAACCCAAAGAAGTTTCCTCATCCGCTCCAACTGGTATGTTAACTGTTTTACTTACTTCTCATGTTCTGGTCCAAGCTTGGACTGCATTGTAGCAGGATGAAAACCTTTCAAATCACCAAATCAACCTACAGGAAATACAGATGTTGTTGCATGTTAGTTTTTAATTAAATACAGACGACGCCCAATATTTGCGGTAGTTCGGGATCACAGCTGCCTATGAACAAATCCTCAAAACTTTTTCTAAATACACTTATAACTGAGTACTTTACACAATATACCTTAATATAATAGGCACAGTGGAAATAGTCTTAGCACTAGCGCTGAAGCTAATGAAAAGTTTTTATTTCTGCTGTACTGCCAATCAGCCCCAATGAAAATAAATGCTGTTTCATGAAAAAATGCTGGAGTAGGCACATTTCTACTAATAATTATGGTTTAGAGTTATGTTCCACAGAAAAATCTCTGAAAACTGAACCATGAATAGAAAGGGTCCACTGTATTCTAGTGATCAACAGAAACTCCTCTAAATAATAACATACATAAAGTGACAAGGATGTAATGCATATAAGAAATCTCTTGTGGTAAATGTTTCTGTGTTTTTCTGTGTTATTGAATAATATTGGTAAACTTCCCAAACTAACACCCACCCAAACTGAATCTTAAAATGTTATTTGGTAGTTCAAAACAAAAACTACCAAGATAACAAGGTGGTTTTATCATTAATTTAGTAGCTTTTAAATATTCATCTTACTCTACTGGCAATAAAATTTGAACTCGTGTATACAATAACTTGATATCAGTACTTTAAAAAGTGTCAACTTAAAAAAATGGATTAAATAATGGCCACAACAGGAATAAATTACATTTTTACATTGGTAATCCATTGTAGTTTTTTAACCTTCTCTCAGTATGATACTGAAAAGAGAAACATAGCAGTGATTTATTATCATAAAACAACAAATAATAAGATTAGGATCTAGGAAAATCAAAACAAAGTAATTTTAAAGTATATTTATGTGCACAAGTTGCAAAATATCAGAACCAAACAGCTCAGTAAGTTTGAGAAGCTAAGAATCAGGGAACCAAAAGGTAAATAAATAAAGCTGTGCTGGAGAATTTATGAAATAAAGGCAATAAAGCAATTAATAGTTTATGTTACAGGACCTCTCCATGTGGCATGGATGGCTCATAGAGATGGACAGGTGCATCAATAAATGGATGAGTAGACAAAGGATAGATGCAATTTTTATAAAAGTGACAAGAAAATTTTCTTTATTTCATTATATGTTTACTGAGAAATGCATAAATCCTATAATTTTTGCAGATTTCACAGAAACTCAGTGTAACTTTTTTTTAAATTTTCGGAATATATTTGCTCTTTTAAAAGCTAGTAGGTTTATATTTTTATTAAGATAGAATATAAACATTTCAGAATACAGATATATCTAAAAAAAAAAAACAAAACTGTTGAACGGTTGTTTTTGATAAAAACGAACAGTGACTCAGCAAATTAGCTTCGTTTCGCGGGAGCTAACACCAAACAGCTAACGAAGCTAACTGAGCTAACAGACGACCCAACATTTTTTTTTAAAAAATCTTAATCCAGTCTAACCGCGCTGGTCTGCTTTAAGACCAGTAACGGGAAACACTGGTCGAGTGGTGACACCTTTCTGACAGCAGATAGTGACCCAGCTCACCTTGGCGCCCGTTTCCTGCTCGCTGCGACCCGGTAAGTCCTAGCTACCAGCCGCGGCTGTGAACCATTGCTAGCCCCAGTGAAGCTAGCGATGCTAATTTCTGATGCGCATTAATGAATCCCGCGTTTTAACGAATAAACAAACAAATAAATCTCAGTCAGGCTGTAACAATGAACACATTAGTAAATGATAAATAATGGATATCCATTTAGGTAATTGAAATACTCAAACATTGACCCATGTTTCTTTTTTTCCCCCCTTAAAAATACACAAAATGAATTTGGTAACTATTGGGCATCTCGCGTAGGTTTTAAAAAATAATAAATAAATCACAATAAATAACTCGCCATCACATAAAAATGCATGAATTAATTACTTAAATAACTAACTTCTAACAATGTATGATTATTTTTAATTTTATATTAATGAATGTATACTGTTTGTGCATAACAAAGCAACAATATTTATATTTGTTTTATTTTACATTCATAAACCAATTAAAGGTGTCAAAAAATAACATGTTTGGAGAAATATAGTCCAGACAAGTCAGACTTTGTATATTTAGAAATAGAGATGCTCTCAGTCAATATCACCAAAAATAATTCAGACTTTTTAATGTTCAATCTGAATCATATATTCAACTTTAAGCACTTTGTATTATGAAATATTCGTAATTCAAGAAGTTTTCATAGAAATTAATAATTTATTATGAATGGGAACATTTTTAAAGGGACAGAAACCAGTTCTACATACCTAATTTGTTCCCATTTCCAACCTCTTGCAACTTTTAAAATCAATTAATATTTCATTTTGTTTTGATGACAATAAGACGCCATATCAGTCCAGTTTTGAACTGTGTGTCATTTATACCCCAGGGAAACCGAAAGTAATGCATCAAAAATGAAAACTGAGAACATCCCACATATATTTACATGATTTTGTTGAAATCATGTTTTTTTGTTGTTGTAGAGATAAAAAATGTAGTAAAATATGTTTTTTCAGTTTTAAATTAAGCTACTGAAAGAAAATATGCATTTATTTGACTTTAAAACTTCTTTTGGATGGTTGTGGACTGTTGTTTAGGAGTCCTATTTAACCCAAACATATCCAGATATTTTAGATTTAAATCTTTCCTGATAGAAAGGAAACAAAGAGATCAGCTCTGAGTGAAATCTGTGTGTGTTTAACCTGAAGTAAGAGGCCAGCTGACTGTGGGAGGTATGGATAGGTAGATAGATGGATGGACAGATGGATGAGGGTTTTCTGTTAATCATTGATAAAGTGGATTAGCTCAGTCTTTGGTAAATATGATGAATGCATCCACAGCTTCATTAGTTCTTCCTTCCCTTGGCGCAGCTTCACTTCTCCAAAATGCTGGACCTAAAGCTTGTGATATTCAGCTGGATCTGTGCAAAGAAGAGGTTGAGAAGTATTGCTTAAAGGTTTCTTCATGGATCAGTAGATGAAAACTTTAATTTTATTAAGTTAATTTAAGAAAAAAAGAGGTTTTTTTGTTTTTTTAATTCGTCTATCATGCCGATGAAGCGCAGCAGCGAGGGTTCAGCCAGAGGCAACATGTTTCTTATTCACTCTTTTACAAAACCTTTGCGAAACTCACCAGAAATAAACTCTGATTTTAATGGACAAACAACTTTTCATCTAGAAGACGATTCTGGGATTAAATCAGGTAAATCTGTGATTAATCATCTTACATAATAATTTTTTTTACATCATTAAAATTCAACTGAAGTGGATTTCCGTATGAATTATATGATTTAACTCAAACTTACATAAATGCAGTGACACTAATTAACCACAAGGTGGAGCTAGAACTTAATTCAAATAATATTTGTTATGTTTGTGTTCAGAAAATATTGCAAAAGTTTTAAACTTTGCTTCCTAATCTCACTGACAAATCCATATCTTTGCAGCTATGCTTGAAAATAATTGAGCAGAACTTTAATCACTTTCACTCACTCAACTTTTCCATATGAACAAGCAAATTAAATGGTTCTTTGATTATTGCCAGAGAAAAATTTGATTAATTTGCAGAAAACATTCTCAACAAAGCTGATAATGACCTTTATTATGCTTAAAGGTTGCCATTTGTGCAAAGAAAAGCCTGTTAAAAAGTTCATGTTACATTCTGTGTGGTAAGCTCCCTGATAAAATGTTTTAATGTCAATCATTTTTATTTTATTGTACATATACTTCTGGGAAAATGTATGTTTTTACTTTCATCCAAATACAAAAAAATAAGAAAAAGATCTTAATAATGGTTTTAGAAATTAGAAAAAGATGAATATTATTAGATTTTTTATAACTATTTGCTGCCACCTGATAAGAAACTTTAAGTGATTCTTCTAAAAATGTTCTTTTTTGCTTTAGCCTATTGAAATAAAATCTTCTCATTTAGCAAACACGCCATTTTGAAATCTGCTCTTCATTTTAAATATTTTAAGTAATAGACACAATAATTGTTTTTAAACAGGAAATCGTATCACATTAGTTAGTTTTGATTCTGAATGTTGGAGACTTATTTATGGCTCCAGGACTTGTTTATATCTATATGCAGCTCGTTTTGTACATTAGCTTCAGTAGATCACATGATTGGATTATGCAATATGTGCTGATTGTTTGTTTTACACACAGAGAACATCCAGCTTGGAAAAAAAAGCTAAAAACTCTTAATTTTCAGATTTTGTGATCTTCAGTTAACATCTCTACAGATCTTTAAATTACAGTTTAGATGCTAAATTAAATGTACTCTTTAAATACTACAACCCTCACCAACAATTTAACTTTGACATTATAATTTACACTTGTCATATAATGCTTATAAATTGCATTTACGTTTGTATCAATTTCTCTGTTCTTCATGTTTTCTTTTTCACTTGTATGGCAGAGAAAAAGAAAACGTGAGGAAGCGAAGCTGCTTTGCAAACAGTTCTCCCTTCAAAATAAGAGCATGAATAACCAAAACTTTAACACAGATGTTGAACTTTATTCAACTGAATAAAGTTGAATAACTGGACGCAGCCAAGTGAATTAGTTATTCAGAATCTTTCTGGAAATTTATTTATTTATGGGAAGCTAAGCTGGGCTAAACATTTTCAATGTTAGCAAAAGCGCTAAATAAAAAATTAGCATCTGCTATTGGCCTTTTGTGAAAATTCAAAATAGATAGTGAGTCCTTCATTGCAGCGTACAAACCACATTCAGATACTTGCTGGACTCTGGGACCCAAACTGAGGAGAGTTTAGCTAAACCACCTGCTAGCTACTAGCATGAAAGAGCTAATGGAGTCTGTGACGGATTGCCAGGGTAAAAATCACTGCTGACAGAAAACTAAGGTCATCTTCCTGATGATCTCCAAGCTTGTGAAAAAATATTCTGAAGGGGAATTTTTGGAAACTGTGAAACATTTCCTATCCAAAGAGCCATTTTCTCTCTTATAAGCTGAATAAACCCAGTTTTTAGCCGCTAATGTTGCAAAAAAGACAACTGTTGCTTTATTTTAAATATCTACTGTAAGTACGGAAAAACAGGATGGATACATTTCCTTCTATTGGACGTTGACGTTTGTGGAAAATTATTAAACCAACTAAAAATAAAAGAACAACAAATAAAAACTAAATTAATCAAAACTAAATTAACAAATGACATATTTGCATTTTCTTTTATATCTAAACTAGTTCAACAATTAAAATGAGACAAATTGATAAAAACAAAATAATTGCGAAGCTAAATAGCTAATAAAACATTATCTTGATGTAAGAATTGACAGGAATTTCTGTTAGAACCTTTTCTGAAAGTAATTTAACACATTGGTTTGTAGAAAAATTTTTTCTTTGGAAGAGGAAAAGAAATGAAAACATTCCCCGTTAGCAAAATAACTCGTCATTGTGCGGTCACAATACAGGCCTTAAAAATTATAACTGCAAACGTCAGAAAATAAATACATCTACTTTATTGACTCTTTTCAACATTATCCGCTTCATATTGTTTACCTTTGGTAATACAATAATCGGTGAACAATTAAACTTGAGGGATAAACAAAGTCAGAAATATTTCCAAGGCCGGATAAAAGAAAAGGAAATAAGGAAAACCTTGCAGGGTAAAATAAATTAAAAACTACTCATCAAACGCTCCATTAGTGGAGAAATCTCAGAGTAAACTATCAGAAGCACATTAACGAAGTAATTTAAGAGAAGAGAAATATAGAGTTAAGAAAATGACTCTTCATATTTTCTTAACTATAAAAATGTGGCTATTTTTATAGTTGTTTTTAATTACAAGCTAAAGTTTACAGTTGTTGAGCGCAGTAAAAGTTTCTCAAACTGCACAACCCTGAATTTACAGGAGAGATTTTACAAAAAAATTGCAGATTTTTCAAATAAGTTCACTCATTTCCAACGGACATTGTAGTTGCATGCTGGAAAACATCTGCATGTTTTTCAGGTGAATTTTGGCTCAAACTTTTCCGCTCTGTTGTATTTCTCTGCAGAGGACAGCAATGAGACGCCTTCATCTGAAGACGAGCACGACCTGTTAGACTTGAACTCTGACCTGACCATGAAACAGAGCATCAGTTCGTCCAGGAAGACAATCAGTCAGATCATCAAGGACAAGAAGAAACAGACGCAGCTAACGCTACAGTGGTAAGAGGTGCACACATAAGGATCTTGCTTCATATTTACAGAACTTACACAAACATCCTGTTTTTGCTCACTGTATGACATAAATATGTCCCGTTTCAGGGATTTTTTTAAGGATTATGTCACTTATTTGAAATGAAATAGATGTTGCAATACTGAGACAGAATGAATATCTGAGATTTGTTCATGAGTGTCTTCCACTGTGTCATTTATTATTTTAATTCATGCCATAATTATGTGCTTTTTTGGGTAACAAACGTGGATAAAATAGAAAAAAAATGGAATTCAGAAAAAAAAAGATCAGTTTGCAAAGTCAAAAATTTGCCAGAAAAAACTTGATATTAATCTCAGAAATCTGGAAATTTTAACTTTTGTAAATTTCCAAAAATTTTCTATCAATTGAATCTTCAATGTTTCTTATTTTTAGAACATTTCTGAGGTTAATCTGAAAATTTCAGATTTTTTCTGGCAGACATTTTCTCCTTTTGTTTATTTTCTATCTGCGATATCCCTGATAACCGGTTGTAATAATAACTATGAATGGATATCATGTTAAATATTTAGGCGTCACTCAGGGAAAACAAAATAACAATTTGTTCTGCTACTCGTCAAGTCATTTTTTCTTTTCCTGGTGCTATTTTTTAATCTTTTGGCATCTCTAACATGATGTTTGATTTTTTGTTTTTCTCTGCAGGCTTGAGGAGAACTACATCGTGTGTGAAGGAGTGTGTCTGCCTCGTTGCATCCTTTATGCTCACTATCTGGACTTCTGCAGGAAAGAGAAACTAGAGCCCGCATGTGCTGCTACTTTTGGAAAGGTGAGTTTATTTTTTTCTTGACATTCTTTCAATGTTAAGACACAAATAACCAGATGTAAGGTTTTTGTTTTGCAGGAATAATCAGCTGTACTTTTAGCATGTTGACTAGTTTTTATAATGCAAGTCTGTTTATAAAACCTTAAATTTAAAATCATTTTCTTTCTCCATTTACCTTTAGTGATGCATGAGTTTTAAAATAAATAGTTTGAAGCTGATTTTATGCCTTTTCTGCTCATCAGACAATTCGACAAAAGTTTCCTCTTCTGACAACAAGACGACTCGGCACCAGAGGACACTCCAAGTAAAAAGAAAAATCAAGAAAAAAAAATTATATATTGGGTTTCATGTGAATTTATGCATAACAACATTTTCCAGATATCATTACTATGGAATTGGGATCAAAGAGAGCAGCGCCTATTATCACTCCGTGTATTCAGGTAAAGGTTTGACCAGGTGAGTTTATTTCAAACCTTCTGCTATTAATTTAACTACATGATAAAATGATTTGAACAGCTAAAGAGTTTTGTTTGAATTTAACTCGTTTTGTTTTGCTTGCAGATTTTCAGGGAGTAAGCTCAAGAATGAGGTACTTTTTTTTTTTTACCCACAATGCAAAGCAGGTTTTCATACTTTAACCCTTAATAGGAACTAAGCCTTAGTTAAGTTTAAAAAATAAAAACTAGTTCAGTTTGTTCAAAAACACTCTCAGGAAGTTTATTGGGGAAATTAAAGGTGATATATTACGCAAAATTCACTTTTTTTATGTTGAGTTCCAGCACATCTGGTCAGTCAGTTTTACTGCTGCCTGCACTGTACAATGGCTGCTGGAAAAGATGAGTGTTTTGTTGTTGACTTACCATCCAGAAACCACATGCTGCAATCTTGTTGGTTGCGCAGGAGACTCCACTTCTGCTTGTCAATGATGCATTGTTGTGTAATTGTGCTTCTATTTGCAGCCACTTTTATGTGCTCTATTTAACATCCACTTCTTAAATTAAAATAGATAAATTGCCTCCTTTTTTCCAGAATGGCTTCTCCAGTTACGTTCTGTTCCAGATGTTTGCCTCACAGATGTTGCAAACATCTTCTGGAAGATGTTTACCTCTTTTCTAATCAGAAACAAACTACTTAGTTACGTTTTTTATTGTTTTAATTTGAAATCTGCCAAGGGTCTGAGTGATTTGGGAGTCAGCCGTATGTTTTTAACGTAGGGCTACTCGTATTCGCTACTGTGAGGAGAAAGTTTAAAAAACTCTAAAATTCAACAGGATTTTGATATGAAATGATGGATAGATTGAATAATCCTCTGACTGGACCAAAATAGATGCTTTCATTGTTGGTAATTTGTGATTTCAGCATTTTCAGTTCCCCATTTTTTCCCAAATGGATTTGATTAAAGAGTGAAAAGTGAAAGTGTTTGTTTTGCAGGGTGGCTTCACCAGGAAATACTCTTTGAGCTCTAAAACCGGAACGCTGCTTCCGGACTTCCCCAACGCCCAGCATCTCGTGCTGCAGGGAAATATTTCCAGAGAAAAGGTCGCTGATTTTTATTTCATGCTTTGTGTTTTAGTAAACGAACAAACAAAAGATGTTTCTAGACTTAGGAAGACTGAATTTTCTCTCTATTCCAGGTTGACACTCTGATCATGATGTATAAAACTCACTGCCAGTGCATCCTGGATAACGCCATCAATATCAACTTTGAAGAGGTCATTATCAGTACTTTCTACTGATAAAGTAGTGACACAAATTCATCACTTTATTTTGTTTTTGCTCAGATCCAGAATTTCCTGCTCCACTTCTGGCAGGGAATGCCCGACCATCTGCTGCCGCTGCTGGAAAACCCGATTATAGTCGACATCTTCTGTGTCTGTGACTCCATCCTCTACAAGGTTTCTATCAAACACTTCTGCACATTTGCAGTTTTGCTTTTTTATGTTCGAATAAATCCATAATTTCTAAAAAAAATAAAAAATAAATAAAAGTGTTTTGAGATTAAAGTCAGATTAATAGAGTTACAACAACATTTAATTAATAAAGTACGTTTGAATTTCAATTTGATTCTGAGGGGAAAAAAGACAGAATTTGAGATTAAAGTGAGGATTTTCATTCTGTTGTTGCTGCAGTGGGCCTGAGGCTCTTCCAGACCTACTGAAATGTAGAAAACTCAGACCTTTATTTGTCTAAAGGGGAAAAAATGATAATTTATTCTCCTCTGTCTGATTTCGTGTTGCTCATGATTTGTCGTCTGTTTTCTCAGGTTCTAACTGACGTTTTAATTCCAGCCACGATGCAGGAAATGCCTGAGAGGTGCGTTTCTAAAACTTTACTCCAGAAAACTTCCCATAATTTAGAAGTGAACGTGTTTTTGTCTCTCAGTTTATTGGCAGACATTAGAAACTTTGCCAAACACTGGGAACACTGGTTGGCCTCGTCTCTGGAGAACCTCCCAGAATGCCTTGCAGCAAAGAAACTCCCCATCGCGCGACGCTTCGTCTCCTCCCTGAAGAGGCAGACATCTTTCCTGCACCTGGCGCAGGTAAAGCAGGCGAGAAACCAACCGGATGCCTGGAAACGGACCTGGAAATGATTCTTATTCTCTCTGCGTTGTCCCAGATTGCCCGGCCGGCTCTTTTCGACCAAACTGTGGTGACTGGCATGGTTCTGGACATCGACTGCGTGGATCTCAGCAGCATCAACTCACAGCCGCTGCTCAGCGCGTCGGCAGCCGGAGACCAGGACTCGGATATTTACTCTGAGTGTAAGAGAAACGAGCTCCTGTGATGATGTTCGGTTATGCACTGATCAGGATTCATCATCAGGGTTTGTTAGCTTAGCATAGATGTTAGCAACCAAAATGTTTAGTTTAATAAAAAAATAAAATCTGCAAACTTCAATATTTCTAAGTTAAATTGGAGATTTGATGAGAGTGCTTTAAAAAATTACAATTCAAAGCCAGAATGAGGATTTTAAAAGCCTCATTGTGGCTTTTGACAAAAAAAAAATAATTTGTAGCATTTATAAAAATGTAGTAGTGCAACAGACAAATAAATATATAAATCAATCATAAAATTCTCACAATTTTAAACAAATTAATAGAACAAAGAAAGAAGTCTTAATATAAAAAAGTAAAAAGAAATTAGATAAATAGATTATTAAATAACCCTGGTGATGTATTGTGACCTTTGACCCTTTGATTGTTAAAAATTAAATGGCAGAATAAAAAATATTGTAATAAATACTGAATAAAAAGAAAAATAAGTAAATGATGTGACTGAATGTAAAAATAAATACATGGTTGGAAAAAGGATTGAAGAAATAAATGACACCATTAGTTAATAATAAATAAATAATCAATAAGGTGAATAAATCGCAAAACAATTCATCCAGACAAATGAGTAAGTGATGAAAAAATCTAAAATTTTAAATTAAAAAGTGGGTAAATAAATAAATTTTGTCTTTTTTACATTAGGTTTTCATAGTTAGCTTTTCTACATTTCATATTTTTTCTGCACATTTTATGAGTTAGAAAAAAAAAATCATGAAAATAGTTCATGCAAATTATTGTTTGAATGTTCAACAAAATGAAGTGCCTTCTTCGGTCTGTCCAGATTGTAGAAAGTTCATCCTAATTTTTTTACACATTCTAAAAACCAGTGTTTAAATAAATATTTGCACCTTTCGATGCTTTTTAATTAAACTGGAAATAACTTTTAGTGACAAAGCCTACCCAGGTTTGCCTGCAATTTTAAATTTCTTGTTGCGTTTTTATTGTTTTCTTCTCCAGACGACTCCATCAGTGTTTTTCAGGAACTGAAGGAGCTGCTGAGGAAAAATGCCACAGTTGAGTCGTTCATAGAGTGGCTGGACTCGGTGGTGGAGCACAAAGTCATCAAGGTAGAAACAGTTCGCCCACTCACCCAAACAAACTGAAACAGAAAATAAGCAGCTTTTTAAGTCATTGCTTGATGTTTTCATCAGCCTGGCAAGCAGTGCGGTCGATCCGTGAAGAAGCGAGCTCAGGATTTCCTCCTCCGCTGGAGCTTCTTTGGTGCACGGATCATGCACAACCTCACGCTCAACAACGCCTCCAGCTTCGGTAAGAAAGTGGAAAGAGTTTATTAGCTTATGCATGCTTTATGGCATTTATAGCATTTGTAACATTGGTGTTATTGTTTTAAAGCAGGAGGTTCTGTGTGTTGCATTGTGCAACTCACAGGAGGGATTATAAAATCCACTTTTTGAAAATATTTTCTGTCATTTGTAATTTCCTTTTTCGGAAAAAAATTACAATCATATCTGGAGGTTTTATTTTTAATCCACCCGTGGAACTGGGTCCAATTCTTGGTTCACGTTACAAAACTCAAAATCTTACCAAATATTTTGGGTTCAGTTTCTAATCCAAATAAATTAGCACACTTAAAATAAGACAGAACTAACTTACAAGTAACTTTTCAGCAAGATATATGTTTTATTGTTATAATGACTTATACAAACAAATAAATAATTATTTACCCAAAATAATTATTACAAATGAAATTATCTATATAGTAGTTTTTCACGATTGTTTTGAGTCAATAATTCCTTGATATTGATGAAAAAGTTCTAGTTCCGTTGGAAAATTATTTCAATTATAAAAAATGTCTTGCCACAAGTGAAATAATCTGCCAAAGGAACTAGAACTCTTTCATCAATATCAAGAAATTATCGGTTTGAAACAAACTCCCATTTCTTACTGAAAAGTTAGTTTTGTCTTATTTCAGTGTATTGAAATATTTGCTAGAACCAGAAATACCTTTTAAGATTTTGTGTCTCTGCAGTGCAGATGAAGATTTTCAGATCTTCCCACTGAAAGACGTCTACCGGTCCGATACGAGCCAGCTCAAAGCAGATTGCTACAATAGCATCATAAATCGTAATGGCCAGACTCGCTTTGATTACACAGCGTCTTATCTGCGGTCGGCGTGCTCTCTGTTCAAACACACGCACACAGGCTACGTGTGCATGAATAAACAACCACCATTTGGTGGCTCTCGCTCTCTCTGAAGGCCCACTTAAGCTCAAACACAAACGTGTGGCCCTGCAGGTCAAACAAAGAGCAGTGGGGCTCGAAAGGTCGAGTGAAATCTCAGCTGGAAGAACGTCTGAGCCGCTTTCTGTTCTGATGCTGACAGGTTCCTTCCATCTGATCCGGATGTTGTTAGACGAGTACATCCTGCTGGCGCTGGAGACGCAGTTCAACAACGACAAGGAGCAGGACCTGCAGAACCTTCTGGAAAAATACATGAAAAATGCAGGTATTGGGTCTCACTCAGAGGTGGGCAGAAAACCCAAAAACTGAACTCAAGATAGAGTAGAACTACTATTACTGAAGTAAAAGTAGAAGGTAGCCACCTAAGAAATTCAAGTACAAAAGTATTTGGTTAAAAGTCTACTCAAGTTCTTAGTAACTGATGAAATTATCAATCATTATGTAAAAATAACATAAAATATAAAGCAAAATTTGATGTTATAATGATGAAAATGTCAATAATTCATATCAGTAACAAAATAACAAATACATTTTTTGTAAATCAGTTTCTTTCAATAAATAAAAAACTTTATGAAACTTTAACAAAAGCTGCAGGTGTGTGTCTGTCTGGTGAATTTTTGTTATTCAGTCAGTGTGCAGAAAATACAGAAATTTTACTCAAGTAAGAGTAGAAATACTTCATAATAAAATTCTCAAAGTACAGCATATTAAAAATACTACTAAAAGTAATTTTTTTCACACGTTACTCAAATGTAATTGAGTAATGTAACTAGTTACTACCCAATTCTGGTTTCACTGAACCCAAATCAAACCTGTCCTGTTCAATCCAGTTTGTTTACCGACAAAATTTGGTTAATTTAAAGAGTCGTGAATGCAAAACAAACACAAAATCTTACCAAGTATTTTTGCGCTCAGTTTCGCTCAGTGTTTTGGGTAATTTTCCTGAGTGGTTCCTGTTGCAGCGCCCCCACAGGCGAGGAGGGGAACATGTTTTATTTTTTTTTTAGTTTAACACAGTGGCGTGTGAAAGCCAACCACAGCAGCTGAATATGTAACAAATGTTGCAACTTTGAAAACATCCTTATACACCTTTCCCTCTTACACTCCTCCAGCAGCGCTAAATAAGAATAATTATCTGAAATTTAACTTTGGTTGTCTCCTTCAGATGCCAGTAAAGCTGCGTTCATGGCGTCGCCCAGTTCCTGCTTTCTGGCGAACCGCAACAAGCCCGCCTCCGTCGACCAATCGGTGAAGAACGAATCCTCGGGAGGACACGCCTACATGCCTCTGTCGACCAATCAGCAGCAGGACTTGGAAGCTAAAGCCGTCCTCTATCAGGGGAACGACAGTTCTGGCTTCACGTCTTCGGGTAACAATTGTAACCATCTGGCAGTTTAAGCATAAAAACAAAATGTCTGAAAACTGTCGTGATTCCCAAAAGGCGGTCAGATGGACTTCTCTCAGGTCAGCGGACCGCTCATGACGCCGCCCATCTCCCCGGCCGCGTTGGTCCATCGGGGCTCCGTCATCAACCAGGGTCCTATGGCGGGGAGGCCCCTGACGCCCTCGTCCTGCTCCTTCTCCTCATCCTCCTGCCTCTCCTCCCTCAGTGAAATCACGCAGCCCAGCCCCTGCTCCTCGTACCCGGAGACCCTGTACCACTGCTTGCCGCAGTCCAGCGGGTTTTTTCCCGCCGCCGGCAGCGGGCCCTCGGCTCAGAACTACCAAACGGCTCCCAGGTTAGCTTTATGTGCTGCTTATGCTAACATGACTAAATACAGTATGTACAGAATAATTATATTAATGTAGGACATTTTAGGCAAAACAATGTTTTTAAGTCCAATGATTGTCTGCTTTGGTTGTTATTTGGTTGTTATTTTACAAAATTATACAAATTTTACACATTAAAATGATTAAAATTAGGGGTTTTTTTTATTAGTGTTTTATTTTCAAACTAGACGAGTATTTTATACTGTTTTTATTTCCAAAGTGCTGGAAAAGTTTGAAACTCACCTTGAAAGTGCTTGAATTTTACTTGTATAAACCAGATCAATTTTTGTGAATGACAGGATTAATCTTACTCGGGTTTTTTTAGGTCTCAGATCCAGAATCCCTGCCTGACAGCAATTCAGACCCATAATCCTTCTTTGGGGTGCCATCTGGCCCGGTACCCGTCCCTGGGCGATCCGGCCCTGAGCAAGGACGGTTTTTACCCTCCATCAGTCCACCACTCCTCTGGCAGCGGCGACTGCTCCCTGACGGCGTACGGCGCTGCGGTCCGGCCGCCTTCTAGATACACGCCAGGTCCCGAACCGGTCCAGACAGAACCGGGTCTGGATCAGCAGGCGGGGGCAGCTCAGATTCTGGACACTGCAGATGGTTTCGGCTTCATGGGGGCCGGGTTGAACCTCACTGGCGGCGGCAGCTGTCAGGGGTCGGCGTACGGCGTTCTGGGTCATGGCGGTGAGGATTCTTAAGAGTCCAGTTCTGTTTGAACAGACAATATTTGCTAGACGCATAAAAGTATGGAAGATGATTCGGGTCGCTGGAAAAAAAGAATGAAATTTTACTCCAGTCTCATTGTTCTGATCTTTTTTTTTTCCAGAATTATGACTTTAATCTCAGAATTTTGACTTTAATCTCTGAAATCTGAGAAAAAAATCTGAATTTTAGAGATGGGATTTATAATTTTAGAAGCTGAAATTAGATATCTGAGATTGAAGTAAGAATAATTCTGAATCCTAATCTCAGAATCCTCCTTCAATCTCAAAAAGATCAGAAAAAGAAGAATTTTAAAGATTAAAATCAGAATCTCAGAGGCTGAAATCAAAGATTCTGAGAAATTGAGATTTTTTTCCCATATTTATTCCCCAAATTCTGAGAAAAAAGGAAAAAATTCCTACTTTTTTTTGAGAATTCTGAGATTAAAGTCAGATTTTCTTTTTTTCAGTGACTAATTAATTCAATTAAAGTAAATAATGTTTTTGTTTTGACCTTTTTCTCATGTTTTTCATGCTCAAGTTTTTTATTCCCATTTGTTGAAGAACCAGATTTATACTCCCGACAAAGCAAAAATCACACAAAGGTTGACCTTAAGATTTTGTTTTCATGTCTGTTTGAAGGTTTCTATGGCAACAGCAGCTTCTTGGCCAGCCAGCGAGTGAATCCTTTGGTTGATCAGCACGTGTCGGTCATCAGCAGCGTGGGAAGCCTTCGCCCGTTCTCCGCAGCGTTCTCTGAGGTTCACGACCCGCTGAACATCCTGGACGAACCAGTCAGGAAAACGTCAGGAAGCTTTTTCAGCGAGGCAGAATCTGGAACAGGTCCATATCAGAACCGCTGAGACCAATCAATTGCTAATATTTTAGCAATGCTGCTTCAGATATGCTCTACAAAAAATAACAAATACAAGAAAAGGCAGATGTATCAGGATTAACTTTTTTTAGTATATAAATATCAACCAGAACAATCCTGATCCAATCTGTTAAGGGGTTCTCCAAAGTTCTGTTTTAGGCTCTTTTTTCATTGGGTGTTGTTTGTAAAGATAAATAGCTGGCTAGCTCAGAGCTATTCAGTTTGAAGCTAGTCGTTACTTTGCTCACTAAATATTTAGTTTGCGGCTAAAGAGTTAGCTAGAGCAGAGCTAAATATTTAGATCAGACCTAAATAATCAGTTTGGAGCTAAATGGATAGCTTGTTTACTAAATATTTAATATTTAACTCAGAGCTAAATATTTAGTTTGTAGCTAAATGTTCAGCTCCAAACTAAATATTTAATTAGCAAGCTAAATATAAATGGTGACATAATTGTTGACCTCTGCAAGTTTGGATACAATTTCCTTCTGTTCAAATAATCACAAATAGCATTGGATTGTTCAGCCTAATGACCACAAACCATGAAAATCCTTTCTGTAACTAATGAAGCTGGTTCTGATTGAACGTGTCTGGTTCTGTCCTCAGGTCATCCTCTTCCCCCCTCCGGATCTGCGACCTGCATGTTCGGACTTCCGTCTCCGTTCGGCTCCCAGGACGCTCTGACGTCTCTGCAGCGCGGCGCGGCGTCCTCAGAGGTACAGGACCTGGTTTCCTCTCTGCCACCCATCAACACCGTGTTCATGGGGGGAGCGCAGTGATGTTAGAAACAGAAAGATGGGGCGAAATAACTGTTTCATTAAGAACTCTTAGGCTTATTTTAACTTATGTAAAATAACTAATAAACACTAAAATAATATTCAAAAGAACTGCATGTGTTATGGAATAACTTTCTGTTTCTTCATGTCTTTTGTGTATGAATAAAACGAGAAGCTGACTGACCGCACAACGTGTGAAAAACGCCCCGGATTGTTTTTGTTTGTGGTGATGAATTGAGAAAACGTGAGTGTTGTCTAAAGGTTGCTGGTTGTTGTTGCTCGTCTTGCTGGGAGCTGGAGCAGCGACTTGCTGACCTCTGACATTTCAGTGGATGGTAGTGACGCGGCCGCCTCCTCCTGCCTCCCTGATTGGTTTTTATACGTTATCTACTGGGGAGGGGGGGAAATCCATTTCAGGTGCAGCCGTGCAGGAACAGATGGCAGCGTATGTAATGATTACAGAATCCCCACGTTAAAATACTTTAATTACTAAGTCAATAATGGCTGCAACAATTGCCGGAGCTTTAGTGTAAAAACAACAGAAGGCTGAAGGCAAACTTTGGGCCAATGTTTAACCAGAACACGGCCTCCATGTTTGAGCCTCGGCTTTAACTCATTTTATTTGGTGACCATAACAAAGAGAAGGAAGGAAAACTATTTTTTCCATGTTTATTCACTGTTAAATTGAAAAATTTTATAAAATTATTCAAAAATAATAAAAAAAAAGCAAAGTATTTATTATTAGCTTTTTTGTGTTAATGTCGTTTTTTTGTCAGCAGTTGCTTTGATCAGGTCTTTATTTTGAATGTCCTTTAATTGGCATTTTAACATTAAATATATTTACATGTTAAAGCCATTATTTACAGTTTCATTGGCTTAAATAATTCAGCAACAGAGGATTTAAAGAAAGACATGAGAAAAGAACTAAACGACAATATTTATCACCAAAATCTGAATAAAAACTAAATTCCTCTGAGAATTTTATTGATATTTTATGAAGAAACTTGTGAAAACAAGAGATTTAATCAGCTTTAAAAATACAATACTTCAGAAATAAATAAAAACTGAATATATTAAAAAACAAACATAAGATGTTTTACATAACTCCATGGAAATGGAGTTATGGAGTTTTGTTTTCTTCAGAAACAAAAAATTGGATAAAATGGATTTGTTTTTTATGTTTTTTTAAACATCAAATATTTTTTGGAGAAATGGAAATTCAGTTATTCTGCTGCTTTTTCATCTAAAAATGACTCGCAGATTTCTTCTTTAATATTTTAGAATAAAACTGTTTATAATCTTAAAGGCTAGTTTAGATGTAATTTTTTCATACTGAAATAAAGTTAAAATAAACTATCAGTAAATTTTCTCTTACAGTGTTAAATGTTGTCCACTAGGTGGCACCAAAGTACAGATTTTTAAAAATTTCTACCTGAATTTTTTAGTTTTTTTAAAATATTTTTGAACCTCCTTCCACCTGTGCAGGTCCAACATTTTAGACTTCCTGTCGTAAATAAAATCAATTGTCAAATTAAACAATAAACAATTTTTACTAAAGTGAATTTAAACAAGTTGTCTTCACTTCATATGAAGTAAAATTATTTTAAAAAAATAATTTTGAAATAAAACAAATTATTTTAATTAATTAGACAGATAAAATAATATGTAAAGATTAGCAGAAAAATATACCAAATATAAACATTTTAAATTGTTAATCATGTATTTATTATTTTATATTATGTAGTTGTGAGGTTAGAAATCAGCTCTCACTGAGTCGATCACATTTTTTTTTTAACATCTGCACTGATATGTTTTGGTCATCGTCATGGATTTCATTTCGCCACATTTTGCAGATATTTTACGGTCTCTCTGTGTTTGGGTGTTTTGCAACCATGTCATTTTACAAGTGACCAAAATGACAGGAGGAATTAAAAAATGCTTTTTTCCCTCTGCAGGAATCCAACAAGAAGAAAAATCTTAAATTCTCGACTCGAGTTTGTGCAGGATCTGCTGTGAAAATGCAAACTCGCATCGATTTTTGTGAAACAGCAACACTCTTGACCTTTTTTTGGGAAGAAAATTTGGAGAAAACGTAAAATTTTCAGGCCTTTTCTGTTTTTGCATTACTTGAATTCTTCAGCGCTCAGAAGCGAAATTGAAATGGACAAAATTAGTTTGGAAATGTGATTTTTAAATTCCAAATACAATATTAGAAAACATCTCTGTAGCATTTTGGGCAAAAAAAACATTTCTTATGAAATATCTCTAATTGGAAATGAGACAAAATCTGGATTTAAATATAGTTTGAAAGAAAGTATTTGGGATTTCTTCAGAAAAGACTATTTATTTATAATACAGAGACTAAAGAGTCTATCAATCAATTTTCTTGTTTCTTTAATTTACAATTTTACAGAGAAATAAATCGGTGAGTCCCTTTTTTAATATAAAAGCTCAAAAGTGTCAAGTATCAAATAATTTTTGTTATGATGACTAGATTGGACTTAAAGTAAATAGTTTCTTAACTTTACAATCAATCCATTATTAACTAGAAAGTCAAATAATTTTGCCTCTTTTTGTTAATTATTTCTTCCATTTGACTTTAAATTGCCAGTTTGGCTGATTTAAATAAGACATTTGGTTTTGATTAAACTAATTATTTGACATCCAGTCGTAACACAAAAGTATAAAACCTTATTGACTGAAAACAAAATAAAAATGGTGACGATTTTTCAGTTTTTTACCATATTGATATTTCATATAGTAATGATAAATTGTGATATATTGTGCAGACCTTTTTGCAACATAAAGTGTGAAAATTTCACAGAATTACTACATTTTTTCATTTTAAAAACATTAAAACAATAGAATAGGCACGTTTTTTAATATCCTTTTATAGTGCTTTGGTTTCTGCTGAATATTTCTGCTTTTCTAATCCCCTTAAAATATATAAAACCTGCTTAGTTTTATGGCATCACTGCTTACAGTTATTGCAGATCTACTGCATGCAGACGTGTTATAAATCTTTCTTTATTCTGCAACAAAGTGGACAAAGCAGAATGTTTTAAAATTCAAAAATATAGAAAAATATTTCTGTGCATTTTTAAACTGCAGCTCTTTCGATCAATATTAGATTATATTACCTTCAGTTGCTAAGAGACTCTTAACTTCAGAAATGACAGTTTGGATGTTGAAAAATTTATCCTATTAGGTAAAAAATGACAAGAACGTTTAATGTTTCTCTGACAGATATGAAGCTAAATTCACAAATTTAAATCACTAATTGGACGTTTCAAAACCAATACGTTGTAGTTTTCAAACCAAAATAAAGGAATTATTGAGTGCGAATAAGATGAAGATCGGTGGAGCCGTTTTTCATCTGTTTCTGCATGCGTGCACACAGGGATACATCCTGAAACGGTAAAAAGAAACAAGCTATTCAGTGCTGCTGCTGAGCCTGTCTGTCCTCCGTGCAGAAAAAAGGCAGATAAAAAGACTTTTCTGGCTTCTGCTCTTTTTCCTAACTTGTGTCACCTTGGGAAGACTGACATTAATAAGACTCCTAATTGCGTCCTTAGCAGATCCTCAGTAGCTGCAACAAAGGGCCTCACATCAAAGTTGAATTTAATTTCTGAGTTAGAAACGTTGAAGCTTTCCGCTCTTCATTGTCTGATTTTGGTTTTACCTTTTGCAACCTTGAAAAAACCCTAAATGTTTCTTCTCTAACTATTTCACATGTATAAGGGTGTCTCATAGCATTTTAAGACATAAAGATGTACTGATGATTTAATTAAACACCAGAACACATAAAAGTGCAGATGGGAAAAAAATGCAGATGCAACATGTTAAGGTTCGACCTTCGCTTAAAGCGTATTTTTAAGCCGCAGACAAAGAAGAGAAAAAAGGTTCAGAAAGGGAGAAAAGTTGTGACTGTAATCACAATATGTCATTTACTCCTACGTGTTTTCATCCCGTAAAGCGCCCAAGGTAAAAGACTCTGCCGAGTTAATTGCGTCTTTTATCTGTCTGGCTGAATAAAAGCTTTTGCTTATATGCGTAAAAACTGTTCAGTCAGAAGTTCTTGGTCAAGAAAAGCATTCATTGAGGAACAAAAAGCAACAGAATGTACAGGCTGAATTTCATGTTATTATTAATATTAATATATGATGAGGCTTTGATACTTCTGCAGTTTGTTCATTTTGTTGAAAACTGAAAAGCAAATAAAGAGCAAGAATGGTTTGTAGATTGCTAGATAATTGTAAAGACTTCAAGTGAATCAGAAAATTGTGTTAAAGAAAGAAATTAAAATATGTGACACTAATTTGACCTTTTGTTACCAAATGATACAAATTTTTTCTCTGTTTTGATCAAATTTTCTTCAACTCTTGATGAAAGTGGTTTGGGCCAGTAAAATTAGTTTTGCACACTTATGCTAATTAATCAATCAATCAATCAAGTTTATTAGTATTTCACATTTCAACAGGAAGGCCGTTGCTATGCTATGGTGCTAACAGGTTTCCCCAAGTCAAATTTAAGACTTTTTAAGACTACAATGAATGAGATTTAAAACTTGTATCTCCACTGAAATGTACAAACTTCATCCATCAAACTGGAAATGAATTTGAACTTTCCCATGACAGATACAATAAAGCTAGCTAGCTAGCCAGCAAGGCTATGCTAGCAGCTAGTTAGCGGTCAAACTCATTTGGATGGAAATCAATCTAATGAATTGTTTCACTTGTTCCAGAACGTATTGATAAAACCCATTAAATTTTTTCTAGAAAAAATATAAAAATATCTCATTTTTTCTAAAAATAATTTTCTTCTAATATTATTTTCCAACTTTCAGATATTTTTTTCTAGCAAATTTAAAATTTTGGAGATTTAAAATTTACAATTTTTTTCCTAAAATTGTTTCTCATATTAATCTTATTCTGCTTAATTTCTCAGATTAATTAATCTATCTATGCCATCGTAACAAAAACCCAAATTTACTTGAATTTCCAAATTTGATCACCAACTATAATATAACTATAAAATAAAGCTGAGGCTGCGACAGCCTGGCGACCTGTCCCAGGTGACCCGGCTCTCGCCCAGAACATTAGCTGGAGAGGCACCAGAACCTCCCGACCCGAATGGGGACAAGGGTGTTAGAAAATGGATGGATGGAAAATTAGCAACAAAACTCAGAATTTTGCATTATGTTGAAAAAGTGCAGGAAATTTTGCATGAATTTGCTCATTCACAAAAAACTGGATGTAATTTTGATGTAATTTTGATGTTTACAGATAAAAACTGCTTTCAATTGATTGATAAAATGTTTAAGCAAACAGCTGTAATTTAACATCAAAAATATTAAATAGCTGTAGAGTTTAAACTCAATTCAACTTGAATTTCAAAAAAAGTCTAATTTTCTGAACTTTATTGGGTTGAAATTCATTCTGTGTGGACATGTGAGGAACTATTTTCTCTTTCTAATTCAGTCAGTCGCACAGGAACAGTGAGAGCAAAATTTCAGTCTGCAAAATGAAGACGAGTTCACATTGTTTACATCATAACCTTGACGAAGACGCAACTCTCCAACTTGACTGAAGACCTTTTACCTCAGTCGTTCTCGGAAAGTTTAGAGATTGCAAATTCTTCATCTTTTTTCTTTATTTCTTTTTATTTTTCACCTCATCCAAACTAAAACTAGTTTTTTTTTCCTCTTCTGTCGAGAGGATCTTTGTCCTTTATTGAGCTTTTGTCGGATTATCCCATTCATGCAGCTCGAGTCAGGGTGCTTAAGGCTCTCCTTGAAGGGGAAAAAGCGAGAGAGGTATGTGTAGGGAGGACGAGTTTCACACACACACACGCGTGCACGCACACACATGCACACACGCACACACACACACACACGCACACACAGAGATACTTTCAAACTGGTTTCATGCCTTCAAAGGAATCTGTCAATCTGCTTCTTCAGCTCAGCTGCAGTTTTAATTTATTTCACGTTTTATATTCAGAATCAACTGTATGTATAGAGGGGAGATATATAGTGTATTAATCTAATAATTAGCTTCGAGGAGATAAAAATGGCTGCACTAACTGTATATTTGGTGAACACTGTTAATTCACAGAACTATTTTTTCAGATTTTTCTTCAAACTGATTTTTTGTTGACATTTTTTGCAGTAGCCAGACTCAAAGAGAGATAAATCCTCAACTTTTTCAGTAAAAGTCATAAATTATCAGCCAGTCTTACCTCTGCTTTACTGTATTACATTTTCAGAAACATCCGCAGAAGTCCAAAAAGTTTTGTCTGTAGACGTATTATAAAGAACAAATGAAAAACTTTGATGACTTTTTTCTCCGTTCACCTTAAAGAAATAAATTTAATCTCCATCAAACTTGTGAGAAACAAAGCAACAACAGACATTAAAGTTTATTTTGCTTTTTTATCTTCACAAAAGAGAAACGACCAAAACCTGCAAACTCAAAACTAGTTTCAGATTGAGAAACCAAATATTTTACATTTAAGATGGAAAAATACCTTTGAGACACATCGAGGAAAAATTGGAAGTAAAATTTGACAATAAGAAGGACAGGTATTCAGCTGAACACAAGAGGTTTTCTGCAGAGCTTGAAAAGAAAAATGCATTTTCCTAAAAATGTAGGAAAATTTTTAGTTGAATATAATTCAACCACAAGCTCCAGATAAAGCAGAAAGGAAGAAGACGAAGTAGAAGGTTTCCTGAAACATAAGACATGTGGCCACTTCTCATGGTAACATCAACTTATTTAAAGTTCAGAAACATTTGGACCAATAAAAACACCAACACTGTAAAACATTAAGTTAAAACTGGACCAGTTGAGTTTTGGGTGGAACATATTTACAAAGTCTTTATTATAAATCCAAATGTATAAATTTTTTTGTACAGATTTGACTTAGTGTTGGGTTTTTTTTGCCTTTTTGCCAGTTAATGAGGACTTATTATTAAATTAGTTGACAATTATTGATTGATTATGATAAGTGTGTTTAATAATGTCATCTGTTGAGGTTCTAGGTGTTTTACTGGTTCTGCTGGAAACTCTGATCTGGCAGTCTTGGTTTTTGCTCTGGTTCTCGTCAGAAGTCGAACTAAATCACGTCCATTGGACTTAACTTGTTTCAGGTTTTGAGTGAGCACCTCAAACCTGATCTTCAGCTCATCCCCAGCCTGGTTGGAAACCTTCTCCTCGACATGTTGTGTCCTAAAAGTCCTCTGTTTCTTGCCCGTCCCTCATTACTGCCCCCTTAAAGGAGTATTCTGTATTTCTGCACCGTTGTCTCCCTCGTCTCATCTTTTCTGACCTTCTATTGTGAGTTGCTTGGAGACTGACAGAAAAGAAGCGCGGTCCAACCCTTTATGCTCTCCTTCCCTCCCCTCCTCCTCGCGTCCGTCCATCCGTCATCCATCCATGTCTCGGGCCCTTTACCCCTCCGCTCTTTGTTTCTGTCTTTCCCCTTCAGATATCAAATGCGCTCTCACTTTCTTGCAGCATTCATGGAGCACAGTCGACCACACTTACAATGTCAGCCGTGTGTGTTTAATGGGCTGTGCGCACAAACACACACGCGTCCTTTATTCGCAGGCCTTCATTGTCCCGCCTCTGGCCTTGGGATGGGTGCGTGTTATACCTTCTCTGCCCTGTTAAACATTTGATTTCAGTCGTCCGAATTGTTTCTGCACAGCTAAATATCGAATTGATCACCCCCTAAAACTGAGCGGCCGTCGCCGTGTATTAATAATGGCACCAGCTTTATTTTGATTTGATTGATTCCCATTTGTCTGTGTGTTTTGCACCTGTGCTGCAGGGTCTGAATGGGAGGAATATGTCACATAGTGATCTTTGTCCTCTTAACAAGCCAATTTATCAGGTGGCTCTGAGGTCCTTGGTGGACACGGGGCTTTTCATTATCCAGCCTCTCCCTCTTCTTTCCCTATTTATCTTCCAATTCAAAGAAATCCTTCAACAGAAAAAAAACTTAATAATGAAAACCATTCCTCTGATAGAAAAAACATAAATGACAGTGAAAGCAGCTCTCTTCTCCTTCACAACCAAACCGTTGAAAAGAGGATAAAGATGAATCTTCTTAATTAAAGAGCGTGAGGTTTGAAGCTAACGAGACTTCTTAATTAAAATCGTCCTGAAAGGTGAAGAGGTGATGAAGAGGAGTGAGACTCTAGACCAGCACAAAGGGGTGTTTTCGAATGTAGCATCCCAGCAGAAGTGTGTTTGAAACATGATCATCAAATGCTTTGCTTTAACATAATTACAGTTTGTTCTGCTGCTGAAGAGGCGCGGGTGACTTCGAGTCGGACTCCCGGGTGATGGAATATATTCACCCCGGCAAACGTTGAGCCTTTTCCTTCTTCCGCTTGGTGACACCTGGGAACAAGAATGTAGCTGCTGCCCCTTCGGCCTTTATGTCCAAAGCCGGTCCGGATAATCAGCAGCAGGTTCCTCTGAGAGGTATGAAAGCAGCCAGATGTGGGTGGAGTCGTCACAGAGCAGGACAGATGATTAAAATTACATGCAAAGTAATTAAAAATAAAACCACCATGGAATTTATTGTAGAGAGTTGTGTTTCTCCTCCTCAAGTTAGCAGTTTTAGCTTCTTTACATTAAGTTTTCAAAGGCGACATATTATGAAAAGTTCATATTTTGAACATTTTTATACTTCCTTTTGGGTCTACTGGTTCTAAAAGCCAACCAGTCATTTTTGGTAATAAGTTGATGTTTTTTGGTGTCTGAAAATGAACCGTTTCAAAAGCCTGGAAGCCTTATCTGTTACCTAGCAACCCCTGCAGCGCTCTGCCGTTACCTAGCAACCCCCGCAGCGCTGCGCTGTTTGTCTCTAGAGTCCGGTTCATTTGGGGAGTTGCGAATGAGTAATCAAACCAAAAAAAGCAAACTCTGGTTCTCGGGTCAGTTGAAGTGAACTCTGGCATGGTTCAAATCCCTATGTGAACGCCATTAAGCCAGAGACCGCTCTAAAAGCAGGAAGCAGACTGCAGCTCAGGGCATTCTGGGTAAATATAACCAAAACATACAAGCTAGTCTAACGCCAGCAGGATGACTGGTGGTTTATTACCAAAGACAAAAGACGAATCCTACAACCGCTGAAATCTGACGCTACTTTGTAGGAAGAAGGAAGTTATGCTGGTGTCTTTTTCAGTGCTTTCTGAGTAGTTTCGTTCAGTGGTTCCTGGTGCAGCGCCCCCACAGGCGAGGAGGGGAACAGGTTTTCAATGATTTTGGTTTGTTTGATAAGAGTCCAGTGAGAAACTGAATCGCAGCATCTGAAAATGTAACAATTTTTGCAATTTTGATCCCAAATCGAGCTGAATCTACCAAACTACCAGGTGTGAAAACAATCTAAAAACACACGAGGCTCTGGAATGACATTAATAAGTCTAATAGCTACTGTATTGGATGAGTTATAAATTAAATCAACCATCATGTGTATTCATTGATGATTGTTTAGGGTTTGTAGGCATTTGCTTTAGATTCACAAACATTTTCTTTGACCGTAGATGTAGAAGAAACGACATTTTAGTGACTTTTTCAGAATGAATTCAACTCAAACAAGTTTTCTAGACTTTACAAAAGACCTTGAGATGGTTGAAACACACACACAAAGGACATACATGATCACAGAAAAAAGGCATATCACACTTTTCAATGTCAACATTTTGTAGCGTTCTTGCTTTATTTCTCTTTGTGTGGATATAAAATATGTAATCTATTTGGGAATATGTTTGTCGATAGCAACCATTTCTGTCTTCTGTCTGTTTGGTTTTATCACAGTGGTGTGTTTTGGCGGTCAGGTCAGTTTAATCAGGAATGTTTTATTGCTCCCACATCTATCAAAAAGATTTAGTAATTAAGTTTCTGGTTTTTATCTGAGTTAGAATTAAAGAGTAACAAATTACGCCTGGATACGTTTGCAGAAATGGTCCAAAAATAAACATGTTTTCAGTGAACATAATGCATTTCTTATCACTAGAACAATAATTTTCTGTAATTATAACTCAGGTTTGCCCCTGGTTGCACCAATGAGTCAACCAGTTACCTCCTGCCTGATTCCCAGTAAACCTCTTCATGACCTCAGCCTCAAATAAACACAAAAAACATCTTTTTGCCATTATTCTCCGTCCTGTCCCTCTGCTGCCTTATGAAGGTTTTCAGCTGTTTTAATCTGTCTCTTTTCATGCTTCCTTCAGTTTTTGAGGACATTTACTGGTGAAATGCACTTCAGAGCCCCTCGCTCTGACCTTAACGCAACTCTTGATTAAATTTTTATGTGCCCTCTTTGGTTAAAGGACACAGAAAACCTTGTGGCGTTCTGCTTTAAAATGACCTCTTTGAGACAACTTTGTTTTTTTTTTAATCCTGTTTCTTTTGTCAGATTTATATTAATTTTGAAATGTCCTGCTGCTGAAAACTCAGTTCCTATCCTCATGTGTTTGTGTTAAATTATTTAAAACCAAAGCATGTTGGAAGAATTTAAAGGGGACCTAATATGTGAAGTTTATATTTTGCAGGTTTTTGTTTGTCCATTAGAGTTTCTGCTTCTTCTAAAAACAGCCAAAGCAGATTTATTTTAAGAAGAATCAAACATGCTTTTTGTTCAAAATATATTTAGGGTCAAAATGTTACAGAAAATGTTGTACAGAACTTACTGCTGTATGTTCCGTACAATGGCTGCTGGAAAAGACGTGTGTTTGGTTGCCGACTTAGAATCCAGAAATGTTGAATTTGAAAAGCAGAAGCTCCTCTTCAGAAGGGGAGCCACATGACTTCTGGTTCATGAAGAGGCTCATAGAGCTGTCACGCTGGAGGCAGGTGTCTGTTCCTCACCCCGGCAGATAAAAACCGGAGTCTGACCTCATCCCCAAACACTGCAACATGGCGGCCGGGTGCCGTGGTGAGTCACTGAACTCTCACGCTGAGGTGGACGGCCCTTTTCTAAATGTTGGGTTGAAACCCGATCGGCCTGGCGAAGCTGCAAAATGACGCCCAGAGTTACGGCCTGTCATGGTGATGGATGGCCCGACTCTGGAGCCAGTGCCAGTTCTTTCTGTTGCCACATTTGCTTCTGATACCTGGACAATTTAATTACTGCCGGCCAGAGCTTCTGCTGCTCTCAGCTCTAAGGCCATAAACAGGTCATCATGTTTCTGTAAAACTCTGTTGCTTTGCAAACAACTCGCTCATGCAGTTTGTAAGAACTCTGATGCTGAGGCGACGCTACATTTATGATCTGACAGTTATTTTAAAAAAACAAACAAGCTTCTGTAATGAGAGAAAGAGCAGAAGAAACGTCACATTCTCTTTAACAGACCCCATCAACAACTCAGTTAAAGGTTGTTATTTATTTCATGAATATTAGAAAAATTATCTCCATCCACACGACCAAATGTCCAGCAATAAATGCTATAGTAATGATACGTCCAGTAGGTGGCGATAACCTGTGGGTTTCCTCCATGCTCAAAGTTTACACTTGCATATGATAATGGCTTCAAATAGATGTGCAATTATACAATTGTGGATCTTTGAAAAGCATTAGTGGAGCTTCCTGCACAACCAGCAAGAATGCAGCCAGTGGTTCCTGGATGGCAGGTTAACAATAAAACATTTGATCAATTTTGCTCTTACATGACTTTTACTGTTATTAGTGTCTTGTGATAGGTAAATACAAAATTTTGATTCAAAAGTTATTAATAGTAAATATTCACTACATTGATCAAATCAGTTTGTGTGAGGGGAAATTACACAGATGGAGTTGCTAGACACAAAAATATGTTTGGGTGCTTTCTTTGTTTTTGGGGCGTGTTTTTTTTAGACGCAGTTACAACCAAAATCAAAATATGAAAATGTGTAAAATTCACATTTTGCACATTTTAAATTGTTTTTGTGTTCTTATCTGATATTAAAATTATCTTCATGATGTGAAATATTTAATTTTGTCAAAAGAGACAACCTGTAAAGAGACAAATGTTTTTATTTCTTTTCATTTTCATTATTTTTGTGAGTTGTAATTCTGTGTTCTGGATTTTTAAAGGCTCTCTGCTCTGCATTCGCTCTGACTGATCTGCAAGTGCCTGCAGAGAGTCCAGTGTCTCTTATTTTTCTTCAGAAATGAATTGTGACAAGCCGTGAATTCCTCCCCTCGCTACACCAACCTGAATTCCTCATTTATGGACTGTGCAGTTCAACTTTTTATTGAGACACTATCGCAGGATTTGTGTCAGGAATCCGTGTCACGTTGGACACAATCCCACGAATGCGGCTCGGTTTTAACGCCGGTAACCCAGTAATGCAGCTGCAGCTCGCATTTCTGGACTCGACCCGATAGCTTGTCTGCATTCTGCTACTTTCAGGTTACATTAACCACGTTGAGCTGCTATTAACACAGGATTTACAGGATTATTAAAAGGAATCATCACAATGTGTGTAAATTAATGGATAGTAGCTTGTATTTGCAACTTTAATACTCTATATAACGCAGCACAGTTAGTAAAAAAGTAACAGCAATATTTTGGATTCTATAACCTGTTTTATGAGAAAAAATGGGGGTTTATTTTCAAAGTTATTTTGTTTTTTATACAAGTACATTAAATTTAAAACTAATTATTTGGTTTTCAAACTAAATTTTTATTACCCAACTTTAGTATTTAGGCATAATTCTACTTGACACTCGATTGGCTGATGATTTCAAAGTAGCCAATCCAGAAGCAGCTTTTGTTTTCCTTGATTCTGATTGGCTCCATCTCCAAAATCAGAAATAAGGAAGACTGTTGATGTTAGCTTCTCCTGTAGAGGTAAAATAGTTTCCACTGTGTGCATATTAAAACATTTGGTGCTTAGATAATTAAGATCTACAGTTACAAATGTTTTTAAATGCAGTCTTAAAATTTACAGATTTCTACTGATACTAGAAAATTTCGTCCCGGTCTTTTATAGTTGTTTTCTAAATATTTTTGTTCAATTTTGGTTCTTTGTCATCATTTTTCTGAGCAACACCTGAACAGTTAAAACACTGCAGAAGTTCATGTCTTGTCTTAAAGTATCTCATAACATCTATTCTCCAGAGGTACCATTATAGCTAACGCTTGTATATTTTCATCATTGTATTATTTACAAAAACCTTCAAATGTTCTTTTGGCAAGAAGAACAAAAAACAAACCTCTTAGAGCTGAGATTTTTTCGAGCATTTCACATAAACTGTTGTTGGATGGATTTCCGTCTGTCATGATTCTGATAACAGAGAAAGTTGGGGCGCGCTCGTCGGCCAAAGTCTGAGGATTCTCAGCATTCCCTGCAGCATAGCAGCCGAGCTTCGCAGTGTTTCTGCAGCTTGTTAAGAGGAGATGCCAGGCATGGTTCTGCCCGGGTATATTTTCATTCAGTCTGAATGCTTGGCACACTGGGACGGTAAACAGAGAGGCAAGGTGGGCATAGATGGCATAGTTACTTTGCACTTGTATGCGATGAGAGAAAACATTCATTAATGGATCTAATTTACATTTCTCAGGGAAGCGGCGCCGCGCTCAGGGTGTGTAATTAACACCATTCAGATGCGTGGTTGTTTTAAACAAAGAATTGCAGAGATTTGATGCTCCTTTTTTTTTCTGCTACTGCTGCCACAGACTGTCTCTGTGGATATTTCCAATCAGCAGCAACAAATTCTGTCTGATGTCACTTTTAAAGGTTAAAGGTCAGCTGTTTGCTTCCTTGAAGAGGACGGGATAGGTCTATGGGTGATACAAAACATGTTCATTCAATTTATTTGGAACAAAATAATTCTTAGAAAATGAGATTTTGAGGTCCTTTCAGAAAGAGCTGCATTAAGGCTCTGTCACTTTAAATCCAAAGAAACTGCTGCTGGCCACGCCCCCACCTTAAAGGTTACACTCACATAAAAGTGGCTGCAAACAGATGCAGAATTATACAACAGTGCGTCTTTGAAAAGCAGAAGTGGAGCCTTCTGCACAATAAATGAAAATGCAACAAGTGGTTTCTCCAACAACAAAACACTTTTTTTTCCAGCAGCCATTGTACAGCAGTAAAACCAGCTGACCAAACATGTTCTAGTTTGGTTGCAAGGTAACGTGTCTGGACTTACAGTCGCTGGTGTTGCTAGGTAACGGCATACTGCCTGTCGATTGTGATTTAACATTCGGGAGGTTTTTGAAACGGCTCATTCACTGCAAAATCAAAAATCTTACAAAGTATCTTTATTTCTAGTGCAAAGTGAAATAATCTATCAGTGGAACTTGTTCTGTATCAACAATATTAAGGATTTGTTAACAACTTAGAAAACTACATGTAAGTTAGTTTTGTCTCATTTCAAGATGTCTGCATGAGAAAAAAGAAATATGAAATATTTTGTGTGATGAGATTTTCTGTTTCGAAATGTTTTCTAGATGCCAAATATCAGCTGGATGTTTTTTTTTAGAAGTGGTAGAGGCTCAAATGGAAGAACAAAAGCATGCAAAATGTAAATGTTGCATAATAATTTCACTTTAAAAAGTCTAGTTTGATCAAAACACATCCATCCTGGACATGTTATCGTTTCCCCGTGACTTTGTGTCCTCTTCTTCTCTATGCGAGTCCGTTGAGCTCCTCTTCTCCAAGTATGGTCACTATGAAGGAGAGCTGTCGCTTGAGGGGCCTTTGGTGGAAATTAATGGGCTCCAGCCAAGGGCAAAAAAAGAGGAGACAGCTGGGCCTGTCAGCACCGGCAACAGGAGCACGGCGAGGCCGACAGGGAGGCGAGGCTGCAGGGAGCAGAACAGCAGAACCTCAGCATGACGAGACGCTGCCCATGGAGGTAATGTTGCAAAACACACCGAAAAAAATGCTTTGACAAAAACAGAATCAACAGTTTACGGTGAAAAAACAGGACGATGTCAAAGGTCACCTCGTGAAAACAACTGAAAGTATTTCTAATCTGCTCCTGAATTCTTCCTCTATATGTAACAGGTTATATTTTACCAAAAGCTTCTATTGATGGAATGTAAAATTAAGACCCGGGAATCCAAACGCTTCTATTGCTGCCATAAATTGGTTTATTGTACATTTAAAATCGATTTTGCCTCAACAATACAATCAAGCAGAGTTTTTTGAAGCAATCAGCTGAAATGAGACTGGAAGCACAAATAGTTTTTAAATCGTTGCTTTTAAAGCAGCAAACATTTTAAAATGGTCCGACAACTGCAAAGACACAAAGTCTTACCAGGTATTTCTGATCTAGTTTCTAGAACAAATGTCCTAAGATACTGGAAATAAGTTACAATCCACTTCTTCACACAATATAAGAGTTTAGTTTTAAGTCAATAATAGCTTAATATTGATGAGAAATTACTATTTATAAGTTAAATAATCTGCCAGTGGAACATTTTCCTATATAATTTAATGCAGACGTCCAAAGATTCATCTCCATCATTTGTCTCTTAGTTTCTGCATCAGTAAAGCAGTTTTCATGTTTGCTTGCCTTTTGTTCCATGTTTTATTTTTCTTTTAGCAGATGGCTAAAAAAAACAGAAACTTTGAGATTAACCTAAACAAATTTATACAAAACACTCAGAAAGGATTTTTTATTGAAAGTTTCTGAGATTACTCTAAAAAAAAAAAAAGTTTTTCTTGCAAATTTTTGACTTTTCTAGTTCAGAAATTTTCTTATTTTTCTAGAAAATTTCTGAGATTGATCTTAAAAGTTTTTCTTTTTGTGCAAATTCTCAGTGTTTGTAGGACAGAAAATCTGTTTTTTTTTCTTGAAATTTTATTAAATGAATTTCAAAATTTCTCATCTTTTTGGCAAAAATTTACTCCTCCTTCTTTTATCTACAATGTCTCTAATTCCACTGTGTGTATTAATGGATATAAAGGTATATTAATATGCCTTAATTGCTAAAATAAATAAATATGAGCACCGAATACTGGGATTCAATATATATGACATCTTACAGGAAGACATATTTATTGTTTCTTGTAGTTAATTTGCCGGTGAAATAAGAAGAAAAAATATTCTGCATAAAGTTAAGACTTTATAAAGTATTTTCACTCTGACTAAAAATAGAGAAACTGCTTTTGTTCCTGCTGCTGGCCTTGAAAATCAACAGAATTGATGAACATCCTTAAAACCACAAAGTTAACAAATATATTTTTAATTTAGCATCAACGCAGGAACAGACACTAATAATAGAGAAAACATAAAAGCAAAGAGACAGAAGGAAGCGAGTTCCTCCTTTCTTCACGTTGCCAGAGAAAAGGAAGAATAAAATATTGGTCCTGCAGGAGCAGCAGCTGTGCAGACAGTTGGACCTGCAGCAGTGGGTGTGATGGAGCGTCCAAAGCATTTCATTTTTTTATGAACGTGACTTACCCAGCCTATATTTAGGGGCGTGAAGGACAAAATTATTTAGAGCTCATCTAATACATGCACAGATCTATACTACATGAGCTGCAAAAAATCATTTAGACGGAAATTTCTTCAAAAAATTCTAATGTGAGTAGTTTTTTTTTTATTATTATTTACGTATAAAACTGAACCAAACCTCATAATGTACACACTTAAACGCTCGTTGTGAGAGCAGAAAGACGGACAGATGGAGCTCCGTCCTTGATGAGTTGCCGGTAAATGCCGGGTCACGGTCGGGTCGCCCTCCTCATCTGGGCCAACAAAACAGAAAGAGTCTCAACGGAGCAGAAAATCAGCATTAAAGGCTCATTGTGAAAACATACAAACACATCCAGCAACAGTTATGACGTGTTATAAGATTATAATGTGGTTTTAAACATCAATAAAAGTCACTGCATGCTGGGTAGTTTGTTGGATGAACTTAAGACACAGATGATGATGTTTTTTCCAGCAACTTCCGCTTGAAAATAAAGAATTTTTCTCCTGAACGCAGGAAAACATTTATTTGATTGAAATGCCAATAAACCAGCGAAATTAGATCAAACTATTTCTCACTAAACTTCATGGACTCACAAGGTGCAGAAAGAGAAACTCCAGAAACACTTAAGTCTAGAAAAGATGTTTTTTGCAGACCAACATGTTTCAGCTTGTTGCCTTTGTTTGGGAGATTTCCAAAAACCCTGATGAAACCGAAACTCCGCGGTCGGTAAATAAACTTGTTTCCTAGAACTAGAGAAGAAAAAGCACAATTTACATGTGGAAATTACTTTCAAAAGTTTGACTTTTGGGGTTTTTTCTAATTTTGAAATGAAGAAATTTTCAGGTTTTTTTTTAAAAGAAAATTTCTGAGATTAATCCAAAAACTTTTGAGTGTTTTTCTTGAAAATGTCCATTGTTTTTTCTAGAACATCTCTGAAATTAAGCTAAAAATTTTGCAGAAATGTACGTTTCTCTTTTCTGCGGCGTCATTGAAACGGTTTGTGGTGTTTTACCAAAGACAGAAGAGAAACAATGTGACGCCATGTTTTGTTTACAAGAAGGAAGCTACGCTAATCTCAGTGATTTAGTCAGAGGTTTTCATGTCGTTTCATTCAGTAATCCCTGCTACAGCGCCACCACAGGCAAGGAGGGGAACTGGTTGGTTCATTTCGCAGTGCAGTGTGAAAGCGACATAAATATGGAGTAAATTTCCATCAAAAAACTCAGAAATTTTGATATTAAGCTTATAAATTGTATTTAAAAAGTTTGTATATTTCTGAAATTGAAAAGGAAAAAATGTGCTGGAAAAAAGTCTGAAATTTTCTAGAAAAAAAACTCAGAAATTTTGGGGTTAATCTCTGAAATTTTCAGGAATTTCAGCCTGGAGTTTCAAAATTTGACAATTTCTTTTGAAACTGAAATTAATGTCAAAATTTCAGAATTTTTCCCTGTCTTCCATGGTTCTACTGCTGTCCAAGTTATTTTTGTTTTTTTGTCTTGAGCATTTTAACAATAATCTACTAAACACTCCAGTTTTGATGGAAGTTGTCACCCTGATGATTATCAATTAATTCCATGCATTTAATCTGCCAATAACAATTTAGAAATTAAAAATAATGTACAGATTTCCTTGCACATCACAAAGTTTTCACATTTACGAAAAAACGTAAAGCCCTTGGTCTTGGACAGCCTTAGAATTACTTAAAGCCAGCCCTGGAGTGCTTTTCTTGTAATCTAATTTAATCTGAAGAGCATCAAACACCTGCTTCTCCCAATAACCTTCCCTGAAATCCATCAAACCGGTGAATGACAGCGGAGTCGACACCGAAAGTCCTGATTGAAAATTCCTCATTGAACCTTGGCCGACCCGGTTCAATAATACTCCGAGCCTGATGGCTGAATGGAGCCTGAGAGATGAGCTGAGCTGTGCCTCCTGGGGAGATATTTTGGGTTTCAATAGCTTCCCTGGGTCGTCCTGCAGGGGGACAGGTATGCTGCTCGCTGGTCAGCTGGACAACAGAAGGACAAAAATCGCAACAAAAACTTTTTGTTCTTGCATTGCTGCACAAATAACTATAATAAATTTACGAATATAGACATACAGACCTATAGTGAGAATCTCCTGACCAAGTGAAGTTGATTTTAATGGGATAGAATGAGATGAAAGTTTTGATGAAGATCAAGGTTTTGGAACTGGATGGTGGAAGAAAACAAAAATGCATTCTCATATATTTATAAATATTGTAATTTGATATTATTAATGTGTTAAGTAGGAAGTTAAAGCCGAAGAAGGAGCTGATTAATTCCTTGTAACTGTTTTCCCTCTTTCATTGTTTGACTTGAACAGTTTTTAGTCACATCACCCAGTTTTAAAGTCCAGTTAAATCCCTCTGCATCCCCAGAACCAGAACCAAACATTCAGCTTCTATTCACCAACAAACGTCCAGAAAACTGCAAAACTGCAGAAACACTGACGTCCTTTCAATCAAGGCTAAAAACTCACCTGCTTACAGTTTAAACCATCCGTCCATCCCTTCTTCCTTCCTTCCTTCCTTCCTTGCTGCTCCTTCTTTGCCGCTGAGTGAGACGGAGAACAGGCACAAGGGAAGGTCCAGAGCAGAATGACGATCACTGATAACTTGATGCTCAAATAGTTTTTTATTTATGTTTAGTTCATCACAAAACCTGCACCTGGTAATCAACAGTATAAGAACTAATAATTCTAGTTTGCATTTTAAAAATGACTAAATCTGATATTAGTAACACCTGCAGTCTGTTTTTAATGTGAGAAAAAGTTTTGTAGGTAAAATCAAATTTAACTGGAGCTTAACTCAGATTTTAGATGATAATTATTGGAGACTTTCAGCTTAATAAAATACATTATGGCTGATTATTATGGATTCATCTATGGATGTTTATTTTGGATGAAACTGGGAGCATTTTTAGTTGTCATTGTTTTTGTTATTGTTTGAAACTGCACTGTAATTTAATTTGATTCTGAGCTCAAAATTTAAGCATTTTGAAAACTTTTCATGATTTTAAATGAACGTTTCTTGTTTTGAGACAACAAACATTATTCTGATGGTGACCTGCAACTTCCTGGCTCAAACTGGAACCAAACAATCTGACCTCTTGAATTTCGGAGGCCGCTGAGAGATCCCAGGAGTTCGTAGCTTAACATTCTTCTCATTGGTTGGTTTAATTTGTTTACTCTTTCAATTAGCAGGTGGTGGCTGTGACATTCTTTGCAGCTGCTTTGGAAACCTACAACTAGGAGGAATGAGAGCAGCACTGGACCCATTCTAAATATAACATTTCATTTGAAGTGGCTTGTTTACTTGAGCTTTGGATGGCCAACATGATCAATTATACAATTTTAGGGAATGTTTGGGGTCTGAGGTTTCCTGACATCAGATCAGGATGTTTAATCCCTCCTCTCCTCTTTTTGGATGATATTTTATTACATTTATGACATTTAGAGGGATTGCTTTTCCTCTCCTGCCTGAAACATCCAGGAACAAACTTT
>VMRN01000001.1:1177046-1198543 GCA_010277015.1 Poeciliopsis turrubarensis | reverse complement strand
ATATATATATATATATATATATATATATATAAAACCAAAAGTGATTTTTTTTGTTTGTTTGTATTTTTTGCCTAACTCATCGTTCAAAACAAAGTGGTGATTTTTGCAGAAAGAAAAATGACTTTGGCGATGATTTATCAAAGCTCTCTGTTATTTCACACAGGCTCCTCATTTGGTTCCAATTGAGACGGAGAACAGGCACAAGGGGGGAACCAGAGCAGAATCTGGAGCAGTTCTCATTTTATATGCAAATATCACATAATTTCATTTCCGTTGTTCAGTATCTGCTACACAGCAGTTTGTTGTTGTCTCCTGTTGCCTCGTTGACCCTAATGTGTGTGTGATGTCATCGTGATGTCATCTGAACCCACCCACTGGAGTTCACTGTGTGTCTCTGTGAACATCTGCACCCACCTGACATGATCAGTTGACGTAAAGAGACGCAACTTTCACCTATAGTTTCTACAAGGCTCCAGAGTTTGATGCAAAAATGGCTGATAAGGATACGGCAAGGCAGTACGTCACATAATGTCATACATCATCTGATAGGATCTGACTGGCACACTGAAATATGTGGTGAATGTAATAGTCTCACCAGTTACTCACTAATTATCCCCAGCTGGTGGTGATTTTATTTCTCTGAATGCAAAACCTTTTCCCACCTACATGGCGTCATTCTTTCCAGTTCGGGATCAAAGGTTCTGATTGGTTGATTGATGAAGAAATGGAGGAAAAGGTTGCTTCCCATTGAGAGGAATTGTTCAAATTGGAGGGAAACGTAAATGTTCCGACTCCATGGTCCTTAAAATATTTGTTTATTGTTGTTTTTTTGATCTTATGAGGCTTTGAATGGGACAAGCAGCAGATTGATTAGATTATGTTTATTTACCTGATTATAAATTCGCTAAATTTATGGAAGAGAATAAGGGCCACTGTGAAAAAATGTGACTTTAATCTCAGAATTTTTTATCCTTCGAGTAACATATTTAATAACTTTAATTCTTGGACCCACTTATTCGTACTAAAACGGTTGTTTTAATCCCGTTTTATTTCAAATAATTATTATTTTTCTGTTGTATTTTTGTTCTTAACTATAACTTCATGATTTCAGACCTTTAGTAATGCATATTGTTACACAACAAATAAATGATTTAACTTCACTGTCCATTTTCTAATAGCTGGACGGTAATTTAGATTAAATACATTTTAGGGTCATAAATGGATTAAAAACGGAAACAAAGCCAATAGAAATCAATCATTTGGATAGTGTTGAATATTTTTCAAACCTTTCAATTTAGAATAGGAGATTAATCGATCCCTTTTCATGTCTTTGATCTGGACGTTTCATGAATCATTACCTTCGAAATATCTCCAGGTCTGTGTGAACATGAAAAAATGTAAACTTCACACCAGCGGCTGCAGAGAAGAAGAAGAAGAGCATGATGAATGAGAGGAACGTCGACTATTTGAAGCCACTTGACTCTTTCTCTCCTTGCACTTGTGCAGCTGTCAACGACAACTGCTCTTCAACTTGGTAAACACACACACACACACACGCACACGCACACACGCACACACACACACACACACACACACGCACACATCGTCCCTGTGCGCAGCATGCAAGCTGAGCCTCCCAGCCTAATAAAGGGGCCATTTAGTGTGAGTGGAGTCCGGCCCTTCTGGGACAACTGGTGTGATGTAACTGGAGGGGAAAACACACCACTGTCCAAAACCCATTTCTAAGTGTTAAGTTTTAGCAGCTTGTGTTTCTGTTCCTTACTTTGGGGCTTAGTATTTATAATTAAAGGTAGATATAACAGTTTAGAATGATTTATATATCAGAACAAATGATTTAATTTGAGTTTAGATTGATCGTATTCAGTGGCAACGTTGCAAAAGCACAAAACACGACCAAGTATTTTTGATCTCCTTTCTACTAATACCTTAGAAATCCTAAGTAATCTTTCAGCAAGATATGTCTGCTTGTTTTAAGCCAATAATTCCTTAATACTGATGAGAAAATACTTAATCCATTGGCAGATTTTTTCATTTAAAGCGTGTGAAAATAGTTTTGTTCTGAGTAAAATAATCTGTTAATGGAACTTTAAATTTCTCATCAATATTAAATAACTATTAAATTAAAAGAAGTGGCAATGTCTTTCTGAAAAGTTACTTGTAAGTTAATTTGATCTTATTTGAAGTTTACTAACATATTTACAGTTTGAACTAGATCAAGTTTATGATCAAGTTTATGGTGAGATTTTGTGTTTTAGCAATAAACATCAGTTTGGCAAGATTCAGTCACTGAGATGTTAATTACTGATCAATTAAGTTATTTGGTTTTTGACCACTAAAACTAAAAACCATAAATACTTCAGACTCCTTCTGAAAACCTTTATTTCTGCCTATTTTAACATTTCAAACACCAAATATGCATTGATACGGATTATTAAGAAACTGTGTTAGCTGTAGCTTTAGCTAACACAGATCCAAAAGATTTTCACAAACATTTCTATTGATCTCAATTTCTGAGTTTTCTTCTAGCAAATTTTTGACTTTATAAACTAATAAATTTCCAAATTTCTTTTTTTTTTTCTAGAATTTGTTTTACTTCTCGAACTCAAACTTCCTTTTTTTTTTTTAAAGAAAATTTCTGAGATTAATGTAAAAAATTTTGAGTTTTTTTGAGAATTTCAATTTTTAAACTCAAAATTTTCACTTTTTTTCTTTTTTTCTGGTCAGAAATGTACTTCTCTTTTTTCCACCTGGAATGGCTTTAATGCGGCTTTGTAAAAAATTTGATATTGTTTTTCCCTTCACATCCGTTACTGTCTGGGGTTTTTTTTTCTGCCTGTTTCTTTGAAAGTTATTGGGGGGGAAATTAATGGAAAATGCGAGGCAGGAAAACAGAAACGCTGGAATTTTTACCTACTTCAAAATAAGAGCATGGAAAAAAACGTTAAACATTTGTTTCTGGAGTTCATGTAGATATCTGTTTTCTATTGTCCTTAACACTTTTTAGGTATTTCTTTGCTTTTTAATGCAGATTAAAGAAAAAAGCAAAAGATTCTCGTCATTACGAGGTTTTGTACTGTACATGTTACGTTTCCTGGGAAAAATTAAGATTTCCAAAATTGTATTGGTTTCATTCACTAATTGGAAGCAACATTAAGAAAGGAGGAAGAAGTCGAACAATAGCTGCCCCATATGTTCTGTTTCTCAGCCGCAGCGACGCAGAGGCAGCTGTAGATGAATTTCAACCTCTGACTCTGGCGACGACAGACATGAAAAGGGTGGAACGCTCCTGTTCCTTTTGTTGTTCATACTCACAAACACTCATGTATTTAATTTTCTGTTTCTCACTGGAGCATTCAACCCACAAAGAAAGAGGTTTACAAAGACTGAGCCCGAATTCAGACTGAGAAGGTGTGACGTTGTGCTAATTGAGTGAAACAGAGCTGAGGTCAGGGACAAGAGCCTCCTTTCAATCAGGCTGCCGTTGAGTCAGTGCTTTAATAACTCGTTAGCATCATTATCTATGAATCACAACATATAATGCACCGTTTTAGCATTTCATATTTTATATTCACCATCATTTATCAGCTAGTAAATCTGACAAACTGTAGTCATTCACAGTTTAAATGTCTGCAGTTATTATAGTTGTTTCAATTAATTGTATTAATTGTTTCACTTCTTTTTACTGAATTAAAAGGAAAATGGAGATTTCTTAGGATGAGCACTTCACACCTTCATACAGTGTGCAGGATTTAGCCATGTGCAAGTGATTTCCTGCAGTTTCTGGCAAGTTAATGGTATAAAAAAGGCTAACACTTTCAATATAAGGCTGTGAAATTACAAAATAATTAATACAAACTTGTAAGAATAAGCAGGAAGCTCTAATTTACTTTCAGATTTCAGTACAAGTTAAAAATTTTGAAGCTGTAATTGACCAACTTTGAAAAATTAAAACCAAGCGGTTGAAAATATTTTGTCCACACATCATTTTTTTTACGTATCTATTTTTAAATCTTGTAGTTCGGATGTTTTCCAGGCCCTTATTGATTTTTTGCACTTTCTCTTCGGCACCTGCTGGACAGAAATCCAAACGCTAAACGCAGATCGCTGACTGAACCGACGGAAGCCGGACTGCCTGCTTCTCCTCTACCTTTTTGAGAACAGCTGCAGAAACATCCGAAGGTTAAATGAACCATTTAGTGAAGGAATGTCCAAACAGCAACACAATGAGAAGAAACGCAAAGAATGAAAGGACTTATGTCATTGTTGATTTCATTTAGATGTCCTTGTCTTTTTTATAGTCATCACTTCCTGCTGCACTGATGAACCGCCAGCAAAACAATCAATAAATTCATTTTATCTCATCAAACTCTCTGCTTCCATCTTCCCCTCTGAAATCCTGAAAACCCCGCGGAGGAATCCGAAGCCCGCTAATTCCTCTGAGCTGCAGAACCGCCTGCTACCGCATTCACCGCACATTAACAACTCATTCAGCTGATTCCGAACACTAAAAAAGCTGAGTGGCTGCCAGATTCTTCCCAACCAGATAAACGTCTTTCAGGGGAAATTTACGGTTTTAATTTAGAGCTCCAGCTGTTCAATCGCTATGGCAACAGGATGTTGGAGTATTTTTTTGGACTTTTTTGGGTTTGGATAACTGGTTTTAGATGCTACTGCTACTGTCAATGTAAACAAAAGTTATTTTGATTTCGCGTAATTTTCTGATGTGAAGCAAACTGAAAAAACTTTTTCACTGAAAAACCAAATCATCAAGAAGAGATGTAATATTTAGAAAAGATCATCTTTGAAGTTAGAAATGTCTTCACTTTAATGTTGCACAAATGTGTGAAAATCTTCGTCTATATGTCGACAAAAAACACAATTTCACATTTGCAGTGTTTCCATTAAATAAGAACTTAAGTAAGTTTGTTAATGTTATAAGTCATAACAGGAAACCATTATCCACTTCCTGTCGTCTTCTTCATCTTTTCCGTCAGGAGTAACGTCCTGTTGTTGATCGCTGGACAACCAATCAGAGTCAGGAGGCGGGTCTTAGCGCTATCAATCAATCTGGCAGCGCTAAGACAAGCCTCCAGGCTCTGATTGGTCGTTTCTAGTTAGAGCCGGGAAAATTCAGAGGAGCTTTTCTTTCACAGATTATTTGTTTTGTACCATTTGAGCTTCAACAAATGTTAATTAAAAAAATAACAAATTAATATCTTATGCAAACAAGAAGTCATGCAAACGGATTTTCCATGAAGTGAATTTATTTTCACTCTTCTACGGTGAATGGAAACCCAGCTCCATCTTGGAGCAGAAATCCATCTAAAGGTTTCAGGATCGTGATCTTTGGGAATGAACTCGGCATCCCTGAGTTCTGGATGTTTCCGTTGCCATCTGGCAGCTTTTTCCACCACAAACATTCCTCCAAAAAGCAGCCACAAGTTCAGGCATCCTTTGCACTGATCTCTGTGAAAGCGGAAACATCAATAACCAAATTGCAACATTTTTGCACCTTTGAAGGGACGATGAGAAGAAAACTGCAGACAAATTGTCCAAATTCAGATTGATGGTTTGTTTTTGTTGTGCATTCCTTACACTCATCCTTTTTCCCACTTCCTCCATTTGGTCAGATAATTTCTTTTTCTCGTCCTGCGTTGTTTCGGCTGTGATCGCTGCAGTCTGAGCAGCTCCCAGCTAAGTGAAGTTCTCGGATTTCCTCGCCGTTGACGGCTGTTTATAGGAGAGATGGAGCGGAACAGCTCCAAGACAAAACCGAGTGAATCCCCCGGCTCTGTTCTGCAGCATTCCCCGCATTTCTACAAATACTTGTGACAATTTGGAGGGCAAGAAGAAAGACGCAGGGCTTTCACCTTTTAACCTTCACATTATTACGCTTTTGTTCACCTTAAAACACAAATTGCAAGCAATTCACGGTAGAAAAACAATGTTTTGGTTTTGTGTTTCACTCGTTTTTGTTTTGTTTTCACCGTTTCTGTTTTGGCTGCGGTTGGAGGCAGTGGAGTCTTTCAGTTTGCACGGTTTCTCCATGCATGTGTGGCTTCTCTCTGGGTGCTCCATCTGCCAAAGACATGCCTGGTGATTTGTCTGTTTCATTTGCCAGTAGGAATGGTTGTGTGTGTCTCTGGCGCCCTGCAACAGACTAGCAGCCTGTCTCCACACTGCAAAAACATAAAATGTTACCAAGTAATTTGAATCTAGTTTCTAGTGCAAATATCTCATTACACTTGAAATAAAATCAAACTAACTTATAAGTAACTTTTCAGCAAGATGGAGGAGCTTGTTTTATGTAATTAATGTCTAGTTATTGATAAAAAAGTAGTAGCACTCTGGCAGATTATTTTATTTAAAACATGAGAAAATGTCTTGTTATGACTTACTGCCAGTGGGACTAATACATTTTCATCAATTTTAAAGAATTATGTACTTAAAACAAGTTACTTATAAGTTAATTTAGTCTTATTTGAAGATATTCGTACTAGATACTTGGTAATGCTTGGTAAGATTGTGTGTTTTGCAGTGTAGGATTGTGTGTTTTGCAGTGTAGTTAGGTTATCCTGTGTACTGGCATAGAGATCAGCTGCTGGAGGAAATCATTTTCCACTTGTCCTCACTCTTGCCTTGCTTGCTGTTGTTTCCACTGTATTTTTGTCTTTGTGTTTTCACTAAACCGAAGCGACACCAGTATTGGCATTTCGTTCTGCTGTGACACCTTCTTAAAGGCGATGTTGGCTGAGCTACTGCTGTCAACAACTTAGCGTTATTCTTCTAGAGGTGAGACTCTTGGCCTTACCTTTCAGTGTTTAACCGTTGTTGAAATGCACAGATTTTCCAGAGATGAGACTGAGAGCAAAAGTGCAAAGAACAAAAACTTTGCAATGTCACTTGCAAGTGGAGAACGACACGGATAAAATCATAGCAAACTCTCTGTGTGTTCTGGGGAGAGAAGCTGAAACAATCACAGAATCATATACAGGTCCTTGGCGCACAGGAAGTGGGAGTCGTTTCAAATACCCCTTACCAAATCAGGACGCATGACATAAAAAGAGGTACTCTGAACCAAAGGTCCTTCACCGAGCTTCCTCCAAAGCTACACAGATAAGTTGAGCATGTCATCCCGTTCCCACAGTGGGGGTGCGCTAACTATTTATCTCTTCCCTTGCAGGCGGCCGGCCTTGGTCCTCCCTTCTACCTACACAAAGAAGAACTGTTCTTATGAGACTATGAGTTATCAGGTGCAGCTGGCTGGGAGAGAGGAGCAGAAAAACAACCTATACATATTGTAGATGATTAATTTTTTCACCATCTCCTAGTAAAAGCTGTGATTCAGGCTGTTTTCACACCTGATAGTCCAGTTCGATTGGGGACCAAAATTGTCTCCGTCTTCCAAAGACACACCTGGTAATTAGTCTGTTTCAGTTGCCCCTAGAAATGGTTCTGTGTGTTACCAAGTAATTCAGGTCTGGTTGCCACATTTGTTAAGTTTTCAGCAGCTGCATTAACCAAACCCTTTGTATAACCTGTTCCCCTCCTCGCCTGTGGGGGCGCTGCACCAAGAACCACAGAAGGAAGCAACACCAAAACCTCTAAAGAAGAAACTGAGCACAACTTCGTACTTTGCAAAATATAAACCTCTTTTGTCTCTGGTGAAAAAAAAACAAACTATTTCTCCTGCGAGCGTTAAACGTACACATTTTCTTGGGTTGTATTTACCCAGAATGCAATGCACCTTTTGCTATTAGCGCAGTCTCTGGTCTGCATGGTGTTCACATCTGCATCCCTCAACTTTTTCACAATTCCATGATCATAGAAATTCACTCAAAACCAACAGAATCTCGCTGTTTTCCACGCTGCATTATTGGGAATTTGTAGCAAATTTTCCACCAAAATGGTCAAAAACAGAGTTTCAGTGAAGCTGAATGAAACTCGCAGTTTCAGTTAGCAAACACCTTCCTACTACTCTGCTGCTTGTAGTTTTAATAATGTCAATTTATAATCTGTGACAGATATGGCGATTAACAAAAAATCTAATTCACTATTAAGTATAAGTGCAAATATTGGAAAATTAGTGTCACAAAATAAATTAGAAATCCTGGAAGGATGATATAATGTGAAAAGACGTTCAGTGTTATTTCATTTTAATAATAACTTTTTCTTAAGAAGACTTAACTGGCTCTGTTAAGTCTTCATAAATACGCAGAACAAAAGTTCTGCGTATTTATTTTGTTCACATCCAGAACATGTGTTGGAAAACATGAAATTTAATTGTAATAGTACCTTTGCATGTCAGCTTATTTATTTTACGAGACGTCAGAATGACATTATCTAATCAATGTGTTATTTCTTTATTTCTTCCCACACTTTATAGCATAACAGCTAACACGTCAACATCTGTGTCCATTTCTCATAAAATTGTATTTTTCTTGTATCCGTCTAACACAAGCATATTATTTTATTTCGCCGTACGGAGAGCCAAACTAACCAAATGTCAGAATCATTCAGCCTTTTTCAGCGTCAGTAAATCAGACGGTAACAGAACAACCTGCTGCCAACGCTTACATCAACAACCTCAGTGATGGGAACCATTAAAAAGGTCTTTAAAAGTGTCGATCAGCTTGTCATGGACCAAGCGAACTGAGAACCACGTCTGCTGGAGGCACAGCTGCGGTTCTTGTTATCCTGCCTCCGGCTGCCAAACTGTCAGCTGGATGGTTAAACAAATCCTGCTGCTGAACTCACAGCGACGGAGCTTTGTTTAGCTCACACATGATTTCCATTGATTTAAAGTGGAGAAGCGAAAACTGTAACGTGGGCTGAACCATGAACAATGTGGTGGTTCTTTGCCAAGCTCTAGATTCAAAAGATTCACTTGAGTTTAACGAAGGTTTCTGATTCTGAGGTTCTTTTCAAGTTCAAAGAGCGTTTTAGTTTTATTTGGTGCTGCAAAAACAAAGCAAGAAAACATGTTAAAGATGCATCCGCTTGGTTCTGTTGCACATTTTAGCAAACAAAACAAAGAATAAAATCCTCTGTAAGTTCGTTGGAGAAGATGAAGGTTAGAGTTAGTTTGCTTTCTGAAGCACGAACAGTCAGCAGCTGCGTTTCCATCACACATGTGAGCAAAACTTTAATATCAAAAAACTACATTTCAAAGTTGTGGCGTTTCCATTAAATAAAAACACAATTAAAATCACACTTCAATAAGTTTGTTCATGTGATAAGTCATTAAAAAACATGACTTCCTGTTGTCTTCTTCTTTGTTGTTTCCACCAGTAGTAACAGCTGGTTGCTGATCACTCTAGTAGCATGAAGGAAGTGTTTCTGTTGCAGTTTTGCAGAATACACCGATTTTGAAATGATTAAAAACAACCCAACCTCATCCTAGTGCCAAAGCTTGTCGTCAAAACATAATTATGCTGTACTTTTTACTTTTTACTATGAAGTAATAAAATCGCTACTTTTACTTAACCAAAATGTCACCAGTCACACACCTCCAGTTTTGTTCAAGTTTTTTATTGAAAATAAACAGATTTTCTTTAAACTTTGGGGTCAGGGTTGGTTGGGTTTCATAGAAATCCAAATGTAAGTACAAAGACATAAGTCTGAATCTCAGACTTTCCTCTGATGTTGTTGGATTTCTACCAGTGGTCGTCTGATCTGACCCTTTCCACCACAGTTAAAAATATCCGAAACAAAAGAACCCGGAGCGCCTCAAAGCCCCACTTTTACTGGACTTTGCTTCCTTCTTTTCAACGTGGCCCCAGATCAACCGGCCTTCGTTCGCTACCAATCACTCTTCATCCACTCATGTCTCCGTCTCTCACACACCTGTTGCTTCTCCATTAGAAGCACAGACACACACACACACACACACACACACACACACACACACACACACACACACACACACACACGCACGCACACACACAGACAGACAGAGAAACCCCGAGGCCCGGCGCTGCTTGCTAACACTCGTTTAGGAAGTGTGGAGGAGGAAGGGCGCCTCCTCTCAGGTTACCTGTTCAGGTAAGGTGTTTGTTTAGCGTTACCTCCCAGCAGGCCGGATGTCCAGCCTGACACATACACACACACACACACACACACTCGCACACACACGCACACACACCCACACACACACACACACACACGCACACACACACACACAGACACACTTTTGTTGACATTTGAGAGCTGACACCGTTTATGGAGAAGATTGTCCTCCATGTTTTCTTCCTCTTACCAACCAGCAGCAAAGACATACAGACTTTATAGGAATTTGTTTAAAATGTACAAATTGAGTCAAATTTTGTTGCAAGGCCTGAAATAAAATATAACAATAATAAAAAAGTCCAGCAGATTACAGAAGATAATCAGGGCCACTGAAAAAAAACGTTAATAATTCTGACTTTAAACTCAGATTTCTGAATTTTCATGCAAAACTTTTATCAATCTCATAACTTTGACTTCTGAGAAATCTCAGAATTTAAACTATTTTTCTGGGAATTTAGTTCCAGAATTCTGAAATTCATCTAAGAATTATGACTATGATTTTAAAAGTCTCAGTTTGTTCAAAGAATTTTGAATTTAATCTCAGAATTCTCACTTTTTTCACAGAATTCAGATTTTTTCCCCTCAGAATTCTGAATTTGTTTTTCACTAAATTCTGACTTTTTTAAAGCAGAATTCAGATTTATTTTTTTCTCAAATGTTGGAAGTCAAGGTTATAGCCAGAAATAATATCCGTTGTTTGTTACGGATGAGGGAGAAACGATTCTTCGCTGCTTCTGAGACCTTGAGACGACAGAAAATAGAGATTATTTTTGGAAATATGGTTTTGTAGAGTAGCAATGACCAATTGGTATCTCACCAGGGTTTCTAACAAAATAACTATCAGTTCAAGAAAACACAAACCTCAACATAAAGTGTGAATCATGCAAACTGACACGCATGAAAACACAGCAGGAAATATTTTCATCCGAATTAAAATATTTTGATTATTTGAGCCAAAATGTTACATTACAAGCATAAAATGGAAGTCAGATGGAATTAGATGGTAGATTTATTTTATTGTTTTAGTTTTTTTGTTTGTTTTGCCAGTTTTTTCCAGAGTAAGTGTAGTTTTAACCAGAGGAAACTGAATTATTTGGAATGAAAACAGAAGAAGACTTGTTTAGAAGTCTAATTAGTTTGTAAGAACGGTTTTAAAGTCTTCAGCATTCCTCTGCAGTTTAATGCTCTGCAGGAGGCTTGTGTGGCTCCTCAGAGCCGTGACAAAACAAACCAAAAGCCCGCTCAAAGAAACCCGACACCTTCTGCAGCAGATGACGAGCAGCAAGTATATTTAGCAGAAAGATTTGTTTCTTTATGATGCACATCTTCGTCTTTCAGCTCAGTGTGATGAAAAATACTTTCCTTGTCTTAACCCAAAACAGAACTAATGAAGATTTAAACGTTTTTAAAGTTTAAACACATTTTATACATGCTGTATTTTTTTTAAGATGCATAACTTTATGACGTAAAAGAAACGTTGAACATTGTAACATTTGTAAAGCTTAGAAAATGCCACATCCTTGCTTTAAAGGAGGTTTATAAATCTAAAAAATGTCTTGTTCCACTTTTTCCCTCCAAAAACACAAAATCTTACCAAGTATTTTGGTCTCATTTCAGTGCAAATATCTTAGTTCACCGGAAATAAGACAAAGCTAACTTACAAATATATTCTCAGCAAGAAATAGGAGCTCGATGAAAAACAGTTCAACTAATAGATTATTTCATCTTTAATATAGGAATAATCAGTCAAATAATCTTGCAGTGGAAGTTGCACTTTTTAATTTTAAGTGTACTGAGAAGTTTGCACAAGAAACTAGACCAAAATTACTTTTTTCTCCCCATATAATAGGTTATAATTTGGGGAAATAAACTTCCACTGGCAGTTTATTTAACTAGAAAGTTTTTTTCATTGATATTAAGAAACTATTGACTTAAAACAAGATCTATTTATTGCTGAAAAGTCACTTGAAAGTTAGTTTTGTGTTATTTTAAGTGTAAACTAGAAAAGACAACTTGCTGACATTTTTAATAAACGTAGATATTAGCAGTATTTTAAGTGAAGAATAGAGCATATTTTTGTAGGTGTTATTAAATGAGTATTAAAGCAGCAAACTGGAGCGGCTGGAAGTGTGGCCTCCGCGGCTGACTGTGGGAGAACAGGTGGGCATAGTTTGTGTCAGACAGTGAGAGATTGATGGAGTCAGTGGGTCAGAGTGCTGCAGGCGGGTATTCCCTTACAGTGATGGCTGAGCCGGAGACAGCTGGGCACTGGACCCGGCGGCGCGGCGTGGCGCGGCGCGGCGTCCGCATGGAGATGCAGTGAAACAACTTCATTTGGGACAATAAGATGCAAGCTGACCGGAAAAGAGCGATAGATTTAAAATAAACCATAATAAAACACAACACAGCGCTTTGTGTGTACTTACTTGGCTAGTAATGTTACTATTATGCGTCCTTGAATGTAATGTTCATTACATTTTATTTTATTTTTTTTCCATAAAATCAATCTTATATTATTCTAAGGATGATTTTCATGGTCACATCATGCAAAAACGTCAGTCCAGCAGCCATTGTTTGTCTCCTTGGTGCTGAAGAAGAATCCGTTTTGTCAGTCGCGACCCCTAATGTCAGGGAGGATAACTACAGCAACCAAAAGCGAAGCGTCTTCAAGATCTATGATTTGTTGGTTAAGAAAATTTGATAATCTGTTCAATTTAATGGAAATATTTCATTTTTAACACACATCAAAAATATTAATTTGGAACGCAGCTGGAGATAGGCACCAGCAACTCCCGACCCCGTTAGGGAGAAGGGTGACGGAAAATGGATGGATGGATGGATGGAAGTAATTTTGGTCCAAATATTTTTATGTACTTGAAATAAGACAAGAAAGTTATTTTGTTCCCTTTAAGAAAACTAAGATATTTGAATTAGAATCTAGACCAAAAATACTTGGTAAGATTTTGGTTTTCACAATGAAAGGTTCATCCTGAGGAAGCACCTGGCGACAGTGGGAAGAAACAGCTGCATTTTACCGTGATACTTCCTGCTCCAGGTCTTTTTTAAGGTGATTCAGTTTGTGTTGAATTGATCAAGACTTCAATCTCACTATTTGTATTATTCTCAGACATATTTGAATAAAATGGAAAACATTATTCTACGGGATCCCATACGTGCAAATCCTGAGCAAAAATAAAAGAAATAATAAATGTAACTACAAGAATTTTCAACAATCTTTTTTTTTTTAAAGCAATTTCCTCATTTTTTTTCCCTCTGAAATATTTTTGCAGAACCAACTAACATGGACAAAGACGCTCTGGGACAAGTAAAGCAGTTCCCTCAGACGCCTCTCTCCAATCTGATGACTTTGATATGATGAAGCCCTTTGTGCTGAGCATTTTTATCCGTCCATTTCAGGTCTTTAGAAGGCGGACATGCTGAGCTGCGTCTTTACTGTTTCTCTCGCTCATGTGCAAAACCGCTGTGAACTTCCCGAGGCGCGCAGAGCGAAAAATACCGTCACTGTTTGGAGTTTGAGCGGCGAGTTTAATCACACAGCCTTCAAAACCGCATCGCCGCACAATGAGTCCAGTCAAGGGCAAGTCTCTTAAGCAATGTTCTAATCAAAGCAAAAATGCACTCAATTTAAGGAACAATGTCTAAAAAAAACATCATTCTGCGTCTGTTTTCCGAAGCCTTCCGTCCGATGAGGTTGTCACTGAAATCTCACAAAGCGCTGATGTTTTGAAAGAGCAATAAATTAGTTTTTTTTTTCCAGAACGGCCATGATATATTCCTTGGTCTTGATAAGGACGGTCCGTCTGGAGAAAAAAACGACTATGCATCCTCTTCAGGATCACAGTTTGTATTAATTTAGCGTTAGCTCTCATTTATGATGTTATCCAGCTTTAGAAAAGAGGAAAATGTAATTTAATCTTTGATTACACATTTCTTCCATAAAGAGAAAATAAGTTCAACTCGTCTGGATTCTGGAAACGGTAGGAAAATGTCAGACAGGTGGCGCTATAAACACACAAACAGTTTTTATCCTGATCCCAAAGAGACGTTTTTACATTTAAATCAGTTTAATTAACCAGAACAGAAAGGTTTCCTAAAATCCCTGAGGATATTCTGAGAAATATTAATAATCTGAAACACTGATTGCAAGTGTGAAAGTCTGAGTGTCAGTGAGCAGATTTTAGCTTGTTGCAACTTATTTTGCACCAAACTCCAAAAAATAAAAGCCGCTTAAGGAAGGAAGAATCGTTGTTCATATTAGTAACACAAACTGTTAGATTGTTAAATTTGCTTGTTCAGATTATAATGATTCTGTCTTGTAAAAACCATAAACTTAAATATATTTTAGAGAAATTTGAAATGGGAGCCCAACTTAAAGGGCCACATAATTATGAAGTGGAAGACATTATGTTTTATGAATAAAAAACATCAAAATTGTCTGTATTTGTCTTCAGCCTTTCTGACATTCACTGCAATTACACTGAAAAAAGTCAATGGCGCTCCAACTTATTTGGTCACAAATAATTGAAATTTGTCAAACTTACTTTATTTACATTTTTTTAAACTTGACAATAAACTAAATAAATTAGCTGGGATAAAACTTATTTGATAACTTGTGAGCAGTTAATTGAAGATATTGACGTTGGATCATCTGTTCTGTTTTTTTAGTGCAGTCTGGTTGTTTGTTGTGTCCAGCAGGAAAAAGTCTTTTACAGCTTCTAACTGGTATTATTTTGTTCCAGTATCATCCTGGATTTTTCTCCGTCCATTTTCCAGTCAGCTTTCCCACAGCATGATGCTGCCACCGCCAGCATCATGCAAGGGTTAAGGTTAGGGGTTAGGGGTTAGGGTTAGGGTGACATGCAGTGTTTTCATGTTACCGGGACTTTTAGTGTGAATTCAAAGCTAATGTTGGAGTGAAAAATTGAAAAACAGATAAAAACCTGCACTTAAACATGAACTGGTTAATTTTAGTTTTTAGGATCTATTGCGGAAAAGCCATTTTCTATAATATGGAAAATTATGAATTGATCAAGAAGTTAAAGTTCTGCTGTCTTTATAAGATGCTTCATGTCTCAGTTTACCGTTTTTGCACAGTTGTTGTAAGACACTCATGCTTTCTTACAACAACCTACAAAGAAGCTAATGAAATGCATTTAAAAGAAACAGAAGATTTAAGAGTAAGAAAGCGTATTTGGTGTGTTTTGTTGTCATTGTTTCGTTCCACAGTTCAAAAGAAAGAAGCAACCCTGAGCTGCAGCTGCAGAAAGAAGCCTGTCTTTTATTTTTTAAGGAGAGGGCGGCGTTCCCAAATTGAGGTCTGACAGTCGGATATTGATTGAGCTGAAACCTTGGACGCTGCAGAGCCCACACCTCTCCCTCGGTCTGCTGGATTTAACATTGTTCTGGAAGAGACTGACCTTCAACTTGACTGATGGATAATCCGTTAGCAAAACAATGGCTGAGACCTGAAACTTTCCTGAAGAAAACAGGAGTTTTTACTAGACAATCTGGACAACAATTAAAAAAAGGGGAAGATTAAAGGTCGATTCAAGAGATTTAGTTAAAAAAAAATATATTTTAACATTTTTATAGTTATTTTCTTTCCAAATAATACACGAGGAAAGAAAAGAAAACGGTGAAAGTAAAAAATTTCTGAATTGTGCGCTTTAAATAAGAAATTTTACAAGTTTTAGATTTTGGACTTAAATTTGTGTTTGTGAAAGCAGTAAATTGTTTCTCCAAGAGTCGAGAATTTAAAAAAAACACAGAAGAATAAGGCAGGAGTGGGAACTAGTTCCCAGGATCCCAAGCGGCGGATTTTTGTATCTTTTGTTGCGTTACTTTGTGTGTTATTGAGACAAATATTCACATTATTTAAGCCTGGATAAAATATTTCTGAGCAGAATTCATTGTGAAGGTTAATAAAATTTATTATTAGATCAAATATTTTGTTCAACCAAGCATTTAAAATCATCCAGATTAATTAAATAGTTATTTTTCTTGATAATGTGATTGAAAACGCTACAGTGAGGACAATGAGGACAGTTTTCTTGATTACTTTATTAAAATTATAAATGAAGATCAACGTGAACGATCAATGAGAACGATACAAAAACAGTCTTGAGAAAACCTGTTTCATTTCAAATCAACTCAATTCACTTTAATGTCTGAATAAAAACAAAACAAGTTTCTAATTTTCTTGACTTGCATTTCCAAGCAGGTGAAACTTCATTTCTAAGTTAAGACACCAAAAATGTTCTTCAGTGCAGAACCATATTCATGTCAGAGTGGCCCAGTCAAAGTCCAGACCTGACATGTATACATCTGAAACTTTACAGCTTCTGCTTGTATTTGTTTTTCGTCTCCTGCGACTGAACTTGAAATATTTTGCAAAGAAAAAGTTTCATTAAAACAATCTCAGCAAAAAAGTGATTTTTATAAATTAATGCTGAAAAGCAGATTTTGTTTTATTGATTTTCTACATTAAACATCACTTTCCTTTCACTTGAACATCATTGTGCTGATCTATTGCTTAAACCCCCAGTAAAACACATCATCTATGACTGTAATTTTGGAATTAAATTCTAATATTGGACAAAGATCAACCTTTAAACTCAGATGCTTTGATATTGTTGACATCATGTTTTTCTCTTCATGTGCAGTTTAACCCAAACGCTTCTGCAGGTTTTCACTCTTTAATGCACTCAAGGTTGTTTAACACGCTGAAGCTGCAACGGCGTTTTCTGTGATTAAATCTGCAACTTTCTTCCACAGAGATCCGTCGTTCTCTTTATGCTCCTGCCTCTCTGATACTTGTGGAGGTTTTTCTTTCAGGTTACAACTGAACAAAGACAAAAATGTGTTTGAATTTTAAATAAAACTCAGACTTTTAATTCCTATAAAATGGCTTAACCTTTAAAATAAAGTTGAACAAAAGTAAAGGCAGCGGCTGATTTAGCTTTGTGCTGCAGATCCTTGGGACTCCCACTCCCACTCTGATGCTTTGTGGCTCCTGCTCAGAGCTGCGACCTTCTGAGCAGGAATCAGCAGATCATCAGAACCGTTTCACTTCCCATCCTTGACACCACAGTTATCGACTTCGCGTTGTTTGTTTGTTGTCTCTTTCTTTTCACTCGCTGATGCTGTGAAGTGTTTTCTCTCTGCATTATTCACGCCTCTCTCTTGGCTCAGGGTGAAGGTGGAGAGGCTCCAGGCTTTCATTCAGGGAGCGAAGCGCGTCAAGGCTGCTGCCGATCAACAGCGCCCTCTGGAGGCCAGGAGCGGGTTCTGCTTTGATTGAGAACTGAAACTCTGATTATTGATAGAAATCATGTGGAAAACAAAGACCATAGGACACAGACTGGAAGAAATTTTATAAGAATTGTGAGTTTTTTTTAAATTTTTCTAAGTCTTAGTTAGCTTGAAAGAGTGGATAATAAAAAATAAGACAAATTATATTCAGGATGTGTATATTGGTTTATATATGGAAGAGCACATTGGAAAAAAAAACTTTTTTCTAAAAATTCTGACTTGATCTTAATCTCATAATTCCTCATATTCTAATTTCATAATTCAGATTTTGATCTAAATTTGTTTTTCCTCAGAATTCTGATTTTAATCTAAAAATTCTGACTTTTTTTCTCAAAACTTTCACTTTTGATCTTGGAAGATTAAAGTCAGATTTTTATTTTATTTTAATGTTATGTTTATTTTCACAGTGGCCCCAATCCTCGTTCATACTTATGGGTAAAATAAATGGCCAGTCAAAAGGAAAACCTTCAAAAACTCTAATTAGAAAACATGAATTTAAAAGAATCTAAAAATTCAGAAAAGTAAAACTTTCCTTCTCAATCCGACTGCCAGATTCTCACACATCGTCTCATTTTCCATTTAAAGAAATCAAGAATTGATTTAAAGTATTCTCTTTTTTCACAGATTTTTTCTTGATCCTTTTCACAATATTCTCATTCTGATTAGGAAATGTTTGTTAAATCTTTGGATCAAAGCAGAGAAAATCAAGAATCGATGACTGGAAAGACCCAGCTTTACCTAATATTACTGTAACATTCAGATTTCATTCTGTTGATTAATTAAGATTGATCAAATTTAATCGACTGGATTGGATCTGAAAAGCTGCATTGGGGTCAATAATACCGTCTAAACTTTGTGCAGAGTTTTTAAAACATATTTCCGTCCTCTGAAAACCAAACTCTGGATGTTCCCGTTGTTCTGAAAGTAGGTGGTTTTGAAATGACTTGTTTGCAAAGAAGGACACTGATCTCTCTTAGCTGAAGATTAACAGTGGATATTGATCCTGTTTCATCTGGTTCACATCAGCAAAGCTGCAGTTTTGTCCTCTGAACATCCAAAAACAGACATTAGTGATGAAGTCAAATTCATAAATTCACCAAAAAATAATAAGAATAAAAGAGTAATCAAAGAAGGAAACAAATAACAACAAACATTTGTTGTTTTATTTGTGCTTAAAGTGAAGTCAGACCAGAATTTGCAGCTTTTGAAAACCTAACATGGTGGGTTTAAAATAACAAATCAGGTTGTTTCACACCGACCATGCTCTTCTTTACCAGAACACAGAAAGTGACTCTTTGTGAATGAAATACCTTCACATTGTGGTGCTGGACTGATGATCCGGTCCAAAAATCTACCATAAACAAGGATTCTGACCTTTTGCTCTTTGCTGTCCTCGTCAATGATTGACCAATAAGTGAGTCGTCCTATTTGTCCTCCCAGCTGAGCCGTACGGACCGTAAATATACATCAGAAGTGGCGTCTGGCTGAGAAGATAATGAGCTGCTAGTCTGAATCCTCAACATGGACTTATGCAAGGCAGCTCTTGTCTTTGGAGCCTTCATCTGCTCTGGTAAGAAACAAAACCGCTGATTCCTTGAACCAAGACTTAATAAGATGGTTTAAAACAGGATTGGATCAAATACTTCTGGTTTGTATTGTTTTTGTTTGTTTAAATGATTAAAAATGTGATATATAAAGCCTTTAAAGCTTTTCACTGGATTCATTCCATTCATCGAATCTGACATCTAACCTGCTAAATCAAATAAAACTCCTAATAAAATGGTCGCATTCTTATGTGTTTATTGCAGCTTGCAGCTGTTTTGTCCCAGTCCTGTGTGTCTTTCTGTCCTTGTCTCTTTAGTACTCCAGAGGTATGGTGTGAATCAAGCCTCTGTGCAATAATTTGTTTTTCTCAAAGCCTTTGCAGGAAGATTTTAAATCGCTGATTAGGTTTCAAATAAATCAAAGACGAGACATTTGATCGGATTACTCAACCAGAAAATAGAGAATCATGTTGTATGTAGTTTTTGTTTTGTATAAAAATCAATTTTAGACTTTCATACAACTCAACTTTTGTTAGTAGGACTAAAATAATGAATAATTTGTAATAAATCCTCAATGCTCCAAAAACCAGCTTTTTTCTAGTTACACCGTTTTTTGTTTTTTTGTGAAATAATTAAACACTAAGCGTTTTAAACCAATGAGCTTTAGAGTAACAAGTGCAGTTAGACAGGTTATGTCTCAGAAACTTAAATTAAAACTAATCTTCTGCACATCTTGTAGAAAAAACTAAAAACGTTTTGAACTCGATGTTTTTTTTCATGATGTGTGAAACAAAAGAAAAGAGTCGATGGCTTACCGTACCTGAAATCAGATTATTGTTATGCAGTTAACAGATTATTTAATGGAATTAAAAATGTTTAGCATTGAGCTCTATGATATGCTAACTTGTCAGTGTAGCTAAATGCTATTAGCTCAGACAAAAAAAGGGATGACGGTGAATAAAAAAACAATTTAATTTGGATAAATGTGATTAGTTAATTTAATCTAATCCTGTTTTATTAAAATACCAAACCTGTCATCATGTTTACTATTATTATTCTGATGTTTTTTTTAGCTAGCAGTCTTGGAAGTGCTAGCATGCCAGCAGGAAAGCAGCAAATATTTCTTTAAGAAATGTATCTTATGAGAAGAACATGAAGAAAATCAAACTTTAAATGTTTTGCACCTGTATAATGAAAGTTTTGTGTACTTTTGCATAAATTGTTTTTCTTGTGAGTTTAAAATTTGTTTTGAAACCTGGAGTTGGACATGTTGCCCATTCAACTTTATGCAGAGCTGAACAAAAAAAAAAAGAAAGACAAAAATTTGTAAGATCTGGAGAAATGTGATTCAGAAAACATCTTCACATTTCCATTTTAGAATTATTAGGACGTGTCTGAGTGGGCATAAAAACGAGAACATTTGTTAGGAATTTAAAAATTCGCTGAATGAAACCCTGAATATTTAGAAATGTTTGTCTGACTAAACTTGCCATCACATTTTCTTACATAACGAGAGGTCAACTAGGTCATGGACTTGATTCCTGCAAACAGATTCAGATAAAACAGTTCAGAAATTGTCTCAAACATCCCGGTTTAGTTGGAATATTTCATTTTTTAATTTATCATGCTCTGAACGACTCTTTGGTGTCCAGGAAACAGTTTTGTTTTTATTTTAGCTCATTTTTTCATGTATGTTGCGTAAAATACAACTGCAGAGTAGGATTAAATAGGCACTTTCTTGTCTATTCACTTCAAAAGACGTAAAAAACGAAAAGTAATTCCAGCAGACAATGCATCCAACAAACAAAAAATCAGCAGTTTTTAAAATTTTCTACCTGAAAATATGTACTTCTGTTTAACAAAAGGTGGCGAAAAAGATCCTCGTCTTTCATTAATGTATAAAATGTGATTTCTTCATCCAGTTGGTGGAACAGAAGTCAATGGTTACTCCAAAACTGAAGGCGCGTGGATTCTCTCTCTGAACAAAAGGCAGTACATGGTAAACAACGTGGCTGAATGTGCAGCCAAATGTGAAGCTGAAACGTCCTTCACATGCAGGTAAGTAAAAATCTCCCATCTTCTCCAGTGTCTGCAGTAAATTTAAAGTTTGATTTGTCTTTATCTTCCAGAGCTTTTGCTTATGTGGAGAAGGATCAGGAGTGTTGGACGGCAGCAGCAAATTCAAAGACGGAGCTTGTTCTTCGCAGACAGAGCTCTGCTTTATATGAAAAAAAGAGTAAGCTGCTTTTTGTTTCACTGAAGATGTTTCCCACTTTTCCACTGGTCAGATGTTAAAGTTTGTTCTGTGGTGCAACAGCAGCGACGTTTGAACCATGTCTGCAAACAGCAGCGATCAATGACAAGCAAAACACTTTGCTCTTGATTTCTGGACTCAAACAGCACAGTTTGGTGCCAGTTGCATGATTCAGTTTGGTACCATTTGCAACCCCTAGCCCTAACCCTAACCAAACAGATCCATGATTCGGTTTGGTACCAGTTGCATGATTCGGTTTGGTACCAGTTGCATGATTC
>VMRN01000001.1:1094528-1177036 GCA_010277015.1 Poeciliopsis turrubarensis | reverse complement strand
GTTTGGTACCAGTTGCATGATTCGGTTTGGTACCAGTTGCATGATTCACTCTGGAAAACTGCTTTACTTCGTCCAGAATTTCTCCTGGAGTGCATCAATGGAAACGGAGCAGATTACAGAGGAACCAAAGACAGAACAAAAACAGGAAAACTCTGTCAAAGATGGGATGCAAAGCGTCCACACAGACCCAAGTACCTATTCACAGACTCCAGATTTATTCCTCTCACAGTATTTTATCATTTGGTATTTTTTTTCTAACGGTTTCTGTTTTGTGTCTCCTGAAGTTTCTCACCACAGACTAATCCCCTCAGTGACCTGGACTCAAACTTCTGCAGAAATCCTGATTCGGACGCCAATGGACCCTGGTGTTACACCACTGACCCAGACACCCGCTGGGAGCATTGCAATGTCTCCAGCTGCACTGGTAGGGTTAATGTAAAACCAGAGCAAAGGCTGCTTATCATGAGGAGTCTCTGTGTTTTCATTACACACAGAGTTTTGTTGCAAAACTTTGCATATATTATCCTTGATCCTCTAACTACTTCCTGGCGTCTCCTTCTTTATGGTTTGTTCCAGTAGCAACATCAGTTCTTCATCATGTGACTTGTGATGCCAAAAAAATGTTTAAATTGCAGATTTGTTAAATGCAATTATTTTGATACGGCCGCCTCATCCCAACGCCAAAATTGTACAGGAAAACAAGAGTTTTTTCAAAATAAGTGCGTTCCAAATTGTGCAATTTTAGTCAATGGAAACTCAGCTAGCATTTCGCTAATGTAAGAAAACTCCATAATTTCGCAATTCCGGTGTTTCCATGAAACAATAAAAAGGTGAACAATACGCTGACATGATGTCATTAAAACCCCCAACATGATCCTCTGACTACTTCCTGTCATTTTCTTCTTCTTGGTTTGTGTAGCAACATCTGGTGATGTGAAAAAAGTTTTATTAAATAAACCACCTTTGATTAAGCCAGGAAACTCTTTATTCTAGCGCAAGGTTTTTGTAGCAAAAACGTTTTTTTTCTTAGCACATTTCCATCCACAAAGCAAATTTATTTCCCAATTTATGCAGATTTTAGGTAACAGATAGAATTTCTTTACATTACTGGAATATAATATATTTCTTTAAATATCTGAAGGTGAAAAACCCAAAGAGCGACATTTTAGGAATCAAAGTTTTCACCATTGTTGCCATTCAGGGTCTGTTGATTTTTTTATTGGTTCATCACGTCTTCAGAGGGAGTCAGATCTGCAACTCCATCTGAACAGTTTTTCATACCTTTTGAATGATGGTTACTGTTGTGTGTGAGAAAAAACTCAGGCACCAACATTATCAGCGACTTCAAAGTAATTATTTCTAAAGTTGAGGTGGAATGAAAATATCACAAGGGATGATTAAAGGAGAATATTTGACCGGTTTTAAAACCTTCTGACTCGTTTGCAGAGGACTGCATCGTCTGCAGCGGTGAGGATTACAGAGGAAAAACCTCCACCACTGAAAATGGCTTCACCTGCCAGCGCTGGGACTCCCAGAAACCTCAAAATCACGGCTACAACCCTGCAACGTAAGACCAAACTCAAATATGTTTTATTTCTAACCATGTTTGATGAGTTTAGTCCCAAATGCATGTGATTTAGGGGATAAAATAAATCTTGTTGTAGTCTTCCGGAGAAGTACCTGGAGGAGAACTACTGCAGAAACCCAGACGGAGATCCGCGGCCCTGGTGCTTCACCACCAGCCCGTCCAAACGCTGGGACTTCTGCTCCATTCCTCGCTGCAGTGAGTCCAAACATTTCCCTTTATTTGCTGACTCTTCCCAGTTTGGTGCAAATGTTCACACAGATATGAATCTTAACTATTATCTCAATTTCAGACGACAATCTTTAAGTCTTTTTTTATTTATGACACTTTACCGGGAGAGAGCGCCAGCTGTTTTCACATTGTGGTGGAGATTAAACAAAGCAGTGAAATAAACAGAAAGGAAAATGATGCAATATTTACTAGTCATTTTTATTTCTTAGCCCTAATATCTGACGGAGTGTTAGGGTGAAGCTAAGGAAATAAAAATAATTTAATCAAATAATAAAATGTCCAGAGAAAAAAGAGAGAATTTATCAAATTACAATTTCATTCTTAAAATATTCCGACTTTATTCTCTTATTTTTTCAGCTTTATTCTCATAGTGCATGTTTGTGCACTAAGTAATTCTCACAATATGACATTATTCTGGTATTATTTTGACTTTATTCACTTACGACTTTATTCTCCTAATATTATGAGTTTATTCTCGAAATGCTGCAACTTTATTCTCTTAATTTTAGGATTATATTCACATAATGAAATTTTGTTCTTAATTATGAGAAAATTAACTCCATTGAACAAATGCGATAAATCCATAAACAAAAATCATGTAGCATATTTTTCCTTCCACTTCACAAACTCAACTGTCACATAAAATATTTAGAAATTACACACAGTTTGTAGAAAAAACTTCAGGTGTATGAACTACTTGCCCCTGAGCTCTGCTGGTTTTTTGTTTTTAGCGTTGGAGCCTCCCACCGTCGTCCCGGAGACGACCTGCATCACCGGCGAGGGTCAAGCGTACCGAGGGACGATCGCCGTCACAGAGACGGGTAAAACCTGCCAAAGCTGGTCGGTTCAGACGCCCCATAAACACAACCGCACACCTGAAAACTACCCCTGCAAGTGAGGACAAACGCTTTCTAAATTACTTAGACATACTAGTGGGGTTGATTGATGCTCCTTACGGAAGCAGAGAGGAGACATTTTTCCAGATGATTGAAGTTCATCTCGAGGAAACAAAGTTTCTTTGTGATCACGAGGATTTGGTGTTTATGTGTTTGTTTAGGTTTCTGAGTGCAGTTCGGTCTCCGTGCTGTTCTGGCTGTTTCCCCTTGTGTTTTTCATCCTGCTCCTTGTCATGTTACATGTTTTTGTCTCTGCATCGTCATCAGTGCTGCCTGAAAGTCACCTGTGCTGCCTGGACGTCTCTGTGCTCCTCGTTGTTTCCCATTAAAATACCATCATTCTTCATGTCTGCCTGCAAGCATTGCTACAAACTAAACTGTTAAGCCTGATCACATCCAATCCTCTCATCATCTGGAGAAATTAACTCGACATCTCACAAAAACTGTTTAGCTCAAGAAAACCGTGTTTCCTTGTTATTTCAAAAAAAAAAAATCAGATAAATGAAATGTGGAAAATGTCCATTCCCAGCTTCTGTATCTTACGCCATTAAAAGCCCTAAAAACATTAATAATTGCTTTGTCTGCGTTCTTCCTTTTCAGAGGGTTAGAAAATAACTACTGTCGTAATCCTGACAACGAGAGGAGGCCCTGGTGCTACACCACCGACTCTGAGACCCGCTGGGAGTACTGCAGCGTGCCTCGCTGCGGAGACGCTCCAGATCCGGGTAAAAAATCAACTTTTCTCACTTAAATTTAACTCCTAGAATCAAAATCCACTAGTGTCGCTGAACACAGGAAGCATTTAGAGTTGTCGTCAGAAAAGAAAGGCCAAATACTGTGAAAATGTGGTTCCTCTGTGCAGATGAAGGCGTGGCTCCTCCAGAAGACGACGACTGTTACGAGGGGAACGGCAGCAGCTACCGGGGAATTACGTCACAGACGATCAGTGGGAAGAAATGCCAGTGGTGGAGTTCACAAACCCCTCAAAGACACAACAAAACCCCAGACAGTTTCCCCTCAGCGTGAGTATTAATGATGGTAAACAATACATGCATTTTACTTTAATTTACCGCCTCAACACTCAACTGAAGTCTGGAAAACCTTTAAAATACAGCAGCAACATCTCACACTGAACAGTTTAAATTAAATATGCACATCAGAATTAATACTTTACTAAACCTAGTAGGTTTTGTTTAAGCCTCTTTTGTCAATAAAAGCACCAAATAGTCCAAATTTCCCTCAATCACCAAAGTGCAACGTTTCAAAAAGTTGAAATTAGTTTATTTTAATAAAAAAAAATTGAAGTTGATGAAAAGTATTTATTTATTACCTTTTGCCGTATCTTAAAAGTGCAATATGTTAATAAAACATATTGATGATGAGTTTTTGTAAAAAACTGATTTGTGAATAAGTTAAAATCTAAAACTCTGATCCACTTAAAGCATAATTTAAATGTTTTATGTTGCCTCTGTTGTGTATAAATTAATAATTGTGACTCCAGTGATTTTTATAATCAATTATTTAAACTGGATTTTCTCTCTATTGTACTGTAATGTTCTGTCCAGATTTTGTGAGGTTTAGTTTTAAGATTTAAGTTTTATTTTTTATTTCAGATCATCATTTTTGCCACAATAACTGAGAGTCAGATAATAGAACCTGATTACATCAGATTTCCTTTAGTCCCAGGCTAAAAACTCAGTTTCTATTGAACCATAATAAATAAAACATGGAACAATATATTTGCCGTGTATTGATGAATTTGAAACCATAACGTTTTCTCAATGTCTTCTCTAACTTTGTGTTTTTATGATTAAATTGATGATTAAATGTGCTTTACATTGATTGATTGGACATAAAGCGTGAAGCGTTTGTGTTTCAGGGACCTGAAGAGGAATCTGTGCAGGAACCCTGACGGAGACCGAGCGCCGTGGTGCTACACCACCGACCCTGCAGTCCGCTGGGAATACTGCAACCTCGAAAGATGCTCCCCCAAACCTGCAGGAGCGCCAAGCCCAACTCCGGCTCAGAGAGGTGCGTCTTTCTCTTTTCGCACCGTCCTTGCGGTGGTTTTACTCCTGGATAAATCGACTGTTTTCGGCTTGTTCCAGACTGTAAGATTGGAAATGGAGCGACGTACAGAGGCCCGACCTCCATGACGTTGGTGGGCGTGACTTGCCAGGCGTGGAGCGCTCAGAGCCCGCACCAACACAACAGCTTCACACCGACCAGCCACCCTGACAAAGGTCTGGAGGGAAATGTAAGCATCTCTACAGTCATTTCATGTTTTTACTTGTACTATTATATTTATTGACAATTATGCACCACGTTTTAGTGATTTTTTCTCATAAAATCTATTATAATTACTTTTGTTTCATCCATATAATGTAAGAAAATGTTAAAAAGTTTGTACATTAATTGAATTGTACAATAAGTAAAAATACAAGAATAAACTCATATTATGAGAATAATGTGGAAATAATACAAGAACAAAGTTCTGTTATTATGAGAACAAAGTCATATTTCTATTATTAGGACTTTTTTTGACTTTGTTGTTTTAAGTCCATGACTTTGTTTGTATTTTGACTTTATTCTCATATTTTTAATATTATGACTTTGTTCTCATGCAAGTTTATTCTCGTATTATTCCTTCTTTAATCTCAAATTGTTTCAACTTTATTCTGATACAACTATATTCTTTTAACTTTTCTACTTTATTTCCCTACTTTGAGTTTTTAATTTCTCTTTGCATGGCTCTGATATTCCGATACATAACTGTGTGTTAAAGAAACCCTCGTTTTATACTCTGTGTCTCCATAAATCTCGACCAGAGCTGCAGAAACCCAGACAACGATGTGAACGGACCCTGGTGCTACACCACTGACAGGAACAAGAAGTGGGATTACTGCCAGATCCCTGATTGTGGTGTGTAAATGTTCATTTATGCCTGGATTGGCTGGTCAGTACACGACTGACTAGAAAAACCTTTACATTTTTTAAAAAATCACTTTATTCCAAAAAAATCTTCTAACTTCTCACCCACTAAAAAAACTAAAAGTTTGATTGTCCTGAAACAATAAATGAGTTGGTGCCTAAAAATAAAAAGTAAACTCTTTTAGTCTTTAGTTTTCATCTTTATCCTCCTTAGTCAGCAAACATGGATTAAATCTTTATCATTGAAGTTTTAAAAAGCGAACAATTTTTTCTGTGTTTGTAGCTGGAATGGACTGTGGGACGCCGGTGAACAGGCCGAAGCGCTGCTTTGGTCGTATTGTCGGTGGCTGCGTGTCCAAACCTCATTCATGGCCCTGGCAAATCAGCCTCCGGACCAGGTGAGCATGAAAAATCCTCCTGAAAATATCAAAAATGATAATGGAACCAAAGCACAAGATTTTCAACTTGCAGAAGTTCAATCTTTGGGTGTCTTTGCACCTGACAGTCCAACTGGGACCAAAGTTGCAACATTTGTTACATTTTCAGCTGCTGTAGTTCACCATCATTCTGCACTGTGTCAAATAATCCAAACCAATTTACAAACCTGTTCCCCTCCTCACCTGTAGAGGCGCTGCACCAAGAGTCACTGAAGGAAATGTCATGAAACTTCTGATGAAGACACTGATCACAAATTCATTCTTCACAAAATGTAAACAAAAATGAAGTCGAGTTCGATTTTAGCGGCTGTCAAATTTCTGTTCTGGGTTTGGTAATGAGGTTTTAATCTGCACTGTTCTGCCTATTTTTGGCTCCTTTCATAATGAGCTGTCACTTTAAATCTACCCCCAAACTCAATGTTTACATTCGCATGTGAAAACGGCTGCAAACAGACGTGCAATTATGCAAACCTACATCTTTGAAAAACAGAAGTGGAGCCTCCTGCACAACCAATAGGAATGCAGCAAGTGGCCTCTGGATGATAAATCAACACAAAACACCGCATTCTGCGGTTAGACCAGCTGACCAAACATGCTGGAACAATGCTTGGTTGCTAGGCAACGGTGCACTGCCTGTTGAATGTGACCTAACAGTCTGAAGGCTTTTGAAACAAAAACATTAATTCATTTCCAAAAACTGGTTGTATTTTCAAGCACTTGGGCTTTTTTTTTTTAAGAAGCTTTGAGGCCCAAATGCAAGTACAAAAATGTGCGAAATGTGAATTTTACTTATTTCATGGTCTTTTCCATTATCAGCTCAGGAATCCATTTCTGTGGTGGGACTCTGATTCACCCACAGTGGGTCGTCACTGCTGCACACTGCCTGGAAAGGTCAGACAACAGAAACTTTACAGCAGTACGCTTGTATAACAAATCCCGTCAGTAAAATAACACTCGATGGACTTGCTCTGCGGTTGCAGGTCCAAACGGCCCGCAGCCTACCAGGTCGTCCTGGGAATCCACAAGGAAGCAGCGACAGAACCATCCAAACAAATACGGCAGCTGGAGAAACTGGTGCTGGGCCCTAATGGAGCCGACATCGCTCTGCTCAAGCTGCAGACGTTAGTAAAAGTCTGATCACGATCGTGTTCCAGTGCAGCATGGTGTTAAGTCGATTATGTAATCCCATAACTACACACTTTTGTGCTTTCAGCCCAGCTGTTATAAATGACAAAGTGCTTCCTGTTTGTCTGCCTGAAAAGGACTACGTTGTTCCCAGTGGAACAGAGTGTTACGTCACGGGTTGGGGTGAGACGCAAGGTACGTCACAAAATGCCGAGTTAAAAAAAAAAAAGCGTGCCAACTAAGATCCAAAATGTTCAGAACGTTCTCAGCGGAAAAACCAAAAAAAAATCAGCCCAAAACTTCTGTGATTAAAATACTCACAGTGGAAAAAAAGCTAAATAAACAAAGACTTGCAAAACATCAGGACAAGTATAAAAATACACAACAATATATTTCAAAAGCTGCAGTAAAGCTACACTGTGCAGCTTTTATAATAATGTTTTTTACATATTGTTGAGGGAGAGGGGGCGGGTCTTAGCGCAGTCAATCATGTCCTCTTTGCTAGTGCAACAGTTTCTCCCTGTCAACAGATCTTGCTGTGAATGCTAAGGCTAGTTAGCATGGCCACTGAGTTGTTTCTCCATCATTAGCACATTTAACAGCACGTTCATAAGCTTGATTGACTGCGCTAAGACCCTCCTCCAGCCTTTGATTGATTGGTTTTCATTGGGAGCTGCGTATTTCTTCACAGCATATCAGGAAAGAAATGGAGGAGATCTTCATATTCTACCGTTACAACAACACATATGTAAAAAACATATATTTTTAAAACAAAAGTTACATAGTGCAGCTTTAAAAACTGTTGGGAATGTCTGTTGGGAAGGATAACTGCAGGAATGTGTGCTGCAGGGACAGGAGGTGTGGGTACGCTGAAGGAAGCTGGATTCCCTGTGATCGAGAACAAGAAATGCAATCGGCCATCGTACCTGAACGGAAGAGTTAGAGACCATGAGATGTGTGCCGGACACATCGATGGAGGAGTCGACAGCTGCCAGGTGCAGGACGCTTGTTATAATTCACTAATAATGTCATAATTCATTCATATTGTCATAATTCACCAGAGAGAAATTTGGAAGTGAATTGATAACTCTAATTCCATCAATAATAATAATTCATTCATTTACCTTCTTACTCTTCCATTTAGAAACAGATATAAACTCATCAAGGGCAGGAATGTTATTGTTTTAGGACCAATTTTGATGTGTTTGAAACAGTGGCTTTTTTTTTGGTCAGTTTGTCTCTCTGAGACAAAAATATGTCTCAGAAAGACATGTTTTTACAGCCATCTCCTTTTTTGTAGGAAATTTCTGAGATTAATCTGAAACATTTCAGAATATTTTGGCAGAAATTCACAACTCATTTTTTTCCATCTACAATGTCCCTAATATGCCATTGTAGTTATCTTTGCATGATCTAATTCTAAAGTTTTATTTTTTTGAGGCAATATATTATCTCTTTCTTCCCTCTAACAAATCAACCACCAGGTGGCGGTTTTGTAATAGCTGCTTTTCACTCCCATTTCCAGAAAGAATGAAAATCCCTGAGAATCCTTTGACCTAAACAAGAATTTTCCAAATTCAGCAAACTAAAATATAACGTCAACATGTGTGTGTCTTTGTTTGTCAACAGGGGGACAGTGGAGGTCCTCTGGTGTGTTATGCACAGAATAAGTACGTCCTGCAGGGTGTGACATCATGGGGTCTGGGATGCGCCAACGCCATGAAACCTGGAGTCTACGCTCGCGTTTCCAAGTTTGTGGACTGGATTGACAGGACAGTAAGGGCCAACTGAAATGCCCCGCATGAAATGTGACCAGAAGTCAAAAACAGCTGCACACCTTCCTGGTTTTGGGTTTATGTGTGTTTTATGTAACGGGATTAAATTGTATGTTCTTTAGAAGAAACCTGAAACCTATTTGTGATTAAAGGTTCATTAATGAAAATTCTTTTTGAATTTATTGAATAAAATAAATTACACTGGTTTTGGTTCCCTTTGTTTTTATTTTATTTTCACCTTCATTCTTTTAGGCGCTTTATATATCATATCATATAGAACATATAAAACAATCCCTTATGCGATAGCATCAATAAACTGACATTTTTCATGTCAAAGTGAAAATTTTTTGCAGAGACAGAATCAAGAAAATTATGGACAATTTATGGTCCTTCCTTCTCACATCCATCAGCATCTGAAACAACTCTGTGAAAAACGTTGAGTTCATCGAGTTAAATTGAATTTCCCTTGGGTTTAACAATGATTTGAGCTGAACTGAATCGACAGGATCTGCAATAATTTCCCCCCGAAATCCAGCAAAATAAAACATGTTTGAAGCTGCAAATGTGAAAATTTGTTCTGCATGAATTTATTCTTCTGTTCCTCTGTTTTCATGATGCTGTTTGACTGAACAGCTGAGATGGTAATAAAATGTTCTGGTTTCAATCTGAAAACATCAGAAATCAATTTTTATTACTAGATTATATATATAAGCAATTTTGTTTATTTGTAAAGAAAAAGAATTGAAAAGCATTTCAATAAACTTAAAAATTCTCCACCATTTTGTTTGTTTGATATCAGAACTTAGGTTGTTCTTGTTTACCACCACAAAATGTGACAAACTCCAATGAGCATGTCTTTATGTGCAGCACATTTCAGCAACAAACCAGTTCAAACACAACATAAAAGGAGCACCATTTTGTAAAACAACAATCATCAAATATCAAATATAATTATCAATGTTTCTACTACTATGAATTAAAGGCAATAAACAGGTGGGGTTTTAACTTTGACAGTGACATAATCCATGCAGAGAGAAAAAAATCCATGTAAAAGTTAAAATGAGGTAAAAACCTGAAGCTAGCTGAACTATTAATTGTAGTAATAGGGTTGGGACTCGCATGATGACTGCAAAAACGACACCACATGACGTACCAACAAAAAATGTAAAAGCACAAATTAGTTCAAATGATATTAGCTTAAATCAAGCTAATCATGTTGTTTTTTTGTTGTTAGCATGGATTGTTACCATGGGAATGCTGATTTTAATAGACCATCTAACCACAGCATATTAGCAACCAAAACCTACTGGATGTAAAATGCTTAAACAGCCGACATGCAAAGCTGTATGAAACTAACTAATCACTTTTCCTCAGGTGTTAAACAGAACAAAAGATGTTTAACTGCTTTGTGCTGCTTTGTTTCCTCCCTGACAGGTCTGAAACTAAAAACATTATTATTAAATACACAGGAACTGAAATATCACTTGTGAAACACAAATGATATTTTATATTGTAATTCTCAATTCTGCCACAGGAGGGAGCTGTTCCTGTTGTTCCATTCACTTCAAAGGGGCTGAAAAAAATTATATAAAGCTGAAAATTATAAAAAGTGTAAAAGTTATGAATACAGAAAGAAAAATCTGGGATTAGCAGAAGAAGCTGAAAACGATAAAAGTAAAATGGTGAAAATAGTACAAAGTATGCAGAAGAAACGTGGCTAAAAGTGTACAGTCATATACTACAGTATATATATTCATACTAACAACTGATGCAACATGCTGCTGATCCTGAAGGGATTTCAATAAAAATCAACATAAACCATGTCAGTAATCTGCATGAGGAGGAGGTGCTATGCTGCTGAATGTTTTTTAAATGAACAATTTGCTAAATGCCAACTTCTTTTCTGTTTTTAACTTCAATCTTTGAGTCAGTAGCAGAGTAAGATATTTGGCATGAGCAAAGAGGGTCCTGCCAAACCAACAAATGCTTCATTTCTAACAAATGTGCTGAAGAAAATTAAAACTATTAACTAAATACATATTATTTTCTTTTTGGCCAAGCGGTCCTTTCTGTGCTGTGTTTTTTTTTCCTCTATGACACAGATGTCAAACTCCAGTCCTGAAGGGCCACTGCCCTGCAACGTTTCGATGTGCCTCTTCTACACCACAACTGAATAAAATAATGAGGTCATTAGCAAGGCTCTGGAGAACTGATCTACACACAAAGGAGGTAATTAAGCCATTTGATTCCAGTGTTTTGTATCTGTGGCACATTTCTAAATTGCAGGCCAGGAATGGTCCCTAATTACATATCAATCATCAAATTGGACCCTGACATCTCCCAGGACCAGATTTGGGTTTGTTCAGGGCAACATTGTGCTCTAAGAGGTCTGAAACACCAAGGCTTTCTATAGTGATTATGAGAAATAAAATACAAATCAAACAAAACTATTTTCATGTAAAAAACTTTTTGTTGAATAAAATAAATCAGACATGGAACCAACTCACCAAAAGTGACATAAACAACTAACTTTCATGAATCAATGGTACATTTAAGAAAAGTACTAAACCGAGCATTTGTGAGTTTGTTCGTGTGTAAATATGGTGGCGTTAGAATCACTAAGGATGCTGCCATCAGTCTTTTCCCTGGAAAACATGGAAAACATCAGGAAGGAGTTACTTGCTGTGTATCACATTTCTGGAACTTGATTATTGACATACATGTGCATCACCATCTGTTTATCTGATTATCTATGGATTTAGCAACCAAATTCCAGTGATTATAGTTAGAGCTGCATGCTCTTTTTCAAGAGTTTGTATTTCTGATTTCTTGGCAGAATTTGAGCCAAACAAAGGCCAACATTTCCAGCAGCTTTAGTGGCACAACTCACCCTGTGTAGGTTTTAAAGCTGTAAGGAACATCATCTGCACCAGCCATATGACGAACCCTGCAGCCCACATTTCTGGTTTTGGCAGATATTACTTTAGTCTTTACCTGTCTTGGAAAAGGGCCATTTGTTCATTTGTTCACCCTTTTGGACTTAAGTTAGTTTCGAGGATAAACAAACATGGTTGTACAGTGGAGCCTCATGTTTTCATCGGGAACAACTGATGAACTATGCACTTGTTGTGCATGAAATGATCTTGCATCCATCTCCTGTTGCTGTTAGTCAGTAATAAAGTAAAAAAATTGGCTGTGACGATTATTTTGTAATCAACTGCATATCGACGCACTAGAATAATATTGTCTGAACAAAAGGGCCCCAACTGAGCAACGTTGCCCTGAAGCAGCAACAACATCACAGTTTTAGCATATAAATGATAAAACAATTGTCTTGAAATGATCTACGATGCTTCTTTACATACTCTCAGATATTAAAATATTTTTAGTTAGAATTTCCCAAAATTTAAACATAAAGGAGGCAAGTTGTACAATGCAACTCTGTTTCATAAAAAGGATGCTCCTCTTCCAAGTGAATGGTCACATGAACCTCAATACCTCTTAAATTGGACAAAAGCATGTCTGGTGGTACTTTAAATCATTCCCACGTAAAAAGAAAATAAATAAATAAAGGAGTAACGTGAGGGACAGATATGTGCTGCATGATAGAGGGCTAATATATAACCCCACTGGGTCAATGACGATCTCTGCAAACACTGGCTTCCCAGCATTACTGTTGCATCACTGAAGAAAATAAAGGTCACGCAATTATTGACATCATTTTAGATTCTGAATAGTGAAGGAAACAAGTTTTTGATGCATCAAGGATTTTAAAAAAAGTTTTCCTGCTTACCTGTCCACATTTTGCAACTGTTTAAACTCATTACTTGTGGAAAAGACATCCGTCCACACAGTCAGTCACATCCAACCTCCCAACATGACAAGAACAAAGAGCCGCTTTATCCTAAAGTAGAGGCTGGATGGACTTCAGGACAATAGACAAACAGCCTCAGAGGCAGAGAAAGGAAGAAGTGGAATATTGGCTTAATCATTTAACCAATATTCTCTGAGAGAGCTTAAGTTATTTTGCTTGACTATTAAGCTTTTAAACTCTTCTGTCTGAGGAAACCAGCGACCTCTTTGGATCTTAACGTAGGATCCAATGTTACTTTAACATGCAGGAGAAAATCAATTGATTGTCCTAAATTTCCCAATACCAGTTTGGGTAGTGATGTTTTATCAGAAATATGGAATTTATTATATTAAAATTGATATTAAAAATAATTTTCTCTAAACATATTAGATAAAAAGTAAGTAAGAGAGATAAATTAAGAAATGGCTAAGATTTTGATGGTGTAAATAGCAAAGCTTTGCTTATTGGAATGAAAAAACACAAACAAGGACTATGGACTGCTGCTCTTGTCAGAACAACCATTGGCTAAAAACTGAACTGCCCAATTCATCCAAGACATTATATTTACTGCAGGGACGTTTGAGTGCAGTAAGTAACGAGCGGCTGGTGTGAGGTCCTCACCATGGACAAGGTGGCATTTCTGCTGGGAGCCTTCATCTGTACTGGTAAGATGAAAAATATCCGAGTGATTATTTCAGTCAAAATAAACAAATAGTTGCTAAAAGAAGAGTGAAGGCTAAAGGGTGCATGGCAGATTTTGTCAGACCTGCATGACTGAACGTAATACAGGCCATTTGTTATAACGTACAGGCTGTACATTACTTTTCTAACCTGCTGACATTTCATTCTTTGTTGTCAGGGCTGGAAGCTCAACTTCCCAACTACCAAGGTAAACAATTAATTTCAGCTGGTCTTAAAGAGACAGGACACGACAAAAGTCTGTTGATGTGTTATCCAGTGGAAATTATTTCAACTTTCTTAACACAATTTATTTATTTATATACATTTTTTGCATTTGTACAATTCCCACAAGGGAACAGCAAGTACTGCACCAAAGTGTGCTTGAACTCTTTGGTGGAAACTATGTATATCAGAGTAATATGGTCTGCTTGTGAGATGCATAGTAACTTTATTGGTACTACACAAAACCAACAGCGAAAAAAACAAAAGATGAAAAGAAAATTCCATTTACATCAGAAACAAATAATTAAAAATATTGTCAAAACAATATAAGATAGAATGAGAGTATTTTCTTCATGTCTTTTCTTTCAGGGAGGAACCCTGAGTTGACCTGCATCACTGGCAATGGTGCTTTGTACCGCGGGACAGTTGGCGTGACAGCGAGTGGTCGAACATGCCAGGAGTGGGGAGCTCAAACGCCACACAGCTATTTAGAATATTCGCCAATTTCGCATCCCTACGCGTAAGAGAAATTATTTACATAACAGAGCAATGAGAGGCTAGAATAAGCTTGTGTTCACACTGCAGCCTGCAGTGACCTAAGTCCAATTGTTTTTACGTAAAGTGACCAGTATCTAATCTTTTTCTGACAGTCTGAACGACACAGGTTGGATTCTGTTCTAATGCGACCCAGGACACTTCGATGTCCGATACGTATCCGATTCAAACGTAACCTAATGACCTGAACGTTGCTGGCACTCGACATTATTCTGATGAGGTCAAGCAGGAAGAGAAACAACAACCATGATGGACTACAATGAGAATGAAGTTGTTAATATGCAGCTCCAGTCAGACAATAACTTAAAATGTGAAAGCTCTAGTCCACTGTTAGCCTCCATGTTTACTTCCAAAAACACTGAATGTTTCTTCTTTTTGTGGCAGATTGCAAAATACTGAAAACACTGATGTCATTGTGTCCTCTGCTGCGCATGCGGGACACGTTCAGGTCGTTTACCGTTCACATTGGACAACACATACAGGCTGCATTTATTTGGAAATGTGAAAGGCCGTGGCAAAAATATATAAAAAAAGAAAAATCCAATTTGATACAAAAATTGCAATTGGGTCAGTGTGAACAAAGCCATTTCAGTCAATATAACTGAGTGAACGTCTTTTGTTTTCATAAAAACAAGTTAAGCGTTTATATTGGATTTCTAATGGGTTTTATTTTTTTCACAGCGGCTTAGATAAAAACTATTGTCGAAACCCCAATAATGACTGGAGACCCTGGTGTTACACCACTGACTCTTCTGTACGTTGGGAGTACTGCAGCTTGCCGCTCTGCCACAGCATCCTCCCTGCAGGTATACATGAAGCAAAGCGTTTTATGGTTTTAATTTAATTTGAATGCACATCCAGGATGTTCCTTCATCAATTGTAAACACGGATATGAATAGTTATGTTTTCTTTTCTTTATAGTCTGTTACATCGTATTTGAAGTTTTTGAAAATATATTGTGTTCAAACCTCTATGTTTATCCTGCATGTTTGTCTCAAATGACAGGGGAGTGTATGCACTGCAACGGTGAAAAATACAGAGGAACTATTTCCTGGACACAAAATGGTTTCACCTGCCAGCGCTGGGACTCACAGTATCCTCACCAGCAGTGGGCAAAAGACCTGTAAGATTTAAACGTTTGATATTTTTTAATTACGTACTCAACATGTTTAAAAGTTTTTTCAGCAGTTTGAACTGAACCTCAGAAACTTCCTTGTTTTAGTTATGGAGGTGAAACTCTGGAAGGGAACTACTGCAGGAATCCCAATAATGATATCGCGCCGTGGTGCTACACCACAGATCCAGGCAAAAGATGGGATTATTGCGCCATCCCCCGCTGCTGTATGTACTTTCACTAGTGCTTGACATAATTTAGTGTCTAGGTTCTTCACTGTGACACCTGAGCAAATGTTTGTGCTGCACATGACAGAGAGTTGCAATCAGCAAATCTTCAGAGAAACAGTTTTTCACAGTTTTTCACTTCTAGAGCAGCGGTCTCCAACCTTTTTATTTCCATGGACCGGTCAAGACTTGGCAAGTTTAGTTACGGCCCGGTGGTGGGGAGCGAGAGATCATGCTTTTGCATGTTGGCGTTCCTTTTTTCTTGCCCGGATTTTCCCTTTACGACAATCTTACAACGTCCTGCAGTGTGTGATGTGTTACGTGGTGGTGTGTTGTCTTGGAGTACAGTCAAGATAACAATGTGATTAAATATCATTTTATCAATTACAAAAGGAGTTTTTAAAATTTTCCACAAAATCAATAAACTCCCACATTTGTTTGCACTAATTGTGCGTTTATTGATGATTTTTGGCAAAAATGATGAAAAACATTGGGTCTAAGTGATGCTAACTTTCTTACTTGCACAAAACAGCTGCTTCAGCCTTATTTCTTGTCACATTATAGTCTATTTATAAGTTAGTAGCACAAAAACCTTGTCCACTGTGAGTCAACTTGACAGACAGTGAGGTTAAAACGATGTTTGGAATATTCCAGGAACGAATGAAATTGTCTGAAATTTGAGATTTTTATTTCATTTTATAATTCAGAAACAAATGATGGATAACTTTTGCACAGCACAAAGCTAGATATTAATAAAAATAATTTGAATGTATGCATTTGTTTCCTAACAGTGAATGTTACCAACTTTCTTTCAATTTCAGCAGCACCGCCTCCCCCCCTTCTCTTTCCTGAGCTGCTCTGTATCACTGGTAATGGTCAGGACTACCGCGGCACAATTTCTGTGACTCGGAATGGTTATCGATGCAAAAGGTGGTCGGAAACTCCCTATAATCCTGAAATATTCCCCTGCAGGTAGGAGATACAACCTACTCTGATCTATTATAATATGCTAATAGAAAATAACATCATTCCTTGTAATAGAAAGAAATTCAACCTATGAGTATAAACTTAATTTATTGTGCTTTATTGATCTTATTTATACATCATATTTGGGTTAACAAAGGCTTTTTTTATCCTTTTCAGTGGTTTATACCATAATTATTGTCGTAATGTGTTGGGAAAACAAAGCAAACCATGGTGTTACATCAGTGACAACCAGTGGGACTACTGCAACGTGCCAAAATGTTCTTGCAGAATTTGTTAAGGTACAGCAGATGGTAAATATGTTTAAATTATGTATGTAATTATAAGTTTGGTTTTCTGAAGATATCCAGTCGGTCATCAAAATGTTTTTTTCAGTTGTAAACATGGGTTGGAGATATCAGGCTAATTAATTGTAGTCATGCTAGTCACTAATTGGGCCATTAAAAACATGAGCTGCTGCTTGTTTTCTCTGAGACATTTTCTGAGTGTAACAATATAAAAACTGCAAGAATAGCACCAATCATTTTCAAATAATGTGGTTTGAAAAAGTCGTGCATGATCTCCAAGAAACAATCCGATTTCTTATATGTAATCTTACTGAGGGATTAATAAGCATGACAGACAACTAGATTTTTTGATTTTTGTGATTTGGTTCTACCTAAAATATGTGTTGCTCACTTGTGAATTTTGTTGCATCTAAATTGTTTTTAAGTGTGTTGAACAAGGTTGAACATCTAGTGCAATACGTTGTATGATATATCTATATTTTAAGAGCATTTTGAACAATTTCTGATTTTCTTTTATCTAACCAAAGTTTGCAGGCATGAATGAACACATTAATATCCAGTTATTGACCATTTTTGCATCTTTTTTTAAACTAGGTTTCAAGGGATGAAATCGGGCTTGAACTACTTTCAGCTGGAAAACCTTGATTAATGCAGAGACAGCATTGAGTCACATTTATGTCTTCCTGACAAGTGAAAAAATTCTAATGCAAAGTCAAATTGTGTGGATTTTATTGGTTTAAAAATTAAAAACCCTCATCAAACTTTTGTTTTCTTATTTCTTCCACATTCAGTAATCATGTGAACACAAGAGCTCAACTTTGAGTATGAAAGAGTTTTAAAAAGTGACAAATCTTTGAAAATATTATAAAACAAGAATATTTCCAGCACATCAGTCAATGGTTATTACAAGCTGGGATATTTTAAAGACAGATTATTGTAATTTTATACCCCAGTTTGTTTTTCATTTAATAAAAACAAGTGATCAACAAGAAACAACAAGATTTCTGATATGCGATGGAGCTTTGTTATAAGTAGGACAGAAAATTGGATTTTGTGATTTGTTGCAACCAGAAATATGTGTTTCGCCGCAGAAAACAGACATTTCAGTCATGTAAATGTTAAGCTGTGTTTCATCTAATGAAAAACAAACTGTGCTTTTGCCTCCAGCTTAAAATAAAAGTTGAAAGCAGTAGAGTTGAACGTAAGAGAAAAGATGAAAGCCTTGCAAAATTTAGTGATCAGTGGTTGAATTTGATTTGCTTTATATCTTTTTATAGCAATAACTATTGCAAATTTTATTAAGCTTGATGATATATGATGATTCTTTTGTTTTAAAATTTAAGGTTAATGGATATATTCTTATTATTACATATTCTTGGTATGGAAAACAGAATAGAATAAAAATAGAATATTGTGATTTGATGTATGATTTTACAAAACACTCAATTTTTTTAATCTTTGTTTAGTAATATACACATTTATATAAATATACAAACACTATATAATATAGAGAAACAAAGACGATTCAATAATGAGTAATACTGAATAATATAGATTAGGCTATACATATTCATATGTACTTATATATATACATGATACATATATAGTTTTATTTGTTCATGTTTTTCAGCCGAGGAGTTTTAGCTTAAAAGTGATTCAGCAGCTGAGATTCATCTATTCGTCTCCTTGGAGACATTTCCCATTTCTTCCTCATTTCATCGTCTTTAGGAAACATTCAAAACAAAAACGGGAGATTTGAGATCTTACTTTTGACCGAGTGAAAGAGTTATATATAAATAATAGACTTTTCCACATATGTAAACTGATCAATTAGTTATAACATGTAATAATAATGATAATATATTATAACGTGTAACATAATATAATAATAATAACAGATAATACAAGATATAATATTTATTTCTAAGATAGCACTCCTGTGTCAGGTCATCTAAATCATTGTTAGGGAATAAAACAAATGCTTAATTTTAGAAGTAATGCTTTGAATTAAAAACACATAATGAACTGATTTATTAAGTTGGAACTAGTTTGTTAAAATAAAACTAAGCCACTTCATTAGTTTTCAAGATTTGCTTCACTTCCAGATTTTCTTCTTGTTTCCCCTTTTTCCTGAGAAAAGAAAAGACTTGAAGTGAATAACAATAAAATTGTATTATAGTTTGTCAAAACGCAATAAATCTACAACATATAAGGTTCAGGATAAAATGCTGAAGTCTAAGCATGAAGGGTTGGTGTTTTTTTTTTTTTTGTTTTTTTACCGATCAGGAAATTCGACGTCCTCGATGGTATCAGGAAGAGCAACTCCTCTGGTTTCAGGCAGGAGCAGAACCAAACCTCCAGCTACCAGAGCTACAACTCCTGTTTAGGATCAGAACATGAAGGCCAATGAAGCCAAAGTCGATCAATACTTTGATAACTTTAACCTGAACCAGACAGTTCTGGTCAGTATTTGCTTTGCTTGTTCATTTGTCCCGTTAGCTTAAAATCCATTTCTACCAGATTAAGAAACCTTATGAAGCATCATGGTGATTCATTCTGCCTTTGTTTTTTGCCAATATTTGAACTCATCAGACATCCTGTGTAAAAAACAAAATCTTTCAGAAAAAAATCAATGCACTGCTTAGAAATATAATTTTCTCCTTTTAAATCACAAATACAAAAAAAACACAGTTTTTGGTCCAGTTTCTCTGCCTGGCCTGTAAAATAAAAGAAATCACTTAAAAAGAACCTGAAAGACAACATGAAGTCGGCTTTAAGATCCCAGAAAGCAAGATAAGGAAGTTAAAGGACAGATGAGAAACAAAGCTACTAACATCGATCAGACTGTAAAGGCTTTTGCAAGGAGTTTGGATTGGCTGGCCTGCCCAGGACGTCAACACAAAGAATGGAAACCTACCGAAGATAATGAGAGGCAGTTCAAGCCAGACGCTGGCCAGCCTGTAGAGCAAGAAGGGAGAAACGATTCCTCCAATGTCGCAAAGAGTGGAGCAAACTGACACTCCCAGGTTCCTACGGCAAAAAGTCAGAGAGGTTGGTTATATAGTACATTAGTCAGCCCAACGGATGCTTATTTATTAACCACCTGACACAAGTCGGGTAAAGCTCTGTGTTAACAAACACCACCATCTCAAAGGCCATGGTGATCCCCAGCCGCCCGGTGCAGGCCACGATGGTCTTCAGCCAGAACATGCCTGAAGAACAGAAAGTATTTATGCAGTGGCTGTTTTTACGCTTCTTCCTGATTTTAGCCTGTAAGAAGTCTTACTGTCAGGAATGAAAGCCGTGACGATGCAGGAGATTCCAGCTACGATGTTGGCGGACGCAAAGGGAAGCCGACGGCCGATCCGCTCAATCGTCAACAGGATGAGCAACGCGGCGGGAAACTCAACCAGACCGGCGATGAGGAAGTCGATGTAGACGTTTCCTCCTGTTATCCCCACCCGCATGATGAGGCCCTGATAAACCACAGCACTGGTGAACCTAAGAAATATAAAGACATGAAGCGTTTAATCTTTCCTGCATGCAGGGCTGGAATGATCTGATGGTTTAGATGAGCCTGACCAGTTACTGACCAGTTACTGACCAGTTACTGACCAGTTACTGACCAGTTAAACATGAGGATGAAAGTGTGTTTTCTCATATTGGGAGTTCTGATCAAGTCCAACAAAGAGGCAGAGGCGGACTCAACTTCATCATCAATTAATATCTGTGATAAGACACAATTAATTAAAATTACAACAGTAATGCAGTTATGGATTAAATTATACAGTCCTGCCAGTAGTTTAAAATGTGTTAGGTGTTAATTATGTAATTAAATTGTACATTATTCCTTGAAGATTTTATATTATATCCAATTTCCAACAACTGTTTAAGCCAGTTGAATATTAAGAAACATGCAAAGGTGAGTAGAGCACCTAAAATCTGCATTCAAGTAAGAGAAGGACTACTTCAAAATATTTTTACTCAAGTAAAAGTAAAACGTAGCCGTCCAAGGACTGAGACGAGAATGAACTTAAACCTTGTTTACATTAAAATGGTCTAAGTCCTTCCACTGCAGAGGGAAGGAGTTGACTCATGACAGGATTTACCTCAAAATGAGAGGAGAGATTCTTCCTGTTCTCCTTGGCAATAGCCTTGGTTATTTCCAGAGCTTTTGAGGAATTGTTTTGAGAGATGAGCCACCTTGGAGACTCTGGGATGAACCTGACAGATAAAACCACAAACATTTGGTTGTTTCTTTATCTTTTTCATATGAAGAGTTCCCTGCATCCGGACAGCAGCAGAATGCAGGTTGCATACAATAAGAAATAAGAAAAGTCATAAATTCTCAGAAAAGCTTTCCTGTACCTCATTCTTGTAATCAACAGATGAACCATTTGCTTGGCATACAGATTTAGTAACGATTAGATCCGATAGGTGGACTTGTGTTCCAGCTCGTCATGCATCAGCAGAGTGAGCCAATCAATCTGCTCTGAGTTAAAACTCTGGAAAATGAGTTAATGTTTCAGATGCTCATCAGGGCAAAGGTGAAAATGTGGCCTCTGTTGTTCTGTGTTTCCACCACAAACAGAACATAGAAAATCTTCAGATATACATTTTTGAAGTTAGCCTACTCATTTGGACACGTCTTTAACTCTTGGTTCATTAATTTAGCATCTTTTCACCCTGTTACACCATCCAGTTGTTTTGCTCCATCCTTAAACATTGACCATCTTGGGATCAATGTTTAGTGTTACACAGATTTTGTGTTTCCAAGTTGCCAGATCATTGTCAGATTATTCAGTAGAAGCATTTTGCTTGCGGTGGAGAATGAATCTTCATGCGTGCAGACAGAGAGTCTGCACTGCGTAGGATTAATTAAAGCAATGCTAATTGTTACACTATTTGGATTGCAATTGCAGCATAAATATGAAACGAGACGTTAATTTTACATGCACCGCAAAACAGTCATGTATAATGTGCCTAGTATTATTGTCTAGTAATAACTGTGTAATAAATGTGTGTCACATCTCAGATGCATAGAAAGATACATAATTATAAAACAAGAGTATTATGAATAAATCTGCAGATTAATTTATTTTGATATCCTAATTTACGACCAAATCAAACTATCCATAGTGATAGATTACATAAAATAGTAAAACTGAAGGCCAAGTCTTAAAATAAGGACAAAAAACTGCAGTTTATTACCTGTAGTAAGCAAAATAAAGGGCATACGGTGCCGTGAAGACAACCTGCAGCCAGCGCCAGTCAGTGATGAAGTAGGCGAGCAGAGGGAGGATGAGGAGCCCAATGCTGAAGAACATCTGATACAAAATGCCGACTGTGCGTCTGTACTTCACCCCAACCAGTTCTGTTACTAAAACAACAGAAAAGGCAGAACATGAAGCCACGTTCTGTTTTAAAGAGAGAAGAAGACACAAAGCGAACGCTCATCATTACGCAGCACATATATGGCCATCCAGCCTCCTTTGACGCTGAAGCCGAAAACGGCCCTGAGCACCAGGATGACCAGGTAGTTTGGTACGACAGCCAAACCGATTCCTGCTGCCACGTTTATCACGTTGGACAGGAGGAAACTCTTCATTCTTCCAAATCTACAGAGAGAAGAAACAAAACAGCACATGACATGTTCTCCTTCAATACTTTTTCCATGTGAATGAAATCATAATTTTAAACTACTGTCTGTTTGTAACCAATGGCTAAAAGTTTGTTTTTTGGGATATTTTTTGTTATTCCAGGTGTTTATCACGGCTCTACCTGTCAGCAAAGTAACCAAAAGCAAAGCTGCCAACCAGGAATCCCATATTGAGCGTCGACTGGTACATATCCACCAGCCATCCATCTGAACACACCAGGTCGAACTGGAAATGTGCAACAGAAAACGTGAAAAATGATCAAATAATAAAAACAAGAAGCTAATTCTGCGAGATTAGAGGGCGTCAGCCTGGTGCAGTACAGGGTGGAGATGAACAAAGACGCCAACTTTGTCAAAATGTGTTATTTTATTTTGTTAGTCAAGAAGTTATTATTTTATTGTTGTCAGCTCTGATGGTTGGTGGTTACCGTAGCAACCAGTAACTGACAGCTCCTCCCCCTTTCTTCTGTTGCCGTGGGCAACTGCGGCTCCCATTGGGATCACATTAAGCTTGTTTTCTTTACAAGTATATTTCAAGACATATGAAACAATTCAGCCATTTTCTTGTTCATGCTTTTTTAACTGTTATTATTTCTAATGTTTAAGTTTACAACTGTTGCTCACACATTTTTTAAAATTTTGCTCAAGCGCACAGATTTCGTTCTCACCTCAGTGACAAATGACTTCCTGCCTTCATAATGATATTCCCAGCCTTCCTGAAAGACAGAAAATCAAAGGACAGAGAAACTGTTTCATTAAAAACGCAGAAGCTTCTCTGTATAAATTGGAGTTGCCATGAGATAGTATTAAACATGTCAGTTATGAAACAAGAAAGCCCATATATTCACAAGACAAGAACACTTTCTGTGCAATGCACACAATGTGACACAAAAATTGCATTTTTTTGACCAAATTTTGTACATAAATTTTGCAGCTGTTGCATGAATCCAATATATCAAAAATATTTACAACAAAAATTACATTTGTTCTCAGATAATTAGTTTGAGAAGAGAAGTTTGTAACTTCTTTCACGGCTCTAGATGTAAAGAACCCCTTTACATGGGAGCAACAGGAGGAAGCAGCGTGAATGTGAAGCAGCTCTGAAGATAAAACCTTCATTTTCTTCAAAAGATTGTTTACATCTCCACAAGAACATTTTATGTAACTTCAGGGTCACAGAGGAGCTAACAAGAAAAGCAAACACCAACATAGTGATCATTTCTTAGCAGGCCAGCATTGTCTTCTGCACATTTATTGTTGTTATTGTTACAAGGTTATGAATTTGGATGTTTTTCAAAACTTTACGGCCTTTAGCAGAACAGAGGTCACAGGTCCAGACTTGTTTCTGAATCAGAGGTGAACAGTTTTGTTATTTTCGTTCATTCCTGTATCGATCCAACATTCAGAGAGCAAAAACAAGGATCTGAAAAGGTGATGTTTGTCAGAACATCATCACAGCGGTTGTTTACCTCCATTGTCAGATCGCTGTCAATCATTACGTTATAAACCCAGTTCTCTGACCTTCAATAACTGCAAGATTTTCACAAATAAGGGCGAGGTTACACCGCTGGAGAGATAAAAATTAAAAATTAAATGGTTCTTTGTGTCTTGTTCTCCATGAGAGTGAGGGTACATTATTCTTGCAGACGTTGCACCATCGAAATGTAACCAACACATTTGCATCATCTCTGTAGGTCTAATGAAAAAGAAATATTTAAATCAGTTTATTTCACATTATTATTGTCACTGTTTCAATAGTATAGCTGAAACAGTGACACTTTTCCCACTAGAGTGCAAAATTTAAAATACTCTTTCACCTGTTGCAGAGGTCAGAAATACACCGAGGCAATAAAAATGATTTTAATTCCATTTAATGTGAAAGTTTTTTATCTCGATTCTGGGGCTCTATAGGAACTTACATTGAAAAACTGAAAACAGACAAAAATCTGCATGAAACTTAAATCGTGATTTTAGAAAAACTAAGAGATATTAAAAAGATGAATCATTTGGAAATAGTTTAATACATTGTGACTTGATTACAAGTTGAATGGAGTTTCTATGTTGAAGTGGAAAGCAGCAGGAAAGTAGAGCACAAAGTCATGAATTTCTGGAGAATTTCAATGCATTTCAATGAAACTGAAATTCACATAAAAGTTTAAATAATTCAAAAAGTAGAATAGATTAAGTTACCAAACGTAATAGTGCACTTCCCCAGAAGAAGCTGAACATTTTGATATATGAATTGTTAAAATCGGTCGAAGTAAACTCAGAAGGGACACAGAACATGGAATAATAATAAAAAAGAGAAACAAATTCTTAAGTGACGATGCTGAATGCATTTGATTGCAAGAAACTGACCTTGCATGGTGTAACAGCCACTCCGCTAAAGTTCAGTCCTTCTGGGTCACAGTTGAGTTCTGTGTTGTTCCAGTCCACCTCATGCTGATTGCAGCTGCTGTGCTGCAGGACTCCTGACACGTTGACCAGCGGCGCCATCAGGCTGCGACTTTTCTCCAGGCTCCATCCGCAGGCCTCCCGCTTCTCCACCAGCGCAGAGTCCCGGCACCAGTGATCCGGCGTGAAGCCCTGGAAGACGATCCCAACGTAGACGCCGGAGAACGGCAGTGACAAGAAGCAGAGCATGGCGAAGATCCGCTTCTGGCAACGGCCGAAAGAGCCGGCCTCCTCCAGGAGGTCGTCAAAGGTCGCCATCCAAGCGCTGAAGTTTGAGTGTCTGATGCTGGTCTGTTCAGCTCACTGTAGGTTACTGTAAAGGTCTGCCCTCACAGATTTTCAACGTTTAAATGTTGCGTCACTAAGCAGGTCAATGTCCGGAGGGAAAGTCCAAAAGTTTGGTGAAAAAAATCTAAAAGGTGCACAAGAGGGAAAACCTTCGTTCTTTTAATGAGTGAAAGACAGAGGAGTTATTCAAACTTTAATATGCATAATTTTTAACTAAAAGTCACAAGCATGCTTTATGTTTTCAATGAAGTATCACATCATCACAGATTGAAGGAGGACACATAATCATTGGCATCCAGGAATGTTTAGGATTCAATGATTTACATATTTACAAACGGCTTTATGTGGAGAGAAAAAGGACATTTTCATAAACATTAAATGAAATATAGAGAGGAGGATGAAGAAAAACAAATGATGCATGTTTTTTCTTCTTTGATACAGAAAAAAGTCAAAACTTTACAGAAAAAAGTTGAAATGCTGAGAAAAATGTCAGAATTCAGTTTTAATTAAAACATTGACAATGATGTGGAAATAAGGCAGAATGATGTAACTGCTGTATTTAAGATGTTTGTATACTAAAGTAGAAATAATTTCCCTCCTTTTCTAAAAACATAAATCATATTTCCATGAGGAACAATTGATATTTACTTTTTATACTTTTTCCATTTCATTTTTAATCTTAAAATGGGGACAGCAGCAAAACTTCAGTTTTTTTATGATGCAACTTTTCTCCACATAAACAGAAACAATATATAGACAATAAATGATGAACCTTTGCTGAATAAAGGCAAGTTACTGTAAGGAAAGTTTATAGACATAGTTTGAACATGAAATCATGAAGTAAAAACTGAAATGATCAGAAATGTTTCAGAGTTATGATTATCGCCCTCTGCTGGCCGTAAGACATCACGTCAATTTTAGGCAACTTTTTTCCTCAAAAACACAACACTCCAGTTTATTTAGAATAAAACTCTTTAATAATTTAATACTGTAGCTAAACATCAGAAAACATAAAAGCAGATTCATCTTGGCTCTAACTTCTGTGGATATGTGAACAGTGCAGGAACAATATAAGTTTTAATGAATCAGAGATGAGGAAGAGGAATAAATCAGTCAGACAGCTGCTGGTTCTTTGCAGGGCGACATGTTGCTGTGGGGCAGCAGGTTGTCCAGCTGCTGGCTGTGCAGCATCATCTTCTCCTTCACCCTGAACACAAACATGGAAAAACCTTCGTTCACCGACAACAACCAGCAAATGAACTGAAACTGATTCCTTAATTTATAGAATAGAAAATATTAATTTTAGCTTATATTAATTAGTTCGCTTCAGGACGATGGGTAATAAACAACTTTTTAAATATTTTGCTACATATGGTTGAAAAATGACAGATCTGGCCAGGCTAAGAAAAAATAAATAAAATAAAATGAGAATTACAAGAAGTCATCAAAACTAAAATATTATGAAAACTGACAAAAAGAGTATTAGAGATGCCAAAACAATAAAAAAATAGATATTAGAGTAAACTTGTATGAGAATAAGGGTCAGAACTATTTTTGCATCGTTTGTAGTGACGTGCTCTTCAGTGAATCATACTCTGAGGTTTTCTTTCTTCCTCAGAATGTTACATAATTCGATTATGTAACATAATCGAATTACATAATTCGATTATGTAACATAATCGAATTATTATGTTACATAAACATACATTATTTGTACATATTTTTGTACAAATAAAGATATTTGTACAAAAATATCTTTATTTTTGTACAAATTTATTCTCATAATCTTATAACTTTCTTCTTGTGCGACTTTATTTTATGTCTTTATAAATGTACTTTTATTTCTATCACTATTTCTTAGCTTTGCCCTAAGAAAAAAATAGATTATTGTGGAAGTTTAGTTTTCTCTGTCAATCTTGTTCTTTCAGTAAAAAGTAATGTCTCCCCCTGCTGGCTGGTAGATAAAACGCATGCTTAGGAATCAGAAATATTGGTTTTATTTTTAGACTCCGTTTCTTTTCCTCATTTTGATTTTTTAATCTACATCCATGAATGAAACTGGACAGGCGCATTTTAAAATATTCTCTTTTTTTATTGTTTTTTGCAGCTCACCTCTCAGGAAACTCGATATCGTTGATGGTGTCAGGCAGCGGCACGCCTCTGGTTTCTGGAAGAAGGAGAACTAAACCGCCAGCCATGAAGGCCAAGCATCCTGCAGAGCAAATGATAAACTCAGCTTTTATAATCATGTTTACTTCTCATTTTTGGTCACAAGTTTCACTTAAAATGAGTAAATAAAACAACTCTTTCTTGCTGAAAAGTTACTTGTAAGTAAGTTTTGTTTTATTTCAAATATACTAAAATATTTGCACTGGAAACTAGAAAAAAAAATACTTAGAGTTTATGTTTTTTGCATTATACTTTCGTTTCTCTTGCAGTCACTCAGTATTGATGCAGTTCCTTTAAAATCCTCACATTTCCACAAATGTTTGGAGTGACTCTGCTTTGGTTTTACACCATAACATATAAAACAATCTAAAATAGTTTTATTTCAACTTATTAGACGATATTATGTTGTGGATGGTGAATATTTGTGCAGCAACACTGATTAGTTGATGTAATTTGCAGGCCTGATTTTGGACCCGACAGTGGAAATGCACAAAGTTACAGACAAGGGAAACTGAAAAAACTCTAGAAAATAAAATTAAGAGGAAAACTGTTCTGGTTTCCATTGATGTGAACGTTAAATTACACTGTAGGTTGTTTATAAAACTAAGAGCAAACCAAAAATGATGAGTGGGAGCTCCAGCCAGATGACGGCGAGTCTGTAGAGCAGGAAAGGAGCGACGATGCCCCCAACGTCACACAGAGTGGAGCAAACCGACACGCCAAAGTTCCTGGAAAGACAACAAGTCTGAGATTTAAAATGCTTCTTAATATACGAACAATCAAAGAAAGAGTCTTACCGGACAAACGTTGGGTAGAGTTCAGTGTTTACGAAAACGACCATCTCAAACGACATGGTGATCCCCAGCCGGCCGACGCAGGCCACCACCGTCTTAAACCAGAACATACCTGAGAGAGTCCAGGAAAAATAAACTGTTCACTGCTGGAAAACTTGGAGTAAAACATTTAGTTTTCACAGCCGAAGGTCCGACACACTCAGTTCGATCGGGGATCAAAAGTGAAACATTTGTTCGGTTTCAGCTGGTTACGGTTAGCTATGTGTCAAACGAAGTTAACTCTATGAAAGATCTGTCCACCTCCTCGCCTGTGGGGGCGCTGCATCTACAACCACTGAAGGAAACAAAACGAAAACTTCTGAATGTAAAACAAAATGGAGTAGCAACAGATTTTAACAGAAATAGGATTTCTCTTTTGTCTTTGGTGAAAGACCAGCAGCCATTTCTCCCATAGAGCTGGACACACGTTTGTTTTGGTTGTTTTTACCCAGAATGCCTTGTGTTTTAGTTTCCTTCCTGCTTTTAGTGCAGTCACATATGCATTCAAACCAGAGTCCACATCAACCGAACCGAGGCCTCGGTTTGGAGGCGCACCAGAGTTAGAGCCCAGTTACAGATTCACCTCCCCAAACCAACCAGACGTTTCAGAGACCAATCGCTGCCTAGAGCCTCACTGTCAGGAATGAAGGCTGTGATGAAGCAGGAGGCGCCAGCCACGATGTTGGCGGTGGCGAATGGGAGGCGTCGGCCGATTCGCTCGATGGTGAAGAGGATGAGGAAGGCAGCAGGGAACTCCACCAGCCCGGAGATCAGGAAGTCGATGTAGACGTTTCCTCCCAGAATTCCCAACCGCATGATCAAACCCTGGTAGACGACTGCACTGGTGAACCTGGAGGCATGCAGACACAAAAGCCTTAGAGACACATTTTTGGGATTAACGTAACGATAGAAGCATTAAAATTTTGAAACTGTCTGTCAAAATCAGGATTAAATTAAATCCAGAAAGATTCTATTCAGCCTGGAAATGAAAGGGTTAAACCAGCGTTTGCGTGGAGTTTTAAGAGAAATGCTCACCAGTTGAAGCTGAGAATAAGCGTGTGTTTTCTCATTTTTGGAGTTCTGATCAGGTCCATGATGGAGGCGGTGGAGGAATCAGCGTTATCGTCCGACAGCATCTAGAAAACACAAACATTCAGGAGTTTCACACGCCGGGTTTCTGAGTCCAAACTGTGGAGGACAAGTGAGTTACCTCTATTATCTTGGACAGAGTCTTCCCGTTTTCCTTCGCCATGTCTTTGGTGATCTTCACAGCTTTGGACTTCCTGTTCTGAGACAGCAGCCATCTTGGAGATTCAGGGATGAACCTTAGATGTAAAAACGACGACAGAAATCAGGAAACTTCCACAAATCCCAGTTTTTCACCTCATACAGAATAAAGTATGAGCTGATTTAGAAATATTTTCAAGAAATGTTGCGGCATATTGAGGGTAAATAAGACTTTTATCACCCAACACATCAAGTAAAGCTGAGGCAGCAATGGAGTAGAAGTAAGAAATACTGCCACCTGCAGGTGGGATTTGGTAGTCCATTTTGACCATTTTTTCTGAAAATGTCTCTACTTTTCTTGAATTTCTGTAACTGGAATCATAAAAACCTGGAGAGACTGATTGGTGTCATTAGGCAGTAAACAAAAACTTTTGCAAGCCAATTTTGAAAAAAACTCACATTTTCTGATAAAACGTTTTTGGATGAGGTAGTTTTTTTGTGGTGTATCAAAATTAGTGTATTTTGAAAAACTGCAAAGTTTTTTTTTTTGTAAATCGCACTCGTCATGTGATCAACAACCTATGGAAGAGGATTAGGGCCAAAAAAATAAAATAATTTTGACATTTTTCTTTGTTCACTAAATAAATTCACTGTTTACTCATCAGTGATGCATTCAGGTGTCTCACCAGTAGTAGGACAGGAAGAGGATGTAGGGGACGGTGATGACGACCTGCAGCCAGCGCCAGTCCGTGATGAAGTAGGCGAGCAAAGGGAGGATGAGGATGCCAACGCTGAAGAACATCTGGTAAATAACTCCCACCGTCCGTCTGAACTCCACCCCAACGATCTCTGTGACTGATGTACAAACATTTTGTTCTGGATTTTTTAACTGCACAGATTTTATTCATTTTTATTTATGTAGAGTAATGATGACTTTATTAGAACTGAAAAAATTGTTTTGTTTCACCGATGTACAGGTGGCCGATGTGTTCAATGGTATATTGGAAAGGAAAAAAAGAAGTAAATTAACTCATTTTTAAGTTAATCCCAGCAATATTAAAGAAAAAAACTATTTTTGAGCTCCGTGAGTTGAAAATTTAAGACAGAGAAAAAAAGATTTTCTAAAAAAAAAAAAAAAAAAAACACTGAAAGTTCTGAGTTTGAAAAGTTGAAAATTTGCTAGAATTTTAAAAAATATATATTTTTAGATTAACCTAAAACATTTTCTGGAAAGAAAAAAAATTCTGAGCTCCAAAAGTCGTAAATTTGCCAGAAAAACCATGAACTATTCTCAGCTTCCAAAGTCAAAAATTGTTTACTTTTGTAAATTTCCTCATTTTTTCTCACAAATTTTCAACTTAAAGTCCAAATGTCCAAGTTTTTTCTGTTTTTTCCTGACCAGTTTTTTGACTTTTCAAACTCAGAAATTTCCAACATTTTTCTACAAAATTTCTGAGATTAACCAAAAAATCTCTGTTTTTTGGATTTAAAATTTCATCACAACATTTTGTGGTACATCTGTGATAATAAAAGCGACAATAAGAGCTACTTTATATATTTTTATTTGACTGTTTCTGCAAACCACAGAAGTCATTGTCTGGGCAGTTTTAACAGTTTTTAAACATCATTAATTGCAATTTATTGTGACAACAATAAATCAAAATCGTATCATGATAAGAAATTGATCACGATAACTGATAAACGATATGACTTGGATGTCAAATAAAAGGATTCTTACTGAGTACGTATCCCGCCACCCATCCTCCTTTCACTCCAAACCCGTACAGAGTCCTGAAAACCAGTAAAGAAATGTAGTTGGGAGCCACGGCCACCAGGATGCCGGCGATCCCGTTCAGCACGTTGGACATGAGGAAGCTCAGTTTCCTCCCAAACCTGCAGAGACACAAACATTTACTGGGAAATGAGCCCAAACTTCAATATCGTCCTGCCGTTTAAACTCGGAGCACAGAAAGCAGACCAACCTGTCGGCCAGGTAACCGATGGCGATGCTGCCGATCAGGAAGCCAACGTTCAGCGTGGCCTGGTACAGATCCACCAGCCACCCGTCTGAACACACCAGGTCAAACTGGACACACGAAATCAGGGTGAAACGTCAAATTATTGACATTTTATTAGCATTAAACGGAATATTAACCTTTTAGAAATATCAGTCTTGGCCAAAAATCTCCTGCATAAAAATTTCAATCTCAGTGGGATTAAATAAAGGATAATGAATGAGACAAACTTCTGGAAACCACGGAACTACATTGCATTGATTCCAGAACTTTTCAAGAAAAAGAAAAAAGAATTTCTGAGCTTCAAAGGTAAAAAAAAAAAAAAAAACAGAAAAAAAGTGGAAAAAACAAAACAAGGAACTTTTGAGTTTGAAAAATCTAAAATTTTTGACTTTTCAAACTGAACAATTTCCTAATTTTTTTCCTCCAAAATTTCTGCGATGAATTTCAAAATTTCTGATCTTTTTCCTGGAAAAGACACTTCTCAAACTCAAACTTCCATATCCTTAAAAATTTCTGAGAATAATCTCAAATTTGCTGAGTTTTTTTCTTGCAAATTTGTAATTTTTCAAATTCAGACATTTTTAATGAAGTTTTTTCAAAAAAGTCTGGGATTGATCTCAAAATTGCTGAATTTTTTTGGGCAAATGTTTAAATTCTCAAACTCAGGAATTTCTGAGTCTTTTTCTAAAAATGAAACTTCATGTCTTCATAGTTTTGTCTCATTTACAAAGATTCATTTACAATGATTTGCACTAAAATCCAAACCAACTTGGTGAGATTTTGTGTTTGCAGTGAAAACCATTTTTCTCCTGCAAACTTGGCAGAAATTTGGATCCTTCACCAAATGCACTAAAATAGATTTTTCCATCAAGTCAAAGTGAACTTTCCTCACCTCGGTGACGAAGGACTTCCTCCCGTCATAGTCGTACTCCCAGCCCTCGCTGCAGCCGGCCGTGGGGGTTGCGCTCCGGTCCGTCTCCCGTGGATCGCAGCTGCTCTCCGTTTCGTTCCAGTCCACTTCGTAGCGCAAGCAGCTGCTGCGCTGCAGAGCCCCGCTGATGTTGAGCAGCGGCGCCGTCAGGCTGCGACTCTCCTCCCGGCTCCATCCGCAGGCCTCCCTCCGCTGCACCGCCGTTGTGTCCCGGCACCAGTGATCCGGGGTGAAGCCCTGGAACACGATGCCCACGTACACGCCGGCCCACGGCATGGACACCATGCACAGCAGGGCGAAGACGCGCTTCTGGCAGCGGCCGAACTTCCCCGCTTCCTCCAAGATGTCGTCGAAAGTGGCCATGAGTTTCGCCTGCAAGCCGCTGATCTGTATGCCGGGCCTCTCGCTGCACACCGACCATTCAAACTGCGGGCCCAGTGTGGCCCACTTGGGTTTTTAACGGGACCAACTGGAGCAAAGGTCCACTGAAATGCGTCTGTTCTTCGCATGCTGTGCAGCAGAGCATGAAAAACATTTGCTGTGATTTTTACAGACGTCAGAGGAACAGTTAGAAATTGGCGCAAAGCCTGCATGAATTTCTCAAAGCTTCGTTAACATAATTGCATCTGATGGAGCAGCTGGATGCAAATAGTTTAAATAGCGCACATTTAGATCCTCAGGTCTCAGGAAATTCAGACAAACTGCATCGTCTCAGACCGGTCTGAAAAGTTTCTATGGAGCGAAATTGGGGCCATACAGTTTGTTCAAAAGGGAAAAAAAAGCTTCTGTTCAGTTTCAAAAAAGATTTGAAACTGAAAAAAAAAATGGAAAGAGCAAAACAAAGATGTTACATTAAAAATGATTTTGAAATGGATAAGTTTGAAACTGAAAAATAGATTTGAAACTGGAAAAGTGAATAAAAATATTTGAAACTAAAAAACATGTCCAAAACAAATGTTCAGTTTCCAATCTTTTTTCAGTTTCAAACAATTTTTTTTTAGTGTAAAATTTCTAAAACTTTATGGCCCCAATTTATCTCCGTAGAACCTGAAAAAGAAAACTTGATTCCAAAAATAGTATTGAACATTTTTAACAGTTTAACATAGTTTTTTTTTTTTTTTTTTTTTTTTTTTTTTATACATTTTTACAACTTCTTCAGTTTCAATTGTTTTTTTCTGTTATACAAATGTATGGCCGCTATTTAGCTCCATACAAGTTCAATAATGTAAGAAAAATCAAAGGAATATTCCATAAAAATTGTCATCAGGATGAGATGAAACTTCAACAACAGAGTGCAGATCTCTTATTTATTTAAATAATGCATTATTCTTTACATCAATATTTTGTTTTTAAATAAGAAAACTGAGAAAAAGCTTCAAACAGAGAACATAATTCAGACCAACTCAAACATAAGGAACCCCATAAGTACCGAATCATCATCCCAGGAGATTTATTCAGTTCACAGCTTTTTCTTAACTCCAGATTTCAACCTGAAAGTTTCAGGGATGAGAAAGTTCAGGAGAACGTTTACGACAGAACAGTCCCATGCAGATGAGAAGGAAGGAAGCAACGGAAAAAAGTTACAAAATTCCCAAAACAGTTCAAACCAGAATTCATCAACGAGTGATTGAACTGGGGCTGTTTTTGTTTTGTGTTTTTGTTTTTTTTAATTTTACATTGATGTAACTTCAAATCAACAGTTCAATAATTTAATTTCATCTTCGAAACCTTTGCTAAATAATCTGAAACCATGGTGACACATCGTCTCTTCCATGACAAAATCTGATTTTTAAAATGAGATATTTGTGATCCAAGTGATAAAAACAGGAGCGCTAACAGGTGTTTGCAGTTTTTGTTCAACTCATTAAGTTGAATGAAAACTTGGAAGAGATTTTGTTCAACTAACCCTAACCTTACGTTTTGGGCTCTAAAAAAGTAAGAGCTCGACATAATGAGCTTAAATACTCCAGTTAGTCTAATCATAAAGAAATTTCTCTCATAATTTGCACTTAAAATATAGATTTTTTTTTTTGTCACTTTCTAAGACTTTGTTCCAGTGTATTTTACAGGAAGTGACAAAGTCTCAAATAGATTGTATTTAGGTAGATGATGGTAATAAATGCAGCTTAACAATAAATTTTGTTTCCATTTATCAGGTTTTTTCAAGTGTTTCAAGAAGAATAATTTTTGTATTCTTTTTTTTGGAGAAGATAAAACTCCTTCTTTAGGGGTGTAGCAGTACATGTGATTGTCCCAAATCTTTCAGAGTAGGAAGAGCATAACTATGGAAAGCTGAGTTGGGAAAAAATGAAGATCCAATCGAAAGCTCTCCACACCAAAGCAATGCAAAGATCGCATCAGCTAATGATGACGGATGCTTGTTTTGTTTATTTCAAAACATTTTGGTAACCAATGGTTACAAAGGAGAGCATGTTGGGAGTATGGCAAGCCAAATGGTCATGTAATCAAGCACTAACATTAGTAAACTTTTAATAAGTAACAAGGCTCCTAAATAAAGTTTGTTTTCTGTTTGAAATGAGGTTTTTGTTCTTGTACTAAACCCAGATCAACCCTGACATGTGGATTATTTGTACTGCTACACCCAATTCCTGCAAGTTCGACACTGCAAAAAAACTAAATCTTACCAAGTATTTATGTCTAAATTTTAGTGCAAATATTTGTAATGAGAAAAAAACTAACTTACAAGTAACTGTTCAAGAAGATATAAGAGCTTGTTTTAGATAATTCCTCAATATTGATGAAAAAGTTCTAGTTCCATTGGTAGATGATATCTGTAAGTGGATTTATTACATGGGAAAAATGTAATAAGTGAAATAATTTGCTAGTGGAAATGTTCACTATAAAATCAATATTAGGTAAGTTAGTTTAGTCTTATTTCAAGTACACTAAGGTATCTGTACTGGGAATTAGACAAGGCTTGGTCAGGTTTTGTGTTTTTGCAGTGGAAACCGACAAAATGATGCAAAGTTTTTGCATTAATATCAGTTCAGATTTAGATGTTCATTATTCATTTTTTTAGTAAAATTGAAATAAATTTAGATTTGCAAAAAAATTAAAACTCTTGTTTGACCTGTTTTTAATGTGATCATTTTGTGGGAGTTTTATTAAATTCAATAGTGTAAATTGGACAAAACTAAGAAAATATGAACCATTTTAAATCCTGGAATTACTCAAAACTGGAACATCTGAGCACTGATTCATTGGCAAACCAAGTTGTAAATAACACTGCAGATTTGTTTCATCTCAAACACCAAACAAATACTGATGCAAGTTAAATCCTGTATGTTTTTGGCCAACTGTGAACTCTGACACTGAAAAATCTAAAACGTTTTGGAGCAGAAACATCAGCAAGACCTGCAAACCAAAGTTGAGTCTCTAACATAAAAGAGCAGGAAGAAAATCTTGATTAGTGACTGAAATATGGCTTCCAATCTCCAGTTTCCCTTCAGTCGACCGTCCATTCCCACTTAAGGCTGTCGTACGGAAAATCAGTTAAATAATCATAAAATAAACGTGTGTGCGACACACCAAAGAGGCCGAGAAACAAAAAACAAAACATGATCGTCCATTTACAAAAAACCTGTTCGCCAGACAAAATCATCAAGGAAGGCATCAAACTTTCTTTTTAAGGGGAAAGAAAGAAAAAAACCTGCTCTGCTAGCAGCTGTAAACAGTGTCTTCGTCCCTTAACGTTTCACCAGCTTCCCAACACATTCCTAAAGAAAAACCTAACAAATGTGCTGATTTCGTCAAAGTGCTAAATTAATGGCACAACCTTATTTCAAACCGGAAAACAGAAATATAGTTGTGGTTTTCTCACCGAGGAACGTGTGCAATCAGGGTCTAATTGAGAGATGCAGGTACTAAAGGCCTGAAGATCAGTTTTAAATAATAAACCTCTCAATAAATTAAAATCAACACCGGCAGTCCGAGTCCGAATCGGCCGAGAAAAGGCGCAACGGAGGGGGGGGGAAAAAAACGCAATCTGTTGGTTTTGCTGCTGCCATCTTGGAGACATTCACTGAGAGAAGAGTTCAGGCGGTGACATCACACCCTGAGGAGATCCTCGTCGCTGTCGTCGTCCTCACGCTTCCGGCTGCGAGGTTTGCTGCTCTTCCTCGCCCTGTCCGACTCCTCCAGCAAGCCCACCAGGTCTTCGTCACTCTCCTCCTGGAGCGAAAACAGAAAGCACGCTGTGAGGGTTTGAGACGGTAAATTATCCCAGAAACCTTTGTGATAAACGATAACATTCTAAGCTGATTTTACAAAAATGACGCCGTCCTTTATTTATTTTGCATTAAATTTATAATTCCTAGTTTCACTTTCTTTGAAAGACGTTTTGTTGCAGTTAATTTCTTTAATTTCACAATTGCTGTTCTGATGGAACAAATTAAAGTTGTTTTTACGTTTTTGGCCGAGTTTGTTACGCTATTGGTTTATTTAACTGAGCTGAACTGGTGCAGAAGTAGCTAATAAATCTACATCTATATTTTAAATTAATTCAACGTTGTTTCTCTGTATATGCCGACATTAAATCTCAGATATCTGGATTGGAAGTGAAAAGTGGCTCAGTAGATCCCTATTTTTAACCAATATATTGATGATGGGATAATAATAATGCAAGCTTCTCAAACATTTATCAATTTTACATTTGTACAAAACTCCCAACACTGTAAACACAACAACCAAAACCATAAATAAAATGGATTATGGAGTTTAAAAAAAAAAAGACCAATCGACTGGCGTGACCTCTGACCTGCAGGACGGCGCTGCGCTGAGTCCTGGACGCCGCCGGCGGTTTCAGCACTCTGACGCCCGGGACGCTCAGCACCTCGTCCTCGCTGTCGTCGTCCTGCTCGTCCAGAGAGAACGAGCGCAGGCCGTCCGTGTTCACCGGCTTGGTCCTGATGTGGCCGTTGCTATGGTTACTCCTCCCGCGGTGCGAGGAGGAAGTCAGCGGCGCTTCCAGCTCCTCCATCAACCACTCCATCTCCTCCTCACCGCCTTCCTCATCCGTGTTGACCTGCGGGTCAAAGGGCGGATTTAGCAGCAGCAAACTGAGAACTCCTGCGCTCTCTGAAGGCGCCGAGAACGAACCTTTGAATATTTATACGAGACTTGATTTCCTCTCTTGCAGCAGCCGGTGACCTTCTGCATCACAAGCTCCCTGAATGAGACAGGAACGTTTGATGAGAGAGAAGAAACAAAAACAGATTTTTTCTCAGGCTGCTTTCACACCTGCCAGTCTCGTAATCAAATATTGCAACCAAAGTTGTGACATTTGTTTAATTTTCATCTGGAACGGTTCGCTTTCACACAGAGTCAAACTAAACCGAATGAAAAAAAAGTTCCCCTCCTCGCCTGTGGGGGCGCTGAATGACGACACTGAGCAAGATTGAGCACTTAGGAAACATCAAAAATGCGCCGAGGTTCTCTGCAGAAACTCTAAAACCAAATGAGGAAGTAATTCCATCCAACCATCCAAGCAAATTTAATAAATTGTACATTTATTAAATTTGTACAATTTAATAAATGTGACACGTTAGCTCCGTTTATCATTCTACCTTGCAAGGCAGACTGGAGTAGATCATGATAATCTTTTTCAAAATCGAAGGCAGAATCTTTTTGACTGCAGTTCCACTGAACAGGACTTACCGTCGTTCTCTTTTGTGCAGCAGATATCCCAGCAGACAGACGACCAGAACCACCAGCAGGAGGGTCAGCATTATTCCCAACGTCTGGCTGCGGCGGGCAGAATCTACGTCGCCGTCTGACGTTTGACGATCAACAGTTCTGCAGAGAATCGACCTCCGTTTGAGTGAAACCTCTGCAACCCTTGAAGGTGTGAGGTCAGGAGACGTTTACTCACATCAGCCCACAAATGGCTTCTGTGTACCACACAAACAGGTACTGGCAGTCGTCCGTCTCCCGCAGGAATTCTGGGATCCCGACGCCGACCGACGGGTTGCAGTAGAACGTGATGGTGGAGTAGACGGTTCTGTTCTCCTCGCCGTGGCACTTTGAGTCAGAGGGAACGAGAACGTCCAGGTTTCCTCCTGGAGACGCCAAGCAAAGACCTTAGACCTGACAGTTAAAGGCGTTTTACAACTTTGCTTGTTGAACTTGTTGTTTGCTTCATACATTCATCTGAAGGACCAAAATTTCCTGAAGATTTTTACCGATGTTTCATTAAATTTGTTCTGATTCCGAGCCACGGGAAGCCGTTCATCTCTTCGTGTTTGATCAAAGTGCTTCTGAAAACCTTTTTCTTCTTACTTATCGGAAACTGAAATTCTTGGCAGCTTTCACTTCTCCTGAGTTTTGACACTTCAGATTTTTGATTTGAGCCTGATCCAAAGTTGAACACCTTTATTTTAGAGAAACTTTGCAAAGCTGAGCTTTAAAGAAGCTAAGCACAATGCTAACAGGACTAGCATGTCTGCTGCTGATCCGAGTAAACGTGAACAAAAGGAGAGGAACCAGCTTTTTGCAGGTTTTGGTGTTAATCACATAAATTACCTTTAATGTAATACTTGGCCTGGTCAGAGGAGCCAATCTTGCGTCTGTAGTCTGCGTCCAGCTTCACCTGGCAGATGTTTGCACCAAGGCACTTCGGCAGGGAGTTGTTGGTGATGCCGGACAGCTGGATGTGGTAGATGTAACGGTCGCCGTTGGTTCGGATGTCACCAGACGCCTGATGTGCTCTGACACAGAAATAAATAGTTTGTTTGATGAAGAATGAAAACTGGGATTGTGGCGTTGCATGTTTGTCTTCAATATTATAAACGTTAATATGACACTGTTTGGGTTACCTGGTGTAGAGTTCTCCCAGATTGAGACTGGTTCCGGTGTCGGGAACCTTTATCATCCCATTCTCGATATGGACCTCCTCCTGCTTCACAGCGCAGGCCATGCGAGTCTCCCAGCCAATCACAAACTCACACGTTGCCATGTCAACCCTGTTCCACGCACAGAATGGAGACCGTCATGGAGGACTTCACAGCCTCGCGTTCAGATTTACACTGAATAAAGGCAAAACTTCAGACCCGGTGAGGAAATACCAGCAGAAAGAGAAACTTTATGAGGAAATGATTCAGTTTTAGTTCATAATAAACATCCAGAAAATGAAATACGAGATAAATCTTGAGCTAAAGAGAAGAGAGTTTATTTTATTATGTTCATAAACACTTTAATGCAAAGGAATAGAGGAGTGAAGGAAGGAGAAGGAAAAAGGAAAAGAGAAGACATTTTACAGAAAGGACAGGATAGAAGAGGCAGGAAACAGAATCACAAAGAAAGGAGAGAATAAGAAAATAAGTTTGTGTGAGGAAGAAAGGAGAAAATATTTTCCAGATTTTTACAGATCTGGAAACCACTGCCTGCAGCATCACATGTGGAAGCTAAGATAGCATAACTGATTTGAACAAATCAGCCAAAACAAAAATCTTTTCCTTTGGATAATCAATAAGTGTGACATGTCTAATAAACATTTAAGATCCGTGTTTGTTGTGTTTTACCTGAGGAGCGTCGGGTGACCCACAGTGGAGCCGCAGCTCAGCTCGACTACGGTTTTGGCCTTCAAACCGTTACCGCACACAGCGTCTCCGTCCGAATAGACCACGTTTATCTTTCCATCTGTGGAGGGACACAAACCTGATGAAGAGCCTTGAAATTTACAAAACAACTGGAAGACAAAACTTTAGAAAAACAGCTGAACCTGTGGTTCGAAAACTAGTTTTAAAATGTTTCTGTTGAGGGAAAATATTTCCTGTTCAGGTTTGATTTGTACGTTTCCTACCAGTGTAGCTCATTTTCTGGGTGTAAGCCCAACCCAGGGTCTCGGTCTGTCCGGACTTGGAGTGTCGACACACCGTCGCCCCCGTTGGACAGCTGGTCAACCCACCATGGATTCCCTGACACAGGTTGAAGTAATACCTGTGGGAAGGGATCCACATTTATAGCGTCAAGGTTTTAATTTCGCCGAAGGGTTTCTCCTTCCTCTTAATTATACTCTTCTTTAATTAACGTCTCTCCAATAAATCTATTAAAGTTTCTAATTGTAATGTGACAAAATGTGAAACAGTCGGAGTGGTGTGAACATTTTTCCAAATGAACTGGACCCCATCAGTGAGCCATTAAGTTCTGCTTCAATCACTCATCGGTTTGAAGCAGAAATGTTATAGCGGGCCATCGCCTAAACTAGGGGTCACATGAAGGTCAAGAACGTTCTCCAACACTTAAAAAGATGATAAGAAATGATAAACTTACGAATATCCTTGGCTGGTGAACTTCCACGGCTTGGTGCGGGACGACATGGATCGCAGATCGAACGTATGATGCTGGCTCACCAGTTTGCACTCCATCTTTGTTGGAGGGCAGACGGCGCTGGTTTTCCACTCGAACATGGCCAGGCAGCCGGCGGTCTCGGACAGCAGCGCCGGGGTGCCGTGGCCCACAAAGTGCTCGCAGGTGAAGAGGATGGACGACTGATGCTTCGCAGTAGTTGGAACTGAAAGAAAAAATGGAGGAGAATTTTACATTTGAGTCATGGCGTCTTGGAAAAAAACAGAAGTCTGAACTTGGACTAGGCCGCTCTGATACGATCCCACTGTTCCTCTGAGTATTTCACAGAAATAACTGCAAAGCAAAGTTTTATTTATTTATCTTATTTAGATAATCTCAAGTTGAAGGAGCTGAATACATTTGGATTTGCATGTAAAAATCTAATTGAAATGTTTTCTTTCCACTTCATGTTGAACAAGGTGCAAAGATTTTAAATGCTTTTTCTAAAGTTTTGTTAATTAGATCACATTTACAGATGTGGAATCGTTTTCACTTCACCTGGTTCAAATTTTGTTAAAAATTTAATTTAGGAAATCTATTAAATAGCAGATTATATGATTTAAAAATCTTTTAAATGTTATTTTCTTGCAGTGTTAAACACATCCGGACCTTTTCGGAGTTCAGGAGTGAAAAACTCACCTTCGTTGCAGAATCCCCACTTCTGGTCCTTGTCGTAGTTGGAAGTTGTGGCACACCACTTCCTGCCATCGGTCCTTCCGTCTTTTGTGCATTCGCTGTACGACTTGCTCATGAAGGTGAACGGGAACACGCACGTCTCGTTGTTGGTGGTCACTAAAAGACAAAAGCTTCTTCTTTAACTGGTTTCTGGCATTTTGATCAGCAGGAAGGAGACAAATGTTTCTGCTGCAGTAATGTTCAGCCTGCTGCAGTTAAAAGCAGTTTTAACACTTTTCATACAGTGAAATTCAAGCATTTCTAAAGCATTTTCAACATAAGTTGTCAAACTTTTCCAGCACTGCAGTTTGGAGATAAAAAAAGAACTGAGCTAAAAAAAGAGACAATTTTAATTTGCTAAAACTCACCAATTTATTACCGTTAATAATAATAATGTCTTATGACAGTTTTCTACATTCTATGATTTATGTTTTGTGAAGACAAAAGCATCTTCCTACTGGCTGGGCAGGGATCTCCTCCACCGTAGTGCATCAGCACCGCCTGGTCTCCGTGTTTGAAGTCCATCTTCATGGCTTTGCTGTTGCCGTACGATGACGCGGGCATCGTTGAACCAGAACCCGGAACCAGGCAGACCGCGCTCTGCTTGCAGCTTTTCTCTGCCACCGAGCCGCAGACGTTGATGTGATACGTCCCGGAGGACCCGCTCACCTGCAGAACCGCAGACAAAGGTCTTTATTTCCGAATCCAGACAGACTGGAACCGGAACAGGAAGCCGCCGATCCTCACCTGGACTTCGCCGGAAAGAGATTGGAGATCAAACGTGAAATCCAGCTGTGAGTCTTTGAGTTGGCAGCCGCTGGTTTGAGTCGCATCTGGGCAGACGATGGGAGTCGCCCACTCAAACAGGTAGACGCAGCCCTGCAGCCTCAGCATCTTTGGGGAACCCTGGAGGAAAATATCCAAAGATTAAAGACGGGGAGGCAGGATGGGATTATTTCTGATGAGGCGGCAGACTGACCAGCTCCAGGCCTGTCTTGCAGGTAAAGATGATGGTTGAACTGTAGTTCTGATGAGGATTTGCTGCACACTGGGTCGAGCTTTGGTAGGTGATGAACACTTCCCCGGTTATGTTGTTCATCTGTGGGCCAGAGGTCGAACGGCCGATATCCTGCAACAGACAGAATTACAGAAAATTAAAACAAACACAGAATGAGACAGAGATAAACTTTAAAATGTCTCATTAACCCCCTAAATTCAGCTGCATTTCTGTTTTTAACTCTAGTTAACGCTTAGAAGAAAAATCTGGGCCTGTTGAGTCATGATGCGTCGTTTAAACTCTTATTTCTGACCATTTTTATTTTAATGTCGTGATTTTTTTTTTCCCAAGTTAAATAATAATGTGAATACAGAAATCAAGGTTGCTTTATCTGTGCACTGCCTCTTTACAGAGCTGAAAGATTTCTATCAATAAAGTCCATCAATAATTATTAGTGACAGAAGTTGTGTTGATGATGGCTGCTCTGCTTACTTTGGTATAAAAACCAGAATGTGTGCTGGATTTCTCACCACAGGTGGTCCGTTAACGGGGTCCACGCAGACTGCAGCACCAGGTGGGCAGGTGACGTTGGGGACGGGATTCAAAGGCTCGCAGAGGTTGAGGTAAAAGTCGGGAGAGTCGTCTTGGTCCACTGCATCGTCTGATTGGACAGGAACGGAGAAGAAGACGGAGTTAAAGAGGCAAATAAATGAGTTAAATAGCAGGAAGAGCTGAGCCCACCCACCTGTAGCGGAATAGTATCCAGTGCGGTGAATGAGAGGAGACAGGTCTATTATAGAAGAGCCGTTGTGGACCGAACAGGTCACCTAATGATTTAAATAAATCATATAAAAAGAATTAAAATGAGAACGCCTTCAGGCCCATTTCACAGCACAACTGCATCGAACAAAACGCGATGAGTCTTCATCACTTGGTCTCAAGTAGCCTTATTTTTTGAAGGACAAATTCATTTTCAGAGCCTTAAGAATGCAATTTATTTGTTGTTTTGTTTGTTTATTTTGGAGATTTAAAATGCCTTCCAGTTCCAATGTCGAATGTTTGCTAGAAATGAAAGTTCACTGAGCTTTGAGAATGAATGTTGAACATTACCACATATTATTTGAAAACTGTCTCAAAACAACAATGTTATCTCTTAACACAATAACAAATGCTACAATTTAGCATCCAGAAAAACCTGAACCACAAAAGACGTACAGTTTGTTCACAAGCCAGCGCTGTGTGGACGGAGAAGAAGTGTGTGCAGGTCTCAGCGTTTGTGTTGATGAAGACCGGCTCCTCTGAGGTGGAGCTCATGTGGGAAGGCCTGAATAATCACATAAAGAGGGGAAAAATAAACGTTAATGGTTGTTACCAAGACCGAATCACACTCTTTATACACGTTTTATTTAATATGCATGCTGTCGAGATTAAAAAAAAGTCTCCAGATCCCAGAGAAACAGGAAGTCACAGCTACAACCTGAAATTATCCCAAAGAGAAATTAGATATATTTGTGACGCATCGTCCAACCATCGTCAAAAAGTCTTTTTGAATTGTGATGCTGCTGCAGTAGCAGTCAGTGTTGCAGCGTATTCGAAGAAGCCTCTGACCGAAGACTGTTGCTGTATGATAATCTCATACATGTCACGACCTGCTAACAGCTCAATATCCAGACAATTCACCTCATTTGCTTTTGCTGCTCCTTTCAGTTTGGCTCTATGGATAAAAAGATGGACTAAAACAATTAATCGGTTTAATCTTAATTAACTGCCAACTAATTTAGTAATTAGTTAAACCATTAATTGGAGTAAGCAGATTCAAAATAGGACAATTTGCTGAAAAAATCCAACATATTCAGAGCAGCCAAAACTGATCAAAATAAATATACAATTTGTCTGTAAACATGTTTTTTCAGTTTCACCCAGTTCAGAAAAGTTATTGCATTTTAAGCACCAAAGTGTTGACCAAATTTTCATCTTTTAACATTTTTCTTTTATCGTTTAAAAAAGGATTAAGCGCCTACAGACATTAATTTAAATGGCATCCTCTACAGCCATTTAATGACAGATTAACCGATTATTATTTTTAGTTGCAGCTCTAATTAAGACAGATAATCTACTGAAATAATGATAACTTAAGGAGTTCAGAGCAGCAGGAAGAATACCTGCAGATGAAATTGATGACGGTCTTGTGTTTCAGGCTGGAGTTTGCAGAGCAGGGACTTCCTCCTTCATACGTCAGCTCCAACACGTGATCTCTGTACGTCAGCTTGGTGCTTGCGCCACCGCCGCTGACGGCCGTCTTTCCCTCCTTAATGCAGACGGCTGCACAGACAAACTCAGATCAACACATCCTCGCATAAAACATTTACATTTTCACCCTGTTTAAACATCCCCAAGCACTCCAGCGGTTATAATAAACTACTTTCATGTGCTGCAGGTTTGTGTTTCTAGTTGAAGAGTGGTAATAATTTCAGAGGGTTTTGGTATATTTGGACGCAGTGATGACGCAGAAACTCTGCAAACGGTCACCAGGTGAGACCTGCAGGACATATTTTAATTGTACACTAGCTGAGGCTGGAAACCTCTGAGCACAGGAGACGGGGTTGTTCAATAAATAACATCATTTCTTTCCTTTCTTGTTAAAAATTAAGTAATTTCTGTCTCTCTGGCCGTTTAAGTGTTCAGTTTGGCTTCCAGGGGAAAGGAAGGAGAAACATACCGGTTCCTGCGCCGCATCCAGAGTTCGTCACTTCTCCACAGATGTTCAAGCGAAACACTTTCTGCGGTTGCTTGTGACCGTAGACGACGTAATCTTCAGATTTCTTCAATGGATTCAGGTCAAATAAGTGACCTGGAGGAGGCAGAAATAATCAACATGGGAAAAATGAGATGATCAAATCTAAAACAAGAGCATCGTTGAAGTGAAATTCTTTTGAAACTCCGATAGTATGAACAAACTGACCCATTTATTTTCTGCTCATTTTGATAACAATGACTTGCAGCCGATGAAAATTTAGAGATTATCTAAGAATAATAATAAAAAAAAAAGATGATATTTAACATAAAACGTCTGCCTGTGTGCTGTACAGCACATAAGGGCAAGAGGCGACTTTTGCATAAATTACTGCAGCAATGCAGTTTGGTATGGAGGCTGTCTGAGTTTATCTAATAAAGCAACGTCTGCTTAGCGGAAATGTTGGGTCTGGCTTTTATTCTAACTCTTAACAGATTCAGAAATCTCATTCAAACTGTTAAAAATGCAATTTTGTGTTTCCTTCCACTTAACTTTCCCATTAATGTGCATGGGTGTGGCACTCTGAACAGTCAGCTCCCATACCAATGATCTTTTGGGGCTTAAAGAATTTAATTTACCATTTAACTGGTATTATGAAAATACATTTGCTCAACTGCTGCACCTATCAGACTAAGTGAGTCTTGAGTTTTCATTGGATGGCCCATCATTTCAAGAATGACCTGTAGCAGGGTTGGTAACTCTGCAGTCGTTGTGTTGGCTGGTGTTCAGAGGGCAGGCGGCAGCCGTCTGCCACAGGAAGGAGTAAACGCAACCCTCCAACGCCAAGATCAGGATGGGTCTGGAGTCCTGAGAGGGAAACAAGAGTAGCGCAACATTTAAAAAAAAACAAAACAACAACAGCTGAGTATTTTGTTGGCAAAACCACTGGATGAATCAGGGCTGCAACTAATGATTAGTTTAGTAATCGATTATTCTAACGATTAATCAATTTGGCACCTTAAGCAATTTTTCATTTAACCATTTGATATTCGATTAATCCCAATTTATGCAATTAATCCCAATTTATGCAATTAATCCCAATTTATGCGAGTAAACGTTTCAGCCATAGAAAAGATTCTGATGAATTTGCACGCATTAATCCTGATGTGTATAACATTAAAAATTCAGCATTACTTGGGGAACAAGTACGTTGAGTGGAGTCCTTCGTAGCTTCTGTAGCCGTTAATCCCAAACAGATGCGATTATTATTTAATCTGAGAAATGCCAGAGGTGTGTAGTCTCTCACCACTTTGTCTTTGTCGCACTGGAGGCGGATGATGCTGCTCCGGTTGTTGCTGCCATCCGGACAGCGATGGCCACCGGTGTACTGCAGCGTCAGGATGCCTTTGTCCAGCTCAGGACCGGACGTCAGCTGCCCCAGACTCAGATAGTCGTTCCCGTCCTTCAAGCAGGACGCTGCGCTGGACGGACACTTCCACGAGCCTGCAGGGCGACGCGCAAATGCTCAATGTTTGACTCCTGGGTGTTGAGTGAATGTGGAATGCTTTCAGATTCACACGGACCTCCCTGCTGCACCAGCGACCTGCAGACGTTGATGTAATAAATTTTCCTTGGGTCTTCAGTCGAGTCGTCCACCTCCCAGTTCTTAGAGTCCAAAGCCAGAGGTGAAAGGTCGTAGGAGTGGCCCTGACCGTCGCTGAGGATAAAATGAGACAAAAAGATGGAAAATTTAACGTTTTTGGCTTTAAGTCAGTTACTTATTTTGGCTTCAAGACAAAGTTTGTTTTTTTTCCTCAAAAAATTAATTCTTGAAAAACTTGCTGTTTAAGTCAAGGAAAGAAAAAAAAGTGAAAATTTTTCAAGCTCAAACCTGAAGTTGGACAATCTAACTTAAAAAAAACAAAAAAAACAAACTTTTTAAATCCGTTTGAAATAATTAAATCAATAACTAAATAAATACCCCCGTCCCCAAATGATCAATTTTACATTTCTAAATTTTGTTTATTTTTTATATTAACTTTATTTTTAAACTAAAATAATTTTAAAAATATTTCCTTATTTAAATTAATGAAAACTTTTTCCCCAAAAAGTTTTTTTGTAATTTTCAGATTAAGTTTTTTTTTTAGGACCAACATGAAGAAAATTTATTTCATCTGTTTGCAAAGAGTGATAATCTTTTACAGTCCTCTTTTCAGTTCGTTATGTTACTGCACTGCCAGTTTTTCACCTACTCATGATTAAAAATATGCCTCCCTCCCAGTTGTGTTCAATTGTAACAGCGAAAAGGGAAAAATAATCCTATTTTAGTCACAGTCCAGCTGATTTATGCCCCCTAGTGGACATTCCTGTCATTTCAGATTATTCCAACTCCAGTCCTGTAGGATTTCATCACCAGGTGCACAGAGAGGAGGCAGAATGTGTTTTATGCATGTTTACTTGTAGGAGCAGCTGGTGGTTTTGACTGGGATGCACGCCAGCGCAGTGGGCCAGTTGAACAGGTAGGTGCAATCCGGAGTCTCCTTCATGAACTCTGGAACTCCCTGGAGACGGAAAATCCCAAACACACATTTTTAAGTACTTAAAACAAAAATGTAACAATCATAAATGAATCCTAGCATCATTAGACAGAATAAATATTAGAGCTGCAAATAATTACTTTAGTGACCGAGTATTCTGACAATGAATTAACTAATCGGCTAAAAACCTTGGTCACACATTACTTATTTAACTACTTAAGTCTTTTTTATGCAATATTGGAAATTCATTAAAAGGTACAAAGAAATATTTATAAGGAATATAAGGAAATTAAGATTTTATTTTATTACTAAAATGGAGTAAGAGGTAAAAAAAAATCAACTGTTTCTGCTTGACTTAACATCGATACAGTGTAGGGCTGGTCTGTTTATCATTTAAATTAATCAATTAATAATTGGATAGATAAAGATTTTTTTATTATTTACAGAATTTGAACCAGATAAAGCTAAAACTATGAGACCTAGGGAGTTCAGGGTAGAACATTTTTATATGCAAAATGTTTTGTTTTTATCTTAACTGCAAAATTGTTTTTTTTTGTACTTTGTATTAATTGCTGTGTGTCGTTATTTCAGCAAACATCATTTTTAACTGGAATTGCTACATCCCAGTTAACAATTAATCAATTACTGAATTAGCTGATGATTAATCAGATTAATCGTTTTCGTCTAAAATGAGGCACAATGTTCCCACAACTGGCGACACCTACTGGATGCTTGTCAGGGTTGCAGGAGAAGCTGATGACTGTGGATCTATTATAGATTTTATGGCAGACGTCCCCACTGGTGTAGTTCAGGAGGATCTGATCCCCGACAAAACTCAATTTCTGATTGGACAGTCCTACAGAACCAAACACAAGAGGTTAGAGAAAAAAACACTATAAACACAAACAGGAAAGAACTGGAATACATTAACACGTCCTTACCAGCGATCTTGTGAGTGTCTCCAGCTGCCTGGCAGGATGACACTCCGTCTTTGGCGGGGCAGACATCTTTCTGCAGTGGGCTGCAAACCGACAGGTGGTAAACGTACTTGCCACTAGTGACGGCAAAGTCTCTGTCTTTAAGGGAGCTGAAGTCAAACTCATAGCCACTCTTGGTGTCACGAACTCGACAGTTATCCCCTGCAAAGAAAAGACGATTTTTGATTCAAGTTTTGTAAATCCTTTCGATTGAAAACATGTGAATGTTCTAAGTTAAACCTGGTTTTACCTTGAACCTTCCTGATGGGGCAGGCCTCTGATGTCCTCCAGCGGAAGATGTATTCACAGTCTTCTTGACGGTCAAACACAGGGGAGCCCTGAAAATAAACAGCCGTGCATCAAGACAAAGCTACTTGGTCGGTTTTGGTTAGTTTTCTACAGAGGTATGCGCCAATTCATTCAACAGAATTTGCTCAAATTAAAGATGCTGAATTGAATTTTCCAGGGAGAAAAAATGCAAAAATTGCTGCTAAAATAGGCCCACGTCTATTCACAGATTCCACTAACTGTATATTTTTTTGTGGACCCTCTCACTAAGATCCTTCAGACTAGCCAGAAGCAATTAGCAAACATCTGGTGGAACTAAACATCAGTTGAGATTATTATAGAAACTACTGCTCAGTGAAATGCTGAGAAGAACATTAAAGGGTTAGTAGAGGAGCCATATTGTTATGACTTCCTGAAGGCAGAGTTTCAGAAAGAGCAGGAGTTTTTAAAGAGACAGTACTGTATTTCCACTCTCGTTGAAGCTGGAAAGACTCACCGGACTGTCGTCACACTGCAGGATGATGCGCGTTGAGAAAGTGGACGAACTGTCACACTTGTCTCCGTTCTGGTACACGACGCTGATGGAGCCGTCCTCCGCCACCTGCGGGCTGGACTGCATGTATCCCAGGTTGAAACCTTTCCCACCAATCACAGCGCAAGCTCCGAGAGGACCCACTGAGGAGGAGGTTTACGAGAAAAGGTTTGAAATCAAAGGCTAAAATGGAAAAACGGAGAGAAGCAGAATGTTCTGCCGTCCTAACCTGGACATTTGTCTATCATCGGGAGCGGCTTGCAGACGTTTATGTAGAATCTGCGCGACTGGCCGGCGTCCATTGGGATCCACGGAGCGTCGTCTTCATCTCGGGCCAGGTGGCTCAGATCATACTCATTTCCACGGGAATCTGAAAAACAATCTAGATTACTTTATGGCCACAACAATTCATCAAATTAATCAATTATTGAAAGCATTGTCATCTAGTTTAGCAATCGATTAATTGGAGCAGCCATTTCAGAACTGAGCCAAGAAACCAGTAAAGAATAAGGTGTGTCGGTGTTCCTACCAGCGATGGTGCAGTCAACAGCAGCAGGAACGCAGGCCAGCGCAGTGGAGAACTCAAACAGGACGTTATGAACCACATGGGTGGATAAAGAACTCATTTCCTCATGAACCTGCGTTATCGAGCCCGGGTGAGAGTTTGGGTCGCACACAAAGTTAACGATGAACGTGTCTCTGCTTCCTGGAGAAACATGGCAACGTCACAAGAAAAGAAAAAAACTAATAAGAAATGTGGAAAAACATTTAATATTTTAAGAAACTCCATGATTTGCAGTGTTAAAATGTTTCCCAATATTTCCCAGGCCTCCTGTTCGACTACAAACAGGAAACCAACCAATCACAGGGCAGCAGTTTTTCTGCTGTTCGATGTCTTGATGCTTCCTTAGCAATGAGAATTTATCCTCAACCGTCTTACCTGACGAAATAAAGTTTAAAAAAACAATTTTATAAAAAAAAAATATATTGCATTTTGCTCTCTAGATGTGGTGAAATTGACTTAAGATTTAAATAACTATAAATTTTCCATCATTGTTTGCTGATTTGAGTAAACGACAACTGAAATAATTTGTGAAATTAAAAATAAAATCCAGTTTTCAATCAGTTACTGTTATTTTACATTTATTGTTAAATAAAATGTGTTTTCAGTACCTGTTTGCCCATCCGGCTGCCCCCTGTATGTCAGCTGTAGTTCGCCGTTAGTGGAGTATTTCAGCGTCTTCTGCACCCCCACTGGGGATACCGGCTGCCCGTCCTCCAGCTCACAGCCACCCACCCCAGAGCCACATCCCGGGGCGTCTGCGCAGATGTTCAGCTGCAGGCAGGAGGCATCACTTCTGTTTAACTGAACTGAAACTCCTGGATACATCTCATAATAAAAGCAGTGTAGTTTGCTTTGTTACGTTTAAATGAGGGAACACAAAATGAGAAAAAAATAAAATAAAATATTGGATTTTCTGTTATCAAATGAAATCCTGGATTTTTAAAAAATGATCTAGAAGATCTTGCACTGTGACTAATCTTAAATGAAACATCAGAAGCTGCGTTTTCACTACAAATACACTCAAAACTTTGTCAATATCAGACTAATGCAAAAAAGAAAAATTCTCCAATTGATGTGTTTTCATTAAATAAGAAATGAAACTAAAATCACACATGAATAAGTTATTAAAAACATATGGCGCCATGTCAAATTGAGCAACAGAAACATTGCTAGTTTCAGCAGTCAGAGTTTTACCAGGAAGTCTTTGCCGTTAGCAGTTTTCCGGTATCCGTCCTTAGAGGCCAAAAGCTGGAGGTTGTACTTGAAGTTGGAGTCAGGGTCCACAATCGCACAAGTCTGAAAAATACCAGCAACATTTTACTTTCAAGTAAACAGGTGATCTTTGCTGCAGGTGTAAAAATGAGGAGGATGTGGGAAAACATACGTTGTTCTCAACGGTCTGGATAGCGCAGGCTGCTTTGGTCTCCCAGATAAAGATGGCAGTGCAGTTCTGGTTTAACGCAAACTGCGGCGACTTGACCTTCAGGGTGAGCAGCAGAAACAGAATCACATCCAGCTTCATGGAGAACATCCACAGGTTGGTTTGGTGACGGACTGGACTTACTATGGCTCCTCTGTGGCAGACCAGGTGGATGAGCGTTGTGTAGGACAGTTTCTGACCGTCCGACATGCAGACAGAACCGTCTGTGAACTCCAGCAGCAGACGGTCCCGGGCCTCGATGATCGGCCCTTTCTTGGACTTCCCCATGCTGCTGACGGACACCACTTCCTTTGGCGAGCCCTGAAGGCGAAACACGAGGCCACTTAAACTTCCTCTGGAGTGACAAAAGCCTACGATGCTCATCTGCCGCGGGAAAACTTGCACTAATGCATCAGAAGCAGAGCTAATGCTTTAACACTTTTACTGACTTTAGAAACATTTAACTTATTTTAGCGCACTTTGCCTCCCCCAAATGAATTTTTCCAGTTATTTCTAAAACTCTAATTTACTTAAAATTAAATTGCTGCTTGAGGGTTGTCGTCTTCCAAAGACAAACATAATCCGAGCTGAAATTAGCGCTTTAGCACTAGCCTATGCTAAATCATTCATTGTTAGGATTATTTTTAGTATTTTCTCCAATTTTTATTAATATGAAAGAATTTGATTAAATTAGTGACTGTGCAGTTTAGCGACACAAATCATGTGACTGAAAGCATATTACAAATTGGAATGTTTTTCAATTGCATGCCACACAGTTACCTAAAAAAAAAGTACTGAATGGTGCTTATGAACACTTATTACTGTACTATCACAAAATATTGTAGTAAAACTCCCAAGTTTTACTAATATCTGGTGAAGAAAAAGGTGAATTCAGACCTTTTCTGTGATGTACTTCATCTGGCAGACCGATGCGTCGTGGTCACATCCTGGAACGGGGACGACTGGCTGACAGACGTTGATGTAATACTTCTTCTGATTGGAGACGTCGGTCATATCCATCGCCACCCAGTTGTTAGCTGAGGTAGACCGCGACAAACTGGAGGCAGAAGAAGAAGCAGCAATTAGGTAGTTGAGGAGGACAAATCGGTACACTGCAAAAACATAATATCGATCTAGTTACTAGTGCAAATATCTTATTACACTTGAAATAAGACAAAACTAACTTGTAAGTAATGATTCAGTGAAATTTAAGAGCTTGTTTTAAGTCGATAATTATTTAATATTGATAAAAAAAAAAAGTTCTTGTTCGACCAGCAGATTATTTAACTTATAACGAGATATTTTTCCAATTTTATCTCATTTCAAGTGTGCTAAAAATTTTGAAACTAGAGCAGAAATACTTGGTAAGATTTTGTATTTTTGCAGTGATTGTTTTAGATTCATTTTAAATTCAAGCAACAAACTAAACACATATTTTTAAACAGTTACGCAATGAAATCAAATCAGATTCAGATGCAGAATGGCTGTTTATTTTTCACTTTTATTTGCAAAATATGAAGAAATGTAAAGTGTATGTTTATATTTATGTTGTTCTGTTTATTTACTTTAAATATTTATATCTCAGTTTCAGCTTAGAGTTTATTAGAAGTTTATTGATCTTTGAGATTGTGTTCTTCCTTTATTTTACTGTTGTTGCCATTATATTACTTGAAAATGGAATAAACGACAATATTATTGTTCATCGCAATAAATTCTGGGACAATTTATCTTCTAGCAAAATGTGCTACCATGACAGACCTTTGCTAGACAAAATCATCATCAGGGAAAGCATCAAACTTTCTTTTTAAGGGGAAAAGAAAGAAAAAAATCTGCTCCACTAGCAGCTGTAAACAGTGTCTTCGTTCCCTTAATAAAGTCCTAAAGAAAAAACCCAACAAATGTGATGATTTCATCAAAGTGCTGAATTAACGCTGTAATTAATGCCAACTTTACACTGAAAAACTAAAGCATTACCTGGATAGGTCATACTGGTCCAGTGTGATGGGATCCGTCACCAAACACTCGTGAGGCCGCTGAGGACAGGCGTAGGATGTGTACCAGCGGAAGTTATAGGTGTAGTTATCTTCCACCTGCATTCATAAGGTATGAATCAACAACATGCGGAAAGAGTTTGAAGGCTGTCGGAAGAAGGAGGAATTTTACCTGGAACTCTGGGCTTCCTGCTCCAGCCTCGGGATCGCACAGGAAGGAGATGAGGGTGGATCTGAGGGTGTGGTTCGCATTGTTGTACTGGGAGCCTTTGCTGTAGGTCAGCTGGATCAGACCGTCGTAGTAGGACAGGCGGGAGTTCGCCTCCCCGAGACTCCAGGAGCTGAAAGCAGGAGCAGATGGGAGTTAATCCTGTAGGTCTGGATTGAGTGCAGAGATTTGGAGGCGAAGGTTCACCTCTTTTCCACTTGGCACGCTCCGGCCTTCTCAGGACACGCGGCAGCTTTGACCGGACCGCAGACGTTGATGTAGTAGTCGTAGCCGCCGCTGGTCACGTTGTAGTAGCCGCCGTTGGGTTTGGTGAGAGGAGACAAGTCGAAGGAGAAACCTGTGGATGCAGTTAGAGAGAGGAGGATTAAAACTGGAGGAGGAAGATAGGAAACTCGAACCAGGTCAGGGTTTATTAGTATAGAATGAGAGAAAGTGAAATCTCCAACCGATAATGTCCAGACTAAAGAAATCTACATAAATTTACATTTTTAATAGTACAGATTGCAAAGTATCTTTTCTTAATCTTTTTTCTTTTTGCATATTGATGCTTTTTTAAGTGAGCAAATAAAATGAAAATGAAATGAAGTGTGTATAAATGTAAATAATTCTCCCTGCGGAAACTGAAATAATTCACATCATTTTTAAGCATATTTGAACAATATTGACATTCTGAGTTGAATGGTGCATCATCACCAGTAGGTGGCGGTAATCCACACCAAAATAGCTTCTTCTTGAGTTAAGAAACGCAAGACGATAATGACGTTGCATCAAAGTGCTTGTTATGTGACACAGCAAACTGGCTGGGGGATCCAATCAATTCACAAGGTTTCCAAATGGATATTTCATTGAAAAAACTTTTCGCTGCCACAGACGACGCAACATTTTTGCCCTCCTCTTGTTTAACTTTTTGGATTATAAATAAGCAGCTAATAAATGATGCCGTTATCTAAAATGTCGAGAATTGACCTAAAATTCCTGGACTCTTTTCAACTTAAAAGGTAACTGGTTGAAGAGTCTAAATTATTAAAAGAAAAAAAAAACCCAACAATACAAAAATCCCTCTTAGATCATTTTTGATTTCCAATGAAGGTGATTGAGAAAACAAAGGAAACCACAAAAAGCTAAATATGTTTTTTTTTCTCATGTTGGGGAAGTTTAGCATGAAGTGTTGGAGTCTTGTGTTGGTGTCGTACCAGCCTGGGGGTCCTCCACCGTGCAGTCGTGTCCTTCGGTTCTGGAGAGGACGCAGGCAGCAGCGGTGTACCACTCCACCTCATAAAGACATTTATCAGGGGAAACGCTGCGAAGCATGGGAGGGCTCACCAGATGGCCTGCAGAACATGCAGGGAGGAGGAGAAAGAAGGTTATCGAATTTAAAAAAGATACATAAACATCACAGAGAATATGGCAGTGAAATTCTGTTGCTTATTTCACCTGGTTTGCATTTGAGAGTCAGTATAGTTTGGGTCGTCTTCCTGTTTTCACAAGTCGTCCCTTCAGTGTACGTCAGTCTGATGTCACTTCCCTGTTTAGTTATCCGGGGAGGAGAGAGGAAGCTGCCCAGGTTGGTGGTTTTATTATTTTTATCTGAATCAGAAAAAAACAAAGAAATCATTAAATAAATTACCCGTCATATTCAGTATAAATCAGAGTGATATTGTGCAAAAACACGATATTTTACAGACTATCTAGTTTCTAGTGCAAATAAGTCAAAACTAACTTAAAAGTAACTTTTCAGCAAGACATAGGAGCTTGTTTGAAGTCAATAATTCCTTAATATTGATGAAAACTTTCCAGTTCACTGGCAGATCATTTCACTCATGACATGGGAACTATTATTTTCCAGGCATCTAGTGATCTTTCATATCGCAATCAAGTTGCCTAAAAATACTGCATCAAATGTGACTTAAGACATTTGACTCCATAGTTTAACGCCTTGAAATTGGGCTTCTGTCTCTTTAAAACTCCTGCCCTTTCTGAAACTCCGCCTTCAGGAAGTCATCACAACAATGGCTCGTCCATTAACCCTTTAGCAACATTTTTACCAGCTTTGCTCCGAGAAGTAGCTCCTGTAATGAGCTCAGCAGTTGTGTAGTCGCTAATTACTGCTGGCTAGTCTGAAGGAGCTGAGTGAGGAAGTGATGCTCTGTGAGGTGAAAGCTGGGAAACAGCAGCTTGGAGGAGCTGTGTCTGGAAGCCGGGGCGAAGTCCACACAGGTGTTTTGCATAGCTGAATGGTTGCCATGGAGACTGAAGGATTTTTCAAACATGCATGAAATAATCAAGGCAACACACCAGGTTTGTTTATGATGAGGGAATAACATTATAACCTCAGAAGAGTCGATTTTACATAATATTGCCACTTTGAAACAAGTTCTCTTATGTTGCTGAAAAGTTACCTGTGATGTACAGAGATATTTACAGTAGAAACCAAAATCAGTTGGAAAGATTTTGTGTTTTTGCAGTGTTTAGGATTCCTGTGGACGTCTTACCCACAGCGCAGAACGAGGCGTCATCCGGGCAGCTGGCAGCTCCTCCTCTCCGCAGGACTTTGTGGCAGATGTTCAGGAAGTAACGCGTGTCTGGTTTGGTGGCTCGGCCGTCCACCACCACCCAGTTCTCACCGTCCTTCGACTCTGAAGCAGAACAGAGTAAAAGACAAAAGATCAAGACAAACTTTAATGATTCCAGGTTCTTTTCAATTCAGAACTATGAAGTGAGAAATTAATTTTTTTTCCAATCAATGGACTTCCATAATTGTGAGTGATGTCAGCGTGCCCAGAGCGGCCATCTTGTTTGGACTTTGAATTTAAGTCAACTCTATGATGGAATATTAGGGACAAACTACAACCTTGTGGAATATGGTCTCTACTGTTTGGAAACTGAAATTGAGCTGTTAGCATGTTAGCATGGGGCGGTCGTACGGCAACAGTTTTCAGTCAGAGGCTTCTTCAGATTTGTTGCAGCACTGACTGCTAGAGGATCAAAATCCGCAGAAATACTTGGATGACATCAACTGAAGTTATGTTAAAATAGCTCAATTTAGAGTGAAAAGGATTCAGTGGAAGGATTAATTGAGCAAAAATAATTACAGGTCAGATTAATCAGAAGCGGATTTAAATAAGATGTGAGGAAGAACTCACCGGGATATTTCGTAAGGCGTGACAGGTCGTAGTGTTTGCTGCCGTCTCTGACCTGACACAGCAGGTCCTCCTTCTCCTTGACGCAGGCAAACGCCGTGTCCCAGTTAAAGTAATACGTACAGTCCGTCTCCCCGGCGAAAACCGGACTGCCATGTCCGCCGTTTGCTGCAAAACACAAAGAGGAAAATAAATAAGATCACCTGATGACCTTATTTGCCTTTTACCTTTAAACTGTACCTTGTTTTCTGATGCCGATCAATCAGTTTTAACACTTAAACATAGTAAGTGCTCAAGAAATGTGATTATGTTACAGAAATGTACAAAAATGTCCAACTCACATGCACTTTTGTTGCATTGGAAGTTAATGATGGTCATCCTCTGGAAGCCAGAGGAACATTTATCTCCGCCTGGATAAATCAGACTGAGGTCTCCATCTGAGTATCTACAGAGGAGAAAATGACAGTTCAATGAATATTAATTAGGAACAAAACATTTAGATTCTGCAGATTCATTAAAGATCTTGCATCTTTTTATTTTCACACAAATCCAATTCTCAGGTTTTTTCAAATTCAGGCCAAAGTTTCCTTTTAATTTATGGATCTGAGGCAACATCATCAGATTATGGCAAGTTTTCAGAAATACTTTGAAAAGTAAACCTGAAGTTATCAAAGGAACAAATAGACATTTTATCACTTATAATTTAAGCTGAGCAGTAAATCAATATTAGGAAAAATGTGAAGGGAAAATTTGTTTAAAATGTTTTTTAAAATGAGACATTTTATTTTTAAGCCATATTGTCCACTTATGGTCAATAACCTAGACAATAATATCAATAAAGTTTACATTTATAGCACATTTCAAGTCAGTTCAAAGAATTTTACATCATAAAAACATAAAATCATCTTAAACCTGCCAGTAATTGTATTTTATCAAATAATGGTTCTCTGTAGAAAACTTCAACATTTAATCAAATATGAAACATTAAGCGTCACATTATGATTAAATAAGTTGAGATTAGATCAATTTTTGATTACATCTAAATTACCGTAACGTCTGGTTCTTGAATCTTCCTGCCACCTTTGGGGCGGTTCCGGACTTCTTGACCTGGCAGGACGAGGTCAAAGGGTCGTTGCCACACTCGTCATTGGAGACGCTCCCACACACGTTCAGGTAATACAGGTAGCTCTCAGAGCCTTCACCGGACGGAGACGGGATGAAGTAGGGCCTGTCTGTGGCTGAACGCACAAAAATAACAGCATGTCTGAGTAAAACTCATAAAAAAGATGATCTGACTGGATTTATATTGGTATTAAAATACAAATGTATACATGTCTGTTTGAAAACTACATCAAAATAATAATTTTTATGAGCTGAAATGATTTAAATTTTCTTTTCCGCCGTTTTTTTTTTTTCAGAAAAATTTTGAAGTCTTTTTTGAAACTTTTTAATGTTCGAAAACATTCAAATAAATCCATTTCCATTTTTAGTTATTTTATCCTGGGTTTGAAATTCAGACATTTTTAATGAAACTCTTTCTAAACACGTGAACCTATCACATAAAAACTAAGTTACCAGCTGAATTAATCACCTTCTAGTTTTAATCTTAAATTAATGGATTTTAGATACATTTTGCTCACTGTTAATCAGTGAAATTGAATAAATGACACAAAAACAGGAAGCTTAATAAAAATCTCATTTTAATGAGAATTTAAAGATTGTTTTGAGCCAAAAGCTACAATAAATGGTCTGTGTTTGATTTTCTCAACTGAGAAAAACATTTTTTAGTTAGTAATCCTGGACAAAAATAAATTTATTTAACAGTAAATTAATTACAGATTGAAAACAATCAGATTTCATTAAACGCTTTGAAGCTCAAACCATTTTTTGGTGTAAAGATGCATCATAACAGCAGGTTTCCAACAGGTTTTCCTCCATATTCTCAAAGTCATTTACATTTCCAGACATCCACATTTTTCAACCAATCTGAAGTATAAAAATTAAACTTTTCCTCGGTGAATCAGATGGATGGAATGTCTCTAGATCAATTTGTTTTTAAAAAAGAAATTCAGAGTTTTTATGGTTTTACCTGCAGATCATTTTCTCTTTAACGATCAACGTTGTTTATATTAATATATTGTAAATTTAAACTGGTGCATGTAAAGTATAGTGAAAATCTGGGATTAAAAAAAAACTCCTGTTTAGACTTACAGCCGAGGGTGAGAGGTGAAAGGTCGATGGAGATGTCGTGTTGTTCGCTCGTCAGTTTGCAGGTGTGACTCTCCAGGTAGTCTCTGTGACAGGCGTACTCTGTCACCCACTCCACCTCGTAACGACAGTTTGACTCGGCCACCATCTTGGGGGCGCTGCCCTGAAATGAGAACAATCACCTGGGTAATTACCTGGAAGAAGACGAGGGTAAAGTTCCCAAAGATTTTACTCAAGTAAGAGTAAACAGTATTTGCCCGAGAAATTATTGGAGTGAATGGGTATTGGTAAAAAGGTGACTAAAATTACTGATCAAATTATCAATCATTAAATATTGATAAACTAAAAGTAAAAGCATTCTTAAAACTATGTTTTTTCCAAAATGTTACTTCCCAGCTAATGGCTGGGAGCTGAACAGCTAAATCTGAGAACCAGGAGAGTTGATGGGTTAGCAGCGCGAGCTGGGGGACTTACGGGATGGCGGCTTGAAGGACAGATGAAAGTGATGTTGACGGTCGGCCGGTGTCCTCCACATCTCTCCGGAGGCGTCGACTCAGCGCTTAATTCATACTGTAACCTCAAACTGGACAGAAAATCACACAAGAATTTTAATTCAGTGTTTTTTCACAGCCAGAAACAAGCAGCACGGTGGAATCATTTCATGTTCAGTTCTAACAACAAGCAGGAGAAGAGCTGAAGGAAACATCTGCAGTGAAGAGAGACTCGCCTGTCGCTGGACACGGCCTCCAGCGGCCGGCTGGGAACCCCCATGCTGAAGGAGCCTTGACCGGTGATGAGGCAGGCTGCAGAGCCCTCTGCACACGGCTTATCTGCAAAGTCTGCAGGACAGAACAGAAGAACTGAAATCCTGCAGAGACCTGCATTAAAAATCCTTTCATTATGCTCCTGAGACATAATTTAAAGACTGACAAGATATTCAAATTAAAACTATATGATTATAATATGATAAACATTAGCTTAATCATAAGCTCAATATTGGGTTCTAATAATTAAGTAAATAAAAAAGTATAAGACAACAAACTTTCACTAATTAAAAGAAAATAAGGAATTAAATCAAAGTACTATTTAGTGATTAAAAAAAAAAAAAAAATCAAACAATTTCAAAAGTTTATTAATGTTCCTGAAATTTCATTTGAAGTTTTTCTTTGCTTGACCTAAATCAGAGGGGAACATAATGAAATCCAAGCCCCCAGCTTTCTATGACCGGCCATTATAGACAGAAAAATAAATACATTTCCACCCAAAAAATCTCAAAACTTCTCAGAAAAAGTCAAAATTTCAGAGAATTTGCAATAAAAAAAAAACTCAGAGATTTTTTGATTAATCTCAGGAAGTTTCTATGAAACATTTCTGATATCGTGTACAAATATTCTGAGTATCTGACCATAAAGCCGCTACTTTCAGCAGCCTCCGATTTTCTGACAGAGAAACATACAGATGAGGTTTAGGGCCACAGAAGAAAAACAAACAGAATTTAATTTTTTAACTTCTGAGATCAAAAGTCAGAATTTAGAAAAAAAAAAAAAAGAAAAGTTTGAATTCTCAGAAAAAAGTCAATTCTGAGAAAATAAGTCACACTGATAAGATTAAAGTCAGACTTCTTTGCTTCAAAATTCAAAGAAAATCTGAATTTTTTCTTTTTCTTCTCTGTCAGTGGCCCTAATGCTCTTCCACGGAAAATGCTTTAAAAAGGCCCAGATTTCTGAATCTAATCAGCCGTTTTCACTCACTCAGGCTTCGGCAGATGTTGATGTAAAAGTCAGCTTTGTCGTCGCCGTCGTCGACCAGGTAACCGTCCTCCACCTTGATCAGAGGGTTCAGGTCGTGCTTCTTACCGTCTGAGTCGAACACGTAGCAGGGAACCTAAACACGCAGCAGGAGCGTTAAAACCCCACTCAACAGAAACACAAACTGGACTTTACATTAACGCGAGAGGGAGATAATAGGTATGATTATTTTAGAGTTAAATTATTTTGACGATTAAAATTGACACATTTTGCAGAATTATCATTTACCCATTAAAGCCATTTTATACTATCTTAATACATAAAAAAACAAATATTTAAGAAAATAGACACTTTATTGCCTAAGAATCAATACCGCATTCCTTTAGTCATTCATAGCAAATAGGCCTTTCTGCTTGACTTATCAATACAATGCAGGGCTGACCTGCTGATTGTTTTGTTTAGATAAACGGATCAATAGTTGGACAGTAAAATGTGCCAAAAAGAACTTTATTAACAGAACTTGGACCAGGAGGAGCCAAAACTACCACTTGAGTAGTTTTACTAACAAAGAAGTTTTTTTATTATTATTATTTGCCTTAAATACAAAATCTTTATATGCTTGTACAGTTTTGGCTGAAATTCTGATCTTTCAGAAAATTGCCTTTTTTGAGGGTATGCTCCAATTAACTACTAAATCAGCTGACGATCATTTCTACAACTGATTGATCACAATTAATTGTTTTGAGTCCTAATCGGTTGCAGATGTTTTGATTACATCAGTGAACTTTTAACATAAGTTGAAAAAAGGAAGTAATTTGTGACTGAAATGTTTGCACTAACGTAAATTCATTTCACGGTGACAGCATGTGACTGGCTTTCTGCTGCGCAGCACAAACGGCAGCGGTTCATGGGAAGCGTCACTTTCTGTCAGCTGACTAATTGTTTCTGCAGAAAGATGCGGTTTCCTTTTTCACTCAGAAACATACAAGCAGGACCATCAGTCAGGTCTCCTACCTCTTTGTGTGGTTTGAATTTGTCCTTCCTGCAGGCAGCGTAGGTCTTCCACTCAAAGTAATGAACACATTCAGACAGCGCCACAAACTCTGGGGTGCCCTGTTAGGCAGAAGTGTGAAAAAAGCTGTTTTGTTATCAACAAGCAGAAAATATTGGCGTTTTACTGAGTGGGTGACTTTTCGGAAAAATTTGTCATACGTTTCCAGTACATAAGTTTAAAGTACACAGAGTTTGTCTGTTTTTACTGACCAAGAAAAAAACATCTTTTAAGTTTTATTTTTTAAAAAACCTTTTCTGTAGCTATAATTTCCTGGTATGTGTGAATATCTGAGCTCTTTGGTTGGATACAAGCTCATCTTGACATTGTTTGCAAGGATTGCCACAAACCTACCATCACAAACAAAAACACACTTCTGACACTGAAATCTTAGGTTTAGTATTGACTGATATCAAATACAGGACAGATTTGAAATGTTTCTTTTTTTTTAAATCGCAGATATAAATGTACTGACTTACACATTTATTTCCTAACTCTGCGCCAGTGCAGCTCATTTAAACACACCAACAGCTTCAGAAGCTTGATCAAACATGAAAAAACAACTTTAATTTGTTCAAAGGAGTATAATCAGTCAACGCAAAATAATAAAGAAACAAAACTGTGCAGAATCAAACATTGAAGCCCAACAAGACAGATATTTAAAAAGTTCAGACGCTGAACTCTGCTAGCAATTTTGTCAGCATAATCTTCCCTTTTTATAATTTCATTGTTCTTCATTTATTGAGTTTCATTTCTTGTTTTCAGACATAATAACCTGCTAAGCCCCTTTTCTGCGGAAACAACTACTCTCATTGTGACTCGACAGGAAATTACATCACTGCCAGAGCAATGACAACTCTGCCTCTCTCTTTCACACACGCACACAAACACACACATGCACACACACACACAAAACCGCAGAACAGTGAATCAGATCCAAATCACCAGAAACCTTTTGCTCTGCATTCATTCTATACAGAATATCAAAGCTCTGGAATTTGTAGAAAGAACGAGAAAAATTACATTGGATGATTTTTAAATTATTTGCATTTTGCAGCCTGAAATAAGTGATCAATCTAATGGAGAGAAAAAAAAAAAAAACAACAAAGAGATTTGGTATGGAAACTAACAAAACACATGGAAAATTCAGATTTTGCATATTTTTGTTCTACTACTTCGGTTTCTGCTGTTTCTAAAAACACTTATTTGGCAACAATGTCATGTTTTTTTTTGGAATTTCAAAAAACTGAATGTAACATCACAAATCATCAGGCATGGCGCCATTACCTAGACCATTACCTAGCAACCCAGATGGAGCTCCAGCATGTTTGGTCAGCTGGTTTTGGTGCTGTATGCTCTCTGTACAATGGCTGCTGGAAAAGACAAGTGTTTTTTCTGTTGACTCAGCATCTAGTCGTTTTATTTGTGAGTGTAAATGTTGAGCTGCAGGCTCAACAATTAGGAAATGAGCAGAAACTAAAATCTCATTATCCAAGAATGATTTTGTGCAAAAAAAATGTAACAAACATTTGCATAACCAATAGGAAGAGTAGCTCACCTTTAAAGTGTTCTTATACAACGGAAATGTAAAATTATTGTAAATCTTAACAGCAAAAATATTACATTTCCATCTTTTTTTTTTTTTTTAAATCTCATTTTGCTAACCTTACCTGTTCAAGAAGAAAAATAAAGTTCCCTTTAAATTGAAATGCTGCAGATTTGTTTGCATATCTGCAGACGTATTAAATCGCATGCAGGGTTTGTCTTTATGCTGCCAGAACAAAACAGCTGCGCAGAGCAGGTGTTTGCTGACGTCAGGGAACAGATGAGAATAATACACAATACCAATCAGTCACTTCCATATATTCTGATTATCACACATCTTCTGTTCAGGAGGAGACTGAACAGGGGATGTTCGGTTGCGGTCAGGCCTGTCGCCGTGGGTCTTACCATGGTTTTCCCACACTGGAAGTCGATGCTGGTCTGAACCGGGTTGGTTCCTCCCGGGCATGTGTTGGTGGTGTTGTAATCCAGCACGGTGCCGGAGAGCTTCTGCAGGGAAAGGTCACCTGCAGAGTAAATGAGGACTGGGTCAGTGCCGTTTTATCTGCTAAAATCATTCATTTTCACCATTAGTTTTTATCTCCAAGCAGACAGTTTGGCAGATTAATGTCTCAGACTCCCAACCTCCACGTTGATTTTGACTGCAGGGTCAGAGCAGTTTTCATTTTTCATGTCAGTACTCGACCGGAAAGGAAAAACTGTCTGCTGTGGGAAAAGCTCGGATCCGAGGCCAGTGATTTTTAAAAAAATAAATATTTAATATGTAACGGATGCAGAGAATTTACAGATGGATTAAAAAAAAAAGAAAAAACACCTGAGCTTCATATGAGAGAAAACAAATGTTTTTCCTTGTGACAGTGAATATTTTCAGTGATGTTATGCGTTTGTTCGTGTGAACTCTGGGTCAAAATAGGCTGCAATCACAAGAAAGCCATAAAAGAAATGTAACCGAGCAACCAGATGACCGACAAACCTACAAACTACAGGAGATAAGGAAGAACAGTCGGTCTCTCCACAGAGAAACTGAAACCTGTATTATATCAATATGTAACAATTTGAGGCATTTTTAGGTACTGGTATCAGTTCTATAAGAAAAACTGGACCTTTATTGCTTTATTTCAATATATCGTAATACATTTAATATTTTAACATTGTTAATGTCTAACTTCGCTAATGTTCTTCTGTTACATTACGGACCTAAATTCAATCAAGTTTAATGTTATAGATTAGAACATTTCAGCAACCAGGCAGGTCAAAGTGCTTTACATGATAGAAAAACAAAAATAAAACACAAATATTCAAAATTTGAGTTCACTTTTTACTAATTATCCAAGCTGAATAATTATTGTAATGAAGTAAAATTGTTTAATATTTGAATGCAAACAGAATTATTTTGTAAGAAAGATTGAATTAATACACCAAAAACTGCATCCTTTGCAGAAACAAGAAGATCACATCTAATGCAGAAGAAACACAAAAATGTGATGCAAAAGTGACTAAAAGGTGAACAGAAAATAAGCTGGGAGAAATTAAACCATTTTCTATCCAGCCTGTTTGTTTTTGGAACATTTTATTTTTGTTAAAGCACAGCTACAGAGAAGGATGCATCACTTTTTACAGAAACTGTCTGACATGTTTCGACTTGAGGGCATAAAACATGGAGCTTAAAGTCTCTGTGTGAATTTTTCTTCCCTGAGTTCTGAGAAAACTCACGTGATTCCTTGAACTCACTGTTAGTTTAACTTCTCTAATTTACCCTTTGGAATACGAGTCAGATAATTTAGCCCCTAATCGTAGTAAAGTGCTGAGCAGATAAAGCCTCAAGCTGGTCTGTGTCTGTGTGAACTGCTGATGCGTTCAGGGGTCATGTGAGAAGTCACACACATATTTAACTCCAAATCATCTGACCTCTCTGCTGCTTGGTCACCACTTACTCATTCTTCCTCTTTACATAAGAGCACTTCCTCAATGCACTAAAATAAACCTATCATAAAAACCAACAACTGCACAAGTTTTCACTTGTTTTTAAAGCAAGTGAAAATGTGTGTTGTCTTTAAAGCTACACAGCTCCTTGTTACAGCCGGGACACTGATATCAGATATTCAACAAGGGGACTTTTGTGACCTCTGGCTGCAGGACAAGCTGTTTTAGCCTGAAATAACCCCGTCTGGCAGCCAAAAAGGTCAGCAGAAGAATAAAGGAAGACTTAGCCGGCTTCAGAAAGACTAAACATTGAGAGTGACTCAAACACTCCAAGTGAGCTCCTGTGAAACATTAGCTGCAGATTTCTTTCTTTTTTTTTTTTTTTTTTAGCTCAGACATATTTTAAAATCAGGCAAAGAAACACTGAATGATTTCATATATCAGAGAGATTACATTTTATTCAAAATTACTTTATTGATCCTAAAATTAAATGCTGTCATAACCAGTTTAGCCTGGCACGATACATTTGCAGGACGTTAAATTGTCCCAGAAATTAGTGGGATAAATGATATAATTATTGTTTTATAAAGAAGATAACTATTAATCATCAGAATGGAAACAAACTCATTTTAATTTATCATGCAATTAATTAATTGCAACTCATAGATGTTGTGGATGGAGTAGCTGTCAGTGTTGCAACTGCATCTGAAGAGTTCTCTGACTGAAGACTGTTGGTGTACAACAGTCTCATGAATGATAATGCATGCTAACAGCTCAATAACAGCAGCAGTGTGTGTCATCCAGAAACACACTCAGTTGTTAGCAAGCTGCTCTTCCGGCTCCTTTGCTTTTGCCGCTCCTCTTTTAAATCCGTCTGAATGGTTAGAAAACCAAGTGAAGAGACAGAGGAGTAGGGGAAAGGATTTTTACTCATTGTGCATCTGCATCCATGAAGCCTCCTTTCCAACTCCTCTGTGATTTGAGGTCGCAGTTCAGGTATTATTGGAGCTTCAGAAATGCTAATTAGCTGCTCTCACTTGTGAAACGTTGTTGCTATGGTAACATTATAACAACTGTCTGAAAGTAAAAAAAAAAAATAAAAGTAGGAGCAGAAATCCTTCCAGCTGCACAGCCAGAGGGAATAATTATCCAAAAAAAGAAAAAAGTAAACAAGCGTTTACTTTTTGAGAACAAATGTAGCAGCAATGCTCCAACATGCTGCCACCATTAGCGCTGCAGTTCTAGAATAAAAAATAAATAGATCTGGATTAAGTTATCTAAACCTAACTAAGATACTTTCAGGAGAAACTAGACCAAAAATACTTGGTAAGTTTTTGTGTTTTTGCAGTGAAGGACGTGGGGATGCTGCTGACAAACAGGAGGAAGAGCAGGAGGAAGAGGAGCATGGACTCTGTCTGTTCAGCACACAGATCAGATCTCTGATGAAGCACCAACAAACTGATCCATACAGCATCAGATCAATAGTTCAGACAGCAGTAAAACCTCCTGTTGTCGACAGCGAGACTGGGAGCGCTGTCAGGTTGAGGCGGCATGAAAAACATAAAACCATGAATTTTACCTCACACTCAGCGAGGAACACACAGCAGGAGAAAACGCCGAAGCGATCAATGCTTTACTCTCAAGATTAAGAAGGATTATTGCAAGGCTTTTATGATAAAATTATTCTAACAAAACTCTCATTTTATGGTTTCTGTGTGTTAAAAGTAAAGATTTCTGCATTTCTTAGGAAAACTCTTCTTTTACACGACTTTTCCGTTGTACAAATATGAACCTAGTCCTGATTTTTTCCCTCAACCCTGCTGTGAAGGAAGCCTTTTCCTTTTCACTAAGAAGTCTGTCATCTCGGTTTGCCTCGGGGGTCAATAACAGATCCTGACTCGATACAACAGTTGCGACACCTTTTAAGGACACATCAGCTTTATTTAGCAAAAACAGTAAAATCTTACTTAAAATAGAACCAGTAACGTCCGACTACCTGACGGTTTTTCACAAATACTGAACTTAAAATGTTATAAAATTCAAATAAAACCGCCAACTGAAGCTGATGTGTGTTGGTTCCAAACTTCATCAAGTTTAGGCAGTAATTAAAGTTCTGCTTTAAGTGAAACTTTGTTAAATTTAAGGTTTGAGTTGATGAAGATAGCATTGAATCTGTTTTTTTTTTAAATTTATTTCTTGTAATCTGGCACGCTTCACTCTCCGTATGAACACGGCTAAAGGCAAATTAAGCTCTGACCTGCAATGTTCCACCAAATGCCGACACTTTTCCACATAGTACAGTCCAATATACCACCAAACAGAACCACAGAGCTTTCTTCCCCCTTACTGAACCGTACTCACCGACCGAGTACTTGACTTCACTGCTGAGGTTTTGGGCGCAAACTGCAGTGCTGGACTCACAGCTGGTCGGTGGTGAAGACTCACAAAGCTTTATGGTGTATTTCACTTTGTTGTCCAGGTCTACAGCCTCCCATTTATAGCTGAAATAAGGCAGATCAGGCAGAATTATTTAGGAAAGAATTGAAATATTTAGTTCATAAAAATGTGAAGAAAATGGGCAAAACATCCAACATTTTCAATATAGTGTTCTGCAGTTAAGATTGAGGTTAATGATGGACTTTTTCTTTAGCAAAGTGACAAAACTAAGACACAAATAGCAGCCAGTGTGAGCATTCAGCGAACTGCTTATCATTCCTGTCTTATTACTGAGTCAATATTTAGACAACAGCCGCACTGAGAGCTCCAGTGAAGAAAAGCTAATATTTAGTCTCAGATGTTTTGCATCTTTCATGCTGACAGCAATAAAAACACAACGCAAAAGCCTAGAAACATCCTGCATTTCCCTTCAAAGTACTTTTGTAATCATTTTCAAAATGGACTTTAGTAATTTTATGTTAAATGTTTTACAATTTAAACTGATGGGAGGAACCAGCATTTCAGCTTTTCTAAATTGAATCCGAATGCACTTTACCACAGACACCTAATTTCTTGGCACCATTTGATAACGTCACTAAAAATACCACAATGTTGGCAAAGCTTACAGCTGAAGACAAACAATTTTTAAAATTTTACACATCTCAGCTTCATGAGCCAACAAAGTGACACACATAGAAACCTGCATTCAATGCATTTAATGCAAAAATAAACCACTTATTGCAACATTATTTTTGCATATTGTGATGCAGCCATGAAAGTACATCAAACTTTCCAAATATTTTCCTGGCATGCGTCGGATCAAAGATGTACTTTGCATCCTTTGCAGGACCTTCTTGCTGCAAGGCACTAGTGCTACTGTGCAGTTTGTCCGCCATTATGTCAATTAACGCAGGATGATCAGCACCTCTTGTAATGTCATCAACAAATACGCAACAACAGAGTCAGAAGTTTAATTTTCTAGTTATATTTTCTGTATTGAAATGTCTCTTTAATTAGCATTTTTTAGATTTATTTATATCTGGACTAAAAAAATGGCAAAAGTAAATTGAATACCCAGGAACTATTGATTAATAGCGCTTTTAAATGTGATGAATGTGGTCCTTTAGCTGCCACCAGCACGCTTTTATCCAACAGCAGAGCTTCTGCGTCACGCTGGGGTCCAGTTTAACCGACTGAAAGCGGTACCGCCGAAGCTAAAAGTTGGTTCTGTTACGAAAACAAAGAGCTGCTTTTAGCCAGAGGTAAATGTCAAAGGTGCTGCGATGCTAGCGTTTGGACGAGTCTGGGAGAAGCGACTTAGCTAACAGAGATAACCGGGCTAAATGGTTAGCTGCGGGGTTTAACTAGGAAATAACGCTGTTTAATGCCTTTTAACGTCTGTTTGTTCCTGGAGGAGGTGTGCTCGTTACCTGCAGAGGTCCTGGTACCACAGGCTGCTGCGGACCTCTTCTGCTCCGGACCGAGCCAAAAAACATCCCAAACCGATGCAGAGCCACAGAACCGGCCCCAGAGGCCCGCGCTGAGTCGGTTTATCCCGGAAAAACATGTTTCTGTTCAGCTGGACGACGAACGTGGAGCCGAATTAAGACGACATGATACAGCAGAGAGTATCGGCTCTGAACCGAATCAGAAGGAAGTGACTGAATCACATGACAGGACGTCACATGACTCGGAGGGTGCTGACTGTCGAGGCGTTCGCGGGCAGTAGGAAAATTCATTTCCAGTCCACTAAAAGCACAAATATCCACTTCCACATGGTGTGTTGAGTAATTTGGAATTAAATCATCATTTCTAGATCGGTTAGTCCTCTCGTGTTGGTAATTGGCTAATATCTCTCATGGACAGAACATGTTACAAATTGATTACAATTAGTTTGATTGACAGTAAAATCTATAAATAATGTAAGCAATTAATGAGATCACTGCTCATTAACGGTCCCATAAAAAAAATAGAAAAAAATATCACCACAGCTAAAAGTTGAAATAAAATGAATGAAAACAACAATGCAAGTCTCATTATAACTACAAGTGAAATTTAGATTAAGGTTTGTAGCTAAAAACAAATAATGAAAATTCAAATGAGAAGAATTTTCTCTCTCTTCAAAGCCACATTTACATTGTATGTGTCTTAAATAAGAGTTAGGTAAAACACTTGAATATAAAGAGATTTGATAGTTGATTGAATGTAAATAAATATTGAATCTATTTTCTTTACAGTAACATTTTAATTATTCTCGCCTTTTCATACTGGAATTAATTTTGCAAACAGGCATGAACAGCAGTGACAGTTTAAAAGACGAAATATGACTTGATTGAGTTGTTTAAAGTGTACTATGGCTACTGGGACAATGACAGATCAACCGTATGAAACAAAAAATGCATTTGTTTCTATAACAATAACTTTTGAAAGCTAAATAGGATTCTGTACTATTCAGGATTCTTGGCAGAAGACATGCTGGTTATCAGAGCATAACTTTAAAATCATTTAACATTAAATTATGACAAACCCCCCCCCCCTAAAGTTTAGCCAGTATTTGCTATTGTCTGTAGTTTCTGAATGCAGCATGAATGAAACACTGATGTACATTCATGGAAGGACTACTACTACCTTATTTTCACTCGGACCCTTTAAAACTCTCTCTTAACAGGATGGAGGCACATTTTTAGAGGTTGATGCTTCTGAATGAACCACAGAAAGGAAATTTCAGAAGTTTGAGTTCTGCCGCCATCTAGCGGCCATCTGGTAGAAATACACTGTGCCAAATGGCATAGCGAGACTTTCTAAACAGCCTTGAATTTCTTTCTGTATTTGCATATTATTGCTCAGGTTTTTAAATGAGTATCTGGTGATGATCGCATTCAAGAGCCTTATAAGTATCAGTAAATCATTTCACCTGATATATAAAAGTGGTAAAACATACTGAAACTCAAATTACTAACTTTTTTTCGCTTTATAAAATTGCTGCTCCCTTAAGACATATTATTCATTATTGTGCCTCAAAGTAGAAATAACTCATGATCCCTGGCGTTTGAGTTTAGACATAACTTAATTAGAGGAGATGATCCCAGCTTCAGTTGATTGGCATCAACAGCATGTGGCCTCGAAACATAAGGCACCTTTCAGTAAATGGAGAATGGCTCATTGGTTGCTGTGGCTGTGGATTGGCTGCTTGTCAGCAGGTAAAGATGAAAGAAATTCTGCTTCACTTCAGATTTCTAGGAGATACCAATGACTTTTTTTACTCATTTTCTTTAATCAGGAAAATGAGTAAAAAGGACATTTCACATGAAACAAGCTAATATATATGTAAAAAACAACTAAGCATGGCATACTCTAAAAAACAATTCAAGAACAGAAGGGAACAATGCCATTACTACTGACCGTTTCTAATGGTCTGGGACTCCAATAAGCCACAGTGAGTAATCATTGTGATAGAGAAAACATGAAAAATGTTGGGAACCTTCCAAGAGATGTTGGCGTTTCAAAATTACTGTAACCGTGCGCCAGTGACTCAGTGTTCATAATTCAACAACAGATTAGTAAACGAAGTAATTTTGCCACAGATTTGGGATCAGAATTTGGGATCAGAATCCCAAATCTGCTCAGCTCCATGGCGATCAAGAGTTACATTTGAGTCGTGTATCAATCAAAACAGGCCTTTGTGAAACCAAGCTATCAGCAAAATACATCCTACCGGCAATAAAATGACCAAAGAGGAAACGGTTTGCAAAAAACAGGTCTAAAAATGATGAGTCAAGATGACAAACCAACAAACAAAATTCCTGCTCTCTGCTGCCATCTAGGGGCGCAAAGCCCATCAGACAAATCAGGTTAGCTTGATTGCGAAATAGCAATGAATTTTCAGAAATATTTGTGTAATTTTAGAGGTTAATTGTTGCTTTTTTCCAGATGTGCATGCATTACTAAATGTTTTCAGACCTGTGTAATTCTTAAGGGTGAAATTTACATTAAAAACTGAGAACTTTTTGCAGTTGGTGCCTGGATGGAAAGCTTTCAAACATTGCAATAAACTCTTGCTGGTGTAAAATGCTATCTTCTTCAAAAGGAGTTCTTCAAATTGCTGTGAAATTTTGGGAAAATGAACAAGGATTTTGTGGAATAAATTTAAAGTTCACTCACATCGTTCAGCCGATCATCTTCACGGCCATCATTCAGGCTTTTTCATCCATCACTGTTTGGTTTGGGTCCACAAACCAGTACAGGTCCAGACTGCAGCAAACAGAAATGGTTCCTTCCCAAGCTGCTTCTCTGGACACATTTCAGCCAAAGTAACTGGCTACTCTATGAAACAAAACATGTCTAATGCACTACAATTTAAGAGATCAGGATCATTACATCATTTCCTTTGAGTTTTAGTTGAAACTTTTGTTTTGAAGTGTTATTTTGAGTCATTTAAAAGGAACAGTAAATTTGAATAAAACACACAATTTATAAATAAAAGGCAGAATTTGCAAATATTGACTATCTGTAGTCCCCTGGTTATGATGTGAAAAAGAATGAGAATAAACTTAAAACCCAACACACTAAAATGATGAGAGATTACTAAGAGAGTAGACCAGGGGTGTCAACATCCAGTCCTCGAGGGCCGGTGTCCTGCAACTTTTAGATGTGCCTCTGCTGCACCACACCTGAATAGAATAATTAGGACATTAGCAAGGCTCTGGAGAACTGATCTACACAAGGAGGAGGTAATTAAGTCATTTCATTCCTGTGTTTTGTACCTGTGGCACATCGAAAAACTGCAGGACAGTGGCCCTGGAGGACTGGAGTTTGACACCCCTGGAGTAGACAATGCAATACATCAAAACAGAATTTCTTTAGTTTTGACAAGTGAATGAATCAATAACTGATCATGTCACTGATTTATATAGTTATTCTCTTCCTTTTTTATTAGTCTCTTGTTTTGTTTATTCAGGTTACATTTGTTTTATATTAAAATTCAATTGAAACATTCCTAACATAAAACCCCAAACAGAGCAAGCCTGTTTACATGTCTACATATTTAAGAGCGTTTTCGTTATTAAAGTCTTCCAGTCGTTGTCATCAGAGCCGCTTCTCGGGAACTGATGACTCTGACATGGTTCAGACAATCGATGCCACTTTTGTGAGGAGGAGCTCCAAGAACTGACAGCTTGTCAACAATTCGCTAGAAGACAAGACCTCTACATAGAAGGACAAAACTGCTTTTATTCTGAGTACTTTATACAAAGGTAAGATAAAATGATCTGGTTTTGCTTTGGAAATAAAGAGAAAATGTTAAATTTTTTGGCCTAATTAAAATTTTTTATGTAACAAACAAGAGTAACATCACATCTGGGATAAGTCGACTCACATTTAGCATGAATGATGCCTGTGCCGATTATCACTGTGTTTGTGAACATCAGTTTGAATTGCAATAAATATTTTCAGCTAATGGATAATTGATGCACTCTCACCCTTCTCTCGGTGCTGATGGGTCAACAAAGTGTCGGGTTTGTTTGGCCGTCTCAGATTTACGACCGGAATGCTTCAGCTCACACAAGAACAAGCAGCCAGGCCGGGTTAAATGTTAACTGCATGTTTGTAAATGCTGAATGCAGCTTAACATTTATGAGAGCTTTGAAATGGTGCCCAGAGGAACGTCTGCGCTGTTTATTTTTAACCCGACTACTTGTTAATAACCACCAGATGTTAAAATTCCAACAAATTCTTGATCTCAAGCCAGAGAAGGAGCATTTAGCTTACTTTTTTTAAAATTATGGGCTTAAATATGAATATCTGAACAATCCTTCACTAAAAAAAAAACATGTTTAACACGGGAAGAGTGTCCTGTGTTCTGAACTTAGCTGCTCCTTGCTGCACTTCCTGAAGTGGATGGCTGCGTCGCTGGTGTTCAGGCTGCATGACCGAGGTCCACAACTGGTGAGTATGACGGCTTATTACTGCAGATAGAAAATACAGTATGAGAAAATCTCTGAGAGAAGTCTCAGAAATTCTGGGATTTATCTCAGACAGTTTCAAGAAAAAAACTCTGAAATTTCAGAGTATAAAAAGTAGAAAATTTGCAAGAAAAAATTCAAGATTTCTAAGATCAATCTTAGAAATCTTCTAAAAAGAACAAAAAAAATATCCTAAGTTTGAAAAGTTGAAAATTTGTTAGAAAAAATTAAAAATCTTGAAAACGCAGGAATTTTCTTGAAAACCTTGTAAATTTCTGAGTTTGAAAAGTCCAAAATTTTTTACTTTTTTTCTCAAAAAAAGTCAGAAATTTTTTGAGAAAAAAAGTCAGAAAGTTTGCACTTTTCAAACTCAAAAATGTCCATAACGATTCTAAAAAAATTCTGAGATTAATCTAAAAATACATTTTTTTTTCATTGCAACTGTTCAGTTTTGGAGCTCAGAGATGTCCTTGTTTTCTACCAGAAAATTTGAAAATTTTAGATTATTCTGAATATGTATTGGGTCTCAGTGGAAATTTATCCATTTTTTTCTATCTGCGATGGCCCTGACTCACTGTTGTAGGTGAGAGAAGTGCTTCTGGAACGAGGATGGAAAGAATTCGACAAACGGAAATGCGAGGACGGAGACTGGAACCTCTATTGGCGGGGGTCAGAGTTTCACAGCTCAGAATATCACACCCTGCTGCCATGGCAACGCCTCAATCACCATCCCAACACTGCTGGCATCACGCGAAAGGTAGATATTCAATTTCTGTTATTTTGCATACATTATATTTCCACTAATTCACCTGTAGGTGTAATATTAAAGAGTAACGAACAGAACCAACAGTCTTTCTGTGAATACTTTCAAAAAGGGTAAAGACAAGAGTTTTGTTGTTAACTCACCTTCCAGAAACCACTTGCTTCATTCTTGTTGAATGTGCAGTAGGCTCCACTTCTGCTTTTCAAAGATGTTTTATAATTGTGCATCTGTTTTTTTATTTGGATTTAAAGTGACAGAGACTCTAAAACAGCTCAAAATAGGCAGAACTTTGCAGACTATAATCTTATTATCGAAGAATGATTTTGTGCAAAAAAATATACAAAATTGTAATGAACATGTTTTGTTTAACCCACAAGCCTAATCTGTTCAAGGAAGCATAATAGGTCACCTTTAACAATTTTATTATGAGTTTAATTGAAAACAGGGTTATTTCCACAGTAATATGCCAAAATATCAAACTTATTAGCTTTACTAATTGCTTTTTACAAGCTGCTGTCCGTTTGAACAAAATTATAATGAGACAGAACAGAAATGATTAAAAACTAAACATTGGTCTCTTAACTTCTTTTGAAAGGATTCATTGGTTCGCAACCTGAGGAGAATGAAGGCAACATTTGGTTCAGCTCTCTACAACTTCAGTCCGACAACCTTCATCCTTCCCAACGAATACACCAGTTTCCTGTCTGAATACAACAAGCTGCTTCCCAACAGAGAACAAACAGTTTGCTGGGTTTGTAAACCCGTTGACCTCTCCAGAGGTCGAGGTATTTTCCTCTTCCGGGACATGAAAGACTTGGTCTACAACTGCTCTGTCGTGGTGCAGAGGTACATCAGCAACCCCCTGCTGATATCAGGCTACAAGTTTGACCTGAGGATTTATGTGTGTGTGAAAAGCTTCCATCCACTTACTGTTTACATCCACCAGGAGGCGCTGGTGCGTTTCGCCACAGAGAAATACAATCTGTCCTCTCTGTCTAACGTGTTCGCTCACCTCACCAACACCAGCATCAATAAGCGCGGTCCCTTCTATAAAACCCAGAAAGGGCAGGTCGGTTCAGGCTGTAAGTGGACTATGAGCAAGTTCAGGTATTTCCTCCAGAACCAGAACATTAATGAGCTGTTTCTGTGGCAGAGGATCAACAACATCATCACGCTGACGCTCCTCTCCATCACTGCATCAGTACCGGACTGTCCGAACTGCGTGGAGCTTTTCGGCTTTGACATCCTCATTGATAGTAAGTTCAGACCTTGGCTTCTGGAGGTCAACCACAGCCCGTCGCTGGCTCTGGACTGCCAAACCGACTTATCAGTAAAGAAGGAGCTGATCACTGATCTGGTTGAGTTGATGAATTACACACCTATTGATGGTCTAAGAGACAAAGCTTATCAGACACAACAAAATCTCCAAACTAGCTTCAATGCTAACATCTCAATACCTGTTCCTTCACTCCCCAAGCTGAAAGATCGCAACGTTCAACAAAAAAATAAAGAATCTTCAAAAATGCATCATGAAAAGACAAAAAGACACGTTCCACCTGTTGAGACTTTACACTGGATGCTCGGCTCATACTTAAAGATGAACGAGGTGAAAACAGGTCTATCATCACGCCAGATGAAATATGGTCCTCAGGTTACTGGGGTCACAAACCGAGACGACGCTGAAACACAAGATGAAATGGAGAGCGAGGTTTCCTCTTCGGTACTCGGCACTCAGGGCAGAAGGTCAACATTCAGACCATCTACAAATTCCTGGAAGCTTCCAGATATCTACAGGTTTACATTTTTCTTCTTACTACTTCATACTTCCCGTACAATGAGCCAGACTTTCTCGTAATCTGTAGAACTAACATTTTTTGTCCTGGATTTCAAAATGTCATTGGACTTTTTTTGGACTTTGGCTGCTTTTAGGGCGTTTTCCCACCTTCTAGCCTGATAGTTCGCTTTCACACTGCACTGCGTCAAACCAACCTAATTGAAAAACCTGTTTCCCTCCTCGCCTATGGGGGCGCTGCACCAAAACTGCTGAAGCAAATGACACAAAAACCTCAGAAGAAAACAAGAGAGCAACTTCCTTCTTCACAAGATGTAAACAAAAATGGAGTGGTATCAGAGTTTAGCCGCGCTAGGATTTCTTTTTGTCGCTGCCTGAATAGCGAGACCCATTTCTCCTGATAGTGCTCAAAAAAATTTAAAAGATTTCAGGCAAATTAAAGCAGAAAAACAACCCAATGAATGAGTTACAATAAATCATTGATCCTACAAAAAAAACCTCCTCCACATATAGATACAGTTCCATATATGTATAACATTGTTTACTTGTTTATTACTACGTCCAATAAAGTCAAACTCATGTCAAATGTTGCTTCACAGAAAACGTCGGCGGCTCCATGTTCAGGAAGCGAAGCCTCCAATTGGTCAACATGTTCCACCAATCAGAGCTGGAGGCTTCATTCGGACTTTCCCATTTAACCCGGCAACACTGAAGGCTTCCCGGGTCAAACTGGACGTCCCGGTCGTCATACAGGAGCTGCAGAAGCTGACGGCTCGGGTGGCTTCAGGCCGACGGGAGGAATTGACAGGAGAGGAAGAGGAGGAGGATGAAGACTGCTTTGATTCACTGCTGTGGGGGCCAGAAGACCCCCCGCTGCTCAACCAGTGGTCAACACCAAAACAAAAAATACCTGATCCAAGAAACAGAAATGATCAGGTGCAGCTTTGGCAAGACAAAGCATTTCTGCAGAACTCTGATTTGTTTTTATTGAAACTGAGGAAGGAAGGAAGGAAACAAGAAAGGAAAGAAGAAAGCAAGGAAGGAAGGAGAGAACAAAGAAAGGAAAGAAAGAAGGAAATAAGTAAGAAAGTGAAAAAAAACAATTCAAAAAACTGATCCAACAAACACAAATTATCAGATTAAGTAATTGGGAATATTAGATGAAATTTGGTTCAGTGAAACTCATATGTTGTGTTTTTGTGTCTCGTTTCTGAAATGTCATTAAACGACTAAACTGTTTTGATAAAACCAAGAAGAACAACAGGAGGTCAGCTGGTTCTTCGTTTCCCCATTAATTATTCACACGGTGCTTAAAGGCCTCTTAAAGGGAAAAAGAAACAAACATGAAACCTCAACATTGAGATTATGAACTGGAACATGATGCACAAAGAATCCATTAAGGAAATCCAGTTAGCATCTTCTAATTCCTGCATTTCATGTCATTTAATGCTTTAAAAATGTTCTGATCCGTATTTATCAGGGTCGGAGATTAAACTGAGAGCCAGAGGGCAGCAAGTCTCAGTTTCAACCGACTGATGAAGTTAGAGCAGAAACCAAATTTTGATGATTTACACTGAATCTGAGGGGGAAAACATCCGGGAAATTAGTGGTTTGATAAAATCTCGTTAGCGTCTAATTGACCTCTTGATGTAACATGAAAGTGTTTTGTCTCAAAGTTGCCACTTAGTAAATATTGATTTTACAGTTTGGTTATGAAACGCAGAGGATTGGAAGGATGTAAAGGGATTTATGAGCACTTCCTGCAGATAGTGATGATATGAAAAAGAAGGAAATGTTTCAAAATGAAAAAAATAAAGAAAATTTGATCAAAAGGGAGAAATGAAAGGAGGAAAATAAAGAAGATAAAGAGAGGAATGAAGGAAGAAAGGGGATAAGAACAAGTCAGGAAGGAGAAAGGAATGAAGAAGGAAAGACTGCAGGAGGAAACAGAAAAGGAAAGGAATGAGTAAAGGTAGGAAGGAATAATGAAGTGAAGGAAGGAAAAAGTAAAGGAAGGAAAGGGGGAGTGATCAAAGGAATGAAGAAAAACAAATGCATGAAAATGTGAGGAAGAAAGAAAAGAGGAAGAGAAATGAAATAAAGAATGAAGCACAAAGGAGAGAAGGAAGAAAGAAAACAAAGGAAGATTTAAAGGAAGGAAATAAATGAAGGGAGCAAGGAAGCAAGAAAGAAGAAAAAATAGGAATGAAGTTTTAAAGGAAGGACAAAAAAGAAGAGAAGGAAAGAACAAGTTTTAAAGAAAGGAAAATGTGAAAAAACAAATGAATAGGACAGAAAAAGGAAGGAGGGAAAATGAAGGAACAGTCAAAGGAACAGAGGAAGGAAGAAAATGAATGAAGAAATGAAGGAAAAAAGAAAAAACAAATGTATTGAAATACTCAAAATTTGGTTCTGCAATAATTTTATTTTAACTTGTCCTGAAATCTTTACATTGTAAATAATAGAACAAACTCAGTTTGGTCTGTTGGTATTAATTCAGTAACAACTGGTTCCCAGTAGGCTCAAACTGGGAGTTTAACCCGGTTGTCCAGTTCAGATAGAGTGAAACGGACAAAAATAAAATTCAAAACGCGAGTAAAATTTCTGACCCCTTAGACTCTGATTTCTGTTTTTTTCCATCCTTCAAAATCCGTCATGACTTTCTGTTACTGGAAAGACGATCAACGGTGAGACGGCAACATCACACCGGAGGCGAAACGACCTGAATGTTGTTTTCCAGGAAGACAGATGGAGGAAGAAATCCAGCCACGCTTAGCTGATAATTACTAAAGAAAGCAAAACCTCCTGAGGCGCTAGATGTCTAACAGGCGACACCTGTTGATCCAGTTGTTCGGAAATAAACATGTTAAAAGTCATTTACAGTTTGTGTTGTTTTTGTTCAAGTGTTGTTCCACCAACCAGCCACTAGGGAGCATTTTGAGGTTTTCCTCCGGGCAGATTTCACCGTCTTTAAATCTACCAGACTTTTCTCTTGTCTGCTTGTACTTTCACACACACACACACACGCACGCACGCACGCACGCACACGCACACACACACACACAGAGACCGTGACCGAGTGGGAGTGGGTGTGTGTAAATGGAGCACAGAGTTACGCCATGATGGATTTACCCACCTGGTGACATGCATTCACCAGGTGACATGATATCATCTTCCAGTTCTGGACAAAATGAAACTCAATGTTGCACCACACACCGCTCTGGAACACTGGTACCAGTTTTGACATGTCCATGTGGGGGTGGGCGGTGTGCTGACAGGAACCTTCCAGCAACACAGCAAGACAATCAGTCACGACTCTAACACAGATGCAGTCAGTGTTTCGCATAAGTTAAGCAAGAGTTCATAAAACGTAAGTTTTAATAGGCCAGTGTGGGATTTTTTGTTGTCGAACAGGTTTGTGGTTCAGCAGCAGGTTAAGCTGTCTTGTAAAGTGGAAGGTGATATTTCCACATCTAATGGATGAGCAGAACCGGTTTTTGCACATTATTTTGAATAAACCCTGTGTAAAGATCATAGGTTATTTCAGCCTCTTAATATGTTTTAACATAAGATAAGATAAAAGTCTTTATTGTCATTGTCACAGAAACAAAATTTTAAAAAGTGCCATCAGTCAGTGCATACGCTGGACAAAATATCTCACAATTTACACAATTTATACATCTCAACATCTTAACAAAACATATTAAACCTACCAACATTAAAAAGATTTATGTCATGCTCATAATCAAAATAAGGTGGTTAAAATGCAGATAAATTCAGCTTGAATAGACTTTAAAATACTTCTGTCAGTTTATTTAATGGCCGAGCATTCGGTTTCTATGCTGCTCCGATCTGGATCAAACTTCCAGAAAGCTGCAAAAATGCTGAAACACCGAGTTCCTTTAAATCAAAACTAAAATAATAACTGGAACTTCAATGCAAACATACAAAATCTTACCAAGTATTGTTGGTCTATTTTGTGGTGTAAATATCTTAGTTTTCGTGATATGAGACAAAACTAAGTTAAAAGTAACGAGTACTGAGGATGTGAGTTTGGCAAATCTCCTTGTGTTTACCACACTACCGTACTTCCTGTTTGTTTTTTCAGTCACTCACCTACCTGTCTTTGTTTACTGAATCCAGCCAGAAAGCTACAAACATATTTTGATATTTGTTAATTAAACCTTGTTTAATCTTTTCGCGGCTGTGGTCCGTCTTCTCGGGCCCGACTCTTCCCTCAGTGCTGCATTATGCCAGTGTTTGGTACAACTGCAGACGTCAATGTTCCAATACAAGCTTATCATTGCACTGTCACCTCTCTGCTTTGACTATGAGTGTGTGGCAGAAGAGCTGAGTTGTTCCTTCAAGGAAATATTGAGATACTTCCAGCAAATCATGCAATGTTTTCAGAGCCAGGAAGTGAATAAAAATGCATATATGTTCGATTAAAACTATTCATTTAATTGGGGAGAGTGTTAAAGCTATCTTTATAATTTATAATACATGTGAAATATTTTTGTGTACTTATGTCGAAGCAGGAATGCATCCAAAAGTCGCAGGACAGTGGCACTGGAGCTGCACACCTCTGGTACACACCGACCACAAAAACATGCATGCAGGCAACCTAGACATGATTACAACACTTTTTTACCTATCATTTCGTAAGTCTTGCATATGAAGCAAGAGGAGATTGGCAGAGCATTGGCTTCTGATGGCACAGATCTGCAGATTATTTTGTTTGCGCATAAGCTTCTCAGGAGAAAAAAAAGCTCAAATAGGCAGCAACTGATAAAATGTGAAGAAGAACCCTAACAAATTATCAGATGAAACCAAATAATCTGCTTGCATGCCATCAAACAACCGCAAAAGGTTTGAACGTGTAAAAATCCCCAAGATATCTTTGCATCTTTTAAGTTTCTTTAATTATCAAACTGACTTCCTGATTCCAGATACAGTTAATTCATTATCTAACACAGTTTAATCGACATAAAAACATTGAAAGCATAACATTATGAAAGACATTAAAAGACTAATGTCTCAGCAAAAGGCCTCCAGGAAAATCCAATAGTGGAGATTTTTCACTAGTTAGGAAAAATACCTTCATCAAAACAAGAATTGAAAAATTTTCTGAAACTTTGGAAATATTCTTCCAAACCAAATACATCAATAAACAGGGATGAACATTCAAAATAATCATTATTTACTTAAAACATTTATTAAATTTCCTTGCCTTCTATTGTTAAAACTTTTTTTTAGCATGTATGGGATCACTAAGTGTATTTCTTCCTGTTGGAGAATTTCTTAGCGCTAAGCAATTAAGCAATTACATAAATCATGGCTACCATTGCAGACAGAAAAAAAAGTTAATTTCTACAAAAAAAAACTCAGAAATTTTTAGATTAATCTCAGCAATTTTTTAGGAAAAAAAATTCTGAGCTTGATAAGTAGAAAATTAGCTAGAAAAGTCAGAAATTTTTAGAGTGATCTCATAAATTTTCAGAAAATGTAAACATGAAAATTTCAAAAGGTGAAAATGTTTGACGTTTGAATATTTCCTGAGTTTTAAAAGTTAAGAATTTTCTGATCCTGAAAATTTTTTTCTAGAAAATCTCACAATTTTATTTTAGAAAATCTAAAATAAGTCAAAGCTTATTTTAGCTAAGCTTTGACTTTTCAAACTCACATTTCCAAATGTTTTATAGAAAATTTATTTGGTTTTCCCCACGAATTGTTGACTTTTGGAGCTCAGGAATGTCCTTGTTCTTTTAGAAAAAACATGAGTTTGTTAGCAGAAATTTATTTATATTTACAATTGCTCCAATATGCTGACGTAAATGTACATAACATTTATTGTCTACATTTTGTAATGTTACACCTTCAGTAAATGTCCTTGAGAGCCACTGATTTGCAACTTTTAGATGCATCGTTGGTCCATCACACCTGAATCAAATAGATGAATAATAGATGAATAAATCCCAAGTGCGTCATCAAATTCTGCAGCAATTACCAGCAATTACCAGTCAAATATTACTAGTTAAATATTTGATTGGTAATTACCAGTCAAATATTACTAGTCAAATATTTGACTGGTAACTACCAGTCAAATATTACTAGTCAAATATTTGACTGGTAA
>VMRN01000001.1:1076744-1092923 GCA_010277015.1 Poeciliopsis turrubarensis | reverse complement strand
AAATACAGGTTAGGTTGATTATTTTTATTACTTGAGTATTCTTGCTGCTAAATCTAAGCCACCTTTAATCTTAAATTCTTCAGTTGAAGTAAAATTGTATCGGTGTACGGTTCATAAACTTCTTGAAGAGTTAAAAGGTTCAGGCCAAAGTTGGTAAAACATCCGTGGGGCTCCATGCGAGTCACTGAATAAACCCCGCCTTTGGTCAAGAGCAAGTTGCAAAAAGGGGAGCATGACTTAATGTTTGAGGTCTGTGAATCCAAGTTGACTGCAGGGCTACTCAGTCTGATTAATTCATAGAAAGAAGTGCGGCAGGGCATTAAGATACGGGTCCATAAAGGGAGATGTGGAATAAGCTGTTGGCCTGTTGTCCTGCCCATCCAAGCCTACAATTTGTCTGTGGAAAGATGGTGATTTTCTGAATGTTTTGTAGATTATATCCTTCACATTTGTGGTACATCTATGACAAAAATAACTGACATCATTCTTCCTAAGTTGGAAAACTTAAAAAAGTGGTGATAAATTCTTTACTATATGTCATAATAATGCCTTACAGAAATGATGAAAATCACTAACTTTGTTTCTCATCGGGGGGGACAGTTGGATTAACGCCTTCCCAACAGAGTGTAAGCTATAAAATATCATTGCTAATGAAGCAGCAACTGCTGTACCCAGTATTATTGGGAAGTTGAATGGAAAATATTGTAAAAATGATGAACAACAGAGGTAACTGCAACTTTCAGAGGAATGATAATTCAAGTCTGAAGTAGATTCACAAGGTGTGAACTGAGGATGGAGTCTGAATCAGAAGCATTTTGACTGGGTTAAAAGGAGAAAGGTCTGGATTGTTCAGTGCTCTAAAATCCTCTTTTCAGACAGAAGGAAATGTTGTGTTTCCTTTAAAAACTAATAATCCAGTGCCTATAGAAACATGGGAGTTTAACATGAGGTTTAAAGAAAAGTTTCCACAGTCAATATTGATTTTCTCATCTTACCAAAGCTTCGGATTCTTGTTGGGAGTCTTGTTGATGTAATTACCCTCCAATGTGTGTCCAAGTGGGAATCCTGGAGGCAGAAGATGGGATGCAGGTTTGTGAGCTTGGGAAACTGGTGACACTGGGAGGATGGGTTATCTTCATCCTCAATGCAGCCACTGCTGCTACCAGTAGTTCCTGCTGTGGAATGCATGGGAACTGCACGGCGTTTCGGAGGTGTTAAGGCTCGACTTGTGTTGTTTGGCACTCTGTGACAAGATGCAGCTGTGGTTCCAGCATGATGTTGAACTCTGACCGAGTTGGGCCTGCGCTTTTTCCGGGTCTCGACCTGCTGCTTGTGTGGAGAAGGAGCTGTGTTTTTGTTTCATCAGGGCCTGTAGATTGAATTTCCATGTTCAAGGTTGGGAATGTGTTGCTTCAATGCCTGAAAACTAACAATAACTTCCTGGTTTCTCCAGGCAGGCTCAGTGGGAAACACTGTAGTCTAGTTAAGAGGTGGACAGTCAAAATAAAGACAATATTCTATTTTCAAAAAATGAGTGCTTCTTTAAAAGAACACATGCACAAATAAAAGGCAAAGCAAGTGGCAATAAAAACAACGATCAAATTAGACTCTACTACACTCACCTGGTCAGATTGTAATTGAGAGCAGAAGCTGGTGGTTCGTTTCACAGTATTTATTAGAATCCATAACGCAATTCTGACAACTGTCCTTACAGATTTCATCTGTTTTTGCATTTGTCACCTAAAATGTTCATATTAGAGATAACCTGGGTACATCAAAAATATTATTTTAAAAGACAGATTTTACAGCAGAATTATCAAACCAATATTATCTCTATGTGAAAGAGAAACTGTTGCAAGTTTGTTTCTGAATGGCTGAAAATGATAAAACTAGAATTTCACAAGGCCTACTCAAAGTCTGGACTTTAATCTAACCCTTAAACATGTAATTTACCCATCCATCCGGCACTATAACAACTTTTGATAAACACAAATAAGCAGCATTTATTGCATTTCTTTGGCGTGGAGTGCTTCCACAGAACAGCAAACTTTTGTTGTTGAATTTAACATCTAGCAGTCGAGACATTTGTAGCTGTCAGTGATGATCGTTTCCAACTAATGAATTGTCTGAGACAAAAGCTCTTAATGAATCATTTATGAGGAGCAGGAGACGAGTGTTGAACAAATTTGAAAGGAGTCGTATGGTAAAAATCTTCTTACACTTTAAGTCACTGAACAAAAATGAATCAGCTGCTTATAAAAAATCTGAGGGTCAAGCAGTGATGAGTCTCTGGGACACCGTTTGTTCGTCTGACTCAGGTATTCGCCTCTCCAGTAATCCATCAGGGTGAAGTTTCTCCAGATACTAAAAGCTGAATAATAATGCTGTTATGTAAACAGTAGCGTCAATGTTGAGCTCCCTTTATGGAAGTTAATGCTATACTGTAAAACAAACTGTGAAGCAAAGGCCATTTCTGTTTCTTGTGGCATCTTAATTTTAACCACAGAAGCAGGCCATCATAGATTTTTTTTTTTTAAAAAAGGTCATCCTCACATTTGTTATGTAAAAACGTTAGACTTTTGTGATCTCTATTAGATTATTGGTACTGAAACATTGCAACATTTATAGCAATAGCAATTATTTAATGTTTAGTGTTGTTGATGTGACTGTACCAAAACTGGGACGTGACTAACATTGTGAGATTAACAGTATCATAATCCAGTAGATTATTCATCCGTTCATTTCATCCATTGTCTGAACCGCTTGGCCGGGATTCAAACCCAGGACCTCCTCACTCCAAACAGTGATGGGTAAAGTACACAAAGGATTTATTCAAGTAAAAATAGTACTACTGCAACATATTTTTACTCAAGTAAAAATAAAAAAGTAACAGTCCAAAAACTTCCTCAAGTAAGGGAAAAAATGTAATTGGGCAAAAAGGTGACTCAAGTACTGAATAACTGATCAAATCAAATTATTTAATGTTTTAAAATATCAAGATATGTTGAAATTTTGGTGTTTTAAAGATCAAATTAAAAGAATTCATACAGATAATATAATTCCAAAATAAAATCAGGCAAAATAAATATTTTTTTTCAATGTAAAGCTTGTGAAACTTTATTGTAAACCGCAGGTGTGAGTCTGTTTCTGGAGGACTTTTAGTTAAAACTAATTTGTTTTTCATTCAGTGACGCTGGGTTGAATACCCAGAAATTTTACTCAAGTAAGAGTTAAAAAGAAATACTATAGTAAAAGTAAAAAGTGCAGTGTCGTAAAATTACTCCTAAAAGTAGTTTTTTTTCTAAGGAGTTACTCAAGTAAGAGTTTAAACTGTAAGAGTTTTTATTTGTTTTTATTGTGTACAGCACTTTGTATCAGCTGTTGTTGTCTTAAAGTGCTTTATAAATAAAGTATGGTATGGTATGGTATGGAAAGTAAATGTAAGTACTTGCTACCAAACTCCGGCTGTGAGTCAGCAGCGCTAGCTAAATTATTTAATTTAATTCAGTTTGTTTTTAGTGCGCAAATTTACAACATATGTTGTCTCAAGCCACTTTTAAGAAAAAAAAAAAAGTCAGTTCAATCCAATCATACACAACAAATATCATGCTAGTGGGTTCATGCTTTTAGTTTGCTGTTCTGCTTCTTTTAGTCATTGACAGCTTTGCAAAATTAATGAGATACTAATGTTAGGATCATCTTTTCATCTGCATATGCTATCAGCTAGATTAAATGTTGGTAAATGTGGGAGAAAAGATGAAGGTGGAACAGGAGAAATGGGATCCTGCAACAGCAGGACATATCAGCCTTGTGAGAGACGGCCCGGTTCAAAGTGAGAGGAGTCGACTGCAGAATGAGTTATAGCAGCAAGGAGGTTTACTTCGAGTGCTAGTGATGTCACGGCTTGGCTTCACTGCCTGAGAACAGTAGTCTGATTGTTTATGTTCTCAGCTGGCTGCATATTTTTCTCATCCTCAATAAAGCTCTATTAAACGTTCCACTGGGTTAAGTAATCAGAGCAGATCCCACATTGGTGCTCTTCAGTAACAGGATTAAGAGTTCAGTGTAGTATTTCTAGGAATCACTCATTCTATGTAAACTCTTGGTCATTTATTGGTGCATTTTCTTCATAAACCACAAAAAAAACACAAAAAAACACACAAAAAAACCCAGTTTTTATTGTTTAGTTCCAGATCCTCTACTTATCATCGACTGGTTTTCGCTTCAACTCTGGGATTTCTAAATAGATTCATGTTCTCTTGCCTTCAATGCATAGTCACCCCTTTTTGCTTTGGATTGTGATTGTGGGGACGTTAATCAACCGCGGTTTAATAAAAGTTGTGTGCAACTGTGTGAACTTAGCTGTATAGACGCACAGTTGGTAGCACTGTTGCCTTGGAGCAATCTGGCCTGAGGTCTTTCTATAGGCTTTCTCTACAAGTCCAAAACAGACTGGTCTTTGGAAATGATTGTGTGTCAACACAACAAAGATTTGGGTCTATCCACATTATGTGGAGTGACTTAATCATCTTAATTACACTGGGAAGGGGCCCCACTCTGAAACCAGACGTTGACGACACATTTCAATCTGCAACATTGTCTGGACTTGCTACTGGAGTAGAAAAGGCGCTCAAAGCATGCAGAGTTTGAGGCCCAAAGGCAATCCTCCATTTCTCGTGCATTAAAGAAATGTTTCTCCCTCAGGATGCTACATTCCTCACAGCTTCATTTACTTTCCCTTACATAGACCGACAGCAGTGCTGCATCCAATCTCCTCGTGACTGTGTGTAGGCTTACCCTTATTCCCAGAGACCCACATCTGCGTACTCTTGAGTTTTTCTTTAAATATCCTTTCACAGCACAATTTTTTTAAAGTGACATTGAGTCATTGTCCAAAACTGTCAGTCTTGGGACAAACTGCAGCTTCAGGGATTTACTCAGACGATCAAACTTCTCAGCTTGCACCAGGAACCCGTGGCATGCTCTGCTGGAAGGAGAAATGTTTTTTTCTGCTCCAGCTGGCTTTCAAATTAGGTCAAGTTAACGTGTCTTGACACGACTCCTTCTTCGACTTGTCAAGGCTTTGCAAGTTTCCAGTTGGGCATTCAGGAATCCAAGCACTTTGCAGTTTTGTTTTATATGCAACCAGGTTTTGTTTAGCCCCTCTAACAGAAGCAGAACTATGAAGGAGAGATTGCAAACTGGTCCTGGAGTTTTTAATCCTTACTGGTCCAAAAGTGGAAACATATGAGAGCCCCCAAAGGCCAAAATTTACAAACTCTCTCACTTATATTATCAAACCCTTACATATACAATAAAACCCTCTTATAGAGTTTGATTGCAATGGAAGTTAACTTAAAATTTCAGTTTCTGATTGGCGGGTTTTCACGGGCAGAAAAATAGTTGGTTTATGTTTGATTCACACTTTAAGTTTCACTCTGATGGCTATAAAAATGTCAAACTTTGTGTTAATTCATTTGCTAAAGGAAATCATGTACGTGAAAATAAATACATTTTCATGTTGGTGTTCCCACTAAAGCCTGTTTTTTTTTTTGTTGTTGTTTTTTTTCCCCGATTTTCCCTTTACGACAATCTTACAACATCCAGCAGTGTGTGGCGTGTTGAATATGCCTGATCATGGCAGACTGTGGGGTTTTCCCTGACTGAGAACGCAGCCTGCGAAATGTGAGTAAAGTAAAAAGCCAGAGGTTGTACGAAAGCACAGTGACGGAAGAATGGAGCGGTCGCTATGGTAACGTTTACATATCCCTTCAAAATAAAATACAGACCCCAGAACAAAAACGAACATTTTACTTTCGATGATAACAACTAATGGGAGCCTTGAGCTTGTTTCTCCCATCTGACACCGAAGTGTTGCTCAGGGAGCGACTTGGTCTCTACGCGGCGAAGCAGTTTGAAGCTCCACTCCCTTATTAACGAGTCGGTCACCATATCATGCAGAGCAGCTTGGATTGTGGGAATCACCTACCGGGATAAATCCATTCTCCTGTATCTTCTCTGGGCCTTTTCCCTTCAAAAGGAACTTTCCAAAGAATCTGATCTGTTTCTGACTCATTTTGCTGCTTGTGGCTCAATGTTGGCGCGCAAGACGTCACCGAGAGAACCCGGTTAAAGGATTTTCAAAGTAAAAGATCCTCCAGATTCAAATAACACAGAAAACTGAATTATTTTTTATTTTGTGTGCTGCCGGTTACCAATTGGTCCATGGACCGGCACCGCTCCGCGGGTTGGGGACCACTGATTTAAAATATTCATTCCCTCTGTGAGTCGCTGCTGCTCAGCTACTTTTCTGTCAGTGAAAACTCGCCTTGTCCTGCCTGGACTCCAATCAGAAACTGAAACTATAAGTTAATGTCCATTGGAATCAAACTCTGTAAAGATTGTACGTGTGAGAGAGTTTGTATGTTTTGGCCCATGGGGCCTCTCATAGAAAAGCAGCGGATGACTCACCTCCTCAGGCAATAAGGAGGAGCCTCAGATTCAGGAGAGTAGAAACTCAGAGGGGACGCCGCCGCTCATTTGAACTGAACTTCAAGAGCAGATCCTGTCGCACAGAGTTGGACTGAAACTTTTTAAAAGGCAACTTTTTACACACAGCAGGACTGAAATCGGAGCTCTGAAGCATAACAAAGGCAAAGAAGAAACTTGTTCAACAGGATTTCTCTGTTCTTTGGAAGGTAAGGCTTGATCTAGCAGATCTCAACATTTTATGGAACAATTTGTTCTTCAGTTTTAGGGAATAACTGTTTTCTACATCTCTGCTATTTTCTTATTTGCAGACATGATTTTAAATACTACTGTATCAAACAGCATGAACAGCACCCATAAACCCCAAGATTGTGCTGTTGATAACAATGACCTGTATAAGTTCTACGCAGCTGTGATGATTGTGATTTTTATCTTGGCTTTGCCTCTGAACATGTCGGTCCTCCACCTCTTCATATTCAAGCTCAAGTTCTGGAAATCCAACAGCAACAACATTTTTCTCTTCAACCTGGTGCTGGCAGACATTCTGCTGCTGATCTGTTTGCCAATGAAGGCTCATAGCTTCATTAATGGAAATAGGAGGAACCGGACTGACAACAAGTGCAAAATTATGCTGTTCATGTTGTTTTTAAATCGTGGCGCCAGCATCGCCTTCCTAACTGTGACCTCGATAGATCGCTATTATAACGTGGTGCACCCAGGCAGAAAAAACCTCCTGAAGGCTCTGAAGAAATCTCCCTACATCTCGATCTTCATCTGGGTGTTGCTTCTGCCTCTCACCATTCCCACCATGTTGAAGGACTTTGAATGCTGCAACAGCCTCGACAACGATCAAAATTTGCGGAAAAATAAGACTTGGTGGGAGGTGAGGCTCTTATCTTGTTTGCATCAGCAATGTGAAATGGGAAAAACACAGAAGATGTGATTCATAAAAGATTTGTGAAATTTTACATTGAAACGCTTTTGCGTTTCCAGTTTACCTTCTTTGTAGGGAAAAAGAGTTACAGCTAATTTCAATAAGTTCTAGTGACACTTTTCAGTGTCATCTCAGTTGCACAATGCAATAATTTAATTTGAAAATAAGGAAATGAGTCAATCTTTTGGCTGAGAGTCTTGGGAAAGTCTGTCAAAGTACTGGCTGAGTTTTTTTAATGAACATTCTGTTGGGTTGTTGATGTTTATGACAATCTCAATTTGTGTTTTGTGTTATTAATTTAACTGCAGTCTGCGGACATAGCCAGAGAGGTGGTTTTCTTCACCCAGATCATCATCCCCTTCATCATCCTGGTCTACTGCACCGTTCGCATCATCAATCGATTGAAGAAGAAAACCATTGGGGATAAGACGAAGCTGAAGAGAGCTGTCCTCCTCGTGACCACTGTCATGGTTGTTTTCTCCTTCTGTTTTCTGCCGTGCACCATCGCCAGGATGGTGCTGCTGATCTTTAGGGTCAATCCACAGCTGGAACAGTTTGAGAAAACTGCAGAAGTCGTATTTGATGGCCTCATGGTCCTCTCGTTCCTGGACTGTCTGCTGGATCCGCTGGTTTACTGCTTCTGTAGCACCAAGTTTAAAGCACTTTATGTCTCCATTTACTTATCTTTTTGCATAAAAGGAACCCCGAAGCCAATCAACAGCTCAACGGACAACACAACACAAGCAGTGCGCAACAAAGTCATTTAAAAACAGTGACTTCAAGTTCTGCTGGATGTTTATGAGCCGATAGCTGCTGTGCAACAACCAGACTGCCTGTGCCTCAGATATGAGGCCCAAGAGAGCCTTTACATTAAATTATGCTATGAAGATCAAAAATTTGAGGAATATTTGAATTAATTTTATATTTTAGATGTAAGAAGTGCTAATGTGGTTGTAATTCTAGATTTAAAGCTTCTACTGATGTTGACTTAGAAAGTTCAGTAAGATTTTTTTATTTTTCTATGTTGCCAGAACATTTTCAAGGGAGTAGCGAGAAAAGTATGCACATCTGTTTTTCTTTTCTTCTTGGACTGGGAGATGAGTTACAAAACTCCTTCCTGCTAGAGGAATCCTCTTCTCAAATCTGTAGCACAAAATGTTGAGGAAATATTTTTATCCTGAAAATCTAAATGCAAGGGTGCTTTGAGTAGCAAACCACACTTATGCAATGTGGGTGTAGTGACTGTTTTAGTAGATAAAGAAAAGTAATTTTGTAGTCCAAGTTAAGTTTGTTATTTACCTGTCCTTCTGACATTTACATTCGTCTTTATGAGATTTGAAGGTTACTTTGTGTCATTTGCTGGGATCTGCTTTATTTTTTTCAGATTTTAGCATAAGCACAAATAGAAACTTCCCTGAATTACAGCAGAAGTAATGACGAAGCCACCTGTGCCCACCTGAATAAACGCCATCATTTTAGTAATACAGGTGAGAAAGGATGAGTAAATTGCTATGTGTCTGTTTAAAAATAGACTAAAACTGCTCTAGATAATCTGTAATCTGCTGCGTCTGACATCCATGAGTCAAAGCTTTTATGGAATATTACCCAACTGTCTTCCCAGGATAAACTTTCAACCTCCGGGTCGAAACATGAATCAACCAGCAACGGTTTTAATTACCTAAAGGTCACACTGCACTCTTAAGAGAGAGGAACCATAAAAAGAGTAAATATTGACTAAGAATTGGACAGTTTCTCCTAACAGTTTATGTGATACTATTCCAAGGTTTAAATGACAACATCCTTGGAGGCGTGTCTCATTTATTTGTTCACTTCTCTCTAATCTCACCTCTTTACTGTGTTAATAATGTGTTTTTTTGTAAGAATGTGTCTTTATGTGTCTAAAATAAACTGTTAAATGTATTCTGGGTTGAGTCTGTAGTGAAAACTAATCCCATGTCACCATGTTGCCACCACTGTGTTTGACTGCAGTATAGTTCCCTGTTTTTGGACCAAACAAACCTTTTACAACTGTGGCCTGAAAGGTAAACGTTGTGCTTTCTCAGTGTGATCTGTCATTGTTTTTATCACGTCGTAAAATGAACACTAAATGTCTTCTGCACTGATATGTGACAAACACTTGGACGTCATGCACCAAAAAATTACCTTTGTTTACAATAGGTATTGTGTAAATACTTCTGTGCTGTAAATAAAGGTGTAGGGTGTAATTTTTGTAATACATTGTTGTTATATTTAATTTGTACTCTCTACTCCTTTATGCAAACATTTAATCTAAATGTGTATTTTTTTTACAAACAATTAAAGCAAAGATTCAATGTGTGAGTATGAGTGACATACATAAAGTACAAATTACAAATAACACAACCATCCACTCTCAAGCGAAAATGGGAGAAAACATCACATATTATTATTATTACAACTATTATAACTTTGTGTTGTTTGGTTAGTTTAACCTGTTAGTTTTACCGAATCAAAGCAGGTTAAAATATTTTAAAACAGGACAAACAAATCTCATAGAGGCAAAATGTAAATAAATAATACTCTGCATTAACTTGGCTGCACATTTGTAAACAGATTATTTTCTGAACAACATTTTTAAGTTACATTTTAACATTCAGTCGCTGTTTTTCTTCAGCTTTTTACATCTTAAAGCCAAAACTAACTGATACTTCAAGCTGGTCTGAAACAATTAATCGGATTAGTTGTGATTAATCAATTATTAAAACGATTTAGTCATTGCTTAATCAGTAACTGGAGACACTCAGTTCACGAGACTTTTTAAAGTCTAATAAAAAACTAAAAACGGCATTTTTTTAAAGAACAACATGGTTAGAGTAGTAATTAATCCAAAACTGTTTTTAAAAAAAAATACATTTTTGCATTTAAGATTAAAAGAAAAGGCTTTGTCTGTAAAAATGTTTAGCGCTCTTCAAGTGAGACAGTTTTCGCTTCACTTGGTTCCAATTCTATAAAAAATAAGAACAAATCTTTTGCTGTCCAGTTATTCATCTGAAAACCGATCAACACATCAACCCTGCACTGTAGTTTTTGAGCTCCACATGCATCCTTTGCTACAAACCATCTAGCGCCCTCTAAAGGAATGCGCTGTTACTGCAATTTAGGCAATAAATGGTCATTTTCTTTAAAACTCTTATTAAATTAATTGTTTTTTTGCATTTCTTTTTGTCTGAAATAATTTTAAGTGGTTAAAGGAAATATCTGCAGAATGTGCTAATTTTTTATCAGATGAATCGTCAGAATAATTGAAGTAATCATTAGTTGCAGCCCTAATTTCACTTTCCTAACATTACCCACTTTGACCAAATCCCGACAGTCTGTGGAAGCATCACGCTGCCACTACCATGTTTCACTGTGGGGATGGTGATGAGGATTTTGATGATGTCAACAAATGACAGAGACTGAAACACACTTTACAGTCCCCTGTGTTCTCATTCTGACTCAACCTTCAAATTATCAGTCTAGACATTAGAAAAATATTGCTTGCGTTACTCACCAGGATGTGTCAGAAGTTTCTGCAGCCCCTCACTGTCGCTGTTGGCTTCTTGAAGGCCTCCACAGTTTCGGTTCATCAACTTAAAACAAACTTCCAGTTCTTGGAAAGCTGCCTTTGCCCCATAAATCTTCTTTCATCAGTGAGTTAAATGGCAATTCTCATGCTTGCTGTGAAATGAGGTCCATTGCAGACATTTGTCTTTACCAAAAAAAACCAAAAAGGATTGTTGGAAATAATTACTTTAGTAATTTGAGCAATCTATTAATTATTCTGATGATTAAACAAATAATAAATTTGAACAAATAAAGCAGCAATAGATATTAGTCCAAATGTTCACATCTAAAATTAACATGCACCAGTAACAGCCCACTGGACAAAAATCACTAAAAAATAAAAAGCAGCTGAAAAGCAGCAGTCTCACTAAAGCACTTAACAAACAAAAAACATGCATACTCCCATTTTTTAGTGTATATATATTCATCTTCAGTGAATTTACATCTCATTTTTCACACTATTTTACAGCTTTTTGTTTGCGCGAGCGACTTAAGCTAAGTATTAGCCCGCTGTGTTTCCCCGCTGTTCCCTCCGGGATAAAGATTTCATTTTAATAAATCGCGCCAATCAATTTCAGGATGTCTAATCTACAGATTTTTATCAGTTAATAAAATCCCCGCCGACAAAGTGGGCATGTACGGGGAAAAGAAGATGTTTGGTCACTCTATGTTATGCTAATAGCGATTAGCAACTACTGTTGGCGGAAGTGAGAGCTTTGCGCAACAGAAATAATTGTCCGACAGGAACAAATGGCGCTAAATAGAATAACATACTTTAAGTTTCGAGAAAAATAATTTACCAAAAGAAATCGTAACAATCGAGGAACTCGAGTTATTCAATGAATCATAAAAACCCTAAAGGCAAATGAACGAATATCATAAAAAACTTAATAGATTTTTATTTAAGTTTAAACAAATTCACCGAAAGTTGCCTTTTTGAAAAAACTTCACTATTTGTAACTTACAAAAAACGCTATATTTGTCACTAATCCTTTTTTTGAAATGAAAGTTATTAAATGTGTCTCTAATTGCTTTCTTCCAAAACAGTTGCAAGATTTTCACTTTTTTTGAAAAATGTATGGTGTTTGTCGCTTTTTTTTTTTCAAAAAAATGTGTTAGATTTGCCACTAGTCTCCTTTTTGAAAAAAAATCACTATATTGACAGTTTTCCTAAAAAACACTGCTAAATTTGTTGCTATATTTGTAGCTTTAAAAAATTGCTATATTTATCACTAATTTTTTCTAAGAATTTAGAAAAAATTCTTTTAGCTTTTTTGAAATAATTCTTCAGGTCTGAAAATTTGCTGAATATAGCAGCAAACCTTTTTTCATCTTGATTTTGACACTGTCCATCATCCCCACATCTTGCCACGCCCCTCAGGGCGTCTTCTTGCTCCGCCCACTTTGGAGGAATTTTTCTACATTTGTCTGGCTTTGCTTTCACATTGGGTTGAGTTACACTTTAAACACATCTCAAAATTTCAGACAAATTACAGCATTTCAAGTAATATCCATAAAAACATCCCCACAACACATAGAGGCAGGGTTATTCAAACGCCAGTCCTCAAGGGGCGGTGCCCTGCAATGTTTAGATGTGTCTCTTTCATTCAACTGCACCACAGTTGAATGAAATAATTAGGTCATTAAGGCTCTGGAGAACTGATCTACACAAGAAGGAGGTAATTAAGTCATTTCATTCCAGTGTTTTGTACCTGTGGCACATCTAAAAACTGCAGGACAGTGGCCCTTGAGGACTGGACTTTGACACCTGTGCCTTAAAGGGTTAAACCAAACACACAGTGATGCCTGCATTACCACAGCTAATTACTGTCAGCTTATGCTGAGAGCCACGGTGAAGGCAGATGACTGGAAAGTATCAGGCCTGAAAGAGAGAGAGAGGCAAGGAGATTAGATTACAACAGATGATGTTTCTGACTGGCAGACTGTGTGGGAGGGAATAAAAGCTGTGCCAAAACCACCACAGCATGACCCTCATACTGGTTATTTCAGCCAAAAGCTAGCTCAAGAAACCAGTTAGAGGCACAGCGACTGGTTCTTTGAACAACGTTTGCGTAGTTAGAAAGCAACAAAAGCTGAGAAGATGCATGATTTATAGAAAACATCTAAATCATTAGGATGTGATCAGTGTAGTTACACTGAGAGTAAAATCAGAGAACAGAGTTTGAAAAATTTCCTGTCCCACCGACACCAAATTTTGAGACAAAACAAGAGAAAAAAATGCTGTAATCTAATCTGGAACATCATGTTCTGAAACGTTGCTAAGGGTATCGAGGCTCATATTATCAGCTCACAGGTGGAACTTTTCTTCTGAGAGCTGGATGTGACGTTCACAACACACGCAGTTGCTCTGATAAAATCAGCAGAGACTGAAATATAAAGTTTCAACTTTTCTACTACATAGATCAAAATGGTTGCGAACAGTAGCACAATTATTTAACCGTACATCTTTGAAAAGCAGAAATGGAGGCTCCTGCACAACCAAAAAGAATGCAGATAGTGGTTTCTGGATGGTAAGTCAACAACAATACTCTTGTCTTTCGCAGCAGCCATTGTGCAGTGCATACAGCAGAAAACCAAGGCGCTGGAGCTCAGTTTAAGTTGCTCGGTAACAGAGTAACAGGCAGAACTTTGTTGGGGTTGCTTGGTAACGAGCTGGGCTTCACTGGCGTTGCAAAGTGGCAGGCAGTGCCTGCTGATTTCCGACATTACATTCTGGAGGGTTTTGAAACCCTTCAGACCAAAAAGATTATTTTTAAATAAGTTAATGGATTTCTACCCCTTCTAAAAGCAGGAGTAGAAGTACAAAAATGTTCAAACTGTGAATTTTACATTTATTCACATTTAAAGATTGAGTTCTTCAATAGCAAAGATAAATCTACATATGAACACAAACAATACATTTTATGTGGCGCACCTAGTTTGTTTCTCTGAGTACAAATTTTTAGCAGGATTAATACATTTTAAATTAAAAAAGTGAATGCGAAAATGAAAAAAAAAAAGACTTTAAAGTAAATTTATGGATACATTTTGGTGTGCATGGCACCAAAATGCAACAGAGCAGTTGACAGTATTGTGGTTTAAAACTTAAAAAGCATAATTTGTGCTAGAAGAGGACAACAAAAGTCAAGACTTTCTAAAAAAAAATTCTACCATTCTGTCAGCTTCTCCTCTTCATCAAACACCATTTAGGCCTGCAGAGAGGAGCGTAGAAATCCCAGGGCAGGAAAACAGCAGCTAACATCTCTGCAAACCCCCCACATCCTGGACACAAATGGTTAAAACAGTTTACCTCCAGGTAGGCGCTACAGAAGGTATTTGCAAAAACCAGCTGCATAGAGACGGTTTCCTCCCTCTGGCTGTCTATCTGATTTCCACATATGCTGGGAAAAAACATACACATATTTGCACTGTGTTTTTATTTAAAAGATGACTGCGAGTACATGTATATATTGTTCCTTTATCCTAAAGTATGTCTGTAGCTGTGAGTGCTTGAAAACTGAAGTTTAATGCCTTGCTTGTGTGAACGATCTTGGTCAATAAATTGACTGATCAATGGATCCATACCATCTGCACTCTGAGCTGAGATACTCATTTCCCTCCCTGAATACAACTCAATTAGTTTGCTACTTTTTCTCTTTTGGTGACGTCTTTTCCAAGAAGCTCTGTGGTTTTTTCAGCAGTGATATCTTTTCACTCTGCAGCATTTACATACTTCATGCAGTAAGAGTGTGTGTGTTGGACTCACCTCACTGCAGATTAGATAAGTCTTTTATAATAAAAAAAAAACTTAGGTAGATTGATGAAGAGGAAAGTAAAAAAACAGCAGCAGTGTAACACTCTGAAGTTGTATTGAGCAGGAAACATTGGATATCTCTAGAAATAGTGAAAAAACTTGAATTTTTTGGCTAACTTTGAAGTGGCGCTCACCTCCAAAATCAACTTTTCTTGTCTGACAAACTGTCTAAATAGTTTTTTGGGGTGGCTTATTTTTATCTTTATGTGGGAATTTTGAAATATTTGAGTTTATCTCAGTATACATACTTCCCACAACTCTGAGCCGTGCCATCTTGATAGGCAAATGTAGCCCAGATGGGCCATGACTTCCAGACCAGCAAAAATACATTGACACTGTTGACCAATGTTACAAGATAAATATTTATCAACAAAATTGCTGCTGTCGGCATCTATGAGACAGATAATGGACCATGTGAATAAGCTGTCTTCTGTGCTGTTTGTGAACTCTTTCTACTATCAATTGACTTGGAATTATTTTTCTTGCAAAGTGTCATTAGACAACTTTTGTTGTCTTACTGGCGGCAATGGATGATGATCTGAACGTAGATAGACCAGTAAATTGAGAGACAGATAAAATTATTTAGAAAATGTGAATTTTTTTTATTATAAATAGGTAAATTACAAATTTGTGGATTTTCTTTTGTATTGTAGAAAATCATTAGTAGTTCAGACTTTTCTCTTTTCTGAGACAACAGAGAAAAAAAGAACACAAAGGGTTAAAGTGTTACCATTAACTGTTTCACACAGACCAGCTTTAACCTTTTCAGTTAGATAATCACTTTTCACATGGTTTCCTGTCCTCTGTAAGAGCATTTTTCTTTCACCGTACGTTACTTATCTGTTGCATGCGTCTTTTGAACCACTTCCCTTTGTCACTGTGGTGAAGTTTTCATGCATCTGGAAAAATTATGATTTCTTTTATAATTTGTTTATTGGAGGTTTGAATATTTTCCGTCCACAGGGGCAGATAACTGCCATTACTCCGGACCAACTATAATATTTGTTGCCTCTGGCACCACATTTGCCAGTGGGTGCAAGACAGAACATGCATACACTCTGTGTGTGTGTGTAAAAATAATGTGGCACTGGTTTTGTGCAATATTACCTCATGTCTAGAACATAGTGTGACAAAGCAGAATAATGAGGCAGCAGCAAAAGGAAGTTATACCGTCAATGTGATGCTTTGCAGGAAGTAAAGTTTAAGTTGGAAATCATTAGCTCTGCATGTTTTAGTGCAGGAGGTTAATTTAATGTTTTACTTCAATAGAACAATCTGTTTAAAGTGTGATTTGTTTGCAGGAAGTCAATAAGTGCTTTGGTTTGGATTTTGAAATGAGCACTAAGATATTTGTTAA
>VMRN01000001.1:1047073-1076734 GCA_010277015.1 Poeciliopsis turrubarensis | reverse complement strand
AAGTGCTTTGGTTTGGATTTTGAAATGAGCACTAAGATATTTGTTAATGTTGAATGAAGTCGTTCTCTAAATGGCATCGTCTCACTAATGTGCCAAAAGCAGCAGCGGAAATAAACTTATCTGATCATTTGTCTAACACACAGAGCTTAAAAACAATCTGCTGGCGCTTGTTTACTCCCATCTCTGTGTGATCAGTGACCAATGGATGATAAATCCTCCTCTGTCTCAGTGGGTGTGGTGGAAACAATCATTTCTCTGAGTAAACATAGCGAAACACATCCAGTGTGAAGTTATCCGGCTCTGGAAGGGAGCTGACAGACATTATTCGTCCAATCAAATCCCTAAACATCACAGTCTGAATGATCGTCACTCATTCATTTCTATAAACAGAATGTGAGAAAACAATTTCTGAAGGATTTTCTTTATTCTAGCCAATCTATCCATCCAGTTAATGACAGCAGAAGGAGGCTGCACCCTGAACAAACGATACTTTAAATTAATCGCAGGAGCACTGATCAGAAGTTTGATGTCAGAAACTGTTGACATATTTTGCTCTCTTTTCGGTTGTTTTCCTGATAGTCGGGTAGATTTGGTTTGACTGTGGACTAAAACTGCAACATTTGTTACATTACATTGTTCAGTTGCTGTGATTCTCTTTCACATGAACTGCGTCAAACGAACTAAACACACTGAAAAACCTGTTCTCCTCCTTCAGTTGTTCTTGGTGCTACACCAAGAACAACTGAAGGAAACAACAAGAAAACCTCTGAAGAAGACGCTGAACACGACTTCCTTCTTTATCAACCATAAACTAAAACGGACTGCCTCAGATTTTAGGATTTCTGTTTTGTCTTTGGTAACAAACAGCAAACGATTTCTCCCGCTAAGGCTAGACGGATGTTTGTTTAAGTTGTATTTACCCAGAATGCCTTGTGCTTTAGTTTGCTTCCTGCTTTCGGAGCAATATTTAAACATAAAATTCTACTGAAGCTGTGCGCTGTTTACTTTGGTAAAAACATGCCGAGATCTTGGACCTGGAATCCAGAGTTAATCATGTTCAAGTTGCAATTTATCTGCATTTCATTTCACCACTGGACCTCAAGAGTAACCAGCTCTTTTTGCAAAACTCCACAAACAGACATTCATTTAAAATCTGTGTCACTGTGTAGCTGTTCATCTTTGAAAGTGTTGAAATTTGAAGTTCCTGCTAATTTTTCAGGCTCAGATCCTGCAAATTCAATCTTCTGGATGAGAATAAATTATGTGTTTATGCTTTGCTAGGTTTATTGTCCAATGTTTTATTGTGTGATTTGTAAGACATGTTGTCATTTTCCCTCAAACCACAGCAGCTTTGGAGGTGGAAGGGCGGACAGAGGGACTTATAAGTTTACAACCACATGGATTATTTCCAGAGTTTACCATCTAGGAAATGAGTAACCAAGTAAAGGCATCAGGATGGTGAACAAATGTCTACCAATAACACTCAGTGTTTTCAGAAGCATTAAAATTTGATGCGGCATGTTGCAATAAAATCTCCACAGCAACTAGTCACCAGCCAGTAAGACAAAGAAAACAGCAGGCATAAGTTGTTGTTGGTTTAAAATGTCTTTTCTTAGCTCATCTTCAAATATTTTAATATTTGATCCATATTCTGATTCTCAGCTGCCATCTTTTGTTTTGACAAGATGCATTTAAAATGGGTTTTTTTTAATTCTCACTGGTTTAAAATGATTTAAGTCTAATATTGAGTGAAGAAAAACACAACATAAGCAACATTTTCATAATTTATTCAACAAAGATCAATTCAGAAAGGAGAACTGACTGCAGTGCAGTTTTTCTACTCTGGTCCAACACACACACAGCACATCTGCAACAGAATGGCTGAAAAAGAAAAGTGTCAAAGTGTTAAAATGCTCCAGTCAATATCTGCAAACTTTAAAGTCAATCCTTCTGCACAACTCCGCTCCTCCAGACTAGTGGCAGCAGATATCAGCAAACACCAGGTGGAACTGTACATCTGCTGAGCTTTGCAAAGAACAGATGTAAACAGCATCATGGAGAAGCATTGTTGTGATAACATGTTGAAGGTAAGTGTCAGAAAGGGTAGGAGGTTCTTAAAGAGACAGAGGCCAATTTCAAGGCGCCGGACATGGCTATGATGCAAACTAAGATTTCTATTAGGTTGTTTTTGGTATATACAGCATTTTCATAAAAACTGAAGGAAAAGGTAACTTGATTGTGTTATAAATTGGCCCAAGGTGCCTGGAAATATATAATATTCCCAATTTAAAGAACAGGAGCAACTTTAACAAGAGGAGGCCAAGATTTTTCCACAATATTGTAGAGGAAAGAATAATAATCTGGAAAACAACTAATGTTTTCTACTAAGGGTGAATTTATAATTTACTGAATTATAATTATTATAGTAAAAAAATTGAGACACATTTAGACTCTGTCATTCTGTTCTATTCTTCTTGACAACAAAATGAAAATATTTTGCTTTTATTTCTACTTTTAGTGGACCTTGAAACTTTGCTCACTTTCTATATAAAATATATTAAAATGCTTGTTTCTAACAAACAGTTTTATTTTATCTTGAAAAACAAAATGTCCATATTTTAGCTGCAAAAACAATTTGTGGGCATCTGGACTGAGCAATATAAGAACAAAAGCTTCTACTCTGTTTTCAGCCTAAATACATTATGTGATTCACTTCCTGTTGCAGTAAAAGCTTTACAACCCAGATGATTTATAAATCCATTAGGATCAGGAGAGCAAGGACTTCTCTTCTGTCAGGCAGTGCAAAGGATGACAAAAATGAAGGACTTGATGAAGATCAGAGCAGAATGCTGCATTTGTGATTTGGTGTGAAAGGCAACATAAAACCTTAAGGTGAAATAGACTGAGCAAAAATAAAGCTGAAGATAAAAGGAATTTACAAAGACATGCCAAATAAATTAAACATATCGCTTTGGGCAAGAACTGTTGAGAAATTTTTACTTACATGCACTTACTTTTTCAGTCCTGTGGTCAAAATATGACAAAATTCGAAGAGTCACATTTTTTCACCACTTAGCAGAAGCAACTTTATGGCTTTTTTTCATGAGTTGCATCAATTGGAGATTTCCATTGACTACATAAGCTCAGCGTTACTGAAGCCTGCAACAAACTAATGTGCATCTGAGAGTGGCACTAAGGCACTAAGTGAGCACCGGCACAGGCTTGGATGCAACATTTTGCTGCAGAGCAGAAGGCTGGTAAACTAAAGCTGCATTCACACCAGACCTGCTTAGTCCATTTTAATCAAACTGCAGTTTGTTTGTCCGGTTTGTGGTGTGAATACGTAAAGAGCAAACTAGGAACGGTTGAAGTGAGCTCTGGTGCGGATCAAATACATATGTGAAGTGAATGGGAGGCTGCTGCAAAAGCAACCAAAACGAAAAGTGTTAGGAGAGGAATTAGCTCCTGGTCTCTTACCAAACCCAAAATCTACAAAATCCTCTAAAATCTGACACCACTCAATTTTTATTTGCATTTTGCAAAGAAGGAAGTTGCGCCCGTGTTTTCTCCAGAGGTTTTTGTGCTGTTTTCTTCTGTGGTTCTCGGTGCAGCGCCCCCACAGGTGAGGAGGTGAACAGGTTTTTCAAAAGGTTTTGGACCGTTTGACTGTAGTAGTGTGAACATGAACCACACCAGCTGAAAATGTGACAAATGTTGCAATTTTTTGCAACAAATTTTGCAAATTTTGTTTTGCATCTGATCCAGATGCAAAACATCTGGATCAGCTGTGAAATAAACACCCAGGGTGTCGATGATGTCCTGATTGTTGAAAGATCTTAACTACCCAGTGGAAACAGTACTCACAATGTGTGATTATATTTTTTTGAGTGAAAAGATACATGAAAAAATCTTTCCACTTATGCAGGTGAAAAAAGACCAGGGTTTTTTTCTGAGCCAAATTTTTAAAAGTCACATTATTCCACATCGTTGCGTTTTTTCATTACTTTGTGACTTTTTCTCATGAGATTAAATTAAGTGGAGATTTACCAATTGATCCCTATGAAACTGTATTAATGTTAGGGATTAAATCTGCATTGCAGCAACAATAGGCCAGTCTCTTCTTGGCCAGTTGAAACAGAAAACTGTGGTGACAAAACTTAGGCATTTGTCTGTCTGACGACGTAATTACTAAGAATTTTCTTCACCAGTTTCTAGAGAAAATGTTATTGCACATGAAATCACCAGAAGATAGCAGAGATAAAAAGGAACGTATGAGTTCTATTATTGCTTCATGCCAGTTCCAGGTGAGTCAGACGTGACATTTCACATATTCGCTAGTCACTGCAAAGCTTTCTTTAGTTTTGTTGTTAAAAACCATCACAGATCCAGGTTTCACCTCTTGGAAAAAATACATGCAATTTGTATTTGCACATATTCACATAACAAAAGTAAAATGTAAACAGTACAGAAAATTTATTTTAAAGCAATGGCTGTAGGAACGTGACATTAACAATAAAAATTCATTTTAAAAGATACATTATTTAGTATTTTTGGTTGAGTTTCTAATGCAAATAGTTTATTACACTTTAAATAAGATAAAACTAACTTACACATAACTTTTCAGCAAGATACAGGATCTTGTTTTAAGTCACTAATTTCTTATTTTTGATGAAAACGAGCCAGTTCAACAGGCAGATTATTTCACTTTTCACACATTTTTCCCATGTTAAACAGGAGATAATCTGCTAACAGAGCAAGCATTTTTTTAATCAATATTAAGAAATTAATTACTTAAAATAAGCTCCTAAATCGACCTGGAAAGTTACTTATAAGTTAGTTTTGTCTTATTTTAAGTGTAGTTATATATTTGCACTAGAAATTAAACCAAAAATACTTTGTGTTTTTGCAGTGTACCCAAAGATTGGACTAAAGAAAGAGCTCTGTTAGTACTACTAGTTATCTTCTTGTTTCTTTTTAGGTTAAACGTAAGATCTAATCTCGCTTTGCTGTGAACCAGCAGACGTGACAGATCTAATATTTCCCTGGAAAGCCATGAGTTACTCAGTGATTCATGATGAGAGGAACACTTTGACATTCATCCACATGATCAGGCAACAGGGAATTTAGAAATCTAAATTAAACACGATCAATTTCCTCTGATCAATCTTTTTGTTTCATTTTCGTCCTTAAGGAAAGGAGCTTTGACGCTTCTCAGTTAGTTGAGCTGCTCTCTTTAACCACACCTCCAGATGAAATATTGGTCTTTCCTGTTTGAGGAATCAGTTGCAGCCTTGCCTGAAGAGAGAACACACACACTCAGACGGAGAGTTTTCTCCTCCTCTCTGCACTGCTTCTGATTTCTTTTTTTTGCTTGTTGTCTCTGTTTCCCTGGGATCTTTTGGCATGGATGGCGAAGGACAGTCAGGATTTCTCAACCACTGCAAGGATCTGTGAAAGGAACTGTTGAATTTGTTGTTTAAGAGGAAAGAGAGGAAACTCTAGAGTGGCAGACTGTGGTAGAGTGAAGACGAAAGATTCAGTTTGAGATTCATCAAAATGTGTAATAATACTTCTTCACCAGAAGACACCTGCTTTATACCGAATCCAGCCACTTACCAAGTCCTCTCCAGCTTCATGATTATAGAGTTCATTCTGGGACTTCCTCTCAACCTCTCGGTGCTCTACATCTTCATCTTCAGGTACCACTGATTTTCAGCTACACACAAAAACGTTTGATGCTGTCTGTTTTATGTGAGATGTTTAAATGTCAAAGTGCAGTTTGTAGAAATTGGACTGCATGTCCACAAAGATGCCACCAGATTAATGTGCTGCAAGAGGGGAAATAGCTGCTATAACAACGCTCCACAGGCCAACCAGTCTAACTTTTTTTTTAATGTAGTTGCACATTTTCTGAATGCAAAAATATAAAAATATTGCAGTCATTTTTCCTGACATGCAAAACTTAGATTGCAAAACTTAGCAGATTATCTTCACCGTTGTTAATACTGCAAAGAAACCAGAATAGTTGAAATCAATCAGGAACCAAACGTTCTGTTTCTCCTGACTAAATGTTCTGTTTCCTCTTCAGGTACAAATTCTGGAAGAACAACTGCGTGTTCCTCTTCAACATTGTGGTCGCTGATTTTTTGCTGGTGGTTTGTCTTCCTGTTAAAATTCACCACTATCAGAACAACCTGAGGCACAGTAAAGCTGATGCCGTTTGCCGTCTGATGCACTTCATGCTGTTCCTCAATCGAGGGGCCAGCATCGGCTTCCTCATCACTCTGTCCCTGGACCGCTACTTCAGCGTCGTCCATCTTGGTAGGAAAAACTGTGTGAAGGTGTTTAAGAAGTCTCCACTGATCTCTGTGCTTATCTGGGTCTTCTTACTGCCGCTCACCATACCCACGATGTTATCCTCCTTCGATTGCTGCAACAGCCTCGGCCGACTTAACACCACGACTCTGGAGGTTTTTGCCGACACTTTAAGAGAGGTAACATTCTGGCGTCACTAATTCACATCAATATTAAAAGTGCAGATATTTACCAACAATTCAATGATGAGAAATAGTTTTATACAACCACATACACATTTTTATGTGGTTGTATACACATTTGGAAAAATATTTAAACATCCCAGTACTTTGAAAAAATAATATATTGATTTAAGAGAGAAGCAAGACAAATGCAAGATGTAGTTTTTTAGCATACAGTGTATGCAAGTTGACCTGCAGCTATTTACATAAACCCAGTCTCTCAGAGAAGCAACAATTCAGGAGATTAATTATTACCTACACGGGTAAATCTTTCCACTTCACTAACTGACAGCTGAGTTGGTCACATCAGTACATTTTCTTCAGGAATCACCACTGATTTGTATTTTTCCACCAGTTTTAAAATAAAATCTGTAATATCAACTTAGTATTTACCAGATGAAGCACTGTTGTCCTGATTAATAAGCTTTTTTTTCTTTTAGGTCGTCTTCTTCTCTCAAATCATCATCCCCTTCATCATCCTCATTTACTGCACAACTTGCATCATCCATCGACTGAGGAGGAAATCGATTGGAGAAAAGGCCAAACTGAGGAGAGCCGTGTTCGCCGTCCTGTCTGTCGCCATCATCTTCGCCATCTGCTTCCTGCCGTGCACCGTGGCTCGGCTGGTGCTGCTGATCGTGAGGCTGAAAAACTGTCAGGATTTGGAGAATATGGTGGTCCAGGTGTACGACGCCCTCATGGTTCTGTCCTACGCCGACTGCCTGTTGGACCCACTGGTTTACTGCTTCTGCAACTCAGGCTTTAAGGTAGCTTACATCTCCACTTTCTTCCCAGCATGTCTGAAGAAGAGACTGATAATGTCCACCTCAACCACACCAATGGTCACAACAACTACGACAACAGCAGGACTGGGCGCCAAACCGATTTCATTGCAAATGATGGAAAAATGACGATTAGTCAATCTTTCTGGTTTAAATGTAGCTATCATAAAAACCTGACAACTACTGCTCTTCTCAGGAACAAAGCTTTAAATGTTTCTATAATTCTTCCTTGAAATGTTAGGATGGGAACATAGGACATAGAAAATATGCTACATTACAGTTTTTGTATAAAATCATTCATAGAAAATTGTTTTTGAGTGTTATCAGTTCTGCATATTTTGAGCCGTTTATTGATGTCCTGTCACTTTAAATCCAAATAAGCTGTCGCCACGCCCCTCCAACTCAACGGTTACACTTGTCTATGAAAATGACTGAAAACCGATGCGCAGAGGCACCACTTCTGCTTTTCAAAGACGTACAGTTGTATAACTATACAACTGTACGTCTTTGGAAAGCAGTACCGGTGCCTCCTGCACAACCAACTAGAATGTAACAAGTGGTTTCTGAATGATTACTCAAAAACTGAGGTTGCTAGGTAACAGTCTAGTACCTGCTGATTTATGACGTTGCATTCAGAAGATTTTTGAAACAGCCAGTTTTCCAGACACCAAAAAAAACCATGAAATTATTGCCGAAAACATCTTTAATGAAAGTTGTTTTAATGTTTAAATTTAAGAGAAAGTTTTAATAAACTAACATGTAAATATAAAAATTCTTTAAGTTCCAGTAAATCAGTGGCTCTCAACAGCCTCCCCGGTCTGCATGTTTTAGATGAGCCTCTATTCTCAATAATCCACAGATTAAATCCAGGTGTTTGGCAGAAGGGAAACCCCTAAAACAGAGAAGGCGGAGGGCTTGAAGAACTGCAATGGAGAAACACTGCAGTAAAACAACATGCAAGTTTTGGGAAGGTGATTTGTGAATTGTAGAAAAGTAACATCCATTCCAGAAAAACAATCTGTTTCAGGAACCGAAATGGAAACTTTTACATTATTATTAAAGTTAAAGTTTCAGAAAAACAACATTTTAGTTTCCTGAAAGCAACTTGTAAGTTTCTGTAAATATAAAAAACGTCTGTAAGCTTCAGCAGAGCAAACTGAGAGTTTCAGAAAAATATCCTTTACTTTTTATCAATTAACTTATTAGTAACATCAATTTTGAGGAAAATAATCTATGCATTCCTTCATAGTAGCTTTGAAGTTACAGATAAAATGTAACCTGTGAATATCAGAGAAGTACTTATGTGTGTCAGGATAGTAACTTTTACTTCCAAGAACTTGAGCTTTACATTTTAAATTTTGGTAAAGTAGCCTTTAAGTTTCAAAAATAATACATTAATGTCAAAAAAACAACACAGTAGACTCCCTACTTATTGTTAGGAAAGTTTGAAGAGATAAACCTGCTTGTTGTGCGATGATAAACTTTCAGATTTTTAAGTTTTCAAGTCTACATTTTGTTTTGTTGCATTTTAATCCACGTTGATTTTTTGTTAATCCAACCAGATGAGGCAATCTCGTGGAAATGCTTCTGCACTTTTTGTTTCCATTAGCTTACAGATTAGCTCTTCCTGTAAGGTGTGTATAATCCTGTGATGCTTGTTCAAGTCAAAACATATAAACCATCAGTGTGGGTGTTTAGAAAGTCGCGTTTAGACCCAGCTCGTCATTTTTCCCTCCTTTCGTTTGGTTAAAAAATGATACATTTTTATGTCAAATAATGTAGTTTATGATGTAAATATTTATATGTCAAAGCACTTATATATTTATTTAAATTTATTCCAAACCAGGAGAGAAGAGTGGAGATTATTTAAGTATATTTTGCAGGTTAATGAAAGAAGAGCCCAGCTCAGTGTTTAAAACTTGAAGTGTTGAACTTTTTCTCTTTTCTTGTTCGAGTCATAAATGTTGACTGGCCTTGTTGTCTCCAGTTTCAAGCTTTGCCATCACTTTATTTGACTGTTCATGTTGTTGAATCTGCTTCATGTTTCAGCCATGGCTACAAAAATGTCAAATAAAACGTTTTATGCTTTACTGTAACAATTCATGTGATGTTGTTTATCCGAATTAGATTATTTATGGTCTGTGATGCTGACTGCAGATCTTTGTATAAGGCTGCTGTAAATACAACCCACTCAGGAAGGAGTCTGAGAGTTTTCTCATCATTTTCTCCAAACATCCAAAAAGAAAAATCTCCAAACCATCCTAATGAAGCCTGCAACGTCCAAATATTGACATTACTTCTATCTCTTCAGGCTCAAATTTCCACTTTTTTGCAAGCAACTGCAGAAGTTTGTTTAGATTGTATTATCTGCAATTACACATTCACAAAAACCAGTGGAGGTGTGGACGCTTTTCCACTGCGCGGTGTTGCAAGAGTAAACGTGTAGGTGGCTGCTAAGCTGGAGCCTTCAGGCCTCAGCAGGAAAATATCTGCAAACCATCAACAACTCAGAGGAAGCATAACAAAAACACAGATCACCATTCTGACATATTTTGAAATGGGCTTTTCTCTCTGACCACCGAAGCAAGGAAAAAGTTGTGTTTGGCATTTAGGTCTTGAAATACAGTTGGAAAGAAAGTTTTAGACGTTCTGAGTCTAATATAGAGATTGACTCCGAAACCAGACATCAGCATCTTATCTGTAAATCTCAACAGGCTGTCTGGACCTAAAAGCTCTTGATGAATCTCCCATAATGACTCTCTGCACGTTGGTTTTGCTGCTTTGCAAACTCCACTGTAAACTGCTGCACTACTGCCCTCTAGTGGTGAGAAAACAAACTTTCAGATTCAGCAGAAAAGTGTAAAGAGAATTTAAATAAATGAGAAAAACAGAAAAAGATTAATCGTTTTCAGAAATTTGATTCAAAAATGAACATAATATATAATAGAAACCAGATATTTACATACGTTGAGTAAAAATACATAATAATCCGACTCTAAATCAGACCAAACTTCTCCTCTGACATAACGGGTCAGGGGTCAGGGTCATCAGGGTCATCAGGGTTTTAAAGACAGAAATGAGGATAAGAAACGGTGGAGCAGAGAATGTTAGGATTAAACCTCTGGAAACAACTTTTTTCACAAAAACGAGGTCGAGATTAATAACGTTAACAAAGACGATGAAACGGAACGACTTTAAATATCTAATATGTAGAAGAGACGCCAAGTAACTGGGAAACCTTGAAAGACTCGGCAGGACGAGCCATGAACAGGTGAATGAACGTTATCACAACTGACACAATGAAGAGTAAAGTGTAGAAATGCCTTTTAAGGAACGTGCACTGTGATGCCAGTTAAATCGGCTCATTAAACCTGATCTGGATTAACCAGATTTGCACAAATTAGAGATTTGTGCTGAAAATTATGACTGTTTTTGAAAAGCCATTTATAGAAGCAGAGTTAAAGAGCGACAAATAGCAAAAACAGGCGAAATCTTCTCGGATAAAAACTCTCTGGGTCAAATTAAAATATTTATTTCTGTGTTATTGTCATGGAGACATGCGCATTCTGCACACTCACCACCAGATGGCAGCAGAGGCCAGGATTTAACCCTCCTGGTATTTTATGATAAGCTTACAAACTAAATGAGGACTGTAACTTTATTTGTCAGCTCGTTTAAAACATGATCTTAATAAAAAAAAAAATAATGCTGCTTCCCTTTTGAGACAAAATTTGATTTTCAGAAATTTGAAAACCCAAAATCATGAAGTTGCAACAAAAATCTAGATTGTATGAGAAAACAACTCAGATACCAACGAAGATGATATTTCAAATAGTTTCACCTTCTCTTCACATCAGAGTTAGTGTTTTAAATAAAGGATACATTTTGGGGGAATTTCTTTTAAGAATTCAGTAATCTTTTACCTGAGCTGTTGATCTCTGCAGCTCCTCCAGAGTCACTTTGGGATCTCAGCTTAATGTTCCTCCCATCAATCAAAAAGTTCTAGTTAGAAGTGAAATAATCTGCCAGTGGAACAGTATATTTATCATATTCGTAATAATTGATATATTATTCGATGTGTAACTGCACTAGAAGCTAAACCAAAAATACTTGGTGATATTTTACTTGTAGTGTAAAGTTTTTGGTTGTAGTATGAAAACATGAATTGATACTTAAATACTTACCTATATTTGTGCTCACAGGAATATTTATAAAGATCAAAATATCAGGAACTTCTACAAACCCGGCAGGGTGAGAAGAAAACCAAGCTGACTGCTGAAAATCTGCAACAAAGAGAGGCATCTAATGATCACTAAGGCGTAATAACATACTTTATTTGCATGGCTAATAACTGTGGAGGGCGCTACTTGCTAAGTAAGAAAACTATTGTATTGTTGGTACATTTAAAGGGACAGTATAAGGTAAAATCTCCTATTTTTTTAAGCTTATCTTCATGTTTTAATGCTGTTCTGTAATCAAAACAGCTTTGCAGGATTTCTAATGCATGTTTGAGAAATCCTTTAATCTCCATAGCAACAACTCATCCTTGCAAAATGCTTGGGTAGACCAAGCCCCGCCTTTGAGACGCAGCTCCTCCTCAGAGCTGCAGTTTACCAGCAGCCCTCCCTCACTCAGCTCCTTCAGACTAGCCAGAAGCAATTAGCAAACACCTACTGGAACTGAGCTCTTTATAAGAGCTACTTCTTACATTAATATTTGTAAAAAATAATATTAAAGGGTTAATAGAGGAGCCATGTTTCAGGGTTTCAGAAAAAGCGTTAAATTACAAGGACAAATTTCTTTCAAGTCAACATTTTGATATCAATTAAAGGTAATTTAGTCACTTTATTATGCTACACAACTTCCTGGAAGACACTTCCCCTTCATTAAATGAGATGTAAAAGTTTTTGACATGAGGAAATTATTTCAAATTTGATTTTAAATGGCAGAGTCGCTTAATATTGCTGATAATACCCACTTTATTCCAAAAATAGTTATTCCAGATCAGCTTCCAAGAGCCAGTGAAGCTGCAGTCCGAGCCAGCAGAGATCCAAGGTGGCGCTCTGCCATCTCCAAAGAGACTCGTCTCTTCCTTGGTTTGCTGTGTGATGTCGGCGCCAGGCTTCGGAGGGCCTGGCGCCCGATATTTTCTCCTCCTGCTGGGGTGTGTGTGAGTTTGCATCCAAACACACACGTGTGCATTTAGTGGAGAGAAACACACATGCTTGGAGATTAACAGTGATGACAGATGAGGCCTGGACCGGAACATGGCTTCGGGCAAAGATCAGAGGAAAGAGGTCATTTCACAACACAACATGCACACAAAACACTACAGAGCAAAACACTACAGAGCAAAACACTACAGAGCAAACGCACTGCGGAAATATTTACAGTAAATCATCTCATCTGACCTTTCCAATACTGCTCTCCCAGATTTTATATATAGATGGGCAAGTTCAACATGCAGACAGAGGATATTTAGAAAGAGTAAAAACGTGTTTGACAAGAAGTCAAAACTGATCAAATTATCAATCATTTAAAAATAATGTCATCAGATGAACCAAAATCTAAAGTTAAGTGGAAATGTTGGTATTTTAAGGACAAAAATGACAATAATTCATACAAGTAACTAAAAACTAACAAAACCAGGTAAAAGAAACTTTTCCCAAATCAGTTTCTTTCAATAAAAACAAACTGCAGGTGTGTCTGAATCTGGTAAATTTCTGGTTAAAACATGTTTGTTTTTCATTCAGTGGGTCAAAAATCCTGAAATTTTACTCAAATAAGAGTAAAAATACTTTATAATGAAGTTACTCAAGTAGAAGTAAAATGTACAGCCTAGTAAAAATATTCCTGAAGTACTTTTTAAAATTTTATTTCAAAAAAGTTACTCAAATGCAATTGAGTAAAAAGTTTTTAGTTGAGTATATCTAAGTATTCAAAAAAAAAAAAGCTTGAAGGATTTTGTCAAAGTGCTAAGAACCAACATTCTTATCACTTTGTTGATTTCATGAATAAACCTGAAATCAACAAAGAGTCAGAATTATTTCATCAAAAAAAAAAAAAAACATTTTCAAACAAAGCAGGAAAGTTTAGTGGAAGAAAAAACTCAACATGTCTACTTTCAGAGGTTGCTTTATTCAAGACAAACTGCATCACTATTATTCTATAAGCTGCTTTAATTTAAATCAACTCATTAAACAGACTATAAAAATAGTCCCAACAAAAAAAATAAAATATTTCACAATTTCTTTCAGAAAAATTTCAATCTTATAGATGTACAAAGCAGGAAGTTAAAAATGATGTCTGATAAGAAGCTGAACGACTTGATGTGGATTTGTTTGAGGTTGGCTGTAGTTATAGATGGGTGAGGATTTCTCAGGACTTTTTGCTGAGTCCGATTGGACAGGTGACTCCTGTCCCGCCCAGCCCGCAGTATCCATGTGGGTTTTTACTCAGGTACTGCTGGTGGTAATCCTCAGCGTAATAAAACGGTTTGGCTTCAGTGATTTCTGTTGTAATTGAACCAAAACCTTCCTCTGTAAGAACCTGAGTGAAGGAGAAGAAAAGAAAACAACAAAAACATGTTTAAAAGGCCATAAATGTTGACAGGCGTTAAAAGAAAGACTCCAGATTTTACTTACTAAAAAACATACTTTAGAAGGTGAGTTGGAGTCAATACAATCATTAAAACTTAGTTCATTTCATGTTTTTTTTCCTTGTTTTCATTATTAAGGTAAATTACACGACTTTTACCATGAATTATAGGTCATGTAAGATGTTGTTTTAATCATCAACCTGCTAGAGATGAGATGAAAATTAGCCTTTCTTGGATGCCCATATAAGTTGTTTCCTTTATAAAATAAATAAATTGAAATTAAAATCATTTAAAAGCAAAAATATGAATTTAAAAATAAACCGATTTCCTCCTGGCGGCTACGCTATGCTACGCTAAGCTACACTACGCTATGCTACACTAAGCTATGCTACGCTAAGCTATGCTATGCTACGCCAGTTTGCAAAACGATGCCACAAAAGTTGGAATAAATCGCAAGAGTCAGTTGTTGTTCAACATTTTTTTGAAATTAGTGTCTTCTGTTGATTATGCATGCATAACCACAATATAACACTTTTTAAATTCTTCACCTAAAAATTAACCAATCATAGCTAATAAACAGCAAACTAAACCATGTTTAACTAACAACACTCTAAAAACTAACTGAAAGCAACTGAATCAGACAAATAAAATGTCACAATGAAATAAAACTAAACTATAATGAGAAACCCAAAGCTACTGGCTTAATAGTGTCTTCATTTACATAATAAAAGACATTATTAAGCTAAAAAGAGGGGTTGTTTCTCATGTTCTCATGGTCTAACTCCAACAAATGAAGCTCATAAGAGCTTTTATTAGACAAAAAACTATTAAAAATGGACAAAATGTTGCTAAAATCTGATGCAAAAAAAGAAAAACTGAAACCATAAACTTTCTTATATTCTCAAATGAAACTTTCTCTTTGTCCTGGTTTCATGTTTCCTCTCTTTAACGCTGTTTGTGTGTCTGCATTAAACCAAATTTACCTGAAGAATTATTAACCTTTAAGCTGAACTAATCCCATCAACACCTCGTCCTGCCAAGCATCTCATACGTCTGAAGAAAAACAGACTTACACAATCGCTGTATCGCTTGGTAATGACACCTTCTCCGGCTTGTTATAAAAATTACTCAACCAGATGGTGTGTGGGTAATTTAAAAGACAAAGAGAGACGGCGCGCATGAAAACACACACACGCAGACACACGCAGACACACGCACACACGCAGACACACACACACACACACGCAAACAGACTGCGATGAAAGTTTAATCTGCGATGGAAGATGCTGCCGTGTTTTTAGCTGGGAGGTTTACAGCTCAGCTTTTTGTTTGATCATCTCATGGATGGTGGAGGAGATAAATATGGTTTGACATTTATTCGCTTAGGCTTTTATTTGCAAAGCTGCTCCTATTTCTTCTCGACTTGACAGCAGCAAACCCAAAACTCTGAGTTCATTAAGTTTACGGTTATTATCCTGTTGGTCAACAATCATCCGGGCCGATTCTGAAGCTCGGTCCGAGATCAGCGATTCATTTTCATCAAATGACGAAGACGAAGGCGCTCCGGTTTTACTCAGTAAAAATTTTATGTGAATGTAACGACAGTCTGGGCATCCAGGTTAATTATTTAGAGGTTGGCGCTTCATTTGATTTAGAGGAGGTACTCAACTGGAAACAAACTGCGTGCTATAATTCAGAGCTTGATTATACGCTCCATATCCTGTCATTATGTGCTGTGTGTGGCTATCTGTTCAGAAAAGGTTAATAAACGGTGTAATAAATCATCTTTAATATATTTTATGGGTTAATTAAAGCACTCGGATGCACTAAAAATGATTTTATTTGAAAAGAAAGGTGGGAATTAGATTGAGAACGTTACCTTGAATGACAAATAAAATGGATCGTTTCATGAAAATACGCATTTTAAATGTTCTAATAACAGACACAAGCAGTGAAATAATGAAAAAGCAAGGGTGAGGTTTAATATTTCCATTTTTGTGTGGAAATATGTGTGTTTTTAATGAAGTGGTGAAGTGGAGGGTAACGAACAAAAACCAACTAAAATTTCAGAGCAAATGCAATGATGCTTCTCTCTGTGGAAGTTAATTACTTAAATTAATTAATAACATTAATTATTTTATTGCAAAGTGAAAAATTTTGGTTGCAACATTCTGGGACTGCAGTTCCAGCTGCAGCAGTTTGTTTTCTGTGTTGAACTAATTTAAAAACCTGTTCCACTCCTCGCCTGTGGGGGCACTGTGCCAAGGACTCACCAAGGAACTGGCAGTAAAATCTCAGTAAAATCTCAGAAGAGCACAACTTCCTTCTTCATATAATCTAAATAAAATGGAGTGGTGTTCGATTTTTTTGTAAGATTTATCTTTCGTCTTTGCGTAATAAGACTAAAAACCTCGTCTGGGCTAAAGGGAACTCTGGTGCGGTTCGAATGTGTAAGTGAAAACCAAGTGGATTCGACTCCAATAGCAGGAAGTGGACTATGGCACAGGGCATTCTGGGTACACAGAACCAAAATAAACATGCTAACCCAGCGCTAGCAGGAGAAACGACTAGTGGTTTGATGACTTCATGAAAGAAGTTGCCCAAGAACTGATTAGCAACGTCATGTATGAAGAAAAAACTTTACAATTCACTAGAACAAGGGAATTTTCTCTGAAAGGGAAAAGTTACTTCTGTTGTGGATTTAATGCACTAAAACCAGAGAGGAAAAAATCCAAGACAAATAAATTTCTCAAAAAAACCCAGAACAATGTTTTAAAGCTCAATTCAAAAACAGCTTTAAGGTTAAACCCTTGTGACGCCACTTCACATTTCAAAAGTCAGTCCTTTAGGGAAATAGGAGTTCTTTTGTTTTAGCGCAAAAACAATCACACTAAAAGTGTCCTCAGTAATTTCACACTTTGGTGGCTCTAATACTTTGAGAGAGGTAATTATTTGAAAACCATTTTAGCTTAATTGACGTCAGCACTTGGAGACCGTTAGCAAAGAAATCAGCAAACAAGCCCAGAGGGTCTGTGAGGCTTTAGAGGCAGGAGACAGGAAAAGAGTTCAGCTCAGCTTTCAGTCTGATTCATCACTTCCTGTGAACTTCTAATGGACTCGATCTATGGTCACACATATGTAGGGAAGGTATATAGCAGCTATAATGGGATGCTGTTAGGTCATGAACTAAAAACAGCTGGAAAGTCTGGATGAAGAAAATGAAACATATTTTCATGTATTTTCAAACATCAAGGAAAACATATTATTACAGTATTAATATGCATGTTGCTGTTTACGTCGGATATTTTGCACACGATGCTGGAAGGCAAAAAGATGATTTCTTTACGCTGCAGCAGTAGAACAATCCCATTAACGGCTTTTTTTATTTGGCATGTGTTTGGAAATGTCTGTTATGATAGATTTTTATGGGAGGGTATAAGTTAATTATTTGTGACTAAAAGTGGAATAAAATCAGCTAAAATCTGCATTTAAAACTGAAAACAAATTTTCTGGTTGGTTCATGTACAGCAGCTGCAGCTCTGCACGTCACGGCAACTTCAAAAGATTTGTGTGAAAGAGGGTCGGGCAATGTTAGAAATATATTTTAACATACTGTCACTTTATTTTTTTATTTATCGTGACAACGATAAATCAAAGAAATTCTTTAATGTGAAATCAAATTCCTTATTTTCCAGAACTACAAAAACAATCTTAAGGGTCAATTTAAGGCTGAACTGGCAGAAAACATGGCTGCTGTCCTGTTTACAGCAGTTCTGCATGTGAAGCTCAAAGCCGCAGCGTTCCTTGCTGTGGTGGCATCTTTATTGTCCCTCCTTCTTCTCAATGTTTTCAAAGCATTTGCTTGTGCTGGAGCCTGATGCTGCGTTAGCTGTGTGCCATAAATGCATAATTCACATCCATTAATTTGCATGTCAGAGAGGTAGATCGCTCATTTGGTATGCAAATACCTCCAACTGCTCCGCTAAAGCAGGAAAACGTGAACAACGCTGATAAGCGGCCAGAAGGAATGGAAAAAAGCAAACAGAGGCTAGGTGAAGGCAGGAGAGAGGGAATCTGTGCACAAAGAGGCAGAGGAAATAAAAGCAGCAGTTTTTGTTTAGAAGTGGATATAAGAATGGAAAGAAAATGGATCAGCCAGAAAAGATACCAGAACAATGAAAACACCGCGCTTTCAGGAGCCATGCCTGCACCCACAGGCCGAGCACACATTATTACATCAAGCAACGATACACACACACATACACACACTCACACACGTTTACCACTACCTGCCATTTTAGACGCAGTGCACACCCTAATGATGGGTAGGGGGCGAGAAAAGAAAAGGGAGGCTCCTTTCATGCTGCAGACAACCACCAGTCGCCTGCAAGGTAATTTTCTGCAGCGTTGTTGTGCCTTACACACACACACGCGCGCGCGCGCACACACACTAAATTACCCAATCACGCTCTGTGTGAACAATACAATCAAGGCAGCCGGCGAAGCGAACATGGTCAATACCGTGACACCAAATGAACCCGTCTGTTTTCCTTCTGGTTTTTCTTTTTTTTTTTAGCTTCTCATCTCTGGTTTAAACTTTTATTTCACCCTTCTCTGCTCCTCCATCTACATTTTTCATGGCAGTCGAGTAAAAAAGGGAATAAAAGAGCATTTAGCTTTGTATTTAACTGAGCTTTTTGGAAATTCAGGTCAGCGCCTGATCGGCAAGGCTTCGACACAGTCCGGGTTTTCAGAAAGAACGAATTGGGTGGCTGAATACAAAGACTTTAAAGAGATTTTCTGGAGCACAAATTTATAAATATTTGAAGGCATGAGGCGAAAAGAAGGGAAGAATTTACATAAATGGCATCTTTAGGCCCTTCATCATCAACCGGACTTTGTTCTGGTGCAAACAATAAAAACTATGCATCATCAGAACAAACCCAAAGTGTGAGTATGAGAGAGTGTTCGTTACTTTTGCAACTGAAGAGATTTTTGAGTAGGACAGATTTAATGCCCAGATGGTTTGGCATGGAGTGTGTTTGCTAAAGGCCAAGCACGTTCTCTCTCTCTTCCTCTCTCTCTGTGTCTCTCTCCCTCACACGCACACACACACACACACACACTCACGTACGTACACACACATGCAGACACAGATGGGAGGGGGTGGGTGAGCCAATCTGGTGAGGAAAGAAAAAAACGGAAACAAAACCTAAGAGAGATTTTCAGGAGGACATGGTTGTTAGAGCCGGAGTCAGGAAATCTCTCTATTACGCAGAGAAAGTCGTTTGTGTTTCTGCGAGAAAATAAGAAGAAAAAGGAAACCAAAGCGCCAGCGGTCTGTTTCACTGGAAGAAAATCTTTGATGTAGAGATGAAGCTGATCTGATCCAACATCAGTATCAGAGCCGATGCTGATGAATTCTTGGATCAGATCTATGGCCACCAAACTGGACACAATGGTTTCTGTTATTTAACTGATTAGATTTGCACAATTAGACGTCTGCAGCCAAACAGACTGGAAAATAAACAGTAAACTCATGGACTGCATGTCACTTTAAATCCAAATTAGCTGCTGCTGGCCACGACCCCCAACTCAACGTTTACACTCCCACGTGAAAATGACTGCAGACAAGATTATACAACCGTCCATCTTTGAAAAGCAGAAGTGGAGCCTCCTGCACAACTGACATGAATGGATGACAAGTCAACTACAAAAGATTTTTTTCTTCCAGCAGCCGTTGTAAGGCGCATGCAGTGGCGAAACCAGGTGACTAAATGCGCTGGTTGCTAGGTAACGGTGCAGTTTTTAATAAAAACACTTGAGATTAATCTAAAAATGTCTGATTTTTTTCTGGAATTTTTTTTTTTTACTTTTTAAACTCAGAAATTTCCAGTGTTTTATGACAATTTCTGAGATTAACCTAAAAATATCTGAATTTTTGGTGGAAATTTACTTCATATTTCGATTTTTTTACCATCCAGCGGTCCTGATATGCCACCATAAATAGGTGGGGGTCCAAGTTTATCACGTTTATTGTTCAACAACTCAAATGTCTGAAAGCATCTTGGTTTTAAACAGAAAATTATAACTCAGGATGTAATAAGTCTGATTTCCAGGTAAACGTTTTGCACTTACAGTCCCTGCAACAAACCAAAGATTATTTTCATATATTTTGAAACTTCAAGCGCTTGTAGAAAACAAGCTGCTGAAGGAAATCAATATGTGCAAAGTCCCTTAAAAGAGCCTGACCTTCAAAAGGATTAAAGCTTTAACAATTTCACTTCAGCACAGTTTTGTATTGAAGCAGTTAGAGTCACAACAATCTCTACCATCTCTGTTAATTAACCTTTTGAATCTCCACTCCTCACCTCTCCGCGTGTTCAACCTCATCCTTCTATCTCTCCTCTGGGGTGCTGTTCATAGATCTGCTTACAGTTTTCGTCCCACCTTCCTGTCGGCTGACTTTGTTTTCTATTCATTCTAAACATAAAAGGCCTCAAACCAGCTGAAAGCAATGGGACAACCCCAAAAAGCCCAGCAATAGCAGAAAATCCTTTCACGCGTTTTATTTTTCAGACAGATATCGCTGAAAAGAAAAAAGAGGTTTCAAAAAGAAAAGGAGAAAAGGAAGGCCAAACAGGGTGAGGAGAAGGAGAGAAAAAAAGACTAATGAAGACCAGACTACAGTAGAAAAGAATAGAGTAGCCTCTACCCCCGTCAGTTTCCATGGAAACAAGCCTTTTGGTGCGATGGCGGTGGAAAGCCTCAGCGGGAGAGGAGTCGACGAGGGAGGCGGCGTGTGAACGGCTTTTTGTGTGAGTGGACTTTAAAAGCGTTCAGACGTATACGAGCTGCATGTACAAGCAGAAGTAAAAGGAACAGTTCTGATGAAGGGAGCGGGTCCGGAGAGCAGAAAGGAATGCTGGGAAGTGAAGTCAAGCTGATATGAATCCTGACAAAAGCTGAAAAGATTTGCAAAGTACTTATTTTTAAAGAACAATGTGCGTCATTTAGTGAACTGAAACCAACAAAGTGATGAAAACTGAAGTGCATAAATCATTTTTAGTAACTGAAATTCATAAAAACTAATTAATGGGAAAAAACTACGACTAAATGAATGTCGTGCGTTTCTAAAACATGTAAATTATGGAAATAATAATCTTCATTTTTGTGTTTATGCATATTATCTATTTAGAACTTTATAACTGATGTGAAATTGATTTTTTTTCTCGCCACAAACCAGCAGTTTACGCCAGCGGGCCGCAAATTTTGTTTCATTTTTCAGACTGAATCCTGATAATGCCAACTACTGATTTCCAAAACAGAAACCATTCTGGAGCAATTATTGATAAACAATTAAGCAAAACTGACAAAATAACAAAAGCTGAAGTTGGAAAAAAAAACCATTTTATTAACTGAAACAAATAAAAATAGTGATTAATGGGGAAAAACTATAACTAACTGCAACTATGTTGTGTGTTTATAACAATAACTAAAACATATAAAATTATAGATATAAAATCCTTTGTTTTTTGGTGCTTACAAGTCTATTTTTAAGCCTTTTATTCTGATGTAAAATAGATTTTTCTACATCAGCTGTCGGCAAATTATGATACTTCTGGGAAAAGCAAAAACCAAACCATATATAAATAATCACAACATAATACCTTTTTGAATTCTAAAAATTAAAAAAGTATGAAAAAACTAAAACTATTACGACTATTACTAATACAAATGTAACTAAAACTAAACAATATTTAAGTAAATTAGCAAATGCACTCTAAAAACTAACTGAGTTGGACAAACAAAAAGTCAACAAAATAAAACTTAACAACAATAAAAAACCCAAAACTATTAAAACTCAGGTCATTAGAAAAGACAGATGAAGATTGAAAATCATACTAGGGTTTAAAAAATGTTCAAAAGGAGTTTTGGTTCAGAAAAGTTGGAAAATTACAAAAAATATATTAAAAATGTATACTTTCAGTTGTTTAATAGCAGAAAAGGAGCAAAAACAGCCTGATTTCAGTGAAAATGGGTCAAAACTCTGAGTCAGATGAGGAACGGTAAATATTTAACACAAGGGCCAAAAAAGAAAATCACCAGATTAGATCTGACCTCAGCAAACGGCAACAAAACTGAGGCAACGCACTGCAAATCTGTGCATAGTTATCTTAAGTGAGAGCAGGGATTTTAATGAGCTCCGTTTTTAATCCCCGCCCCCCTGCGCAGCAGCCAGCGGGCGCCGCGGAGGATAACGAGGAAAAATGGAGACGGAAAAGTCAAAATGCCAAATGTTTAAGCCAAAGTCAGACAAAGGAAAACTTTGCTCAGCATTAACTTTAGTCCAAGCAGTAGATGAATCTATTTCTAGATTTTAATGTTGGAGGAAGAATCCAGAGTTTTACTTAACATCTTTAATATTAGAGAACAGCAGCAGCTCATTTAACAAGTGCAGACTTTCTAAAACTTTGGTAGCTGGAACAGTGGTGATCCACAGGCGCCCCCTACAGGTCCGTAACATACTGCATGTAAACAACTCTATTTGCTGCTAGGTGAGCTCGAAGAGTTAACTTAGCAAAAGATTGTGTTTCATAAATGATTATGCCTCTTGTATTAAGTAAGTTTTTTGATTTCCAGGTACTTTCTATCGTTGGAAACCTTCCACATTTTCAGAATCTGTAAATAACTCAAAATGCCCCAATTATGACCAGTCATGTTCACAAAACAGCACCACCCTTCTCATTGGGAGGATTAGAGACAATGAGCTACTAATATTTTTATTACAGGTTGTATTTTGTAAGATGTGTTATTGTGGGGCAATTCCAGCTTAGGCAGTCCATGAGTGTTTGTTAAATGGGTAAGTGGCCTGAAAAGGTTTGAGAAACACTCCCCAAGTTGTATGGAGGACTTTTATGGAGCAAATTTTCACACTTGCTCTTATTTTGACTATATGCAGCATTTTCCCTTTTGCTTCTATTTTCTGTGATTGCAGCATTTTCCTGCTGCATTTGTCCCTGGTGAAAGTTGTTTTAGTTATTGTTGGGGTTATTTAGCTCTTTTGGTTGTTTTTTCTTCAGAGTCAGGCTCATGCTGTTACATTGGATCATCTCTTTTGTCTCAGTGAGGCCTCGCTCTGCCAGGCCCATTTCGCTTTGTGTGTTGGTTTCCTTTTGACTGCCTGCTCTGCTACATCTCAGTTTCGTCTTTAAATAAAACTCTAATTACAATCCATCTGCCCGTTCCCTGATGTTGTCCTCCTCTTCCCACTGACCTGATAAAAAATTACTAAAAGAAAACTCTCTGTCCTCTACAAACTTCCCAGCTGTCTCATACACAGTTCGGCTTTTCTCCAGATTCTTTAAAGGGATCCAACATTTAGTTGTAATAATAGATACAATACAATACAGTACAATACAGTAATAACATTGTAGGGTGCTTAGGTTTTATAAATCTTAATAAAATATTGTTACATGGACTTCGCCATGTTACTGCAACAAATTCTGTGTAAATGATGTATGCTTGGTCAGATTGTGCTAGCTCCATCCAGCTAACAGTTTTAGGCCTTTCCAAATTGACATGTATCTGTGGTTGGACTGTGTGATCCGGTAAGCACTTCTATTGTTCTGTGCCAGTACGGTAATAGCTGTTTATTGTCCGGTGTTGGTCCGTGGTTTCACATTCAGAAACGGCAGCAGTAGCATAAGCTATGTTAGCATTGCAAAGTTTCCTGTGCTGCCTATCTGAAATTTGTCAAAGTGGTTTTCGCTCCAGCAGCTATAGGGCTTTGCAGCTATGTGGATAAAAACTGTTGGCACCGCATTTATTTTTGCTTGTAAGGGTAACGACCAGCTATTAGAGCCTTCATCAGTTTTGCTCGTATAAATGACTTAACGTCTTCTGGAGAGAAATGTTGAGAGCACAAATTGGTTCTTCGGAAGCTTTTTCTGACCATGCTCTTCATTTTTTTTTTCTTTAATCATGTGGGAAGTGATCCAGACTCCCGTCACTATTTTTGAAAATATATATTTTTTAATTACAGCCAACAGCAATGCAGTGTAGTACTATCTAAGATTACACCAAGGTAAAGTTAACCTTCTAGTGTTTACTTTGTAGATTCCAGTACATCAACCCATCACCTGATGGGCCACCTCCATGAGTGAAAAATATAAGAAAAATATTTGAAGTGATTACGACTTTTGCTACATCACAAACAGCATTTTGTAAGTAAAAAGGAAAATTACAACTTATTTAGGCCAACATGTTCAACTAATGGTGGATCCCTTAAAAATCAAAATGTTTTTGTTCGGATAACAAAAACTGGTGGATGTGTTCACCTTCTGGTACTGATCCTTGGAGGCCAACGCTTCCTCAAGCTGCTCCTGAGTGTAGGCGTAGATGGCAGAGCGGTACGTTGTCCCGACATCGTTCCCCTGACGCATTCCTGAAAACACACATGTTCATTTTTTCAAACGAGGATCTCGATGGCAGCGTGGTGTCTTTGTCTTCGGTTCTTGGCAAACCACAACTGACAGCATTTCCAAAAATATAACCTGTCTTCTTCTGCCTTGGCAGAACTGAAAGCTGTTTTTTCATGACTGATCATGTCATCGTTTCACTGTCGGCTTGTCAGTCTGTCAGCCTCAATGTTTCAAGCTTTCCAAGGCTGGCTCACATATGCGATGCTCTATTAATCAGTCGAATGTAGGAACAGGTTTGAAAACGATAGATATATTGATCATATGCAGCTAGCAGAAACTAGCAGTGGGGATTTATCATGATAAATTTCTTAATTTGATACGAATTTTGATGTGTCGTCACAATAAATTCCAGTTAATGATGTTTGAACCCCCGAAACTATTCTTACTGTCAAGATTGATAGCTTTTACAAATTTTTCCACTGTTTGTTCATTGAAAGCATCAATAAATATCAATAAATTTAAAAATACTGTGATAGAAATCACAGTTCTTTATATGACTTGTGTCGTAAAGAAACGCATTACAAATGGGGCTGGGAATCGTCCCAGAAGTTGTTGTTGTTGCTTTGACACCATTTTTAAGTAAAATATGGGAAACTCATTCTCAAAAATCAATAAACTTTAAATTCTGATGAACATTTCACCCTGGAACTTGAAGACATTTTACACCCAGTTTTTGATAGAGAGAAACAATAAATCATGCAAATAGAAATGATTGAGTTTGTTTCAATTTCTGAAGCGATTAATTGATTAATTAATTTATTGCTTATTGCGTCTTGTGTTTGTGTAGTCACTGATGCTGCTGTGTTATGCACTCACACTGATGACATCAGATTAACAGTTTTTCCTGAAACTATGAGTTGTTTCTCCGCCACTAGAACATTTAGCAGCACATTCATGAGGATGAGTGACAGCACTAAGACCCTCCTCCTGGCTCTGATTGGTTGTTATTGGTGCCTTTCTTGGGAGAGGATTAACAGCTCAAAGAGGAGATGGAGATGTGTTTTCACACCTTATCTGTCTCATATGACACTGTCACAATATGGTAACAGTTTTAATACATAAAAATCACATTTTTTATAAAAGTTGCAAGATGCAACCCTAAGTCTGTATTGCTCACACCTAATAGAAACTCAAAATAAAACCCTTCTTGTTCTATTTCCAGGATTTAGTAACGAATGTTGTGTTTACCTTGAGTCGGATTGTGACTTTCCCAGAAAACTTTCAGCAGGCTGTTGAAGCTGATCTTCTCTGGATGGTAAACGACTCGCACCACCTCAGTATGTCCGGTTCTGCCTGCAAAATACAACCATCAGCATCAATGCCAGAACTTAAATATATGTAGATGCTGAATTATTTTTCATCTATTTAGGGAAAAGAAGAAACCCAAACCAAGAATTAGGCAACATTCACACAGTGAAAGTGACCCAAATCAGACTTTGAGCTGCCTTGATGAAAACTTGATATTATCCAACTTTAAGACAATTAGATGATCCATTTTGCTGCAATCGCAAAACAAACAATATTAAATCAAACCCTTTCAGTAGTTATTGATCATTGGCAGAAAGTAATCTTTTGATTTGGTTGTTTGATGTTTTTGTGGCATAAAGTGACTGAATCATATAATCCATAACATAACATACCTTCAGAGCAGAAGCTTTAATGCTTTAATATGTGAGCTTTAGGATTTCTTCCTTTTAGATGTACGACCTTAAAAAAAAGCAGATTTACACAAGAAAGACACAATATCCATCAGGTGTCCTTGAAAGGCCAGGCTGGTCCAAAACTGATTTTCTGCAGAAGAAAGATTTCCTCTGCTGCGAGTCAAACAGCAGCTGGCGCTGGTAATGAGTGTGACCCATTACGTGACACCTCATCTTCTCCACGTCTCTCATTCCACCTCCACTCCTATGTCTTTCTCTGCCTTATTACTTTTTTAATATCAGGAGTTATGGATTCCTACGGCAGATATTGGCGAACAGAGACAAAGCAGCGGTCCGCATTAAATTAATGTCTCACCAGGCCAATCTCGCAGGAATAAATTCATCTCGGACTGGATGGGAAATACAGTAAAGATTGGAATCGGAGCAGAAAATAAAGCGGCAGCTGGTAGGAAATGTACATCCAGGTGCCAAATGATCTCATAATCAGGCTGTTACTCAGAATGAAGCAGTCAGGTGAACGTGTTGGATTACCAAGCGGGCAAATTTTCTAATTCTGGAGAAGTTTTAAAACCTTTTGTGCCTGAAAATAAGTTTCACTGTTTGCAGCATGAAAAAGACAATATAAACCAAAAAAGTGGCCAACATTACCATTAATTTGTGGTCTTCTTCTTCACATTTTGCACATCTAATTTGACTGCATAGTAAAAATTACACGTACTGTCTTTTTTCACACAGTCTGTGTAGAGTTTTTATTTCTCTCAGCCTTGGAAACAACATAAATGAGTCCCAGAGGACAACCTAACACCAGCAGCAGAATGCGACTTAACTCTCATCCCTTTCAAAGCCTCAAACTGTTTAGCAGAAGAGCTGCTCAAATCCAGGTGCTTTGCCATCCTGGAGCTCAATCAATAATAACTGCTCTAAAGAAGCAGAGTAAAGTTATGTGCAACTTCATGAAGAAAAGAAAAAGGTTTCTTGATAGTTTTATGCAAATATGAGTAAAACGGCTTTAAATTAAAAGTATAAATGGCTTCAAACTTTTGTTTTTGTGCTTTAATCACCATTTTACTAAGAAGGTGAAGTTCGTTTGAGAAAATAAGTTTTCTTATAATTACTGTTCATGCATCACATGCCTTGCATGTAGCTAGAATGTTCTACAGTTAATTATTTTTGACTGTTTATTTCAGTCTTCAAAATGATAAGTGCCCTTCTTGACACAAAAATACGCCTGGAATGACCCAAAGTAGGGAACAGTTTGTACAGCCAGGGACTCTCCTGAAAGTTTGCATGTATGCACACAACCATTCTCAAGCATGTGTTCCTCTGGCTTGAATAAAAAACTAACAAAAAAAACAATTTGTTACTTAAAATATGCACGCAAAAAAAACCTCCCAGCATTATTGTGATTGTTTTTATAACATCAATGAAAAGAAATTAACAAGTAAAAAATAATAATAATAAAGAAGTGGAAACAAAAAAGATTTGAAAACAAAATATGTTGAAAAAAAAAATGTGAAACTGAAAAAAGATTTAAAATTGAAATAGAAATAAAATTGAAAAGGATATTTGAAAAACATTTTAACTGAAAAAAGATCTGAAACTGTAAAAAATTTAAAGAAAAAGGAATATTTGATGCCAAAAAATTCTAAACTCAAAAAAAGATTTGAAACAGAAAATTTTCAAACAAACTAAAAAAAGGAAAACAATAAAAGATTTGAAACTGAAAACAAAAAAATTAAACAGAACAAAGATTTGAAGCAAAAAGACATTTCTAAACTGAAATAAGATTTTTTTCAAACTAAGAATTAACTTTAGGAAAGATCAGAAAAAGAAAGAAAATGTTTGAAGAAAGTTGTCAACAAATAAGAGACAAAAAACAACAAGACTCAACCTGAGAGCAGAACTGAACAGCTTGTTTTTAAACCTACAAACAGGAACTTCTTCTCTAAACAGAGTAAAAATATGCAAATCTAATCATCACAAATTGGACCTAAGCTGATTTGACCGTAACTATTTAACCAACAGTGAATATTCAAGTGTTGTTTTTCCTGAATATGTTAAGGCTGGAGGAGCACTTTATTCAGCCAAGTGGCCTTTTTCAGCAAAGACACAGAGCTAATTAAAAACGCTCTATTAAGAGTTCAAACCAGCTCTCTTTACACAGAGTTTCCTATTTATATCTAAACTGTCAACACCATGCAAACTATGAAATGCTACAGTAACTTTCTGATGAGAAATAATGAAGAAGGAAACAAACAGACAAGAAATATGATTTAAAAACAAATCTCCTCGATTTGTCCGGGGAGAAAACATCTACATGAGTAACACAGCCAACCGTGACTCTAAACATGACTCACAAATTCATACGTGGGATTTCCTCTCCTCCAATAACCCTCCAAAGCCGATAAGTCAAGCGCTCAACTTGTTCCTTCAAGCATTTCAAATGTATTCAAGTTCAGTTTTATGCCATATATCCAAATGTTAGACAAGAAAGTAAAGAACAACTTTCAAACTTTGCAGTTCAGTCTGTAACCTTCAAACAATGTAGTGAATATATTCAGCATTTATCAGCAATTATGTTTACTTAGTGATATTTGGTGCAGATTTACCAAATCACAGCAAATTAGAGGTGGGTTTTATATGGTCAAACATATTGATTTAAAGATGACTTATGATTGAAATGTCATATTTTGTATGTTTTTGTTCTTCCATTTGGGTTTCTGCTTCTTATAAAAACAAAAAAACAGCCAGTCAGTTTTTCGAAATAAGTTAATGTTTTCTTTTGGTGTCTGGAAAATGAGCCATTTAAAAAAACTCATGAGCGTAACGTCACAAATCAGAAGAAACTGCCAGGAACTTCCCTTGTTTCTAGTCTCCCAGTGCGAACTAGAAACAACCAATCGGAGCCAGGAGGCGGGTCTTGGTGTCAATCAGTAAGGCCATGCTAAGGCTAGCTAGCATGGCCACCAATTATGTCAGATAAACAACTTTCCTGCCCGGAAAGTTGTTTCTTTGCCATTAGCACATTTAGCAGTACGTTGATAAGCTTGATTGACAGCGCTAAGCTCCTCCTCCTGGGTCTGATTGGTTGTTCTTGATCAGAAGCAGGCATTTCTTCAGCAGCTCTTTCCATACATTATCTGACAGTACTTGTGAAAGTTTTAACAAATATCTAAAAAACATATTTCTTAGTCCTTGTTTCTTAAAACCATAGAGTTGCAGTTTTTATTTCTGATTTCTCATCATCATCTAATAAAGATAAACTCATAAACAGTTTGACAAAATAAAACCGAGTGAGACAGTAACAGACAGGTGGTGATGCGGGGCTAATGATGGATTTACTGTGTGCTGGCGGACTGGAAGAGCCACTGGGGGGTCTGGACACACATCACACACACAGAAATAGTCGCTGCTCTGAGCGGTCAGGCATCAATAGCTGCCTTATCCATGCCCCGGTTTAATAGGGCCTGAGGGAAATGAGGCGCTCCTCTGTTTCTGTCCTGTTTTCCCCAGTTTATTAACAGTCAGTAGAAAACACATGCATGCGTGCGTCTGTGTGTGTGTGTGTGTGTGTGTGTGTGTGTGTGTGTGTGTGTGTGT
>VMRN01000001.1:994152-1047063 GCA_010277015.1 Poeciliopsis turrubarensis | reverse complement strand
TGTGTGTGTGTGTGTGTGTGTGTGTGTGTGTGTGTGTGTGTGTGTGTGGGTGTGTGCGTGTGTGTGTGTGTGTGTGTTGGTATGCAGAGGCTACCTGTGCACACTTCCTCGTACGTGGCGTTCGGAGTGTAGCCGCCAGAGTAGCCCACTTGGGTGGAGTAAACTCCCTTTTGTTTCCAAAACTTCCTCTCTGCTCCCCAGAAACAGCCCATGCCTTACAGAAACCAGAATGGAGACGTTTATATATCACATCTTTTCTCCTGTTTTACATTAATTATTTCCTATATACCATGAATCACCTGGTGTGTATTTTGACACTTACCAAACATCACCATCTGTGTCCCCTCTGGAAAGGGTGGAATAGTTCTGTTTCCATTCACATCATGTTTGGCTGCATGAAAAGGGACAAAACATTGAAGTTATTAACAATAAAAATTTAACTTAGCAAATGTTCCACCTGTTTTCTTCAACTCCACCAACTGACAAAACAAGACAAATTGACTGGAAAACCACACATTTATGTCCAAAAGCATTAGGAAACATGTTTGAGTGAATGGCATCCTGAACACTTAGAAGCAGTCATTCTGTTTTAAATACAGTCTGGCTGCATTTCCCAATAAACTGGAAATTATAGGTTTATTTTAAAACATAATGATTGGAAACATACAAGCAAATCGGCACAGCAACAGACATATAATCAATAACCATCTGATATTACAGTCAAATTCTATAAATTAGAATATATGTCCCAATTCTTCCCTCTTCCTAGATTTAAATTACCTTTTGAAAACATTTAAGAAGATAAACATATTTTTAACACACCAATTTCGAAAAACCTATTTTTTTTTTTTTTTTTTTTGCAACTACTGGGTGTTACTACTGGCAGAAAATACGAAGAAAATGACAAGAAATGGTAGGACTATGACGGGCAGAATGTTTTTTGATGACTTATCGCATGAACAAACTTAATCTACTGTGATTTTAATTGAGTTTCTTATTTAATTGAAACGCCACACTTGCGAAACTGTTATTTCAACATGAGACAAACATTTTTAATGAAAAAATGAGTCCACTGGTTTAATTGGCTTTAAAGGGCATTTTTTGTTGTCAGTGTTACATCATGTTATTATTCTAAATAAAATAGTAAATAGGTTACAGAAACTGTGAAATGCTGCCTGAAAGCATGTAAATTCACAAAATATTCAAGTTTGTTTCCCATTATTGTTCCCTTTCAAATGTTTTGATGCATAAATGTTCAACTTCATCCTCAGCAAAGACGTACATGTTTATTAATCGAGAACGTACAGAGAAACCCAGAACAAAGTCTACCTAAAAGCTGAAAGTACACACAGTGACCCAGTTAAAGAGGGTTTGCAGATTTTCAGAGCAGCTGCGCTCAGTCCAATCAGCGGCGAGCCAGAGGTGCATGAGGACGGATACGAGGCCGCGCGGCCACCTGGCTGAGCCAGCGCGCATTAACTCTGGCTTGCTGCGGGCTGCGCGTGTGCAGATGGTTTACTGAGGGGGAGGAAGATGGATTCAAAAAAAATTGGAATGATGGGGGAGAATAAAAATGAAGCAAACATCTGGATCCACACACACACACACACGTTCAGCGTCTTCATGCATAGATGCATAATTGTCATGAGGGCTGCATGCTGATAGACAAAAGCTAGAGAACGGGTGCTGCCAAGCAATCAGCAACACACGCAGAGTGATAATCAGCTTGAGGTTGCTGTTCTGCTCTCAGCATTCTCAAGTTTTGCAAACACGCATCATCTGCATCTGAGTCAGTGAGTTTAGTCTGATTACATGAGGAGCCTTTTATTGTGAAGGATTCCGATTCTGCACAAGGAACGTTTCAGTTGCTGCAGGGAAAACATCTCCGCCTCTTTAAAGAGGATTATTCATGTTCATGAAGCCACTGCTGTTTTTTCAGAACAGCATCCACACATGTGTATTTCTTTCTGAAAACTCCACCTTTAAAATATGTTCCTCTACATATTTTTTTAAAACCGTCACCGTGTCATGATTGTTTGCTATGAGACAGATAATCTGTGGAAAGACTGATCTCCACCATGTCCTTCCCATTTTTGAAGAAATACACCAAAAACAACCAATCAGAGCCAGGAGGAGGGACTTAGCGCTGTTAATCAAGTTGTGTACTTGTAATGAAATGTGCTAATGACAGAGAAAACTGTCTATCTGCTGTCATCGTTGGCTTAACTTACCGACCCCTACAACATGACAAATATATATTTTATTTAAAAAGTATAAAATTTTACCCATTTTATGTTTTCTAAAAATCAATCATGATCAACATAATTTGGATAGCTCATAAAAAACAATTGATATTAAAATGAAACGTCATCTCCTTTAGAATGACTGACCTAATTCAACAGAGATCCATCCAACTGGGGCAAACAGCCTCACATTGAGCAGAATGGAGATTTACTTCACATTTACTTTTCAGCTGGACAGCGACCCGAAGCATCCACCAAAATATTCTGCCATTTGCAACTAATTTCAAAAGTCTACAAAATTTCTGAGATTTTTTTTCAAGCATATTTTTGACTTTTCTATTTCAAAAAATTCCTTTTTTTTTCTAAAAAAGTTTTGAGATTTATTTAAAATTTCTGAGATTTTTTGGTGGAAATTACCACTATTATTTCTTTTTATCTACAAGGACTCTATTTTATGTTACATATTTCTATATTAATATGAAATTGTAAGTATTTTGTGGAAATCAGTTTTGACAGTGACAATATTTTTCATCCAAAAAGTCAATTTTGTTGATCATGATTGATTAGTGAAAGAAATAATAATATAAAGCATCCATGTACTTCTTGTCTAGAAGTGCAGTTATTTTTCTTGCGTTATTTTTGACAGCCACAGTAAACCAAACCATAACTAAATTATTAAGCTAACATTTTCCAAAAGGAACAAAGCAACCAGCTCCTCCTACAAAACTGACTTTATTTTCAACTGCAGAAGCAGCAAAGACACCAGAACAAAGTCAGCGATGCCCCAGTTTCCAGATGCTACAAATCCTGCAGGAAAGCTCCAAATAAAACATGCAAACTAAAAGTAGAAAAGAAATAAAGGCTGGTGAACAACACACACAGCATTCTTCCACATCCCTCAACTCTTAATGATTTTAAATGGAGATTTAAAATCCCGAGACGGATCCTCAGCCTCGTTTTTCCTCCCTCCTCCGCTCACATTATCTTCTGTCCGTGTGTTTGTGTGTGTGTGTGTTGGTAATGGCTGCCTTCAGGGAACTGCAAAGGCATGTTCATTACAGGACGCACACGCACACACACACGCACACGCACACACGCACACGCACACACACACACACACGCGCACACACACACACACACGCGCACACAGATAAACAATTTAAATGTAAATGTCAGTAGGAAAGAAAATAAGTCCAGACAGAATACTAATGAGTTTAACAGCTCGCCGAGTGTGTGACAGAAGAATCAAGAAACAACAAAGAAGCAGCAGAAGATAAAGATCAGCTGCTTGTTATTTCTGTCCTGCTGCGCAGCAGAGCTACTCGTGTATCTTCAAATGTAAACATCTTCCTCAGATGAAGACAATCCCAGAACACACCTTCACCACTTACACCACTCGTTTAAGTGGTTTCAAACGAGTGAAAAGATCCTGGTTTTTGGTTTTGTTTCAAACTGAGTTTGCATCTCTTATACATTTTCTTTATGATGAACAAAAAATGATTAATAAACCACAATGGATGCATTTTTTTTTTTGTACTTCTTGGTAAAAAAGTAAAAATTATGACTTTATTCTTGTCGGGGTCATTTTAAATCGCTTTTTAAAGCTTACTTTTGTTCGTTAGCATTTGACTTTTCAGTTGTGATGTTCTATTTTTATTTTTTTTATTACAATTAATTTTCTTCTCATCAGCTTATTCTGTTGTGTCATTGCCTTTGTACAGCATTTAGTGCAGTTTTAACCTGTTTTCAAATATGCAATACAAATAAATTTGACAGTGACATACAACTTTATTTTTATCGTCGTAATATTTCGACTTTATTCACATACAAGTACGTTCTCGTAATTTTATTTTTCAAGTGTTTCTTAGTATGACTCTAACACTCTTTTGTTCTCAAAGCTGTAGCTTGAAATATATAGATATATGTAAAAATAGGTTTGGTTTAAAACAAAAGTGACCAAGTTGCTTTCTGTTAAAAGCAGAAATGCTGGCAGTTCTCCTCCATGTTGTTGCAGCTTCATGCTAGTCGGGTCAATCTGAGCCATAATCAACTGCTGCAGCCAATTAAGGTCGCCGGAGGCAACATCAGACTGATTTTAGCACATACGTAGTACTAAAATAGGCAGCTTCAATAACAACATGTGACTCTTTTATATTCATCTTTTGGATGAAGCCACATTAATATGGGAAGAACAAAAGAGCAGAGCAGAAAGCCAGACCAAGAAATTCCTCAGAGAATGAGGTCAGTCTTCAAAAACAGACTGTAGATTTATGATTAAATAAAACTAAAAGATGATCAGCAACACCAGGCTGCAGAAACTGAAATCTAGTTTTCAATAGTCTCTGCGTCTGTGTTATTCTATTTTTGTATCAATGCATAATAAAAAACAAAATTCTTTATGATATTAGAAAGAAAAGCTGATTTCTGTGGTTTCTGTTAGAATTAGCTGCTGCACTGCAAAAACATAAAATCTTACCAAGTAATTTTTGGTCTAATTTCTAGTGCAAACATTAGATTATTTCACTTATGAGATGGGAAAAATGCCTTGCTATAAGTTAAATAATAGTAGTTTTTTAGTTAATATTAGGGAGTTATTGACTTAAAACAATCTCCTTTATATTGCTGAAAAGTTTATTGTAAGTCAGTTTTGTCTTATTTCAAGCGAACTGAGATACGAGAAACTGGACCAAAATTCCTTGGTAAGATTTTGTGTTTTTGTTGTCGTAATGTTATCATTTCCAACTTGATACCATTTTCAAAACTGTTTTAGGTTTTACATTACTCTCGTATTATTTTGACTTTATTCTGGAACAAGTTTATTTTCACAACTTAATGACGTTATGTGTTTTATGTATTTAATTTTCTCTGTGTGGCTCTTCTCTGCCGTTCTACAGAGGACGTGATGAATTTCAACCAGAATGAGATCTTTGAATGTATTTTTTTAGTACTCATTATGTTGAAGTATCAGTTATTTTGACAACCCTTTAAGCTGCATTGTCAGTATTTTCCTGTAGTAATCCTAAAATATCCACAAAATAAAAACAATGCTTGTCCTTAACTGAAAATATTTTTTTTGTTGGGTCTCATCTATAAATACTGCACAGCTCATGTCTACTAAACACCTTTAGACAACAACAGGAGACATTTAAGAGGTTGTAACAGTAAAAAGAAAAGCAGTAACATGTCTTATATTTCCCAGCTGATGCGTTAGACCCAATGGGTCGAAGCAGACGGCATTAGATTTTTGCTCCATGTCATGTTTCCTAAACTGATTTCAGCCATAAGAACCCAGTTGGTACTGGCAACTAATTTGCTTTTATTTGGTTGTGAAGAGCAGTGAAAGAGGTTAGAAGCATTTCAGGACACTTCACATCAAACAGTAAGCCACTTCATTTTAGGTACAAAGTGTGTGTGTGTGTGTGTGTGTGTGTGTGTGGGTGCGTGTGCGTGCGTGTGTGTAGGACTAACTAGGATGCCTCCCAGTCTCTTTCTTTCCCAGCACCCTGAATCCTGTCACAATAATAAGCCTGATCAGAGAGCAGGCCTTTATCCATGGTGACATCTGTACCACACACACACACACACACACACGCACACACACGCACACGCACACACACACACACACACACACACACTCTATTAGTGCTGCTCTATTTCAGCAGGGTGTGTAAAGGCAGCCAGAGCAGCTCCAGAATCAGCCAATCAGAGCACAGGACACTCTGCTTTATCTCTGCAGGCCTTCATCACTTTTTAATTTTCTGTTGAGACGATAAAGATAACAAAAGACGCTCCTAAAATATGCAAGATAAGGAAACAATCAAGGGGTCAGCCTGGAAGTTGCTTCATGATGGAACAGACATTTTCACATCCATTTCCACCCGAAAGACTTGACTATTTTTAAAGAGAAAATTATGGGAACACCAATCCAGGTGGCATTTTATAAGTTTTATAAAATCCTGTAACTATTCTATTCTTCTTCTTGTGTGCCATTTTATAAATCTTGCATTGTAATTCTTTAGTCCTAAATTATCCCCAGTGTTCATCTTCTTTGTGTCTTTTATTCACTTCCAACTTGTTTAGATTTATTTTCTTGTGACTTTTTGACTAATTCAGTTAGTTTTTAGAGTGTTAGCTAGTTTTTAGTAGTTTTTATTAGTTAAATGTTGCTTAGTTTTTATTGGTTGTGGTAGTATTTTTAGTTTTTTCATATTTTTTAGGTGTAGAATTCAAAATGGTCAAAGTTTTGAATTGTGACTAATTTCTTTAAGGGGGAACATTATGTGTGTTCAAGGCACATGGTGCCATTTTGTATCATAACCAAGTAACTATATTCATTTCAGATGTAAAAATACCATATATATATATGTATAAAATAGGATTTAAAAGATATTTGACTGTAATTTAACATCTTCAAATTGGGTCTGTGTCTCTTTAAAAACTCCTGCTCTTTCTGAAACTCCGCCTTCAGGAAGTCATCAAACATGGCTCCTCTGCTAACCCTTTAACATTTTTACCACTTTCACAGAGAAGTAGCTCCTATAATGAGCTCAGCTGATGCTTAGCTCCACCTGGTGTTTGTAAAAGTTGATTTTTCACACAAAACTGCCCCTTTAAGGTATTAATTAATGGAAATACTTTAACAGTTTAGTTGGTACTGAGCGGCATAAAAACTGACTCATTGTGATAAAATACTGACAGGACTGTACATCTCCATCTTTGCTACCAAAACATCCCGGTTGGCACGGCGACCAGAGAAGAATTGAAACCTGTGCTGAATGTTCAGGAGCCTCTCCTCACCTTCCCACTGGAGCCCCAGAGTTGACAGTGATAAATGAAGCACTGCAGTTAATGTCTGGCTGGGAGGAGAATGGGGGAGTCTACATACACACACACACACACACACACACAAGATTGCCTACACCGTGCTGCAATTAAATCTACAAAGTAACCTCCCCCCACAACCCCCTCTGCCTACGTCTCTCTGATTGCCTGGTTTCTCCATCTCTCTCCTCCTCACGTTCCCATCATCCTCCATTTACCCCCCTGTCCGTTATTTTTCTCTCAATCTGAGCTTCTCAATCAGCTGCTCTGATTGCTGTCTTTGTTTTTATTACCGTCCGTCATGACAGCCATCAGTGTTATCCTTATTGCTCTGTGTGTTTGCCTTGCAGCGTACGGGAAAAACTCAAGGAAGTTGCGGCAAGCCGGTTTATGCAAATTATTAAATCACAGCCGCACCATGGAAATATTTAACACAGGAATTCAATTGCAGCAAAAATTTAAATATATTTTCAGCTTGGTGATTTATGCAAATTGCTCGGCCAGATAGTAATTAAAAAAACATGGGAAGCTAAGCTAATGGAAAAGAGTTGTGATTTTCACTTTTCTGTTTTTAACGGACATTAAGTCATCCTTTGTATTTCATAACACTGCCACTTCATAAAAAGCTGGTTTCCATACACAATTCCGAGTTTATATGCAATAGTTTTTGGACATTTTGAAGCAATTCTTTTAAAAAATAAAGAATGTTTCATAACAGTGCAGATGCTTATTTTTTACAGCACATTGAGCTGTAATGTTTTGTGGATGAACTAAGACATGTTTCCATCAATATTCTGTTTGTGCACATTTTTAAGTATCACTTTAAAAAAGCTTAACAGAAACAGCAAAATTCAAAATGACTTCCTCGATTTCACAAAAAGGTTTTGATGATGTCTTTCCCTTTGTCACAAAATAGAAAAGAAAAGGCAGATATTCAAAATATTACTTTTTTCTGCTTCTTTTCATCCATGATTTCGGTTAGTTGTTACAAATTATTCATATTGAATCATTTAGCATTGAGTGAATGAAATAAAAAATAAAATGAAATAAATTTCCATCAGGCTGTAATAAAGAAGATACACTTACAAGCTAGCATGAACATAAAGCTGGACACAATATATAATTACATATCATATGTATAAACATCATCACAACATTTAATCGCATGATCAATAGCAATAGAAAATACATCTGATAGAATATTTAATAATTTCACTTAACTTCGATCCAGAACTGCACGGCATTCTGGGACATGTAGGCAGAGGAAAAGCTTTAGACGCTCAACCTCTCATCGCTAGATTGGTGGAATCAACTAACTCACCCGTTTTCTGGTTACCTAGCAACTCACTCATTCTCTGGTTACCTAGCAACTCACTCATTCTCTGGTTACCTAGCAACAACCTGCTGAGTCACTAGCAGTTTAAGGTTTCACCACTGTGCCTCTTCTTAAAAATGAAAAACAAAAGCGTGGAGTGAAAACTGCAGATTGGTAGTATTTCAGGTATTTAAAACAAAAAACAATTCATCAATAATTATTGATACCGACTGAAATGAAATACTTGGTATGATTTTTTTCAGCCACTTTTTTCCAATTAGAGTAAATATCAGATGTGAATCTTTCTATCGATTCATTTCCGATTTTTAGGGTCACAATTCAATTCAGAAACCAATTTTTCTATTCAAACAGTTTAAACCATGTTACTGACAAGAAGACAAGGTTGTGTAAACAAATAGAAATTTCTTCAAAATAATGAATATTTTACCAAATTCAGTCTGTATTTAATCAGAACTGGGTTTGTACATAAAACTGTTAAATTACTGGAATTTCGTTAGCTTAAAACCCTGGATTTTTCTTACATAAAAACATCAAAGAATTATTAAAAATCAAATTTTAGAAAAGATTTAAACCGATTCAAAAATCCCAGGATTAGGTTTTACGATTCTTAATAAAAATCAATTATTCCCTGCATCTCTGGAAAATATATGAAATATTGCACAGTGGATTAAATGGCAGCAGTTTTCTTTGTCAGTGTTAAAATCTGGTCACATTCACACATTCACCAACTACAGGAACTGTCTTTATTTACTGCAAAATGAATTATTACTGACACCAAATTTTATTTCCTAGTTCCCAGTTATTCGTAGTTTATTGTCCTTTACTTCATCTTTCTTAAACCCTGAAAACAACTACCTGACGGCTGTGAGTGTAGTTAGAGTGGAGGTGGGGTTAATAAGCCTCCACAGGGCCTTTCTACCGCACGGGCGTGTGTGTGTGTGTGTGTGTGTGTGCGTGTGTGTGTGAGAAAGAGAGAGAGAGAGCTTCCCTACGGGTTCGACTCAATCGATTGCTCACAGCCATTAGTCGTGAGACAGTGTGCGGTGCAGAGAATCGGACTTAATACACTTTGCACTGGCAGCCTGATTGGACCCTTTCAGACCTCTATGTGTTATAGTAATGGCTTTTTGCATTCACACTTTCTGTAAGTGGATGCTGTGGAAAATGTTGACGGCTGCAGCGAGACAGAGCCGCGATGCATGTGGAATATTTCACTACACAGGCTGTAACTCACACATGAAATGTGATTGTTTATAGCAGAATGACAGAATCCTAATGCCGGAAATTAAATCTACAACATAAATTTAGAGCATCTATAAATCACAGACAGCTGATGTAATTCACATCATTACATATTCCTTTAAGAAAAGGTTATTTCTGCATTTATTACCTGTTAAAACTGGAGGTGATTTGGGAGTCCAAGTAACTAATTTCTCCCTCATTTTTCTGAGAACGCTGCCTTTTTCAGGTAAGGTAATGATCACTCATAGATACTTCACACAAGCATTAATTGGCAATTTGAGTGCGTCTTCAACGACAATATGTTTCACATCATCATATGGAAAGTTTAGACATTCACAAAAGACGATAAGATTATCTAAGCAAACACTTCAGTAACGACCGACCTTGCAGCCTGAGTCTTTTTGCTTCTCCATCTTTTCACTTCCCTCCATCTGTGCCAATCTGCAGGCCGTCCTCATCCATTATGCCTCTCACATTCACCCCTAAACACTTGTCATTTTTCCTGTCAAGGTTATCAGGGCAGTGTCGACAACAACGAGCCGTGCTGATGAAATCTTGCACAAAGAGAGGCTCATTTGTCCACAAGAATCCATCTGTGTTGTTGTTTAAATGGCTCTGATAAATGCAGACGGACTGAAGCAAAAGCAACAGCCTGATAGGACTGAAGATACTTAACAAGTACAAGAAACACGACCGTCAAAACTGATCCAGGTTGGCAGAAAAAATATGACTTGAGTCCCGACATTCAAGCAAATCAGCGGATTTTCACTAACAAGCAAATGTTTAATGATGTAAACGGTGAAAACAAATTAAGAAATGGCATCAACAACGACGATGCAGCATGTTTGACAGCTTTGATTGTGTGCAGATGTAGCTGCTGTGGGTCCTTCATGTGGAAACAGGAAAACATCTGGCTTCACCGAGCTTTCAGCTGTCACACTGTGAGCTGCCAGGAAGCTGCTTTTTATTTTTTATCACAACAAAACTGCACTGAAATCTCTCAATATCAAGCCAATATTTACAAAAAAAGATCCTCAAAGTCGAGCAAAAATGACACGAAAACAAGCCTCCCGCTGCCCACAAGCACAGCAGCTAATGAGGGGACTCTGCAGCCAGATGTTTGAACATCTGCATGAAGCAGTGATGAAGGAGACACGCTCTTCTTCATTAGTCTTTTGTCCATCTGCACATAAAGGTGGGGAGACTTTGCAGGCCAACATGTCACACGCAACTAAATGTAAAGTTAATTTCAAAGAATTTTGCTGGATGATAAATTGTCCCAGAAATTATTGTGATAAACGATTTTATTGTTATTTTAAGACCATTTTCAATGGCACCAAGATTTTCAATAATAATAATAATATAATCATGTGACTTCTTCAAACATAAAAAAACATTTTAAATATTCAAAATAAACAAAACAACCTAAACAATCATAACTGAACTGATTTTAAGGACTCTGCAACCAAAATTGCAGATATTCTGACGACTAAATTATGAATCGTTCAGTTCAGATGGAAAAAAACGGCTAAAGTGCCGGTTTGGACTTTTGTAGAAAAAATAAAGTGCAAACTAATTTTGTTTAGTGTCAAAATTAGCTGATATTTTGCTGATATTTTTCCAAAATATCAACTTTTCAACAATATTAATGGCAATTATCAAGTTTAGATCAATTTATAACAATTAATTGAGTTATTGCTTATTGTGACAGGTGATTGTTATTTAATCGTGTTATAAATTAAAACAATTTCTATTTGAACAATTTATGTTTTTATTTTCCTTCTCTCCATCAAAAACTGCCTAGTAAAAGTCTTTATTGTGGTGTTATGGTTACAACTAGCTCTTTTTTTAAGGGAAATGTATTGTTTCTGTTATTTTTTTATTTATTTAAAATTACTTCCACTTCCAGTGTGAAATGTTCTTTAGAATTTAAAGTTTATTGATCTTTCAGAATATGTTCTCAAATTATTATGCCATTATCATCATAATCCTTAAAATGAGGTCAAAGCATCAATATTATTGTTTATCCCAAAAACTTCTGGGACGATTTATCGTCCAGCAAAACTTTTTATCGTGATTTGACTATTGACCTGTTTACTTTATACATTATTTAATTCCCTTACTGCCAGTTGGACCTTTAATATGAAAACTCATTGAAACGTCTCTTACCAGGTTTGGATGCAGAAACCTGGATCAGTGATGAATTCCACATCACTGATCCCAATATACGTTCATCTCTATTCAGAACAGCAGAGCAACAAAAGCAGCAAACTTACTTCAAAGACGAGACAGGAATTGATGTCGTAAAATCTAGAAATCTCCACTTTTGGCCTGTTTTCTCTGTTGTCGCTCTGCTGCGTTTCAATGCGTTTTCCTTTTTAAACTTTGACATCAACAGTATTCCCAATAGTTGGTCTCTGACACAAACCTCTTGGTAGGTGCAAGGTTGGCCTTCTTCTAGCCCCGACTGGCCTTTCTGTGGTTTAACATTGTCCAGGAAAATACAAACCAGTATGAAATTTGTTGTTTTTCCGTCTCCCTCTAAACCCAATCATGTCCAACGGCCCCGAATCCGACTTGTGAAGAAGAAGAAAAAAAAAAAACAGAAAAATATCTTCTTTTGTCTCTAACTCCCAAATCCCAGAAGTTCAGTTTCCAGTCGATTCAGTTAAAATGTGGATTTTTTTTGTTTTGTTTTTCGTCACAGATGCTGAAGTTGTCCCCGTGCTTCACCACAACCACCATGCCTGGACGTTTCCTGATTTCCTCTGGCGCTGCAGCCCTCAACCAGACAGACAAAAGAAACGAAGCCCTGCCAGGTCTCTCTTCTGCAGGCATAGGCTTTTCCTTTTCCTCCACTCCCTCGTGCTTTCTTCTGTTCCCCAGAAGAGTTGGCGAAGCTCCAGCAAGTCTGCCATGCCGCCTGAACCTTCCCGTCCGTCCCGATCGTCGTTTCGCTGCGGACCCCCGCCCTCCTAACCCCTTCGCTCCCACATCCTCCTTCTCCAGTCCAACCCCTTCCAAACTGGCCAAAGTAGCCCAACAACTTCATTCTGTGTTTAGCTGTTGATTAAATCTGAAAAAGCTCTAACATTTTAGCACAAAGCTAATCAGATCTTAAGTCTCGCATACAGCTGAGTCAAGACTCCATTCACCAGACAGCCTTTATATTTACTGCTTGTAAGTAAAGGCCAGCATAAAGGGCAGCGAGTGTGTGCTTGTGTGTGTCCTGGGCCCTTCATTCAGTGCCAGAGCAGACCTATTCATCATGTGCCAAGGCTCAGCGCCCTCACTTGTACTGAAGAGGGGGCGTCTTGGTGCCAACTGCCCTCACTGCCAACTTAGTGCTGCTTTCGGCCTGTTTATGCACACAGAAAGCTCCGTATCTCACAAACACACACACATACACTCACACACAGTGCCAGGCATGTTTACTGGCACCACCGGTAAAGATATGGTTAAAGTCTTAGCATATCTTTAATTGCAGCAGGATAATCTCGCTCTGAAAAGATTCTCTAACCTTAAAAATGGCTGAATTTATTCACTGTTTGCATTTTTCATATAAAAATCTGTGGTGATGACAGTTTTCACAACAGACGAGTCTTTATTTAATTTATATGTCCCTATTTTCAACTGATCAAATTGTCTAGAAACCGGTGTCTACAAACTTTTATTTCTCTGGGATAAAAGTATGATGTTACACACAGATTACTAGAGACCAAAATTGTATTTTTTTGGTTGCCAACAATCAAGCTGGCTTTGACATGAAACGAAAGTTGAAATCAGAGATGCTGTGGCTCCATTTCTCGTCTTGAGGAAGCTTAACTAAATGCAACTCACCTTGCCAATATTTAACAGTGTCCTGTTAGAACACATATAGGTGTTGTTAACTGGGATTTTTTTTTAAAGTAACTATTTTACACATGAATGATTTTGATTTGACATTTTTGACATTATTTCATGGTGCATGGATGACACTAATCTAAAGACATGTAGACAACACAGACACAACTCTACTACATTATTTTTATGTGGTTTGTAAATACAAACAATTATATTCATAAAGGTTTTCAAATATAGTCCGGAAACAATTGCTAAAGCTGTCATAAAAGGCAGCTTTCTGATTCAGTTGAATAGTTTCTTGCTAGGCGTTTCCCTCCCCAATATGGCGGATCTAATGACGTATTACAACAAAAACTGGCGCTACTGAGCCGAAGAACGCATGCGCACACTACAGCAGGCGCGGCTAACTGACAAAACATCTTTAAGGACTTTTTTTTTACTGTAATTTGTGACCTCAGGCACAGTTTACGGTTCTACAGACATTATTTACTGCCAAGAACTATGTGAATTAAACATCATAAACAGTTAATTTCGTCTCAGGAGGCCTGAAAACAAGTGAAGTTTGGTTAAAGCTAGCTCAGTCTTACCGGAGACTTTGATGCTGTCAGCCCGACCACGTAGCGCTGTTTCTGGGGTTGGCATCTGTGTTTTGGAGGTCATGTCTCCCATCCGACTGTTGATGAAGTGACGCCAAACCAAACGCAGCCTGGAGGAGGAAACCATTGAAACCAGAGCAGAGCAGTTAGTTACCCACAGAGCTGCATATCAGCTAGCTTACCTAACGTTACAACATAGCCTAGCTTATCTAACGTTACAACATAGCCTGGCTTATCTAACGTCACAACATAGCCTGGCTTACCTAACGTTACCACGGGGCTGATGTAACAGCTGTTACTCAACTGTCTCCACCAACACGGCTCTGCATCACTTAGATTAACTTATACAAACATTATAAACTCCTCAAACTATTAACTATGACAGAAAATACTTAGTCTCAGAGACAGTTGTTGTTGTTTCTAACCAATTCCTCTTTCTGTAAAGAAATAATGTATTTATGTTGTAGGAGAAACAAAACGGTCATTTGACATATTTTCTTGTCAAATTCAGGTGACAGAAATGTAGTCAAATAAACAACTAGATGACTAATATTAACTAACGGGAGGCATTGTAGAATTAAAAAATGTAATCTCTAAATAATATTTTAAGTTACTTTTCAGATTCAATGTTTTTTTTTTTCAGTTTCTATTTTGTTTTAGTTTTAAATTATTTTTTTTCAGTTTGTGAAACTAACAAACTTTATGGCCCCATTTATCTCCATAAATACCTGCTTAAAAGCTACATTCAAAACGTGCTCGTATGCTGACAGTTCATTAGAAAGCATTTTCTAAGTTATTGATTGTGTTTCAGAGAGTTGATACCCAGGAAGGAGATAAAAGCTGATTCAATCAGCACCAAGCAGAACCAGTGAGTGAACTGGTTTCCAGTTTACCAGGAGGAAGATGGAAAGAGGCAAATGATGTGCCATATGGAGGAATGCAGGAGGAAAAAATGTTCCTATTGGTGTCTGTATGAAAGGTGAGAATCATCAATAATTCAGCAGGAGCAAACCCACCAATATCACCTCAGGAGAGTTGAGGTTTTTTCTGCATCACAAACTCATAATAATTGCGTTTGTTACACAACCAAAAGCTTTCAGACAATAAAGCATCAACACTAAATGGTTGATCTGGTTTGGTGGTTTTGAACTTAAAACCCCCGTTCACACAAAGAGTGATTCTCAAATCCTCAAATGGAAGCAAAACAATGACGGCTTTATTAATTTCATAAATAGTAAAAGTGACAAAGTAAAACCACTTCAAGGGAATGAAAAATACATTAGAAATCAGACATGTTTAATGCTTTAACTTGCTCTCTAAATAATAAATTTAAGATGTTTTACTCTATCTTTTGATGTAATACCTGTGATGATCCAAATCTTAACTACCTGAATCCCACATAGTTCTGCTTTGGCATCAAGAGGGAGAAAAGGATCCAAAGTGGTGATATTACATCCACAATATCACAAATAACTGAGCTTGAAAAGGTGGAACTGAGTTACAGATTATTTGCTGCCAACTGTGCATAAATGCATAATTCTCCTCCAGCGCATTGGGGTCATTGTAGATAAAATAGAACATTTCCACCAAAAACTTTCTATTTTTTAGAAAAAACAAGGAAATTTCTGAGCTTAAGATGTTAAAAATGACTAGAAAACAAAATGCAGAAAGTTTGAAATGAATCTCAGAAATTCTTGAGAAAAAATAAGGGATCTGCAGTTTCAAATGCTGAAAAGTTACTAGAAAAAACCAAAATTTCAGATGAGTTTTAGAGGTTTTGCAGAAAAAAACAAGCACAAATCTGAGGTTGACAAGTCTAAATATTTTCTGGAATAAAACTGGGAATTTTGAAGTTTCAAAATTCAAAAATCTTTAACTTTTGACACTCCGACAGACAAGAGGAAAACCCGACTACCTTAATGCAAAACCAGAAAATTGATGGAAAGACACAGATCTTTGACATCCAAACCTTACAACCTGACGTCACGTTCATGATGTTTTACTGTGACAATCTTTCTTATTTGAAGGAAAACACATTTTGGTTTTAGTGATCTGTCACCCTGGTGTTTCTGGGGTCAATAATATTTCCACCATATTTGGCGCCCGCTGTCCGCAGCGCCCCCATGCTCCCCATACAGTGGATTCCCACTTTTTGTGTCCCCATGTGCACTTATCCAGAGTCATGAGCAGATCTTCAAGTATCCTGGTCAAATGTTCTTTAAAAAACAAGTAGAAAACTAAAAACAGTGAAAACTGAAGGTTTTTTCAGGAAAGAAATATTCTTGACATCCAGACCTCGCAGCTCGTGATGATGAGTGACGGTAATTATCTAAATGTGAGACTGAATCATGTTCACAGTGGCCATATTTTGGAAAAAACAAACAAACAAAAGAACTTTGCGTGTTTAATATTTCCGGAAACCATCTGGATTAACCTAAATTATGGGCAGTCAGGTGGGTGAGCCAGATGCTTTCACTCGGCCTTTCCTCCCCCTTCCTGAGGAGGATGAGGATGTGAAAACCTGCCTTCATCTGACTCCCTCTCTCTCAGAGGACCACCCCTCCCCTCTCCTCTTTCCTCTCCATCTGACTGCGCCCGACTTCTTTCCCTCCATCCTGCCACAGAGCGCCGCGGACTGCACCCAGCGCGCTGAGGAAGGAAGCGACATTTTCAGCCTCTGCATGTCTTCTTCTGCTACTTCTTCCTCTTCCTCTTGACTCTGGACTATGTCTGCTTAGCGATCTCCTCCGGAGGGTAAACTCTTCATCTGCAGAGGGGAGGACGGTGTGATCTCTGCATCCCCCGCATCACCATCACCATCATCATCATCATCATCCCTCCGCATCCCTCCATGGAGAGGATTAAATCCCGCAGAAGCCGCTCGCTTTTTGTTTTTTAGTGAAAACGCGCCGTTTATTCTGCTCCTTGTTTTGGAAGGTATTGTTCGCTTTTGCGTTTATTTGAAACTGAAATTTGACGCTTTGAGTGCGTTTATTTGCAAACGCCGCAGTGTGCCGTCGCGCTCTGCGGAATGCTTCCTCTCCTTGTCATAAAAAAAAATTATATGATAAAAGTGACATTTATCTCCTTAAGAGGTCATGATGTAATGTGATGCTCTGGCGAGAGAGGATAGTCATTTTTAAAAGTGTTTATTAAATATATCGTTTCTTTTTGATTGCTACATATTGAAAATGGTTCACAGTGGCTTCAAACCTCCCAGCCGACCTCCACAAAGGAGCCCATCCTCCCCCTCTGCTCCCCCTCTGCGTTTTTAGCCTACATGAGCTATCTGGGTCATTTGCATTTCTGCGTTTAATGAGGCTGCAGATGGCTGCGTTTCTTTTCATTTCTACCTGAGAGCCGCTGAGCTGCACTGATGCACCTCTCATCTCTTTTCTGCATCATTTTCTTCCTTTTTTTTATTTGGAGCTGACATGATGTGTGAACTGATGCGGGATGATGGGTAGAGCTGCAGCCGCAGCTTCCACCCCTGCAGCAGTGCTGTATAAGAACGCACATTATGGCTGCTGGATAATGGAGGGGAATGCTACGAATGTCCGCAGTGCTGCTGCTGCTTAAAGGACCATACCGACATCTTTAAACCGGATCTGGCAACATTACATACACATACCAGGCATGCATTGCATTTTAAAAAACATAATGCATCTTTCCGCTCTGCCAGTAAGCCATTATTAGTTTCCACTGTGGGATCAAAATCAATTTGTAGAGATTTTACACCTGCAGCAGACAGACAATCAATTTAGATCCATACTGCCGACTCTGGAGCTGCTTTTTTTGGTTTTGTCTTATTGCATTCAAATGTAAATGCAAATTTTTAGAGAAAAAAATAATCTTTTCAATCTCTCCAAATGTTAAAAATGTGAGGCACATTGCAGCGTTATGTTTGACTAAGAATAAAATCAACATTTCATGGATTATTGGTCGATCGGTGAAACTGTTTGGAGGTCAGATCAAAAACATGCATTTCAAACTGGAACATTTCAGTTTTTATGTGAACTGTGGATGTCAGAGCTCATTAGATTAAACCTTTTCAGGGTAAAATGCACCTCAAAGCATTAAATGCATTCAGCGAATCTGAACCTGTGTGACAAGTAGTGCTTGAATCACACAAAATTATAACCATTTTACCATAAATCCTTAGAAATGAATTAAAAATACACATTAAAAAACATTTAGCTGGTATTTTGGGCCTGCGCAGTGACTGAACAGCTCAAATCAAAAATCTTTGACGTGTTGAGGCTGTTTTTGGTTTAAAGGCGATCAAGTAAAAATATAAATGTTAGCTGAATGTCCTGGAAATGCTAAATGTGTGCGGAAAATGTTTAATAATGGCTGAAGTGTTGGAGGACTTTGGGTTTTCTCTCCTCGTGTTCACAGCGGACCTTGATTTAAATGTCCATACAATTAAGGCACGCGGTGAATGCCAAGAGAGGGACCGAAAATCAACAATCGCAGAAATATACAAATTAAAACACCCACTTTTAGTAACTCAACAAACAGATGCAGTACCACCCCAAACCACTAGACGGCGGACTCATTCTACTCAGCTGTCACATTGATTTTTTGCAGTGTTTCGCTCATCAATCTAGACAAAAAACAAAACATTCAGTTAATTTGAAGATGGGTCTACTAATAGTGAAAGAGAACCGAGGCAGGGCAAATTTACACATTTATAAAATTTGCATATCTAATGAGGAGACGCTGCAGAGAAACATTTAATCAATTAACAGATACTAAATGTTTTCTTTTAATTCATATTTTGAGGAAATAATTTTTTGAAAGCTTGACTAACAAAAATCGCAGCCTGTGGAGATGATTTTTTTTCTTCTGTGGTGTTTTACGATCACAGCGCCCTCAAGTGGCCAGTTATTGGAAATCGCCACCATAATGACAAAGGTTTTTTATTTTAATCCAAAATTTAGTGTTGCTTTAAATACTAACAAGTAAATTTAAATCTTGCAGGACAAAAACTAAAAAATTGTAGGCAGCAAATATATAAAATTGCTATAAAATATAAAACGATGCTTTATTACTCTGATAAATACAATTTACCTGCAGGAGTTTTCTTACCGTCTGTTTAGCGATAGTAATCTGGATTATTTGATGAGAATTAAGAGACTGGAAAGGGAAAAGAACAAAAGAAAAATAAATGGAAATGAAATATTCGAAAAATATTCAGTTTTTCAGTACAGAAAAACTGAAACTTATTTATGAGTTTCAGTATTTTTCCTGTACTTCATGTGAAATACTGAACTATAACAAAAAATAAACTGATAGTTTAAGTGCAAGACAAAAAAAAGGGAATCGGAAGGGATGAAAAGGCGACACATGGGTACAAAATGGCGGAAGAAATTTGGTATCATTCAGTTACTGTACATAAATTGCATCTTGAAGTGCCAGAATGTGCAAAATGTTTCCGAGATGAATCTAAATCAACTCAGAACTTCTCGTCTTTTATGTTTCGTAAATGAACTACATTTAACACAGATTAACACATTGTGACCAGTTGTATTAGGCTGATAGAGCGTAAATGTTGGCAGTTGCTCCGTTTCATGCAGCTTTAAGTCGGCTTGCCAAACTGGGTAATGCTTGGATTTGAATCCTTTTGAGTAGAAAATTGAGGCGTTAAATCCGCTGGTTTGTTGGAGTGGAGACATTTAGAGGTAAAACCATGTTGGAACCGTCAAGATGGCGACGTTTTGGTCATTTTGACGGCCAGTGAGGTAAATTAAGTCGAGGGAAGTAGAAAAGGACTAAATTAATACTCTTACAGTTAGAGCTTGTTGCCTCATCCGTTCTCCATCAGATCCATCTCTGTTTGGGTTTCTGCTCGGTTGCATCCCTCTTACATCAGCCTCATAAATCCAGAGAAATACGGCGTAATTCGTCATCCAAGAATAACGAACTGCAGCTCTGCAGGTCAGCAGAGATTTGCTTAATCGTCTGTAAGTGAGACAAAAAGCTGTGACAAATAACCAATGTAAACTAAATTCTGTCAAAATAAAAATAAAACAAATGCTCAATACAGAGCCAGCTGGATTATGAGCTGCAGGAATCCTTAATAATTCGTTCTGTACTTTGCATTTATGATGCTTTTCTTCAGAGCTGCAGAGAATAAAGTTTCCTAATGGAAACATTACAAAGACAGTGAAGAAGCTGCAGAAAACTCCAGTTTAAGAATATTAACAAATAATAATAAAAAAAACAAACAATTAAATTCATCATCCATCTTCAGTATTTATATAAACTATGAGTAGATGGTGAAGGACATGTTTAGTAGGTGAGCAGGAAATCCAAGTTATTACCCTGTAATGCATTTTCCTCAAACACTTGCGGACTTTAATATTGATCGCGGATGTTCAGGAGAGGCTCTGCTGGGAAACGAGGTAAAGACGATTATTATGTTTACATGGGACGATTTACCACTCCAGCGTATTACCCTCGGTTCTGTCAGATTATTTGGACAAATTCTGTGCTTAAAGCAAGAAATATATTCAAAATATTGTGAAAAAATGTCAAACCGTCCCTTATTTTCTTTCTTTGATAAACATTGCTGCACAAAGTACTTTTACACATCAATGATGCACAAGAAGGATAAAAAAAGTTTTATATTATTTCACTATGCATACAAAATAATCAAATAATCATCACATTAATAAACACCTGAAATAAGTTTAATGTTTATATTTTGAATTTTCAGACTGATTTCTCCTGTTGTTTTTCTCTGTACGGATTTTATCTCTCAATAAAGAACCAACATGTTTTATGTGACTTATGATGAATAAAATAAACAAATCTGAAAACTTGTTTTCTGTTCTTTGTTCTTGTTTCATAAGAGAATTTATCGTTTCATGTAAAACCGGAAACCAGGCTTTTAAAAGTCCAGATTATTGGACAGTTTATTGGCAGACATTAATATGCATCACTATGAGGATGTTTTATTACAGTTTTCACTTTAATTTGTCCTCTTACAGCTGAAAAGTAAACATTGTGGTAATAACTGAATCAGTAACGGCTCTCTCCAAATATTTCCCCTGCATTTGAACAGCATCAGCAGCTAAATGAATGTGAAAACATCAGCATTTGGAATTATCTTCCAACTATCCCAAGCAGCTATGGCTTTGGAGAAACATTTTTGTGGAAAAGTTAATCTTTTAGCTGCTTCCATTTACTGCAGATGTTTTACAGTTATTGATATATAAATTATTGGTGATAACTTTTACTTCTACTTTGATGTAGTTAACTTTCACAGGTAAAACATTTATGAGCAAACTTTATGCTCAAAAACAACTCCCATGACAGTGTGAAAAAGTGGGACTTTTAGCTGCTTCCTTCACTACAGCTATGTATAACAGACATCGAAATACTTTTATAGATTATTTAAACTGTCAAGAGAATCCGGTACCTTGATTTAAGATCATTACAAAAGATAAAGGCAGAAAAGCTCAAAATCCTTTTTTATTTAGACATTTTTAAACAAAATACATTCCGTAGGAAACATGCAGTAAAGGCATAACCGGCTTCAGTTATTCAGTTATTCACAGAAAAAGGAACATTTCAGTCTGCATACATCAAATAGTCGTAAAACCGATCTGCACTGATAAATAAAGCCAAACTGCAGCTTCACAACATAAACAGAACTTTATTTAAATTTAGATGACAACCTTTGGCTTTATCAGCTGTGCCATCCTGAGAGAAAGTCAAAGAAACGAAAGAAATGACTCTTACAAAGACGTTCGCTATTGCGACAAATGAGATGAAAAGTACAAAAATATTTAGCAGTACTTTATGCATCTTAATATTTGTTTTTTCTTTACAAATTTCCTAGTGTAAAGAATTCACTTGAATATAAACTATTCTGACAAACTAATGGCTAAATACTGTAAGATATTGTGTAAGAGGAAACTAAATTTGAGCTATACCAAAGGTGTTTTGCTTGTTTTTTTTTCTTCATAGCAAAAACTTATTTATAAGCATTTCAATAAAGATTATCATTGTGTATTTAAAATTCTGCTTTGTCCCAATTAGAAATGGTTAAATAGTAAAAACTAATTCAATCGAGACTGTTTGTACATGTAGCAATAGCTAGCACTGTTAGCTTAGCTATTATTTACATCATAAAACCAGTCAAAAAGTATTGTGTTTGAAGACCAAAAACATTTACATATTTGTTCAAATAAAGTAACAGAACTTGAGTCTCAGACCAACTTGCTGTTTCCAACAATCTAGCTAAACTAAGCTAGGCTATGCTAATCTGTTAGCCTAGCCAAAATAAGATAAGAACAAAAAGAAAGCAAATAAAGATATTTTCCAAAATATTACACTATGAATCTTGTTAAAATATTCGTGTTAATTATTCATTAGCACAAAGGTGAATAAAATTTAAAGTATGTTGAAATTCTTCTGACATCCATGTTTGTCATTTTTTTGGGTATTTCTTCAGTTTAATTTCAAATGTTTATGTTCTCGTAAACAGTACAGTTAAACAACATTTAATCTCAATAAAACAGAATAAATAAATTAAGAAAAATATCTGACAAAGCTGGCAGAGAAACAACTGAAAAAAACAAAGAGAAAGAGTAGCAGCTAAAGAATATGAAGTATGTACGGAGTCCCATCAGTGGAAAGAGAATCCTGTTGCGGGGAGACCACCGCACCAGTGATTTAGGAATTTTAGGACATCCTGACACTCTGGACTGTGAGTCGTCTGTGGGGATAAATCAACGCAAACAACCAGTCACTAATAATTTATGTGTCTTATTCTTAACAACCTGGCAAGGAAATAAAACTCAGTATAATCCCAGATCTTTGGGTTTGTGGCTACATCAAAGCATGGCATCCAAAATTACATCTGAAATGTACTGTGAAAAATTCTTTTGTTTTTGTTTTCTTGGGATGAACACCTGAAAATGTGAGTGACATAAAGGAACAATAAATCAAGTTGGTTCCAATAAGTATTTGTTATTTAAACACAAATAATTTATTTGAATAATTATTATGTTTATAATTTTATGTATTAATTTCAACTAAGGTAATTGTAGTCTGAAACATTATTTTGTGAGTTTGCATCAAAGTGTGTGCATGAATGGGAAAAATGACAACATGAATTTTAAGTTTATGGTACTTTCTTGTAAATCAGACATTTGGTTGATTTAATAGGTAGAAATCAAAGTTTAGGAAACTCAGAAGAAAACCTTAAAGTTCCTTTAAATTTGTCGCCTCAGAATTTTGAGTTCTGACAACTTTTGGTTTTTTACAGTGCTGTATGATAAAGGATTTTCAGACATTTTGATCATTAGTTCTTAAAAAAGAAAGAAAAACAGTATATATAAACACAGCATGTTTACCCATTCCTACATTACACATCTGAACATTTCTAAAGTAAATTATATGATTTTAAAAACTGTTTTAGGTTCCCAGATTAAAGGGGTGATGTATTGAGTTAACTGCCATCTACTGGTAAAAGAAAATATTACAGCCAGCTGATAGTAAATCATAGAAAAATTGCAAGACAAGCTCTTGATTAACTGAGTAATATTCACCTTAATAATTTAAATCAAAACTGGTACAAACACAAGTTTTTAACTGTTCAGATTAAGAATAAATGCTAGTCAGAATAAGTCTAATCTCACCTTTGTTGCCATTAGAAATTTATTCCAGTCTTCTTTGTTGGCTGCTTTTCCAGCAACTGGAAACTCAATTTTATTCCTCAGCACAGGATAACCTTCGGACACAGACAACACAGGATAAGAGGTAAACTCTGTGAGAGCAAACCGGAAATGTCACCAAAAGCAGCAGAATAAAAGCATACTTTGTGGATTATTATTAAGCGTTATCCTTAATATGAACAAAATGGGAAATAAGTCTTCAATAAACCAGCACTTGTTCAAGCAAGGACTTTTAATGAACATTTCTAATCAACTAAAAGCACAGGAAATAACACGTTCATGACAAAAGACGTAAAAGCTCAGAAAAACTACAAGCATATTTTGAGGCTTTATTTCAACCTTGATGCTTCTTCAGCCGCAGTTATTTTCATGTAAAATGATCAATAAATTGTGATGATGTTATATTGTTTCTGGTGTTTATTATTTGAAGAAAATCCCTGTCATGCTTACTGCACGCATAGATACTATGAATTATAATAAAATGTCCTAAAAACGTGTGAAAAGGATGAGACTATACAGAAAACAAATTACTGAAGCTGACTGAGGCATTATGGGTAGTTTCTCTCTTCTGGGTGAATAAAATGTAACTGTACATTTATGAAAGAGACAATTAGGCCCCCAAAATTCAAACTTGTTTTTGTCTCAGAATTCTTAATTTTTCTAAGAATCCTGAATTTAATTTCAAAATTCTGACTTTTTTGTCAGAATTTTAAAATTAAAATTAAAATTCAGATTTTAATTTCTGAATTCTGACTAATTCCAGATTCTGACGTCATCTCCAAATTCTGATCTCAGAATTCAGCCTTTAATCTTCTGAGAATAAATTCACAATCATTTCTTTTTCCAGTGATCGAGCCTCGGTTTCTTACTGTTTCTTTCCTGACTTCAAATTTCCGAGTTTACAGAGGATAAAACGCGTTGAACATGTGGCGGTGCGTTACCGGTGAGGACACACGGCAGCGAGCGAAGGCCGGTGTTGGCGGCCACCAGCGACGCTTCGTACGTGTCCCTTTCGTCCCGAGGCAGAACCTGTTCCAGCCGGTTTTCCACGGACACCATCAGAACCCAGTCCCGGATCTGCTCCAGCTGGGCGTCCTGCCGTCGATACAAATAATAAAACAAGAATGGCTGTTAAGACAAGAGTACGACGGTATATTAGAGCCATTGGAGATAAAAAAAACACAGGAGGATTAAATTTCTGCCAAAAGAATTTCTGAGTTTAGTCTCTGAAATATTCTAGATAAAAAAAGGAATTTTCTGAGTTTGAAAAGTCAAAAGATTGCAAGAAAAAAACTCAAAGATTTTGAGATTAATCTCTGAAATTTTCAAGAAATTACATTGGAAAATGAAAAGTCAAAGATTTACGAGAAAAAACTGAAATTTTGAAATTAATTTAAAAAAAAAACTTCCAGAGAAAACTCCCAAATTTCTGGAGTTTTGAAAGTGAAAACATTGCAAGAAATAACTCAGAAATGTTGAGATTAGTCTAAACATTTTTCTAGAAAAAACTTGGAAATTTCTGTGAGAAATTACAAATTTGAAAGAAAGAAATTAAATTTTGAGATTATTCCAAGGAATTTTCTAGAAAGAAAATAGGACTTTTGAGTTTCCTAATTTCCTAGAAAATTTCCAAGATTAATCTAAAAATTTCTCAGTTCTTTTGGCAGAAATTTAATCCTGTTTTAATATTTACAATGGCCCAAATTTTCCGTCGCAGAAAGCAAAACCAGTCATTGCTTTAGCAGGACGGATTATGGTAGGACAAAGAACAGTAAAAACTATTGTAGTGCTGTATAAATATAAACAAATTTAAATTTCATGGACATAACATCTTTAAGCATCCTTTTAAATATACAACTTAAAGTCCTTTCTTTTAATTCCTGTAAAACACTTTGCCTTGTGCCAGAAATAAAATGACATTTTTCCTTTTTTTTTTAAAGAAAAACAAATTCCAGTTTCAACAAAAGATGTGCAAAAATGTGATAAATTCTGCCTTCAGAAAATCAGTCTGTCCATCATCTCCTCTCATCTGTCGTGCCTCCTGAGTCTGTGGTTAAAAACCCAAAAATGATGAAATGGATCAATCCAACAGCCAACGTTGGGCTGACAGCGACACTAATGATTTCATAAATCCACACGAGCCGCATCTATTCTCATTTATTAACAAGACCAGGGAGGAATGTGACACTAACTCCATCAGATCTGATTTGCGGCACGACATCGATATTGTCTCCATCTATCAGGCCGTAATTTCTGCGTGGATCTGAGCTGAGTGGGAGGAGATGACTTTCTTACGGTCACGCAGAGTTTGGTGGGAAGCGGGACCTCGAAGGGAATGTCTGTGTCCAGGAAGTCGGAGTGATCCGGAGCGCGGCCGTCGTCCAGCGCCTGCAGGAAAACAGGAAATAAATTTACTGTTCGATGACTGGTTTAAAAAACAAAAACGTGATGAAGATAAATGGAGCTGGCAGACAGCTGGTAAAAATAATCTCAGAAAACAGGATTAATGTAGAAACAAATCATTTATGATTTTTGGAAATAATATATTTTCAAGACAAAAATCAAATAGACAAACTCTTCAGTTTGTGGGAAAGACAACCGAACTTCCACCAAAGTTATAGTCCGACAGCAATTTCAAGTAAAAAAGTGGCAAAAGAAAAGTTTTCATTTATGAGAAGAGCATCATTTTCTCCATGTTTTAAATCAGAAATATAAAAAAGGAGAAAATTACCCGTCATACCGAAAAGCTGACTTGTTTTCCATTATTTGTGACACATTTACAGCTTTGCAGAACATTAATCTCAGAAAACTGTGGATTTTCTCTTGATACAAATTTATTACATTGCAGTTTTTGTGAGCATTTTAAGTTTTTACCAGTAAAATTTAAATTTCATTCCTTGACGTTTTGGCTATTCTTTTGCAAATGCATGAGAAAAAAAGCAAAAAATGATCAGTTTGCGGTTGTAAATTTATACCTTTACCAAATGATTTTTATTTAAAGCATTTATTTTGAACATGAGAAAAACAACAAATATAAATGAATAAAATAAACAAAGTAAGCAACAATCAAAACCCTCAAATAAAAATTAATGTAACATGTCCAAAAGGGAGAAGGAAAAATATATTAAGTTTGAAATTTCTTCACTATTTTCACAACTTTAACATTTTTTAATCTATAGCAGGGCTAACATTCTGCCAAAGAGTTTATATCAATATACTTACATCACACAAGTCCACAAAGTGGTTGAAAAAAATAAATGCCATGTTCTCCCAGCCGACAGCCTGACAAATAAACATATTCAAGTTTTAAAGATGGAGATAAAACAAGATTATTGAAAAAAAACCTGTTGCAATTTAATTCATTTAAAACCCAACAGGAGTTTCAATATCGTTCATAATCTTGTTCTTTTCAGCATAAACTGGGTTAAATAAATAAAAAAGAAAACCTAAACCAGACAGGAGGAGCAAAAAGAAAAAGCTAAAAGTTCTAATTAATATTCAAATAGGTTTGTAATATTTCCAGACGGACAAACCTTGCAGGCCAGGCCAGCTTCATAGAAAGCTTTATCTGCACGAATCAGCTCAGTGTAACGCAGCAAAGACACAGAAACCTTCGCCGCTATGCTCATCTGAAAATGCAAATGAACAGAAGAAAGAGCGTCAGTGAAAGCAGCATTTGAACAACGAATGCTTTTATGAGTAAAAACTGCAGTTTCAATATGAACTTATTAAATTCCTGCAGAAGACATCAGTCCCCAGGTTACAGGTGATGGTTGTAAAGTTACAGTCAAAGATGAACCGCAACTATTTGGTTTATTTAGCCTGAAATAACAGAAACAGGGGTTCATTTTTCAAATATTTAGTTTGGAAGCGTAGTGAGTTAACTACATTGTTCTGAAAAAGCTAAATGTTTAGCATGTTAAAAATGCCAAACTAAATATCTAGTTAGAAAGCTAAATATTCAGCTTCAAAACAAATATCTTATTTGTTGCTAAATATTTTGTTTGTAATCTTAGTGAGCAAGCTGTCTATTTAGCTCTGAGCGAACTAAATATTTAGTTAGCAGGCTAAGTATGTAGCTTCACACTAAAATATCTCGCTAGCAAACTCAATATTTAAACCTAAATATTTAGTTACCAAGCAAAATATTTAATTTGTAGCTAAATATTTAGTTTGCAAGCTCAGTCAGTAAGCTGTCTATTTAGCTCGTAGCAAGCTAAACATTTAGCTCTAAGCTAGATAAATTTGTAGCTCTGCGCTAGCTATTTTTTAAGGAAAAGAAACGATGACCTGACGCGATCCACGTCATGAGTTCACAAAGAAGTTTGCAAGAACCAGCTTTTATTTTGGTAGTCCGCTTTCACTTATTGGCAAGTAAATCTGTATTTTACAGAAGCTAACTAAATATTTATCTTCAAACTGGGAATTTAACTCTAAGCTAAATAATAAATTAAATATTTAATTTGAAATTGACATTTATAAAGAAATATTAATAACTTGGAAAATTAACCCCCAGGTTTTTATGACTGGCTGAATCACCAAACTATTGTGATTAATTTTTGACTGCGTAACTTTACAAACGGCACCAAATACCACCTGAAACACTCAGTATTTACGTCAGAGTTGAAGTTTACCAGCTGCTCCACTCCTTTAGCGGCGGATCGCGCGGCCAAGTAGTGAGCGATCAGCAGCATCTGCTCAAAGTCTTCGTGAGCCGGAGAGTTGGCCTCAGCCGACTTGGTCAAGTTCTCACACTGGAACCGAAACCACAAAGACATCGCATGTTTATCGCTGTCATGTCAGAAACCGAAACGCTTCCTCTTCTTTGCCATGGGATTCACCAGCTGCAGCAGGAAGTTTCGCAGGTCGGCCCACATGCGGTAGGACTCGGGTCCGGCGGTGTCGGAGAGGTTGATCAGGTCCAGAAACAGACGCTTGTAGATGTTGAAGTTCTTAAAGGACAGAAAAGAAGACTAAATATCCTGAGTTAAATTTTTAAAACAACATTAAAAGTTTTACCTTTCCTGGTAGAACACAGGAAAGGTTCTGGAGTAAGTCTTACTTGTGGGTTTGGTGGCGCTCCGTGCTGCATGTAGAGCTGCAGCGCTTTTACAGCTTCTTCCTCCTTGATGAGATGCGTCGCGTAAAGAGCAACGTACTTATGGAGGATCTTAAAGTTCTGGCAAAAACAAACAAATCAGAGAAGAAGAGCACAGAAAAACTCAAATATATTCCTATGCAAAGAGTTTTACTGTCCGACTTCTAACGGTGTATTGGGGCCATTATAGAAACAAAACAAAACAAAAAGGATTAAATTTATGCAAAAAAAACCCAAAAAAGTTTTTTTGGGTTTGAGATTAATCTCATAGTTTTGAGGAAATACAAGGAAAATTCCTTAGTTTTGAAAAGTCAAAAATGTGCAAACAAAAAAACTGAAATTATGACGTTCAGCTCAGAATTTATCTAGAAAAAAACATGGAAATTTCAAAAGTCGAATATTTTCTCCTTCTGGAAATTATCTGTCTTTTATCAGTGAATTAAAAAAATTATTTTTAAAACTTTTGACGAGAAAGAAACATGTCAGAAAGATTGAAACATTTCTCTGCCATGGCTCAACAGAAGATCTGGACCGAAATTGTAATCCTTGAACACAAGAAGCTGGTGATGTCAGCTGTCATTGTGTCTATTAAAGCAACAAACATCTCAGAAAAATCAAGACTACAAAAGTATTAAGTTTAACATCAGTTTGTAAAATATAACGATGAAACAATGAGTTCAAGCCCGATGAGTTCAGGAATATTTACAGATTAAACAGAAAGTCTGTCTTTGTACCTGTTTGGAAGCCGTTTCCAGACATTTGTCCCACTGGCCTTTCTCTGCGTACAGATCCAGAGCCGCCATGACGTCCACACTGACCAGCTGAGCACAGAGTAACAACAACAGCTCGTCACATCCGTGAAACACACAGCGTCAAACGTCAAACTGAGAGGACCTATGATGCCAAATTCACTGTTTTCGTGTTTTTTGTACTTCCATCTGGGGCTCTGCTGACAGGCCAAGTGATTAAAATGGCAATAAGTTTATGTTTTGTTGGTGTCTGGAAAATGAGCCGTTTCAAAAACCTTCTAATTGTTAAGTGACATTCCATGGGCACAGAATTCCAACACATTTGGTCAGCTGATTTTAAAATGGCTGCTAGAAAAGACAAGTGTTTTGTTGTTGACTTGCTATCCAGAAACCACTTGCTGCGTCTTGTTGGTTGTACAGCAGGCTCCACTTTGCTTTTCAAAGCTGTACGGTCGTAAAACTGTGCGTTTGTTTGCAGCTATTTTCACATGCGAGTGCAAATGTTGAGTTTATGGCACTATGACTTTGTGTAAAAAATGTAATGAGCATGTTTTATATCACCTAGCATAATAGTTCACCTTTAAAAGTGTTTGATGAGCAGAGTTGTAGGGAAAAGGTTTGAAATTTTAGAAATTGTCTTTCATAAGAGTTTGTTTTCAAGAAAAGCTTTAATACTCGTTCTTGAATTTCTTTTTAATATTTACATTTATTTACTGGGAAATATGGGAACATTGTTTTTCTATCATTTAGTGTTTTAATTTCAAGATTAACCCAGCAGGAAAAGCAGAGAGACGCTTACAGACTCCACTCTGCCTTGGTTTTTAAGATGCTCCTTGTACTTCTGGTCCACGTAGTTTTCATATCTGTGAAAAACAGCTGGAAGTTCAGAAGGTGAAGCGACAAAACTTTCCCGTTTTTGGGTTGAGAAAAGATGCAGGTGTGTTTTTAACCTGGGCTCCAGCTCTTTGGCGACTCTCTTGGCTTTATTCCACTCTTCGCCATCGATGAAGGTATCGATCGCCTCTTTGATGAGGTCGATGTTGAGGTAAAGTTCAGCAGCCTTAAAAAACAAAACACACACAAATATGAGTGAGATCAGAGTTCAAATGGCAGATAACTTTGTTTTCTAACCTTTGAGGGACGTTTAAATTGACTCTGCACTATTTAACTTTATATCCCAAAATGATACACCTTGTTAAACTAAAATAAAAATTCAATTGTTCCAGATATATAAAGTATCTCACATTTCTTAAACCTTTCATTACTGGTTCGTCCAAAAATCCAATTTTTTTCTAAAAACAAAATGCAGAGAGGAATATGTTTGGGTGTTCCAGTTTAAAGTATTTTCTACAAAAATCCAGATTCATTTGAAAGACAAAAGCCTAAAAATATGCAATATTTTCTAGAAATAAAATGCAAAGTGGAATATTTTTGGTTTCTTCAGCCTGAGTGCGTGCGTAAGGTCACTCACAGCGTTGAACTTCCTCAGCTGTGCGAGTCGCGGCCCGACGACCTGAACCACCTCTGAGGCTCGGTTCCCACTCAGGAACTTGATGGAAAGTTCGGCTGCCTGGAAACAAGCAAAGAACTAAATGCAACTTTCGCCTGACCTGAAGTTTTAGACCTAGTGACAAAAAGAAAAACATGAAGAACGACACTTCAAAAGCAAAACATAAATTTAACATATTTGCTTATTTGGAGCTAATGAAACGCCTCCATCGCTGTTGCAGGAACCAAAGCGACTAAAGATAAACGCATGAATGAGTTTCTCTACATTTTTCTGACCCTTTGACCTTTGCTAAAGCCTCAGCAGGAGGCCCAGAGTTCAATCAGCAAACGGTTGTAACTCCCGACTCGTCCCTCGGGTTGACGCTACGGTTTCTGGGTTAATAAAACTCCCAGCGGAAACAAACTTATTGATCGCCACGACCTTTCCCTTCACAGCAAACATCCAAATTTCAAATGACCTCATCTCTGCAGCCCTCAGGTCAATAACACACAGAACCAGATGTTTATCTTCACACTCCAGAGATCCACTGAGCTGCAGATAATCTCCAACACCTTCAGCTACTTTAGGCTTGAACTTAAAATAAATGCATTGATGTCGTGCATTTGAATTGGACTAATATTTATTTCAACTGCAAATCTGATTAATGTAACTCTCAGAGTCGATAAAAGCTAACTAACAATATGCTAAAAAGGCAGAACATAAATTATACATTTACAGAGAGAAACATGAAGCTTTGAGTCAATATCCGATATTTACAGATTATAGGGCTGCTACTAACAATTATTTTAGTAATTGATTAACCTACTGATTATTCTATTAATCAGGTTTTTTAAAATCCCCCATTCTACAAATTTAACAATTTAAGTTTAATACAATATTAAAAATACATTAAAAGAGACAAAGAATTCTAATAATAATGATGTAACAGGTTTATAAATTGATCATCAGAAAGCAGGAATGCCTGTCCAAATGTGACTAAACATAGAATGATTTTATATTGCATTTCTTAATAATTATGGTATAAATGTATAAAAATCAGAAAAGTAAACAGTTGTTGGGAAATAAAAATAAATAATTTTATTAACATTTTATTGCCTAAAATGCAAAAAAACTGCAAAAAACTTTAGGAGTTTGACCAGAACATGTTTACATATTTACAAAGGAGTATTTTTCTTTTTAATAAATACAGAATGTATAAAATGTTTTTAACAGTTTTGGCAAAATTACGGTTCTGCATACGTTGTTCTTCCTGCAAATGGCATTTTTTTGAGTTTGTATATTTTAGTTAACTAATCTTGTGAAGTCTCTCTCTTCTGCACAATGCACACTAAACAAATAACTGTAGACGTTTACTAGAGATGGGTAATATACACTTTAAATGTCATCCAGATATAATCTGGTGCTTATGCTGCAGAGTGTCGAGAGCCTCAGAACATTCTGCAGAAATAAAACATGCCGTACCGTTTATTATTCAGCAGTTTACCAAAAGCAAAGATTTGATCACAGATTTGGATGGATTTTCTGTTTCCACCCAGGGAAAAGAACAAAAATGAGAGAGACAGAAGACCTGGAAATCTGCCTCTGTGGCATAAAAAGAATATCTCTTCAATCAGTTTGTGCAAATTTTCAGTCACAATCACTTCTGAGTTTTACAAGTACAGAGCCTTTCAAAAAGGGATTGATTTTGAGATGGAAAAGAAAGATGACATTCAAACATAATGATTAAACTTTTTGCAGACATAAAAATGTCCTCACTACCTGATCAATTTCGAGAACTTTTGAAAGGTAAAAGCCATATTTTGGCAAATACTGTGAAGCCAAAAATCTGACTGTAACAGACTGAATGGTGAAATTAAATCAAAACTATTAGCTTAAAGCAGAGACTTCAATTGGAACGCGACACAAAGAAAGAAATAAAAGTAATAACAGCAGACATTTAACCGTCCATTCATTCCTCCGGCCTCCGGGGGCGCTGTTATAAAGTTCATGGATAGAGTGGAGAGATAAAACTTTGCATGGAGTTAACAAACATCCAGGTAGTTTGGATCTTCTTCTCCAGACAGAGTATTGAATGTATTTTTAATGATTATTGAATGAATTTGTGGGATTTTACCTTCATCCAGGACTTTTCCATCAGGCTGAGGTTGGACTCGTCCTTCACCTTCAGGTAACAGTCGACGGCGTGGGAATATTCTCCGGATTCCTCCCACTCCTTGGCCTGCTCCAGCAAACCTTCCACACCCCTGAACACAAACATTCAGGATTACCTGCGTCAGGAAATTTTTCCTTTTGTTTCCAAAAATGATTCCCGTAAATTTTAAAAAGTGAACAGAAAACTAAACCACACCTCCACAGCAGCTTTGCGGTGCTCCCTAATAAAAAATGGGGCTTGCAGCTGTAAACTCTTCAGGAATAATTTTACGTTTTTTTCCTCACTTTCTTTCGTCTCCACTGGCAACTTTTGATCTTTTCTCCCACAAACCATTAAAGCATCGGGGGGAAGATGAGAGCTGCACGCTGCTGGTTTGCTTGCTAACGAGCTGTTGGAAGTTTTAGTTTCAGGGGGAAAACACGAGAGGTTTTTAAATAAAGCATCTAACTAACTATTTGTGGAAGGATTCATTTGGTGAGCTTCAGAGGAAAAGCTACAAAATCATTGGGTTTGTTGTGATTTGAGGTTGTTTAAAGGTGACCAATTATGATTCCTCAAAAAGGTGTATGGATTATATAAAACATGTTCATTACATTTTTTGCACAAAATAATTTTTTTAATAATTGGGTTTCAGTCTGCAGTTCTGCCTGCTTTTAGCTGTTGTCACTTTAAATCCAAATAAGCTGCAGCTGGCCACATCTGCCTATTCAACATTTACACTAAATCAATTCTGCAAAGTTTTTCTGTGACGATCGATACAAAAACTTCAGATTTTTTAGTGGATCAGTGCCTCCGTACATAAACAGCAAGGTGATTTTTTTAAGTACTTGGGCTTTTTTAGTAGCTGTAGAGACTCAAATAGTTGTATAAACATTTTAGAATGTCAGGAATAAACTAAGAAAAAAATATGACTTTACCGGCCCCCCTTCTTGGAGGTTTCCCTCTCATATTCCTCCTGCAGGACGGAGAGTTTGCTGGGGAGATACTCCTTACACATCCGAAACGCATCACTCCACATGTCTGCTTCCTGTTGAACACACAAGTAAGAAATAAAAACAACCGATCTCACTGAGGCACATAAAACCATAAAAAACGTCACCTTATAAAACTTAACGGCCAGTTCAGGCCTCTGCGCGCGCAGCAGGAACGCCTCGGCCTTCAGGAAATCCTTCTCCTCGAAGCAGAACCGGGCCTGGCCGACCAGAACCTCAGAGACGCTGTCTGGGTCGTAGCTCTCGGCCACTCGCTGAGCGTCGGCCCAGTTCTTGTTGTGGACATACCTGGGACAGGTTTGGACAAAACGTTAGATTAGACAAACTTTAAAATATGAAATATGAGACAAGTTAACTCGTCCAACATATTTATGCACTAATCTGGAGAGTAATTTAAATAAATCTATAATTTGCACTCCTGGCAGAGTGTCATTTAATTCACAAGTGTCAAACTCGAGGCCCGTGGGCCAAATCCTGCCCGCCTTAAAGCTTTATGTGAACCGTAAATAGAACCTTGAAAATAATCATTGCATGTTTAAATAAAATATTAGCAATCAAATGAGGCAGATTTCTAAATAAATAACTGAATCTGGCTTTTTCTTAGAATTTAGAAGAATTTTTCTGAGTTTAATATTTTAAAAGCAAGAGTCAGAATTCTGAGGGAAAAATATTCTGAGGGGGAAAAAAGTCCAAATTCTGACATTTTTCTCAGAATTTTGACTTTTGATCTCAGAAGACAAAAAGCCACAATACTTTTATTTTCAGTGGCCATAATCTGAAATAATCCATAGTTTTTAGGTGCAATCTGCCAAATTACATTAACGTAAAATGATGTTCTTTCATAAAATAGAATTTCAATAAGTCAGATAAATAATGGGAAGCAAGACAGTTAATAAAAACAGCTAAAAGTTTGAAATGGATGGAAAACTAGAGCAATAAAAGTAAAAATGATTTGTGACGTTCTTAAAAAATGTCCACAAATAATTTGTTACAGCATTTTAAGGTGATTCCAACCTTCTGTGCTCAGTTCTACACAAGTTAAATTGAGCTGAAAGGAGTTTTACTCACATGAACACGGCTTCCTTTGGTTTTCCTGCTTTGATGAACTCAACTTCCGCCTCAGGAAACCTTCCCTTGTTTTCAAAATGAAACATGTCAGAATTAAGGATTAGCAGAAAGTATGAGCTGATAGTCGCAGGTAATAATGTCTGCTGCATTAGTGACTGATCAAATTTACAACAATGATAATAAGGGATGCATGTCAGACTGTTGGAACTTCGTTCAGATGGGAACTGACTTCCTCCTTCGCCTAATAAAGAAAAATCCCGGTTTTAATGAGCCGAGCCTCATTAGAAAGCGTTGAACATCGCTTCATAACCGTATCAAGCTTGTAAACAAAGTCTTTCCCTGGGTGATGGCGGCTCAGATAAATGAGACAGGTGGCTAATTTACCTCGTCCTCCAGGTATATGGCATGCTTCAGGTGGATCTCAGGAATCTTTTCTTTGCAAGACAGGCGAGCCAAGTCAAAGGCAAAGTCAAATTCACTAAAAATTAGAGGAAAAATCATTAATAACACTGTAGACATGAATCTAAGCAGTAAACTAATAAATCCTACAGTAATCTCTGTTGCTAAGCAGATAATGATGATGATGCTCACAACTTATTAGCAGCAGCCTCGATGGCGTAGTCCAGCAGGCCAAACTTGTTGAGCAGCTTGACGGCGGCCTCTCCGCCCAGAGTCTTGGCCCACAGGAAGGCCACCTGCTTCTGGGCGACGGCACCTCCATGGCCCTTTGCCACCTGATGAAGATCACAGGGATATTTAGACAGAAATCAGAGCAAAGCTCGTGCATATATTGGGAAACTTGATATGATCAGAGGCACAAACATGCAAGTTGTAAGTTAGTTTGAGACAACATAATCATGGTATTTATAATACTTTAAAAGGGAACAATTTAGTCCTTTTTTGGACATATTCATCTTTCCACGTATCTATTTTAATATTTTCTCTTATTTATGTCCAAAGTCAGGGGACATTTGTGGCCGTTGGAATAATTTTGTGTGGCTGAAAAATGGTCCTAATTTGCACACATTTTGTAATTGAGTTGAGATCAAAAATAGAAAGTTAATTTCTTTTTAAACAGAAAATGCTAAGTGCTAGCCTTGTTGTGTTTTGCTTTTATTTATTTTTTAGAGTTGCTTTTGAACCATAATAAATCGATCATTGAGCCAGTATATTTGTTGAGTATTAATGATTCTCATGCAGTGTTTGTCACTGGTTTGTCAGTTGTTGTGTTCATGGCTTTATTCTTGTGTTTCATTATATAAAGTACTTTTAACTGCCTCGTTGCTGAAATGTGCTGTATAAATAAACTTGATTGATTGATTTATTTCTTAGTAAGGTGGGCCACAAACATTCATACATTATATTTGGCGAAACACAGAACAGGATTTAAAATAAAATTAACATTTTTGTTGCTTTATAGACCAACAAAATACAAAATAATTGGTCTAAAAAGTTAGACAGCTGTAAACATTAAGACAAATTATACTAATGTTAGGTTAATTAAAAATAATTGTTATTTATTTATTGTAGGTAACAGAGAAAGCATTCACAATGATATTATTGTTGAGGACTTTCTGAGCCAATGAAAGTCCTCATTGAATGAAACCCAAGTTTCAGTTACTTGTGAGTTCTGGAAAGTAAACGGAAATTCAGCTGAAGAGCACCTAATATGTTTTGGGTCAGGTTAAAAATAAATATAATAATGTACCCATATTAATAAAAATGAAAAAGTAACATGAAATGTGATGTGTTCACCCTGTACGCGTCTTCCCACATGTCATGGACTCGGTACATATGGACTGCTGCCTTCCACTCCTGCGCCTCCATTAAGTGATACTCTGCTTCTGAGAACCGGGACTCGGCTTCCAGCTCCTGCAAAATACATAAAAAAGAAGCATATTTACTAAATGTGCCAGCATGAGTTAAACATCAAACACAGAAAAGCTTCACAACTTAAAGCTTAGCATGAATTATTAGCCATCTGTATCCCTGCTCAAATCTGGGACAGAAATAAATAAAAATAAATCATAATCTGCTACGATTATTCAAAGCTCTTACAATTTCATTTTAAAGCAAGATAAAAGTAAGTATTAAAGATATTTAGATACATTTATAATATGCAACAAACTGCCATTGTAATCATTCATGTATGTAGCTGTGTAGCTAACATGACTATGAAAATATTATTTTCTGTGTAGCCACTTGGGAAAACCTTTGTGATTATTTGTTCCATTTAAATTAGATGCATTATTACATGTGCAGAAATCAGTCTAAAACTAATTTGTTGCTGAAATAAAAACAGATTAGCAAGCATTTTTCTTCATGTTTTCATTCTGTTAACTGTATTGTAGATTTGGGATTTGAGGCCTCTGAGGGTTGATCTTAATTTAAAGGTTCAGTAGTCTGTGTTAGATAATTCATGAGGGAATATTCCAGAGTTGCAGCCCATTTACTGTGAAATTCACTAACGCTCTTTTCAGCGACTACAGTCGCCACGACAGACAATGTAGTCAGCGACAAAAACCCCAACAATTTACATAAACAGCATGTGTCCAACTTACAGGCCAAGAAAATATAAAAAATAACCAAAGAAACTGGCATCAGACGTTTGCTGTATCAAAATAAAGTCAGCTAGTTCTGCAAAATCAGTTCTTTTGGTCTAGTTTCAAGTGGAAATATCTTAATAGACTTTAAATGAGAAAGAACGACATTTTAAGTAACTTTTCAGTAAGAAATAGGAGCCAACAATTAAGTCAATAATTCCTTAATATGTATTTAGATTTGTAAAGGAGAGATCAAACACGACTTAAAAGACACTCAAATTTTCAGAAAGACGCCATTTTATAAAAGCAACAATCTTTACAGATATAACAATCTAAATCTTTAATTTAAAAGAAATTTAAAAATGATAATGATGAAGCGATATAGTGTTGAATCAGCTGAAGTTTTGTGTATTTTTTGTGTATTTGAAATATGTTAATAGGTGCCAGATATTATAAGTTTATACTGTTTTCTGCTCCCTTTCATTCATGATTTCCTTTAGATCTTATATAAAGTGTTCATATTTATTATTGAGTGAAAAAAATAGAAAATAAAATAATACTTCCCCTGGAATATTATTTCACTTATAACTACTGGAACTTTTTCATCAATATTAAGGAATTAATTACTTAGAACAAGCTCCTAAATCTTGAATAAAAGTTACTTGTGCGTTAATTTTCTTACTCCAGATGTACTGAAATATTAGCACTACAAACTAGACAGAAATACTTGGTGAGATTTTGTGTTTTTTCAGAGAATGAGGTCGACTGATTCCTTCACGGGGAAGTTTTTCCATCTGCTGCTGCTGCTGCTGCACCTTGGCCAGGTGGAGGTGGGTCTCCGTCAGCAGGTCAGGGTGATGTTTGCCCACGACACGAATGACATCATCAAACATCCGGTTCTTCTTGTACATGGCGACAGTGAGGTCAGGCCGATCCAAGGTGGAAAAAAGCCTGCAAGGGTAAAAACAAAAAACGTTTTAGTATATTTGTTTCTTTTTCATGGAGTTTTGATAAAGTTGAAAGGTGAAAGAAAAGGTGGCAGCTTGAGTTCGTTTACCTTTCAGCCTCCTTTAACTTCCCGTCCTGCTCCAGCTGCTGAGCTCTGCTGATGTACAGATCGCCAACTTCCTCCTGTGTCATGCACTGCACAGCCAGCTGCACACATTGAACAGCAGCAGCAAATAAATCCGTCACCTTGTGGAGAAAATCTTTACAAAACTGTCATTCTGGATGGAATGAAAAAATAAAACTAACTTTGCTTCTTCAGTGGTTTGTCACTGACCTTGTGAGCTTCCTCCCAGCGCCCCGCTGCGGTGAACATGTCAACTGCATCTTTAATGTGACCGCCCTTCACAAACAGCTGCTGCGCCACCTTCAGGCCAACAAAGGAAAAACACATCCATCAGATGGATGGATGGAGAAAAATAACCATGACAGATGATGGAAAACAAAAAGGTGGATGGACGGATGACGGATGGATGACGGATGGATGACGGATGGATGATGGACGGATGATGGATGGATGGATGAATGATGGATTGATGATGGATGGATGGATGATGGATGGATGGATGATGGATGGATGTATAGATGGATGATGGTTGGATGCTTCACTTCCTGTTGCGTAAACGTCACTGCTCCTTCTGTCTAGTTTCTCTTTCGGACAAACAGATGGATGGATGGATGGATGGATGGATGGATGGATGGATGGATGGATGGATGGATGGATGGATGGGAACTTTTCTTTCTCTCCATGCAAACTCTCAGGTTTCTTCGTCGTCTTTCCGGACCTGCAGTAAACTTCTCTTTCCAGACGTTTCCAAAGCGGCGGCGCAGAGCGCTTGTTATCTTAATTACCTTGTGTGAATGTTCCCGCAGAGCAATGTGGCTGCTATTTTCAGCAGCTGACGGCGAGCGGAGGCCGTTTGGCTCAGCTGAACTCATCACAATCAGCGCAACATGCAGAGCGCATCAACACCATCATCAGCTTCCTGTTCCTTTGTGCTTTCCACTTCCTTTATCTCATTATGTCCCCTTTCCAACAGCTAAACTCCATAGTTTATTGTGTTGAAGGTACATTCAGCAAACATTTCATTAGGGCTGAAACGCCCTGAAGCAAGCCATTACATAAACAGAGAGACGAGAGAAAGTTAAAAATGGCGACTGCTTCAACGCTTTATAGGCGCCGCAGAAATTCATTAAAGCTGCAGAGATCCAACAAATCCATTGTTCTCCAGCTTAAAATGCAAGACATTTCATGACTTGGTGGAATATTATATTCCGCAAATTATGTTTAAAACACATAACATACGTTTGCCAAAGAAAGATTTATTAAAAGAGACTTTAATAAAACTTTTGTTTTTACAAAAAGAGACAGGAATTTAAAGATTATTTATGTCTGTATTCATTTAGACATAAACGAATATGATTTCTGGTCTATTTTGTTTTGTGTGGTAACTGCATGTAAGAAATGGTTAAAAATTCTGGTATAATTCGGACTAAATGGGCCAAAAAAGATATTTCTTGATTTTTAAAATCCTTGACGATTGTTGTATAATCATCTCACTATGGATTAAATAATTTAAGGTCTGATTATTTTGGGGGCTTTAAATAATTCACTGTTCTCTTTTACTAATTTACAACTTTTCCCTCCGTCTTACCCCAACATTTATTTCTCTCCTCTCACCTCGTAGTCCTGAACGGAGGCGTAGTGCTGAGCTATTTTAACGTAATATTTCTCTGCTGATGGATCTTCCTGTAACTCCAGGATGTGGACGGCCTTCTTCCACTGGCGAGCTGCGATCGCCGCCTCGATGGCTTTCAGGGAGCAGCTGAGAAAACGACAACACACACTTTATTATGAAAAAATTGAGTGGTTTAACCTTTGATATATTAAATTACTGGGTTGAACCACAGATGCACCATTAATAGTAAAAGGTGAAATAATGTAAGAACACATTCTCAAAGATCAATAAACCTTAAATTATAGTGAATGTTTAACACTGGAGCTGGAAGACATTTTAAATATCCAAAATAAACAAAACAACAGAAACAACAAATAAATTGCAGACTGAAGTTTCTGTGAACACACCAGACTGTGGGCTTTTACCGTAGCTTGTGCTAATATTCAGAACAATCAAACAGGATAAAATATTTTATCCGAAGCTCGTTCAATTTGAACAAACAAGCGGCAATTATGTTAAATTAAATTATTGTCTGATATCAAAGAGACATTTGTTTAGTCCTTTCTTTAATCTAACCAAACTCACAGAAACTAAACCGTTAATATGACCATATTAAAACATCAGAAATTTATTAAGCCCTATTTTACAGAAACCAGATAAGAAATAAGGAGCATTATGAACATTTCTGTGAGAGATTTATGCTAATCTCGCACTGGAACAGTTTGTTTTTGTGGATTTATTGCATAGTAGTGGCGCCTGCAGGTGTGCGTCACTAGCTACAGCAGCTAATCGCCGCTAAAATATACCGATGGGTTTAGCTACCCGTTGGTCAAAACTAAACTTCATTATTTGTTCAAACTTTCTCAGCTAAATCTGGGCTATGTCTAACTGTCTATATTTGGATTTTTGGGCACGGTTAAAAATAATTCCTCTTATCTTTATAACTGCATTCTTTAAAAAGGGATTTCTGGCTCCGTCTGCTGTGTTTATTTATCTTTCCTCCTCTCTCCTCTCCACCTGTCCATATCTACACCACCCACCCTGCTTCAATGAAATGATTGATGGCGGCGTCCATCTGTTTCTGCTGGACGAGGTAGTCTCCCCAGGCCTCCTCCAGATTCACCACCTCGGCAGGGAAAGCAACACGAGCCAGCTCCACCGCTTTGGGAAGAGAGGGAGAAAATCATTTGGAATAAAAACTACAAAAATATAAATAAAGATATGAAGATATTTGAAAATACCTTTTCTGAAAGCTCCACCTTTGCAGTAGCACTCCAAAGCTCTCTGGTTGTTCCTGACCTTCTCATACAAATCTCCAGCCTGGTCAGAAGACAAGAACATGAAGATTATGGAAGTTAAATGTAAAGTTTCTGTATTTTTCATATTTAGCATTCATTGCAGAGAAATATCAAACACTTAGTTTCCAGGGATGAAATCTGCAGCTTATAATTACAGAACAGAAACATTAGATGATAAACCAAAGAAGTCTAAAATTCTTCATCAACCTCTGCTTGAAAATCCAACATGGCTGCCCTGCGTGTGAAACGTGTTAAAAGTATCTGGACGTCAGTCCAGGATCCGAGTTTTGACTCCAGAGTTTGATGTAAGGCTATCAAACTCAAATAACTTGCAAAACAAGTAAAAAGGTAGACTTTGTATTTCTCTTCACTTTCAGATGTCTAATCAAACATGGATGACAGATTTTTTGGGAGGAGTTTTCGCACAGACATAGGGAGATGTACAGAGAAATAGCAGCCAGATGGAGTGGAGCTCAAAATGACAAACAGAACTGTTGCTCTTGTGCTCAAAGTTTCACTCTCCTGGTACCAGTTAGGAGAACAATACTTCACTAACCAAATAAATAAAAATCAACACTACTTACTCTCTCATAAAACTCTCCCTTGATGAGGCTGGCAGCGATGCGGCTGACGGTCTCGGTGCTGTTGCTGATCTCCGGCCGGCTGATGGTCAGGCGGGCGGCTTTGGCAGGAAGTCCCGCCCTGAGGTAGAGGTTGATGGCGCCCTGGAAATCTCCTTGGCTCTCCTTCACTTCGCCGGCGCGCTCGTCCTGACCCGTCTCAGTCAGCCACTGGTAGTAGTTCTCACGGAGGCTGTTGAGCTCCGGGTGGCTCTGTTGTTCACCCAGGAAGGAAAAACTATGTTGTCATGTAAATCAGAGCGCTTGTAAAGCAACTGAAGGGCTTTACAAATATCTACATTTATTTCACGTACGACCAGGACTGATTAAATGGAACCTGCAACGTTTGGTTTCCATGGTGACAAGTAAGATTTTAAAAATAAAATCTAAGTTTTCAACACCGGCTCCATGTTCAGATTTAAATTTACATTTCTCTTGCTGTCTGTTCAAAAACATGAATTAAGAATGATAGAAAATATGTTCAAAAACTAGTTTTTAATTTTAATAATCGCTTCTTTGACATGTATGGCTAATTTGTGGAATTGCTTAATTACATGAATATAGGCAAAACACCCCCACAATTTTACCAAAACTTCTTGAAATAGACTGAGTTGTTTGCATTCCTGCTGATAATAATTTGATGGTGATATATTAAAATGTTAAATATTTCTTTATCTGTTAAACCGACACCAAAGTACAACCTTACAAGATGCGCAATATTCTTCATTTCAAGGTTTTTTTTTAAATAATTTTTTGTGTTGGAGTTTTCTTAAAGTGACTACTTTATTCTCATATTATTTCAACTTTATTGTGGTGTTACTGCGTTCTTGTAATACTATGATTTTATTCTCGCATTAAAAACATCTCAATGTTTTTTAATGACCTGAATTCAAGATGGCCGCCCTCAGAGTGTTGTCATCACTCTGAACTATGGGAACCCAAGAAGTGCATTGGTGAAAACAAAATCCTGATTTGCCAAAAATGTAATCTTCAAAAACAAACAAAAAAAGATTAATTGATCAAATCAATTTATCACATTTGAAAGAACCTATTAGGAATGAACTTCCCCCCCAAAATATGTTTAATTTGGCTTTAGTGAGACCTCGAACCCAGTTCCCTAAAAACATAACTGGGAAAAAATTTAGGGCGAAAAGAAAGACTTGATGCATTTCGATTGGGACTGTGCGCATGTATTCCTGTCAGGTAAGTTCACCTTGGCTTCGGCCACAGCAATGCAGTCATCCCACCTGTGGAGCTCTTGGTACATCTCTATGGCCTCGTCAATGGCATTCTGCAGATACACAAAAAACATCAAACATATCAAGTGACGGTCGTTAGGAAGCAACACTGGCAGATTGGTAAAAAGCCTTTTTGGTTTGTGAGTAAATTAGCAATAACTGACCAATAAAACCATCTCATTTTTGGCAGAATGGATCAATGGTTTTAATCTATCTTGAAATGGCAACTGTTAAAATACTGACTGGTTCAAATTATTTCTGTTTTGTCAGCCACACCAACCTGCTCCATAAAATGCATCTCAGCCAGTTTGAAGTTCTTGTCCAACATGGCAATGTGAGCTTGGACTTTGTAAAATGACATCCCATCTTCTCCCTAATTCGACGACACACGTTCAAATATGAAAATGCAGAAAGCAAAATACAGATAAAATGCTAAGGTTTGCTATTATGTCACTAGCATGTTGATTATCTTAATTAATTTAGAGTTAAAATCCTACTAAATAAAGAAGGCTTGTTCTAAAACAACTCTTCAAAGAACTTTAATTAATATGACTATAAACAACATTTAATTTCCCTTTGTGATCAAAAAAGTATTTTAATCTTAACTGAATAAGTTAAATTTAGCTAAAATGCTAAAGTTAGCTACAAGGCTATCAGTAGCGTGCCATTGATTCCACTTAGTAGGCAAACAACAGCGTATAAACTAAATTTAGCTAAACTGTTGTCAGTTGATTACTGACTTACTACTTAATAGTAACAAAAGCACAAGCCAAATTTAGATACAATGCTAAGGATAGCCAAAAATACCTTAGCTTTTGAGCATTTGCTGTGTCACAGTTTCAGCTAGAAATGCTATTTGACTTTCAGTTTGTAGAGATGTTTTTCTACAACTTCCCTCTTTGCGTCTTGTTATATTTTAGCATGTGGGCTATCACCAGCAGGTTGACTAACATTAATTTACTCCATTCAGTATGCTAAGATTAGCATTTATATCAAAATGAGCTAAAATGCTTAGCTGAAATCATTAGCTTGAGGGCAGTCAAGTGGTTTAAAACAAACCGTTTCCTGCGAAACTTTGTCTGCGATCTGATTGGTCTGATGGAGGAACCGGACAGTTGAGACGTCACCGAGAGCAGCAAAACATCTGCAGAATGAGGATTAAAAAAACAGAGAAGAAGAGAACGATCAAGGGAGATAAGAGGAGCGATGAAACAACAGTAAAGTCTGATTGAAGGCCTGAAAACCTGCAAATTTAATGAACTGAGATAAATAACAGAATCAGTCTAATGAGCCTTCACATGCACTGCAAGTCTGAGAAATAGAAACCCCTTATAGCATTCGGCTACTTTATTACCAACTCTGTCTGAACACTTGCATCAGATTAATGAAGAAGTCATAAAGAGAAGTTTAAAAAAAACCCTCCTTCTTACTGACTCTTCCCCATTAACATCAGTTTCCCTCATTAAGGGCATCCTCTCCAGAGTAAAAAAAAAAAAGTTATTTTCTCAGATTTTGGGATTTATGCAAATGGAGCCAAACCCTAACGAACAGCATATGCATTATTAATGACAGAGAATTCAGATTTGAGGAGTATTTTTTACAACAGAGAGAAATAAAGATGGCAAGAGCGAGAAGGGGAGGATGTCGGAGAATTAAAAACTGTCTGAAGATAAATGAATTTGGAGACTTGGACGCACCATCTGCTGTGTGCTTGTTTTTAATTTTGTATACCCAGACAATTTGGGGAATCTAATTATGCATTCTTATAAACAAAATATTTCTTTGTTATGGGGGGAGAATCCAGTTCTCCCAGGATATCTTCTCCAGAAGTTGTTAAAGGAAAAGAAAACTGTTCAAAAACAAAAACATAGATTTGTGTATTTCTGTTGACCTGCTGACCTTTCCGCGATGTGCAGATGGCGCGCCTCCAAAGCCAACTTGCTGAGTGTCTTCCACATGGCCTCAGTCTCTGGTGACATCTCCAGCGTCTCCAGAAACGCTGTTGCTCTGGAAACAAACAGCACAACGACATACAACCTGAAACTCGACAAAGAGTCAATTAAGAACGCCGTGAGTCTGTCGGGTCTTTAATCCGAGCATCAAACACAGTGCAGCAGCTGCAGACGGGTTTTCAGCTTCACTTACTTCTTTTACTGCAATTTGTAAACAAATCCTGGTGTACACAACTGTGAAGCTAAAATAATTCATCTGTAGGAGTAGAATTAGGACTTAAAGGATTAATCGGGTTGATCAATAGGCTGGTGATAAATCAGTTTTATCAATGTTTGGTTTTCAAAAGTTTAATTTTGGGAAAATCTGGTAAAATTGCCTCTTTATTCTGTTGATATTATGACTATATTCTTTTAATTAAACAAAAATTATTGTAGCTTAGCTCTGATACTCAGTTGTAAACCTCACAGAAGTGAGGATTGAAATGAAAGCCACTTTCTAAAAGGTGCAAGACATGAACATTTCTGTAAGGAACTGTGACTGTCTGATGGTAAGAGATTGAGGTAAAGCTAATAAGAGTAATTTTTAAGGGGACCTTTTATGTAAAATTCACATTTGCATGCTTCTGTACTTCTATTTAGTTCTTAACTGCTTCTAAAAACAGCACAAGTGATTTAAAAAAAATATGTTTTCAGGCAATAAGTCAAAGTTTTTGGTGTCTGGAAAATGAGTTTCAAACATCTCCCGAATGTAACGTGACAAATCCTAGTTACCCCAGTTGAGCTGAGCCTGTTACCCAGCAACCCCGCCGGTTACCTAGCAACCCAAGCTGAGTTACGGCATGTTTGGTCGGCTGGTTTTACTGCTGTACAATGGCTGCTGAAAATAAATTGTTTTGTTGATGACTTGCTGCCCAGAAACCACTTTCTGAATTCCTTTTGGTTATGCAGGAGGCTCTACTAATGCTTTTCAAAGATGTATGGTTGTATAATTGCACATCTGTTTGCAGCCACATTCATGTTCGAGTGTAAACTTTGGAGGATGTGGCCAGCAGCAGCTTATTTGGTTGTAAAGTGACAAGAGGCCCAAAACAGCTAGAAATAGGCAGAACTGAGCAGCCTAAAATGTGCAAAATAATGTAATGAACATGTTTTGTATAGTCTGTACACTTGTTCCAACCTGTTCAAGGAAGCATAAAAGGTAATGTCTAATAAAACCCAAGAGAGTTCATGTAAAAAATTCAGCTGCTCCTTCTTTGAAATAAAAGGTCAGTTAATTATTTCCTCCGTTCGATGAGGAGCCTTCACAAGAGGCTCCTCTTGGAGGTGTCCAAGTCACGACATGCTGAGGAGACACATTACGTCTCCCAGCTGGCCTGAGAGGGCTGCAGAAAAACAAGAGGAGCAGAAGGAAGCTGAGGGATAAAAGGACATCTGGGTTCTTCTGCTCGCCCTGCTGCGCCGCAGTGATTCACACCCAGGGACGGATGGATGTTTGTGCCGCGCCACACTCATCATTAGAGCCATCTTCTTCTTTTATTCTTCCAGGAAGCGAGGATTGGGCCTACCTGTCGTAATCGCCGTCGTCGATGGCGGTACCGAACTCAATAAGGCCTTCGTCCAAAGTGTACGCCACCATGTTGGCGCCCTCCATCACTATGACATCTGTCTTTCCATCGTTTCGTTCCAGATCTATGATGTCTCCCTGGAAAAAAAAAGATCAACTTTATTCACCAAGTCTGTGACACAAGCAAGAAGTTTGATTTCAGTTCCACTTTGCTCTCAACTGAAGGCATTTTAAATAAATCAGTTTAAATAAATCAGATTTATTGGTTTCAACAAGAATAATTTATATAAATAACAAAATCAAACAAAATACTTTTTTTTCCAATATAAAACATATGAAACTGAAAGAAAAACTGCAGGCCTCACTTCACAAGAACCGACAGAACAAATAAAAACCAGTGCATATCTAATTCATGTTAAAGAATCACAGCAAAACATAAAGAGAGATGTTGAATACAGAAAGAAATATTTGGACTATTCTTAATGAAAAGCTTTAAATAATGCACACATTAAATATGATTCAGGTTTTCCTGATTTGGCTGAGTCAGCTTTAACAAAACAGTTTGTGAGCCGAACTTTTGTGCTTCTCAAAAACAGATGGAATCATGAGGAAAACCGTGAAATAGCATCTGGAAAGACCAGCCAGGAAGGTGTGTGCACCCACCCTCATGGGGAACATGGTGATGCTCTCTGGGCTGTCGATGCTGTACCAGATGCAGATGTTGCCCCGGTTCTGGGCGACCACCACGTCGCTGCTGGGCACCCACTGGACGTACGAGCAGAAACTGAGCAGCGTGGTTTTCACCCGGGACTCGATGTCGTACAGGTTGAGCTGAGGAGGAGCGAGAAGACGAAAAACTCAAGATTCATCCTCAACAAGTTTAAAAACAATCCTCTGCATCGAAAGAAGCAGGGTTTGTACACTTTTTCAAGATAAAATTCAAGCACTTTAAAGGTAACTTTTAAACTCATGGAAAATTATATATTCGGAAATGTCACACTCTATACACCTGACTGGTCCGACAACAAAACATTAATTAAAAAAAAAAGAAAATCTTGCTATTTTAATAACTTTAACATTCAAAATATGAGCCGATCAATAAGACACAGAGGCATTAGGAATAACAAATATTCAATACCTAGAAACAATACAAACAAATTGTCTTAAGATAAATGATTGCATTAATTAAATGCTTAAACACAAAGCAAACAGGAAGAAATCAAATATCTAAAAAAGGTTTTATAGCATTTAGCGAATAATTATGGTAATTCTAACTGACAAAAAAAAGAAAGTTTAGTCTGATTTAACTTCACAGTAACAGTGAAAGAACTTTGTCTCTTTATTAAATGTATGAAAGTATCCATAAATTTAGGTTTTAATGAAGGCTTACATTACAGAACTGTACAGTTTGAATATAAAAAAAATACAAAAATCAATCACTTTATAACCCTTGAAAACACCTAATTGAAATTCAAGCATTTTTATGGATTTAAGTCAAACTTATGAACCACTAAGAGGGAAAAAATAAACTAAACTGTCACACTTTCCACACTCACTCTGCTCCAGCCTTAAGAAAGTTTGTCAGATCAGATAAAATTATTAGATTTAATAATTTGGCAAAAACAGTGCAGAACCAACAATATTTTTAAAATAGAGATGTAACAATGCAGATTTTAGCAAATTTTTTTGCATAATATAAATTATGCAAAAACAACCTAGCAAGTCGTTGCTAGGCAACCAAAGAGTGAGTGAATTAGTTGATTTGTTTAGCCATGAGAGGTTGGACAGCCTTTTCTCTGCCTACATCTCCCAGGATGCTGTGCGATTCTGGATTGAAGTTCAGGTGAATATTGTACATATTTAGGCCTGTCGTGATAAACAATAAATCAATTAATCGCACAATAAATTAAAACTATCAACCTCATTTCAATTATCAGCTTTATCATTTCTTCTGGTCTTTTTTTCTTTCTGTTGATGATACTGAATGAAAAAAGGCTCAACTCCGGTGCTCTCCACTGACCCTCCCGTCCTCATTTCCTTAGTGTAATGCCCAACGCATTACACGCTCTTAGAGCCGTCGGCCGATTGTCGGGCCATTTTCAAAACCTGAGAGGCCACACATGAGCCGACAGAAGTAGGTATAACGGTTTGATCGAACCGTGTTGTGTCCAACAATGAGCACAAAATAATAACTCCAGTTAACCAATTTTAAAACCAGGCATTAATCAATGCTTTACTATAATCTACCTGCAATGCATGTGGCTGGTGTCAGTCCTGACTGAAGAAAATCATTGTAACCTATTTAGGTCACTTTAACAGAGAACAGCTGAAAAGTTACTGGGTTTATCAACTGCGGTAGAAATTTTGCTCCAGCTCCTCCCCTTGTTTATATTTATATTTTCTTTGCACAAAATGTTGAATGAACTTTCATGTTGTTTCTACATATTATCTCCGATGTCTTAAAATAATATTCTCGTTTATCGCCATAATTTTTTAGACAATTAATCGCTCAGCAAAACCTGTTATTGTGACATGTCTATTCATATCTGATATTGAATATTCTGTCAGTTGTATTATTTATTGATATTGATGACGTGTCTAAATATACATATGTATTGCTATTGATTTGTAGCACTGTTACTATTGTGTCATTAGAATAGTTTTCCAAATGAAATTATCATTTTATCCACACATTCTGCTATGTGAAAAACAAACTGAATCTCAAGCTTAGAATGAAGAAAAGTGGAAAGTGAGCCTCTTCAGTGATCCATAATGGTTAGTTTATCCCAACTGTCCATCCTAATTCCCGGGTGACCAAGCTGCTTCCATGCAGAGCCTCCAGGCATATTGTGGGTGATGGATGCAGCTCTGACAGCAGACATGCCCCAACTAAGGATGAATGTTTTTTTCCTGCTATATCCGTCTGTCATTTGGCCTCTCTAATTTACTGCCTGCAGCTCTTTATCTCATTGTTTCCAGTCTTTCAGCCTCTCGGGGCGCTGAGGTTTCATTCTCACCCGCAGCTTCTTGTCCCTGAACAGCAGTTTGCGTCCAGTTTCATTGAGCTCCAGCCAGTCAATCTTGGAGTCGTGGCTGATGGTTCCCAGGTTGTAGCCTGCAGCCAAGTCCACTGAGGACGTAAAAAACAAAAACAACCAGCAGATTAACTGAGGGGCAGCCAGACTGCCAGCACAAGGCTTAGACCTGGGTTCAGGATTAAAAATCAGCCAGTTATCCAGTGGGACAAACAAACATTAACTGCTCCGTTAGCTTCTTGCTCTGTTAGCATTCAGTTTATCTTTCATTAAAATGTTCCCCTGTTCACTAACTCTGCTTGTCTTGGATGAAAATCAGAATAAATGATGTTTCTAAACACTTAAACATTCTTATTTTGGGAGTGTTTCAGTAAAAATAACTATGATTTAGATCTGCTTGGACATAAATGGTTTCTGGGGATAGAAAGCCAAATATGATCACCTTTAAAAACCTGCACATTGCTGATAATCATATTGAAATACAAAATGATAATAATAATAATAATAATCTTCATGAAATTTTCTATAGTTTTTTTAATTTGACACATTATACATTCCTAATGAATATCAAAAACAGTCCTGATCTTAATGGACATTCCGACTTTCTTTCCATTGCACTGAAAAGACCTTGTTCTTTTTAACACACCTCCTGTTTCTTACCAATAGCAATGGTCTTTAAGTCGATCAGGTAAGCAAGTTTCTTGTTGTCTTCCACTCCTCTCTGCTTCCTCTCATTGAGACGCGCACTGAAGAAAAAAATATTGATCAGTTATCAGTGACTGAATGTTTTATATACAAGAATGAAATCTTGATGTTGATTGTTTGGGTTTCTGCAAAGATCAATATCGCCATCTTGTGGACAGCTGTGCAGTCAGGCACCAAAAACCTGCTACAACTTAATTCATTTTTCATCTTAATACTCCAAATATTCAAATTCTGCTGATAAAGCTGCTTGTTTTCAATGTTTAAAATTACAGTATGGCTTTTAATCTTCAGTTCTGACTGGTCTGATGTGTGTTTTAGCGTTCAGATGCGTTTCCTGCCGACCTGATGAGGTGTGGATTCATGAACTCGGTTCTGACTGATCCCAGAATCTCGTTGTTGCTGTACTCCACCAGGCTCAGCTCCCCGGCATTAAAAATCATGCACACCTGCAAGCACAGATTTCAAACAACAGCGCAGTTTTATAAATGTAGCTGTTGTTTTTTGCAGCTTACGTCACTGTAGTTTTTGAATAAATAAAATATACTTACAGTTTCATTTTCAAAAAAGAACTTTTCATTTCCTCCAGAACCCGGCCAAGAAACCTGAATAAGGAAACGGAAGAAAATTTATTAAACTGACACAAAACTGCCCATTGTGTTTTTTTTTTATTAAGTTTTCATTTTAATAATTACTTTTTTCTTTTTTTTTATTAAAAAGGGCAATTAATTAATTCATTTATTTTGTAATTAAAAGTATGCTCTAAGTATTCTGTTTTTATATTTAAAATATTTATTAGTAAGCTTGTTCCTTTTCTTATTTTATTTTTGCTATATTTAATTAATTAATTAATTTATTTAGAAGATATGATTTTATTTGTTGCAAGTAAGTGCAATTTTTAATTTCTTATTTTTTTTAAACATTATGTAAGTGTCCATTTCTTTTTATGTTTTTATTAAAAATATTACTTTTTTTCTATTAAAAAAGTGCCCACTTATTTATTATTTTTTATTTCACTATATATTTTGTTCGTTTACTTTCATTTAAATTGCAATACGTTTATCTGACCATTTAATTTTTTTAATTTAATTTGTAGATTAAAACTTCTTTCATTTCTTCGTTAACACTCTCGCCCATTTCTTTTTATAAATTTTCTTAAATACCGATAATACTTTATTTAATAAGAAAACAGCACAATAAACATTTTGAAAGACAACAGACCTCGCTCAGTTTGTTGGTCTGCAGGTCGCCCAGCAGAAGTGTGTCAGAGGTGTGAGCCACCAGGTATCGATCTTTTCCCATGATCTTCACTTCTTCTACCTCAAAGCCATAGTAGGACTTCAGCACCACCCGGGTCCCAGTGGACAGGTTCCTAATGATCACCTGCGAGGAACAAGGGAGACATGAAACAGAGCCAGATGATGGTAAATGCAGTTGCATGTTTCATCTCCATAGTAACAGAAAGGTTTGTGCTGGTTGACGTTGGGCTGAGTCTACCTGACTCAGCCCAACGTAGGTCATCTCAAACTTGTTCTTATAGATGGCTCTCCTCAAGCAGCAGTCAAACAGCTCCACTCCGCCACACAATGTTCCCTACAAAAACACAACCACCAAAGCAACACAGAATGTCTCAGAAAAGATCTTACGCTTGCATTAGTTGTGTAACTACGGCGGCACCCAGCAGACTCACAGCACAAAGACGCGATCCGTCTCTCTTCCAGGCCAAGCTGGTGATGGTGTAGAGGTTGGAGATCTCTTTGGGTTTGGCTTCATCCCACATGCTTCTCCTGGGAGCCCAGTTAAACACCCGCAGTCTGCAAGATAATCACCAAGAAAAACCTCTGAGACTTTGGAATTGATCTGTAACAATAAAAGAGCTATACTGTAACAATAAAACAATAAAAGAGCTATACTGTAACAATAAAAGAGCTATACT
>VMRN01000001.1:944271-994142 GCA_010277015.1 Poeciliopsis turrubarensis | reverse complement strand
AATAAAACAATAAAAGAGCTATACTGTAACAATAAAAGAGCTATACTCCAGCGTAAAAACTTCAATTAAAAAAAACACTGAAAAAAAACCTTTCGCTATTTAAAAGCTAAAATTCATGCTGCATGAAAGTGATCATTTATTACATAAAATATATTAAAAAGTGAAACATTTCATATTTAGAATGCATGCATCCATTTATCAATGCATGCATTCATGCTAGACCTGAAACTATTGTAATTTTCTGCCCAGTAGCAACACAACAGAAGCAGATTCAAACTGACCGGTCGAAGCTGCCGAACACCACGGACTGGCCGCTGGGGCTGGTGACCGCCACTGTGAACTCCTTCTCCGATCGGTCTCGGCTGTAGTCGAAGTTCTGCAGAACCTGGCCCTCCCTGCTGTACGCCACCACCTTCTTATCGCAGCCGGCCGCCATGATGCTGTTGGCGCCCCAAGCTAGCGCGTACGGAGGACACGGGTGGGTCAGCAGCTTACCCTTGGAACGAGACGGACACAGAAACGTGAAAACCTCTGAGGGACTCAGGAAAGTAACACGCCGTATTAGGGCCATTGTACATAGAAAAAAGAAAACATGAGTAAAATTCTGCCAAAAAACTCAGAAACTTTCAAGAAAACAAATCTTGGAAATTTCTGAATGTGAAAAGTCACAAATTTGCTAGGAAAAACACCCACATTTTTAGATTAACCTCAGAAATTTGAGAGAAAACATGGAAATTTCTGAGCTTCAAAACTCAAAAACTTAAAAAATGTGGGAATTTATAAGTTTTTCCAGAGAATTTCCTTTTTTTTTCCCCAAAAATTCTGAGTTGAATCAAAAGTTAAAATTTTTTTTCTAGTAAATTTTCAACTTTTTGTTTTCAATCTAAGGCCCTGATACGCTGTTGTAAGAAAGTCCAGTAACCGATGAATATGCAGATTTAATCTGAAATCACCTGAGATTCCCCAGAGCCTTGATCATCGAAGAAATAGCGAACGACCGTCCCATCGGCATGACCAGAGAGGATCCCCTTCCCAGATACACTGACACGAAAAAAGATTTTCACTTTATCTTTTTCATGCAGGGACAAAGATGTAAAACAGCTGGACAATTTGTGTAATACATTCAAGGTGTCAGTCCCAACTTAATAAGGGCTGTGAGCAACAGTTGTTTAAGTAATCAATTTTTCTGATGATAAAAAATGGCACATTCTACATTCAAATGTGTCATTTAGCAACTTACACCTTTTCAATACAATACTCGAGTCACATGAAACATAAATAAATATCTCAACTCATTGTTTTAAATGGGAAAATAAATAATATAATTGCATAAAATTCCATTAGTGAACACTTGATCATTTGTAGCAAATAATGCATCTGCAGATAAAAAAAAATATATATATCTATAATTTTTGTACAGTTTTGGCTTAATTTCTGCTGTTCATTCAGCGAGTTGCCTTTTTTTGAGCCTGTATAATGATTAATCAGTTGCTAAGTCAGTTTTATTCCTAAAATTAAAACACTGAAAACTCTGGTTCAGCTGTGCAAAATGCTTAAAAAAAGATGGCTGACGTGAATTTTAAATTTCCAGTCATTTTCTAATATTTTCCACCTTATTTATCACCCAGTGAAATACAAAGGGATGAATTACTAATAAGCCCCACTGACACTCCAATTAAAGGTTGAATTTTCCTACATTTCTTAAGTGAGACTAAGTTAAAGGCCTTTTGCACATCTTTAACAGGGTGTTAATAACAGCAGGGGGCGCTGTGGGGTTTAGACATTTACTTAGCCGTCAGAGAGATGACGCAGGACTCGGTGGTGTAGACGGTGGAGGATTTATTCGTCTGGGTGTTGGCCACACGGATCTGAGAAGAAAAGAAATCACAACTTCGTTACTTTCTTTGTTTTTTGCAAAATGGTAACTTTGCAATCAGTGGAATATAAATCCAATTTATAGAATATGAGTTGTGCAGAATCGATAAACTGATAATTTATTCATCTTTCTCGAAAAAAAACAAGATTGTGGGTCATTTTTGCACCTTCTTGTTTTAATCCAAGTTTAAATATACAAAATTAGTGTCATAAATTTTGAAAAGGTGTTAAAGTGACCGTGACTTACCTTGCCGTCAACTAATCCATAAACTATAACACTTTCTGCAGGCCAAAGAAGGCGAGTCACAGCGCTCTGCAACACAATTGGTAAAGTTAAATACTCTTTAGTTCCAGTTTCTCTTTCTCAGCAGAGTTGCTCCACTGCTGGGACAAATGTCTCTACAATTAACGACACAAAAACACTTTTAGGGACTAAATTTCATACATCAAAGTAGAGATTACAGTGGCTTTCAAATTTAAAACACGGATATCATCAAAAGTGTTTGTGGGCAAAAGAAATAATTAAAAAAATACATAAATCATTTAAAGAAAATTGTTGTAACCTTTTTTGACCTGCTCAACAATAACTTAATCCTGAAATAATTTGATTAAACAAATAAAGTAGTCAGAAAAAGGTTGTGTAAACATTATAGATCCATAACTTTATTAATGGCTTTTTACATGTTTGCATCATGAAAACAAAGTTTGTGAATTCCTTCAGACTCAGTTTAAAAGAATAAAAATAGAATGAAGTTGTGTCTGTTATTAGCAATAACATCAGGATTTTGGTGACTTTTTGTTTGAAGAGAATTAAAACCACCAAATTCAGATTTATCAGTAAAAGTTGAGGTTATTATAAGATACATACTTTGTGTTGTACCTAATTAGGGATGAGCAGTATATTAGCATTAATTGAGAAGATTTTGAAATGTTTTCCTATGAAAGCTCAGCTTCTCTTCACTCACCGTCTGAACAAATTTGTTGCAGATGGCTTTCTTGTCCCCCCTATGAAAGATGAAACCTTATGAAAAACTGGTCCACACACTATTCATTATTCATGCAAAAATTAAATACTTTTCCAAAACTACAAATAAATACAGAGTTCCTCTATGAATCATTTCAGATATTTCTAACACAGTCAGGCTTTAACCTTTTCATACCACACTTTGTCCTTCCACTCAACTTTCTATACCCATGCTTGGGCAATCTGAGGGATGCTCAAATTCAGTGTTTACAAAATACTTTAATTTTGTAAGACACTGATTGGGTTTTCATGCTAAAACATTGTGTTTTGATTCATTAGCAAATCAAGTGGAAGCAACTTACCATTTTTCCCCAATTCTGTAGACGTAGATGATGTTGTCCGACTGGCCGATGGCGATTTTGATGGAGTCCGGCGAGAAAACCATATCACTGACCACATAGCTCTGTTTTCCATACTGCCAAATCACATAATACCTACATGTTAATGTGGTAAAGTCTTAAAAAGCCCGACTAATAACAGAAGACAGAGTTGGGCCATTTAGGATTAAATGTGGAGAGTTCATGCAGTAACTCTCCACATAATTGCCATTTTGTGAGATATTCAATTTCAAAAATGCTAATTTTACATGAGTATATAAATGATGTATTAAATAGGATCTTTTCTGCACAGGGAGGAGGAATATTTCTAGTATAAACCTTGTCTGATTTTATGTCAGATGTAACATGTCGAAACATAAAATTAACTAATTTCCACTTTTCAAAGACGGTCATTCAAGTGCATATTGGGTTTTAATTAGCTGTAAGCCATAATCATCAATTTAAAGAACAAAATGGCAGAAACATATCCCTGTTTGTTTAAAGAATGTATAGGTTGATGTTTGCTGTTGAGCAAAACTGTGTATTTTCATTTTTTTGTTTCTTGTTATAATCAAATTTATTGATCACACTTTGCACCTGTCAAGGGTTTTATTGATACATTTCCAGTGAAAAGTACAAAAAAGAAGAAGCTTTAACCAAATAGTTTCAATTTGCACGTATACATTTGGAGATAAGATTTATCTGCAAATGGCAATTCATGTTAACATTTTAATATGGTTAAATTGGTCATTCCTAATGACAATACCTGCACTTGGACCTGTATATATTCTGCTTTTTTGTGTGTTGTGAATATTATGCCAAATTTAGATAGTATTTCGCCTAATGTATTTCATGTTTTAAAGATGAAATACAGTCGCCTAAAATGTCATAACAGATTGCTAAAATGATGATTTTGGATGTGTTTTATGTGGCACCTTGGGGTCCAGAGGCTTTGTGGAGAACTTGTCTCTCCTCTCTCCATGCTCATCATAGAGTAGCACCACTCTGTCCACAGTGCAAACAGCAAACTTGCAGTTGTTCGGTGCCCAAGCCATACATGTCACTTTGGCAGCGCCGTCCTATGCAAAAGAAACAAAATAATAATTTAAAAAAGACCCACACAACTACTGAACAATTAAGTTGCTTTTGAAGCGCTAACAGAAACGCTAACTAAACCGAAGTATAACAAACCACAATTTTAATCTTTTCCAAGTTACTAAATAATTTCATTTTCATCAAAACAAAGCAAAGTCAAATATCTATTCATGTTATGAAAATACACTCGCACGGAGAAAATAAGGGGGGTTAAATTGTATTTTGTTGATGTAACGGGTAAGCTAGCCACATTAATCTCGAGCATCTGCTAACGGTAGCTAACCTGACTTCAAAACTTACCTGTGGGGTTAAAAGTGTCTTAATATGTTTCAGCTGCATTCTGAAAATAACTACAGGACGCCCAAAGAGATTTTATCAGCGCCGAAATAATGCTTTAGAACTGGATCATTTATCCGTTCATCTCCAGGACAGAAGCAGCAGCTAGCAAGGACGACATCTTAGTAGTAAACAGAGCTGCGATCTCCTTGGTTACCGCTCTGGGAGAGGAACCGTGTTGCGTTCAAAGCAGACGGAAATTTTAAAACTACTTAATGGCTTTGTTTCCGAAAATGTTTATAACAAGCAAATGTTAAAAGACACGGATAATAAAGCTGATTAGAGCAAGCTTTAAATTCTTTAAATTTGTTGTCGATAAGTCTTCCCTTTTACTCAGAAGACTAAATAAATTACAAAGTCGCATAATAAGAGGTAACATAGTGTAATTTTTTTCTTCGATCTACATTATTAGCTATTAATAATACTTAAATATATAAGTAAAAGAAATTCCCCATTCAAATTTACGGGAATGGCTGAAATCAGAAGAGGAAAAAACACAACTGGAGATGCCGGGGATTGAACCCGGGGCCTCATACATGCAAAGCATGCGCTCTACCACTGAGCTACATCCCCTTCCATGTCCATATCGGGAACATTACTGCTTTTATATACGCACCACCGATAAGACTAGGTCTGGTTTCCGTCAGGATTTCGGCGTTTGAGTCGAACATAAATGTGAAATAACTCCGAGACCCAATAAGAATCACCGATATTGTCCAAATAAATAAACTCAGTGGACATACTCCCAAAGTTTTGTAATACAGAGCGAAAGCAGATGAAGATATTTTAAAAACATCCAGTGTTTTTGAGAAATTCTAATTAAAAGAAATATATTTAAGAGTGTTTAAATAATTAAGTTATTTTCCAAAACAGAGCTTTCTCCTTATATGAACTGAAATAAAACAGCAAAATTAAACTCACTGAAATGACTATTAAATGTCAATTGGACTCAATATCGCCATCTACTGTTGATTTGAATGAATCTCCTCTCTTGATGGCATCAAATGGATTGAATTTCTGTTTTATTCCAAAATGTGAAGGTTATGATAAACACAATTCATGCACAAATTAGTAGAGGATACAGGGTTATTTCTATACATTTTAAAGGCCAGACAATGTTTCATATCTGTCTCCTATCAATACACAATTTTATAAAGTCTAAGACCTTTATTTTTGTCAGTACCTTGCTGGTATAGAAGTTGTAGATGTTTTTATATTTCCATCCATCCACTATCTGTTCACCCTTGCCCCTATTGGGGTCGGGAGTTGTTTTTATATTTACAATCTTTGTAGATAACCCCCCCCCCCAAAATTTCTTGTTAACCAATCAGCTTGTGCAAAACTGAACGTGCAAACATTTCAGTTACACAACGACCATTTAACCTGAATAATCTTGTTTATTGCAATGATAATTGTGTCCACAGGATGACCCAGACACTGTTATTCCTTCATAAACAGTTTTAAATCCTGACAGCCAAAAACACACAAAGTGTAAGCTAATCAACATTATGCAGTTGGGTAAGTAGACCGAGCTGCTAATGGGATTACAGGACTATTTATAGGCTGCAGAGTAAGCTCAACACACAGTTTTACTAATTCATGAGCCTGTTTTCATTTTTTTCATTTTAATCTGCAAAATCCGGTTTTATCCTCATATGACGTTCCGAATGCAAACTATTCAAATAGTTTTCTAATATTTTTTGGCAGTAAATGCGAGATTTTTTCACAAACAAACTTAAAAGAAATCATGATTGAAAATTTTTAACACACTCATATCAAATATTTATTGTGTGAAATTCAGTTTGCTTAAGTTTCACACAATAAATTTTATTTGAATTTGCTTAAGAAAGCTGGAGTAAAGTAATCAATTCGGGGCTTTTCTGGTGTTGATTTGCAGATCAGAAAACTCATAAATATGATTTAATAACAAAATAACAGACAAGTGATTAGAAAATCCCCCTTTTTTATTTAGCTGAATTTCATCACAGTCATTATGTACAAGGATGAAACATTTTCCATCATGTTCAGGTCAAGAACGTCTTTTTGCTCTTCATAAGAAATCAGTCACATCCAGTAGATTGTTTAACCAGCCAACTAAAAATAAATAAAAAAATAATTTTTCTGGAAGCACATCAGCTCCATGAATATTTTATTTTTTTAGCAAACAGAGTGGAGATTGACTCACTGAACCCTGATTCAAAGTAAACACACTGACTTCAGTCGAACTTCGCCACCATTTGTCGTAGCATAAATAAAAACATAAGTGCATCTAAAGTTAAATCACTTCATAAACCTTCAATCAGTACCAATATATCAATTTGATTTATCATTTATGTTTTGTTTGCTTCCTGGCATGTAGAGTTAAATTTCGATTCAGTGGGTCAATGATTATTAATATTAAATAATTTCTGGCTATTAACAAAAACAAATCCAAGATGACTTCCTGTTTGCAGATGGAGAAACATGATGAAGATATTTTTATCTGACCTGATTAAATGAGATGTTTGCAGCTCTGCACTAGTTTAACGCACCTGACTGGGAAGCATGAAGCCTGAGCTGCAGGGAGAAAATGTGAGCTAACAGGATCTGAGGAGAGAAAACAGCAAATACTAGAAATTCACCAAAAAACATGAAAGTGTTATCCAAATGAACCATTTAAAACTAGCTCCTGCATCATTTATGTTAGTGATTCATCTTTATTTCCCTTCTCTTGTGCATAAAAACTATTAAATATGAATGCGAGGGTGAAACTAATATTAAAAGTACTCTCCAGATAACCATTGAAAATTACAATATAGCATGAAAGAAAATAGAGTGACATGGAAAATGTGAGAAAAACTGTTACACAGCCATAAACTGCTATTTTTACTTATTAAAAGTGATAACTGGAAGTTTAATAAATACATTTTATATTTGAAAAATAATAAGTTTTCTTTCCCCAACACGGATGGAGTACGACAGAGTATTTGGGCCTCACTAAGAAAAAAATAATTTTGAGAGTAAAATCATAATATTACAAGGATAAACTCATATTACCAGAATAAAGTCTTAATAAAATGACAATAAAGTCAAAGCAGATTAAAGTTGCAATAAAACTAGAATAAAATTGAAATATTAATAAAGTCAGATTATCAGAATGAAGTCATGCTAAACAAGAATAAAGTTGTAAAGTATCATGATAAGGTTCTAATGAAACGAGAATAGGGTCATAATATTAGCAGAATAAAGTCACATTACTGGAATAAATTTTCAAATATATAAAAACGAGAATAAAGACATAACATTAGTAGAATAAGGTTGGATATCAGGAGAATGAAGTGTGAAAATTTCTCAAAAAAAATAAAATCTGATTATACTTTGATTAACAACAAAATACTTAATCTTTTAAATTAACACAACACCATCAACTCATTATCAGTTAAGACTCTGAAAGGATTAACGAAGTGAATGTTTCAAATATCAGATCCATCAACACTTTTCTTCTCAGTGGAAATACTAATCCTGTAATCTTACGACTTTTTCTTGCTAATTTTATGATTTTATTCTCATAATTAAAAAAAACATTTTAGTCTGGCTCCAATACTCCACCGTAGATTTGAATCCGGTCAGAACCCAGATGAACGAGGTTTCTGCCAGCACTTAAATGCATCACAGCTTGCAGACAAGTGAGAACACAAGAATCCAAAACAGGCAGAATTATGCTTCAATTTAAAGTAATAATTTGTCTCAATTATCAACTGTTCATCTGGGATTTTAATGTGATCATTTGGGATGATAATGATGTGATTAGCTTGTCGTTTCCATACCAGTTATGTACAGAAACAGCCTTTTAAAGCTTTCAATAAACCTTTTTTCTTCTTCAAGATTTTATATTTTTTGTCCATAGGTTTTAGCCTACATCTTTACTCAACATTTTGTTTGAAATATTAGTAACATAATCATAATGTTTGCATGTTAACTTACAAGCTATAAGATTAGCTTAGAAGAATTTTACAAACTTGTTCTGCTTCTCAAATCCAGCTTTTACATGCTGGATTGATTCTTCAACAGGAACAAAGCAAAGAAATTAAAAATTAATAAATGAAATATTGTTCTTTAAAGACATGGTCTTCAAGTTGTATTAAAGCGTCTTTGAGGGAAATGACAACATTTAAAAGATGGAACCAGATACTTGTTGAACAAAATGACTATTTGAAGGAAGGAAGTCAGTTTTGCTTTTGAAAAATAAGTAGACCAAAACTTACGGTTAGGAATCTAAAGTTAGAAATCTGCTTTAAAGAAACCAAATGGTAATTAATATAATCAAATAATTTTTAGCTCATCCTATGAGAATAATAAAAACAATTGATAATTTCCTCTAAATAATAAAAATACAAAATGTTTGACTAAGTCTGGAATCAGAAAGCACCAGATAACTCAACAAGAGAATTTAGCGTTTTGCGAAAACTTGATAATCAGGTCAGTCATTGCGGTTTTTCACGACACAAAAGCAGGAGAAAATGTTCAAAACTTCATTCAGTCTAATGACCTAAAATAAAGCTGTGCACAATTGTGTTGGCATATAAACCATATCCAAGATCTGAATTTATTTTCTGTTTGTTTAAACTCCCAAACTAAAGCAAGGTTTGCTGCCTGAGCTAACACAAAAGGAGATAAAGCCTTTTTCTCTCCTCATAAATTCTCAGACTGGATTATTTTCTGCAGGAACGTACTGCAAACGTTCACACCTTAATCCGATTTATAACCACTACAATTATTCTTCAAGGCACACCACTGTCAGTGTCAAGTCAGCAGGTAAAGGTTTAGATTTCCATCCTGAAGGAAACAAAGAATGCAGAACTTAATGGATAAGTCAGACACTTTCAATTTAGTTCAGGTCAAGTCAGCAGCGCCATTTCCATCACAAATGTGTGCAAAACTTTGTTGATATTCAAAACTATGTTGATATATTAAAAAAACTACTTTGCAATTGCTGCGTTTTCTCCAAATCAGAATGAATTAAAACCATGCATGAATAAGTTTGTTTACTTAGTCATTAAAGAAAATATGCAGCGCCATCAACCTCCTACCACGTCCTGTCTTTGTCTTCTTCAGCGTTTCTGCCAGTAGTAACATCCAGTTGTTGGTCACGTCACTTATGATACCAAAAAAATGTTTCCATTATAGATTTGTGAAATACACTAATTTTGTTACAGCTGAAAAACCTCCAACCTCCTTGCACAAAACCTCATCAAAAAACTCGTATTTTGATAGGAGTTTGATCTACTACTTAATGGGTTGTAGCTGTTAACCATAAGATCGCAAACTGGAATTACAAACATAAATTTACTTAATGGAAACATTCACATTTTTCGTAAAGTTTTTGTGTAGGATGAGGTGAATCTTCAGCTGTATCACAAAGTGATCAACAACCAGATGTTACTATTAGTGGACAAGACGAAGAAGTCAACAGGTTGTTGTATTTTTATAACTTTAACTAGCTCAACTTTATGATCAATGGAAACGTCCTCCTACTTTAGAGAAACGTATAAAGTTTCAGGATTGTAGATCGAGGATCAGACCTTGATATTAGTTGCATTTTCACAGAATTACGCAAATTTAAATTCCAAAACTAAATTTGTCTAATAGAAACAAAACAATAAAAAAAACAAACTGTTTTTTGATGAAACAGGTTTTGCGAAAGGATGAAGTGATTTATTTGGGCATATAAAAATTCATTCATTTCACAAAACTGCAACGGAAACATTTTTTTTTTGCATCACATAAATCAAGTGATCAGTAGCCAGATGTTACTACTGGTAGAAACTATGAAGAAGAAAACAACAAGAAGTGGCATGAGGATGATGGTTTTTTTTAATGACTTATTTTGTGAACAAGCTTATCCACACGCGTTTTTAATTTCATTTCTTTGCAACTGCGAAACTGTGTTTTTTCGACATTAGCCAAATACCAACAAGGGATTGCACACATTTGTAATTGGAAACGCAGCTACTCTTTGCTCTCTTTCATAATTAGGAGATCAAATAAGAAAATCTACAAAAAGAAGCCAAGACAAAACATCAGATTAGACTCTAAGCTTAGTGAATTTGGACACAAAGAAGCGGTGGAGCATGAACCCGGCCGCCAGAGTAAACGGTGGACTGTTTGAACCACATAGTGTAAAAGAGCATGATGCTAACTTCAAAGCATTGATTGTAACGTCTCTTCCTGCAGTCCATCAGAGCTCCACGGTTTGGTGTCGGCCGCTGATCGTCTCAGTGTGGGTGGGGGTCGTTGTTGTTGGTTTTTTTAAGCACACAGTGACATCTGGGCTGGTGTGAGTGTGTATTTGTGCACATGATCTGTTTCACCAGAGAATGCAGGGAAAAGCTGAAAAGTTGTTTGGGTTTTCCATGCGGGAGAGCGGAAAGGGCAAAAACGATGAGTGCATGCTGATCCCCTCTCCATCCTGGCTCAGATGTTTGGCATCAAACCACGAGACTGCAGCAAGTTTTAGGTGGGAGTCGATGCAACAATAACCGGGGGGAATTGTTTACAAGAACAAGGGAGGAAGGAAATGAGTCCACGTGTTAATGTTTCGTTTCTGCTGAGCAGCTGGATTTCTAAGATGTTTGGCATTGAATTTATCACCAACTTTCTATCCCAGAGTTAGTAAAAGCAAGTTAATGTGGGGGATATGTAAAAAAAAAAAAACAAAAATAAAAAATCCTCCATCTGATGAGCAACGGTGTCTAAAATAAAAAGGAGGTGAAAAGTAATAAAATAAATAATTCGTTCACATCTCCTTCCTTAGTGGTTAGAAATGGAATGACCAGAGGAGACTGGGGTGGAGTTTTGGCGTAACACACTTATTCAGTCAGAACCAGCGTCAGATATTTCAGGAACTAGAAGACAGGAGGGGGAACGTTGGGAACGTTCGGAGATATCCACGTAGGTCCATGGAAGCAGTCTGTAGCGTTAGCTGGGTTAGCAGGGGGGGCGTCAGGTGGGGCAGGAGATCTGGGCTGGCTGGTGACTCTGGGCTGGCTTTTCTCTGGGTTGCTCACAGCAGTCAGATGGAGCTGGATCGAAGTAGAGCCGTGAAACGCTGAAGGAAAATTCAAAACAGAGGCAGGGATCAGATCAAACGGCTCCGAAACATTCAAACTTCAACAACTATTACTGGAGTTAATGCAACAGGCTAACACAAAGTAGCATTCAATTGTGAAGTAGAAAAAGAATGATGAATAGCTTTCACTGTTTGTTCTAAAGTTAAAAATCTGAAACTAATAATCAAATTAAAAAATAAAATACATGTTCCACAGATTTGTTTTGGTTTTATTTATTGTTTTTGGTCGTTTTATTTTGGAAATTTAGAATGTATTCCACTTCCAGTGCTGAGTTTGTCTCTGAGTCGCAAACTTGCTTTACTATGTGATTATCAATTTAGTACTTGAGAATAGGACAGGACTACTGCTGAGGCTTTTATTCTGAAAAACAAAAACATTATCTTACCTTCCTGCGTCAGCTAGTTGACACTTAATCACATGATCACTTTCCTGTAAAAAACAATAATACAAGATGTAATCCATGCATATCAGCATGGATTAAAGAGGTAAAAAAATAGAAACCAGCAGCAGCTCAGGTTTTATAAAGCAAACAAAATGGATAAAAGTGTTACAGAGTGCTGAACAATGCAAGCGCTTCCTTTTCATTTCAGTGAGTATTTGGTTCAGATCAGTGGACAACATCTGGATCTCTCATGCATCGTAACTCAGACACACACAGGTGACGTGTTGATGAACGGGGCATGCATGTAGAAATCAACATGAGGATGATTGTTGGGGTTAAATGGAAAACTGGAGGATTTTGTTAGCCAAGTAGCAGAAGCCACAAAATACAGCTGACGTGTAAAATAACAAAAATAAAGGAAAAAAAAAAACCCAAACGACGGGAAGAGGACGGGACACAGATCATTGGAGGCGGCTCTTACGAGTCATTTAGACTCTTGTAAGCTGTCTCTGGGGTTTTCTTCCCCCGCTGTGTTGGCTGATGGAGGCGACTGGGGCTCAGGTGGAGGCATGGGCATGGGCAGGGGGATGGGCTTACTTTGCTCCTCTGGGGTTTCTGGACCCAGATCGGATGCTGGCTGGATTATGATTACAGTGGTACCTGTTGGATTGGAACAGGGAAATCCTGAGGTGTGAGTCCATTTTAAATCCTCTGCTGATGCAAACCAGTGAAGCTGCTTAATGTAGTTTAATACAACCACCAGAATGTAGTAAACTACTGCTAAGAAGGGTCCTGTGTTTTACTTCTGAGGATGTTGAGAATTCAATATTTTTAAATCATAACTGTGACCTAAAGAATAAGTTTGTGTCATATTTTATTCTGTATGACAAGAAAAAAAACCTTGAACTGCTTCTGCAGCTTGAACTTAATCAATATTTATCAACAAATTAATTTCCTTGTTGATTTTTCCATCAATTTGACATAAAATGCCCTTAATGTACAAAGACAGCTGCAACCCAAACACTTTGTAAAAGACTAATAAATTAAAATTACCTCAATAATTATCATTTGGATAATTTATCATTTTTCTCTATTTCCCCCAAAAAGTGGATGACAAACGTTTTCAGCCTGATGCTTTAATCTCAACTAGCCGTTTTCTGGAGGGCAATTTTGTTCACACAGACTTCATAATTAAATTATCCGTTTCTGTTTTGTTAATTTATCTCAAATGTTTTAAATGTCTTCCAGCTCCAGTGGTAAATCTTCAATAGAATGTAAAGTTTATTGATCTTTGAGAGAGTGAACTTCATTATTGTCACTTGAAAATGGTCTCAAAACAACAAAACAGTAAAATTTGTTATTGTGACAGACCTACTGATTGTCCCATATTAATCTCACTCATTCAAACAAATCTGCATAAACCAGAGTGACCCAGAAGAACTTGCCTCCGTCCTGATCCGCTCTGATTTGGGCCTCCAGGTCTTCAGGATCAACATATTGGTAGTTTTCCTCGTCGTCGGGGGGTTTGCACTTCCCACAACAGAAACAGCAACAGCAGCAGCAGCAGCAGCAGGTGAAAAGTGTGCAGCACAGCACAAGACTCTGCAGGGATTTACGGGCAAACAGGTTTTTCTTAGTCATATGACGGTCGACAGAATTTAATCTTCATCTCCAAACAGTTGGGTCATCAGATTACATGTGATTCTGAACAGTTCTGCAGTGCAGCCGGAACATTTAGGTACTCTGAATTTGTTTGCCATCTAAGAAAATAATCCAAAAAAGACTGGAGATTTAGTAATTTGCCTCTGATACAAGATAAAATATGTTTCATGTCATAATATTTACTGCAAAAGACCTAAAAACAACCACAGCAAACTACTGCTGTAGTTTGCTGTGGTTGTGTTGCAGCTCAATCACCTCTGACAACATCAACAAAAGCGCAGCATCATACTTGTTTACATTGTGTGGTATTACACTGCAGAAGTTGCTGATCCATGTCGGCTTTAATCTACATTCCTGGCAGGAGGACAAACGTCTATGATTGCATCATGAGGATGAACCAGAGGTCAGCGTTAGGCTTTACCCAGCTGTGTTTACAAATTTATTAAATATGTGTTTACTTGGCTAATTATTTATCCTCTCGGTTGCTGCTTATTTGCCGTAAAAACAATGTAGCATTTTGTTAAATGTGAGAAAGGCCACCAGCGTTACTAACCTTAAACCACCATTTGGACATGAGGAAGTAGTATTTAACACTTTCCTCTCCAAACTGTTCGGACACATAAAGGCCCATGGAGCCATACTCGTCGTAAATCCTTCTTTTGTTCTCATCGTTTAAAATAGAATTGGCGTTGTTAATCTCCTTAAACTTCTCCGCTGCGTCTGGGTTGTCTGGATTCTTGTCCGGGTGGTACTTCAGCGCTAGTTTTCTGAAAAGAGTTCACAGGGGATCAGAGGCAAACGATCAGCTTTGGACTGGAAGAATGACTGTTTTATGAAAATAATTTCCCGGGTCACAAAATTCAACGTGAAGTTCATAGAAATAAGTACCGGGTGAGTGTTTCAAAAGAAACAGCCAAGACTCTGCATAAACAGGTTAATTACTCAGATTAGCACACATCCAGTCAGCTCACCTGTATGCTTTCTTAATTTCCTCAGCTGATGCGCCTTTCTCCAGGCCTAACACTTTATACACGGTCTCCCCGGAGGTGGACATCTTCCTCTGAGGACGGGCAGAATTCTGTTCAGCCATGGCTCACCTCTACAAATAAAAAACAAACAATAAATTATTGTGTTTCATGTTACAAAAACACAAAAAATGCAAAAAGAAGTCATAGCAAGCAGCGAGACAGATGTTGGCACACATACTTGTGTGAGCTAACAATAATTTGCTTTGTGTCAAACTTAAATCTCGCACAAAATAATTCTTGATGAAAGACTGGAAAAGAAAACATAACTGAAAGCATATAAGCGTTTCAACATTGGAAAAGTCATTAACAAAAGACTTTCTACTGAACTACACAAACGGATTCCTGGTGAACCATGGCAACTATACAAAACGAGCACATCTATTACTCAGCCATACAAATAATGCCACAGCGGTCATTGACTAAAGAAGATTACATTTTGCTGATCTAACAGATTACCCATCCAAGTCTACGTCAGACAGGGCCAGCGTCCCGGTCAGAGTCTGACTGGACCGCTTTAGGCGGACCAAACACAACAAAACCGCTCATCCACACACAGACGCCACAGGGAATAAAAAAATACAAAACAAGTTGGCAGGAGAAAATGTTCTTCTGCCAAAGGCAAATCAAACAAGTCTAATCAATGTACTGATTGGACAAATGATTGTACAAAATTACTTATGGGATCTTTACAGAAAATCCTGATTTGGAAAAAAATACAAAGATTTATCTCAGCCAACAACAGATATAATGGAAGTTTTCTGATGCAAGTTAAGAATCACGAACTTAATGAACTTGGAGAGAAACAAATAAAACAGTTAAATAAACCTCTACTGACCTGTTTTTATTTAGCCTGACATTGATCATAGTTTGAATTCACTGCAAAAAACTGCAGTTATTTTAAGCTGATTGATTTCTGTTCATCAGAAAAAGGTTTTTCATTTTTCTGCAACAATTGTCTTCATTACAGTACATTATTTTTTGGACACATAAACCTTTCTTACTTTTACTGGAATTAAACTACCAGCTTAAGAATCGCTTTCATGGAGAAACCGATCCGACTGATCCTGAACCGGGCTTTAAACCCGAGAAGTATTTCTGGTCGGTGGAGCTAATGGCTACCCTATTTATCAGTTTTTCTCCAATGAGATCAGTTACACATTTACTGGGAAAATCCTCTGAATGATTCCATCTCCAGCGCAGCAGAAAGCAGCTTTGCTTCTATTGTCTCTCATCTAATTAGTTAAGAGCCTCATGCTGCTTACATCCCTTTCACAACTGCACCAGATGGTACTTTCACTCAGTAGATTCACATTCCGAGTCTTAAAATGGGTCACTGGCAAAGATTAAAGTCACTTCCTGGTTTTACTAACACAGAAAACTTCAAAGCATCAACATGTAATATCCATGTCATGACAAACAGTGACACACTCATAAACTGAAAAAGGGAACAGCTGATACTGACATCTACCACATCAGAAGTGATTTTGTTGTAAGGGTGAAACGATTAATCGCAATTAATCAATTATTCAAATAATCTTCAACTAATTTAGTAATTGATTAATTATTAATCAATTGCTGGAGTATACAGAACTCTAAAAATGGCCATCTGTTGAAAGAACAGCACATCTGAAGCAGAAAATATGCTAAAGCTGTACAAAAAAAAAATACGGTACAAATATTTTGCATTTAAGATAAAAAAAAAAAACATTTGTTCATTTTCTTATTCAAAAAATAATTAGCTTTTTTTGCATTTTTTAAATGTGTTTCTAATATTAAAACCATGTAAAAAGGCTTATATGTTTAATTGAAAAATTTGCCAAAAGCACCCCTTTTAAAAATCTGATTAATCGATTAATCATCAGAATAATCGATTAATAAAATAGTCATTTGTTGCAGCCCTATTGGATATGTATTCAGAGTGCAATAATTTTGGATTAGAAGAATAAAATATATGGAAGCATGATATCTGTCAGCCTGGACTGCTGGAGAAATACTGCCAGTTACATAAGAAATGCAGCCTTTAACAGGAACATACGTTTACAGTGTTTACAGTGAGTTTCTACTCACTGGAGCTGAAAGACTTTAATCAAGTCATCATCACACATTTCAGTTTTTGAAAACAAATATCTGAAAACAGACAGCAGTGGATGTCAACCTGCAGTCTAACAACTATGATAAAAGAGAAGAAGCCAAGTCAGGTTCTGGACTGGAATAAATCTTGCATAAAGATCACATGGACATGTTTGGTCCAAAAATGTTAGAAACGCCACAGGTCCAGATGGCGTTCCTGCTGGAGTCAAGATGGCTGCTGTAAATACGGCACTAACTGGCAGAACTGGAGACATAAAGTTGAGCTTTTCTTTGGAACATAAACATTTTTTATTACTGATCCAGCCACCACTACAGCTATCGATCGGGTATCAGTGAACCAGGCCTATTAGGTTAATGGAGCAACTGCAGTCTTTGTGATTCAAGCTCTGCAAACAGGCCTGTGGTTCATTATGAAACAAAAAAATAATAATAATAATTTAAAAATCTACAAGTTCAATATTTTTTGTACAGAGTAAATATTCCAAGCCTGTATTTCTTGTCATCTAGATGATTCTGGCTCACAGCTAAGCCTGTTGCAATAAGCAATTAACGAGCTTCATCATTTTCATTTTGATTTATATTTATTAAGGCCAATTTCATTCAGAGACAACATGATCTAATCTTTTTATGTTTTAGGTTGTGTGTGGCTTTTATTTTTGATTTATTTATTGTTTTGGCTGTTGGTTTTATCTTGTATTTAAAAAAGAAAAAAGGTTTTGTGGTATTTGAGAGGGTGAACATTCACTGATATGCAATTTTCAATATATTATTTCAAAATGATCTCAAAACATTATGAAATATTGCAGTTATTTCTGGAACAATTTATCGTCCAGCAAAATATATCATGACAGTACCACTCACAGTTTACATCATCAGCTTCTCAGAAAATTTGACTAAGCTCCATAAAAAAGAGAGTTCAGGCATTTTTAAAATCTATAATCATTAAAATTAAAAGGCATAAAAGCTTGAAATATTTCTCTTTGTGTGTAATGAATCGGTGAGTCACTTTCTGAAGTTTTCATAATATTCTAAATTTTATATATGATGCTGGATTGTAATTTTGTAAGAAGTAAAAAAAATGAAAGAAAAAAAGAATTTACACATGATATTTAGTCGACCTTAGAAACCCTGAGTAAAACAATCGAATCACTGTAATCGACAGAGAACAGTTTTAAAAACAAAAGCTATTAATAGCAGAAAAACCTTAAAGCATTTGCCAACTCAAAGCGTCTTGTCAAAAACAACAACCGAGGAAAAATCATGTGAAGACTGCAGGCAACCGCTCCTATTAAGATCCGACTCTGTGAAAACATCTTTTCAGGACAGCTTAATCCAAAAATAATAATCAGTTAAAAATACCTCTGGAAGATGAACAGCAAGTGAACTGTGACACCAACAACAGGCAGCAATAAACTGGACAACCAACGCAGCCAAAATTAAACTAAAATGAACAACTTTTTATCTCAAATGTTCAGCAAAATGCTGCTTTTATGAAAGAAATAAAACACTCAATGAGGAGTCACCAAGTTATAAATCACTAGTAACGCTGAATAAACAAATATAATGAAGTGTGAGCTGCTAACAGGGTGAAAAAACATAAATTGTGAAAAAACTGGGTGTTTTATCAGCAGTTGGGTCAATAACCAAACATCTAGAAAGAATAAAACAAAATGGGAGTGACAGGTAGGATGACCAACATCTGTAATCAGATAAGTGAACATTAGAGGAAGATTGGCTGAATTTGGGGTTGAAATCAGGTGAATCTGAAGGTCAAATAAATCAATTTAGAAATGACCAGATTATCTTATATAATCCACATGGTCCATTCAATGCAGCCCTACTACTTATTACAGCACTATGGTTGCACACAACATTTTCATCATCTAAACTTATAAAACAAAACAATTTACATCCAATATTAATATCTGTATTGATCTCGACATCATGACAATGTGTCAAATCCTTGAGGGTCAGATCTATTCAGTCTAATTCTATGCTTTCTTATTTATTTTACAATATATTTATATTTCAGTAAAAACATGGATTGGTGCATCCTTGGTAAGTAAATAAAAGAATAAATGGTTTGAAAGGAAACACCTTTGCCTTAATTTAAGGAGATTTGTGCTGAATCATAAAACTAGGTAAGAGTTAGCCGTACTGATTGTGACCCAATTCCTGCAGGATCAAACGTTCCCACCAGCTCCAGCAGTCGCTCTAAATGCAACCCAAAGCAAACAAAGAAAATCAATCAGCCCTCAGTAGCTTCCATGCACTGCAGTGCACAACTTTATACAGCAACAAATATCTTTATACTTTCCTTCTAAGCAGTTAGACCTTTTAAATTTGGCTTTGCAAAGGTTTTTTCAGTCCAAAACAATTCAACATTGTTCATAATGCATTTTTCAGTGCATGCCAGGTTCCTCAATCAGCATTTCTTAAAAGTCATCTTGCAGTCGTCTGCTGCTTTCATGTTAACAAAACGTCATATACTCAAAAGAGAAACAAGATACGGGCTAAAAAATGGTCAGCAGACAATTAGTGGCATAAATATTTACTCAATGTTTATAGTGAAAAAAATTGTGATGAAATTACAGCTACTGTAAGACAGCACTTAGGAAATTCCTACTGTGCTTCACTGCAAAACAGCACAGCACAAACTGCATTTTCACATTTTTGGATCTTTTTGTGCATCTAGAGAAAAAAAAAGTTTTTCTGTGAAATATATCCACCTCACGTTTCTACTTTTTACTTTCTATGATACTGCAAACCTCTGTAGTTACATCAGGATACCAATCAAACTTCTTGTGGCGTATTTTGTAAGTACTGAACATGTGCTTTGCTTCACTAATATTTTAATGTGAATTGTCTGTAATTTTCAAAAGGACCAAAACAATCTCTAAGCAGGAAGAATCTCCTGAAGCCGATTGTGAAGAATCTGAAAATGCTTTTGACAGAGAGGGAAAGATTTTCAACAACATTCTATGCTGCCAAGTAGATTTTCTGTCAGTTTTGTTTTCATTAGTCACATCTAATAGCTTGATGTGTTTTAGGAGTATATTTTTCACATGTAAATGATTTGTTTTGCCTTCTTTGTTGAGCTAACCAGAGAGTTTCCCTGCATGCAAAGCTACCTGGTTTAAGGTCCAAAGTCCTTCTGTCCTTTAGGTTTTCCTGCTGAAACAAAGATGTTTTAAAAAATGTATTATGCGTCGACGCCTGCAGAAAACTGTTAATACCTGAAATATCAAAAACATACAGGAGACTATGGAGGATTTTCCCTGCTAAGTATTGATTTGTACTATTCTCCTACTGTGTGTGTAAGTGCCACTCCCAAAGCAAACATTTGTTGTTTTCTTTGTATTTGTTTTACATATTTGAATTCTCATAAAACTTGGGTGGAGTCTCACACAGGCCTTAAAGAGTCAAATAAAAGTAAAAATAACCTATTACAGTATATTTCTTTACTTTTAGGGCCACCAAAGACAAAAAAATAAAAATTTGACTTTAATGCAGAAGGACAGGAGAAGAACTAACTTTCTGTAAAAAACATGTTGGACTTTTAATACTTATCTGAATTCTGAGCTTGGAGCTAAAATTTTGTTGCTATGGAGTTGCTATGACAACAATAAACCAGACACAATCTTAGAATTGGCTCTTGCATTGTTACAGCATTAGTGTACTCCCAGTATTACTGGATTACAATTTTTAAGTATGCTAAGCTTTCTTTTTGTTCAAATGTAAAAAAAAAATACTTTATTAATCCCAAAGGGAAACTAAACGTTGTTGTAACCCATTAATTAAGACTCTCCATGCATTTTGAGAGAAAAGATGAATTCTTAGTGGAAAAAAATTCTTAAGAGGGGAAAACGTCAGAATTCTTAAAATCAGATTTTATTTGTGGAGTGTATTCACAATTCTGAGGGAAAAAAGAAAATTCAGAACAAAGAATTCTGAGAAAAAATTTTGAATTCTGAGCATAAAGTTGGAATTCTTAGGAAGAAGGCAGAATTTAATTTATTTTGACAAACAACTAACATCAATGTTACTAGCTGTTGAAATGGCTGAATATTAAGGTAAAAAAGATAAATAAAAACTAAAAAACATGATCAAATCTTAACCACTGCAACAGCTGCAGAGAAAAAGATTTATGTCAAAAATGTTATACAAAGACTTATACGTGGAGTAATAATCCTCAACATCATTAGACACGGCTAAAATAAAGATGATCAGTGTTTAAATCCTGGAAAGGTTCATGAACTGGATCGTCACACATTCTATTCTGGGGCTGATTTGTGAGGCATCACTCAGCCATCCTGTGGTATAAATATTAAGATCTGGATGCTGTTTCAGAATAATGAAGGAAGATTCCCGTCTGTTTGTCCTTGTGGAGCTCTAATCCTTTGCTAATCCCCCCTGCAAAGGGACAACTCCTTCCTATTTTACACCTCGCCATTCATAAATGTACCATTTTGAACAGCGTCGCCCCAGCAGCCGTTTCTACTTATTTCGCATTTTAATCGGGTTTCCGAAGCGGCTTCATACGCCGACTCGAGCTGTTAACAGATGGAACTTTAACACGCCAGCGCCCACGTATTTCTTCGATTTTAATGTGTTTATTTAAAAAAAGGGGACTATTCAGTTAAAAAAAAAAAAAATCCGTTTAAAAATCTTTTAAATCCATTCAGGCTTCGCTAGTTTGAGCCGTTAGCTAACGTTAAGCTAGCTGGTAACGTCCAAGCAGAAATAAAAAAAAAAAAAAAGCCTCACCTTGAGTAAACTGAACACCGTGAATCTCGCTGTAAGGTTAACTGGACCATAGAGGCATCCGGTTTAACGTCTTATGCGGCAGTTAACGTGTCACACAGTTCCGTTATCCCGGTGGAAAGGCAGTGAGTGATACACCCGCTACTTGCTGGCTTGCTGCGCTTGCCGGGTCGCTCCTCCTTCCAGGAAATAAAGGATGCGGAGTGATGCGTTCAAGGCCCAAATCCGCTTATCAGGAAAAAAAAGTTGACCGTGTAATAAACTGGGGTGGGTGGAGAACCGAACATTTTACTCAAGAGTGACGTTTTTATACTCAAGCCAAAGTAAAAAGTAAACAAACAAATACTTTTTATGTTATTTTGTCAGAACATCTAATTTAACGCCTAAAAGTGTTAAAACAATTCAAAAAATAAATGATGCAAAAACTTTGGTATTTGAAAGACTAATATAAAAGAATTACTACAAATAAAGACAATAAGTACAAATTCAGGCAGAAGAAACATCTTTGTCAATCTGTTTTTTTAATATGAAACATAAAAATAATACCTAGAGTATCTTTTCTGTATCTCCATCTCCAAAAATGCTCAGTAGATAAAAAAACAAAGTTTGTGTACTAACAGGAGGTCTTCATTCAACATAAATTCGAGGTGAATCTTCGGTGTGTTTTTGATAAAAACCTGTATTTTCAGGAAAGTTGCAGTGGGTAAAGTAGGGAGAAATTTTACTAAAATGAGAGGTTTGACTGACAGACCACCAGGTCAGGTCTGCATGTTTACAGTTCACAATATTCACCCCACTGTTGCCAATTCAGTGACTTTCTTGTTACATTTAGCAACATTTCAGAGAAAACAAAATTCATATCAACAAAAACCAAAGTATTAAAGATTGGTAAGCAGCAATCAACCAGAAAACTGGAACCGGTGCAGCCCTATTTAAATGGAATCCACACACACATATTCATGACATACTTTGATTAAATAAATCTATCTTAAGTGTAATTACAAGAAACATTTAATTTATACCAGGTGAGTCTTTCCCACCTGAGAATATGGATCGGTACTGGGCTGATTCTGAGCCTTCAAACAATTTTAATTGGAGAAATTTCACATAACTTGATTTAAAAATAATGTTTGTTATTGATACATAAATGATCATGCTTAGCAGTAAAGTAATATACATCGTCAGCTACAGCTCAGAGCAGCTCATTGATGTATAAATGCAGTAGTCATGTAGCCTGATGTAAAAACTGTTTGCCAAACTGTCAAATGTTGAGAAGTCTTAATTATTGTTATCAAGCGTGATCAAAAGCGCCGTTTTGGAGCCTAAAGACCTCAGAAATATGCAGGGCCAACCACGAGAATCAACTCATTTAAAGTTAAATGACTCAGTTTCACACAAATACAAACATTGTAGCATAAATGTTCGCTGTTGAACTGAACCGTTCAAGGTCACTATTAAGCTAAGTTTCTATTAGCAGCTCCAAAAATCTTTCTGATAAACATTACCAAGAAAAACTTTATCTTGTATTTATTCTGTTCTCTCTCCCTGAAGGATAAGTTCTTTTTTGCTACATTGTTTTACTTGCTTATCTTCCACCAGAGCTTTGGAGGTTTGGATATGCACTGCACATTGCAGCTCATGTTACCGTGCAGTGCAGTACATACCGCGGCCATCAGGGGGCGGCAAAGACCAATTTATATTTTAATGTTTCTTTTTGTCCATATAAGAATCCACATACATCTTCAAACATATATTGTAAACCTTATAATGAATTTGTGTTTTTGTTAATATAGTCACATAGAAATCTTAATTTTTTATTTCTTTTAAAATCAGTTCCACATAGGGAACCTCATGCAGCCGCTTGGTTTGCTTTGCTTTGGGCCGGCCCTGCTTTTCACAATAAGAGTTTATTTCTGCTGAGTCGGTTGCACAGTAGGAATTGAATTTTTTATACAAACTGTTCTGAATAGTGAATTGCATCCCGTTTTTAACCCAGTTGTTGCCAAAGTGTGGGTTAAAAAAAGTTTTAAAAATGTTATGTAATAATAAAATAGATTAATGTTGTTGAGTATTGTTTATAAGCCTTTAGTTAGTCTAGTTGTTAGTAATGTTTGTTTTAGTGCTATCAAATCTTGAGCCAAAAGTCTTTATTTCAAACACTACTACCATTTATGGTTAAAATTATTCTGACCCCAATTTATACAACAGCTTTGGAAAAAAAATTTTATTTCTGGTTCAACAACACTTTTGGACTAAAAAACTTTTTTTTTTTAAAGTAGTTACAATAAAAGAAAGCATTGACAGTTACAGTTAATACTTATAAACAGACAACGGTTAAAGAACACCTGTGTTTTTCTATTTCCATTGATCAAGTTTCAAGGAATATCCTACTAGAAAATGCATATTTTCCACAACAGCTGGTATCATGATTGGTCAGAGCAGAACTGGTATTAGTAGGACTTTAACTGGTCCCTCCAGCAAACAGAATATGCATTTCATAAGAATCTGTTTTCAAATTCCTTTGAGAGAGTTCCACCAACATCCACCAAATAGCTTCAAATAGGAAAAAAAACAAGGCATAGAAGTGTAACATTAAAGCAACATCTTAGAAACTAACTAAAACTAATAATCTTCAATATATTCTCCTGTCATCTTGCTAATAACATTTTTACAGATTTTCAAGAAAAAACAGAAATACTGCATTGTAGCGCTTCAAACTTTCACCTGTTGTGCTACAAGTAACTGGAACACGGATTTATTTGCCAAGTACGGTGGCCAGGAGGGCCATTCTGATATACATGCCGTTCTCAGCTTGACGGAAATATGCAGCTCTGGGGTCTGTATCCACCTCCGCACTGATGGGACAAAAGGAAAAATCAAGTTACACCGAAAAGCTTTTGCTTTCTGAAGGAGCTTCGCTGCACAATAAAAAAGGAGCTCACCTGATTTCGTTGACCCTGGGCAGTGGATGCATCACCACCATTTTCTTTTTGGCAACAGTCATGATGTGAGGAGTGAGGATGAACTGACCAAAACACTAACAAAAACACAAGAAACGAAGGATCTTCATAACTGGACTGGAACGATTAATCGTGACGAATCGATATTAAAATAATCAACAGCTTTAGTTTTAGCTTCAATTAATTCAGATTTACTAACCGCATGCTATGTTGTTGCACACTAGGCAATACAAAAAGCCCTTAATGGATTATTGAAATAATCATCAACTAATTTAGTAATAATTAATCACTAACAGGAGCAAAACAACAACAAAAAAAGACTCAAAAAATGGAATTTGGGGAAAAACAATACTTCATCAAAAGAGCCAAAACTGTACAACGAATGTAAATTTTGCTTTTGAGATAAAAATGACATTGCCTGTAAATCTGTTTTAGCATCTCAAGTGGTATAATTTTAGCTTTGCTGGGTTCTAATTTACTAAAGGAATGTTACAGTATTACATATCAGACAATAAAATGTTAATTATTAGTTTATCACATCTTTTTATGTATTTCTAATAAGTGGATAAATAAAAACAAACTCGACAATTTGCCATTTTTTATTAATCGTCAGAATAATCGGTAGATGAATCGATTTCTACAATACTCATTAGTGGCAGCTCTACTTCATAATATTCTCTGAATGTTTAAAACTAAAATCCAACTTACAGCTTTGTACTCATCCTCAGATCCAAATCTCTCCTTCTGGATCCTCGTCATGTACAGGACGTCCGTCTCAGGCAGAGCTTCCTCAATGCTGTCAAACTCTTCCTGTTACAAAAGTAAAACTAATCAGTTTATATGCTGGAAGCCATTTTTACACTCTGGGTTCATCTGTGCACTGCAAAAACACAAAATCTTGAAGTATTTTTGGTCTATTCTCTAGTGCAAATACATTAGTTTCATCTTTTTTCATGTGTACAAACTTACAAGTATCTTTGCAGCAAGAAATAAGATCTAGTTTTGCTTCAATGATTCATTAATATTACTGAAAAAGTTATAGTGATAAGTGAAAAATGGAACAATAAGCTAAAAATATCTTCCTCCACCGACCAATTGCTTCACTAAGAATGAAAACATAAATTAGGGATCTTCAAACGAGGGCCGAAACGATTAATCACATTAATGGTGATTATTTGATATGTGTAACATGAATCTGAATTAGTTTTAGAATTTTTTTCCATCTCTAAAAAATTATTTCACATATTTTCAGAGGGGAAATTTATATGAAAACCTTATTTACTGTGGTTACATAATATCTTGGTATTTTTGTCCTTTGCTCATTTAAAAAATTATGCTGCTCACCTGCTTGATGCCCTTCGAAGCCACATAGCTGATGATCTCTGCAGGCATGTGGAGGTTTTTCGGCGCTACGTAGCGCAGAGTGATGCGGTACTGAGTCAGCAGCTTGGCCAGAGAGTGAACGGTGCGGCCATGTTTCAGGTCTCCAACCATCGTGATCTAGCAGAAAAACAAACCGTAAGTGTTGTGCTCCTGATCCAGGTCACCATCTGAGTTTCCCAGGTTTTACCGTCATCCCGTTGACCGTCCCAAGTTCCTCCCTGATGGTGAAGACGTCCAGCAGGGCCTGGGTGGGATGTTCCCCGACGCCGTCGCCAGCGTTTATCACTGGTTTACGGCAGTGACGGGATGCATTCTGCAGATGAAATATAACAATGTTAAAATACTAAACTGCTTCACAAATCATGCAGCCAGAATGTGACCTGCAGAGTACAGGTCTGGTTTTGTGTCTAACTTGTAATGTGGATAATTTTCATAGCAATTTCCAATGGATTCCAACAGTATTTGTGTTTTGCTGTAAAATGAGCGTTTAGGTTAAAGTCATGCTTGTTTTAAGTTTTAGTCACAGCAAGCAGATACCACCTAAATCTGACTCCTTTTTTTTTGGCCCGTATTCGACTTTTTCACTGCAATCTTTTCACCCCTCTCTTCCAAAAAATGACTGTTGTGCTACTTCCACATGTGGCATCACGAAGACATTCACACCAGCCCTGTTCAGTGAGCTTTAATCGAACTCTAGTTCGTTTACCTGGGAAGTCTGGCTTGTTTGTGGAGTTGTGAATGCACAATCAAACTCTGGTGCAGATCAAAAAAGTGAACTCTGGTCTGCTTACAAACCTTGGAGAATACTCCGAAAGCAGGAAACAGACTACACCTCCGGGCATTCTGGGTAAATCCAATCAAAACAAATGCAAAAGAAGTGGCTTGTGGTACTTTACCAAAGACAAAACAGAAATCTTACTACTGCTACTAAAATTTAATAGGAGAATTGTACCAGCTGAATATCTAACAACTGTTGTATCTTTGGTTTCCAGTCGAACCGGGTCTACCGGTTCTCTTAACAGGTGTATAAACACCCTAAATCAGATACGAATCCGATACAAATTTGTATGTTGCATTTAAACATTTAGAAAAGCAAGATTTACAAAAATCAGTTTGTATGTCTGATGTCTGGCAGGCTTGAGAATAATCAGGATCAGAATGACAGGTGCATCTATGCTGCTCTTTCAGATTGACCTAAACTATAAAGCTTCAAAAATTGAAGCAGGGACCTCCAATCTGAACATCTAAAAGGAAATTAATGAGAAACAGGCAGTGATCTGTCAAAGCAACTGCAGGTTATGTTTTGTCAATAGGCGGTCGTCTGCTCTTGGCAAGATGGCAAGAATTGAGTTACCATGTTGTATCAAACAGAAAAACACACAGGGCCAAAGATAATAGCTTTCCAGCAGTTCTATGTTAAACTCCTTGGTACAAATTAACAAATGTCAGTGCAAACAACTGCAGGTAATGTTAGCATTTAAAAATTTAAGAGCAAGCTACTCAGCCAAAGCTTCTTCCACTCAAATCTTCGATTAAAAAAACCTCCTTACCGCCTGACTGGAGAAGACTTTCCATCCACATTGATCTACTGAACTAGAGTAAGAAAATAAAACTAATTCACTGGGGAAGTTACGTTTTCAGATATGACAAAAATGATTAGACTTTTAAAAAGGAAAGAGGTGTGATTCCAGTTTATGGAAAAAAAATTAATTTTCACCTGTAGTCTCAATTACATGTAACAGTCCTTTACAAAATTTAAATTGTTACTTTAAATTGAAAATATAAACAAAATATGTTCTTAAAGGTTCAGGATCCATGTGCGTAAACTCATTTCTCTGGTCTTTATTTTTTAAGTAGGAATGAAGTTACACTCCATGATTATAAAATGTAATTTAAAACCGTCTGAATTCAACATCTTGTCTGAAGTTTCTAAGAATGTGTGTAGATCCAGAAACCCACCTCCACAGCTCCGGGAGTCGGGTGTCGGAGCACCAGGACGTCAGCGTAGCAGCTCATGGTCTGAACAGAGTCTGCCAGCGACTCTCCCTTCTGGGAGGAAGACGTGGAATCGCTGAAATGCACGACGGAGCCGCCCAGACGCTGCATGGCTGCTGCAAAGGAGCTGCTGGTTCGAGTGCTGACCTCGTAGAACATGGACGCCATGACTTTACCCTTAAAGGAGAGGGTAGATCAACAATTAGACAGAAAATATAAATGTCAAAGGTGGCCTATAGTCCTTCTTTGGACATGTTAGGATAGGTATATGGCTATTAAATTTTTTGCCCAAAATAATTTTAAGAAAATGAGATTTTAGTCTTGAGTTGTTTGAGCTGCTGCTGGCCTCACCCCCCAAACTCAACGTTTACAATCAGATGTGGAAATGGCTGCCAAAGGTTGCTCAATTATACAAATGTATATCTTTGAAAAGCAGACGTGGAGGCCCCTGCATAATCAACAAGAACACAGCAAGTAGTATCTGCGTCAACAACAAAACTACCGACTTTTCCATCAGTCATTGTACAGCACATGCAAATGTGATTTTATATCTTATTTACTTCATATTTAAGTTATGGAACAATTTGCCATTACATATCAGAAGTGTCCGCTTCCAAAACTATTAATATTTTTATTCTTTGGTTTTTAACACATGCTGAGACCAAAGAACATTAATTTATGGCAAGAAAAATTTATGGGTGTTTTTTAATGCTTGGGCTGTTTGCAGAAGCACAAATGATGTTCAAAAACATAAAAAATGTGAATTTTGCAAAACACGTTCTAAGATAAGTTACCTTCAAGATTTCCAGGCTTCGCTCTTTCTGAACCAACAACCGCAAAGTGTGAGCAACATTAAAAAGGTGGGACATCTGAAGGAGACAAACAAAAGCAAAAAGTAAAACTTGATTGTGATTTAACCAAACTACAGTCATATTTATGTCCTGCATGAGTTTTTGTCACCTGCTCTTTGCTGAACTGGCTGACAGTCAGGACGTGCTGCCCCACCAGTGGGTGAAGGAGGGGAGACGTCTGGAAGTGGGGCACCTGGGAGGGAGTAATCTGTTTGGACTCGGACAGAGGGGAGAGCAGCCTGGACAGCGGCGGAGGATGACTGTAGGCGTCACCAGAACCGGAAGGCGGGACCATGGTCAGGTCTACAGGAATCGGTAAAACACAAGCAGCGGTCCATTAACAATGATCTATTGACAGAAGGTTTGACCGCGTTGAGGCATGATGGGTATTGTAGTACCTGGTGGCAGTCCAGGATCAGAGGAACGGTGGAGTCTTGGCGGCAGAAGGAAACGGGACTCTCCCGGAACGCGTCTGGGACTTGGAGGTCTGGTCCGGACGTGTCCTTCGCGAGGAGGAGTCGGACGCAGTCGCTCCGGAGACTGATGGAACAGGAAACAAACTTTCTGAATAAAAATGATCTCAAGATGCTTCATTTTTCTTACGGTTTCAGGATGAATACCAGTGGGATGTCTTTAACTGGTTCAGCTGAGTGTATGGAAGCAGCAGCCCAAGTCTTCACATCCTCACCGTAACCAGGAGGCACCAGAACCTGAAGAGGACAGATATTCTACTTTAAACTCAATAAAACAGCTATAAAACAGACGATGTGGAGCAAGAAGCCGACCTGTCCGTCGATGTAGGCCACCTCTCCTCGCAGGACAACCCGCAGAACTTTACCCTTCACCTTCAGGCCTTGGAACGGCGTCCACTTGGACTTGGTAAACTGCATCGACTGAGGAATAACCCACTCTTGCTCCAAATCAACCTGAAAAAACAAGAAAAATATTTAAAGTAGAACCTATATCAATACATTTTATCATGAGCAACATATCTTTTACATTTTCTTGTTACTACATATTAAAATTTTATCTCGCCACAATTTAGTGATTATTTTTGTCACACCAGTTCTTTAATGCGTAATTCTCCTTCTTTTACAGTTCCTACGGGAATCTTCTTGATTCTTGTTAAACAAAGAAAAAAGCCTCAGCCTTAATGACGTACCTCTACGTAGGTGTTTTCCTGAACAGGCAGGTTGAAAATCTTGCGGGGGTTGTCATAGAGACGCCTGATGATGTCATCCAGAGTGAGGCGGCCATCGCTGACGGCGGTCAGCAGCAGTGGCAGCATCGTTTCCAGGCCGGGGTAACCGGGAGGAGGACGCTCAGCGCTCTTCTCTTCTACAGAGTGAGGAGCTGTCGACAAAAGGAAATAAAACTAAAGGTGATCTGTTGCGCTTCCTTAAACAGGTAGGTCTGTAGACTCCACAAAATACGTTCATTATAATTTTTAGTTCATTAATCGATACCTACTGATACCCTCATTGAACAAACGGAGAAAATGATAAAACTAATCCCAACGACACGGACAGCGATGAGCGAGTTTAAACAGCACTGATTGGAGTTTATGGTAAAAACAGTAAATCAAAATTCTTATAAAAAATTTATGTCAATAAATGGTAAACGATACAATAAATGCTCACCCCGGTGCTTGGGCTGTTTTTAGAGGCAGTTGAGAGCAAAATAGAAGTATAAAAATGTGCAAAATGTGAATTTTGCAGAATAGATCCCCTTTTCTTTGTGAAATCGCCTAAAATTGGCGCTCACTAACCGTGATCCGTAGCGAAGCAGTCTATAACGTCCAGGTTTTCCCACAGCGCCTCCATGTCCTCGCGGGCTCCTAGCATCGGTCGGACCTGCGCTCGCCCCTCTCCGATCTCCGTCACATTCTCTTCGCACAGGAACAGGTGATGGGGGGCCACCTCACACGTCACCTGGATGCCCTTCTGCTTAGCGGCTCGAATGACCAGGATCTACAAAACAACTCGTCAGTGATGGAAGATTTATAGATGCTAGGTCTGCCTCGTCCAGCTGAATATGGACGGCGACTTACCTCCTCCTTTCTGGCCACGTGGCAGATGTGGACGGGACGCTGGTAGAGCTGCGCCACCATCAGGATGGCAGCAACAGTTTGCTTCTCAGCGTGAGCGACGATGGGCATCTGCTTGGGCCAGTTCTCAAAGTGCTGCAAAGAATGATAAAGTAACTATTTTAATTTCAGTTCATATAAAAATGCTGCTTATCAAATATGACTTGAAAGAAATTTAATTTTATAACTTAGCGCCTTGAAATTGGGCCTTTGTCTCTTTGAAACTCCTGATCTTTCAGAAACTCTGACTTGAGGAAGTCATGATAACATGGCTCCTCTATTATCAATGTTTTACAAGCGTTTCACTGATAAGTAGCTCCTATAAGGAGCTCAGCAGAAGTGCAGTTCCACCAGATGTTTGCTGATTGCTGCAGACTAGTCTGAAGGAGCTGAGTGAGGGAGTCGCAGGGAAAAGTCAAGAGATAAGGGAATAACATTCTAACATAACGTAAAGCCAAAAATAAATATTTAACATAATACTTCCCCTTTAAGAAAAGAAAGTAAAATATGTACTTTTAAAGTATTTTAAAGGTTTGAAATTAATTTCATTCTTTTGTAAAATATTTATAATAACTTGGGCAAATAACTGGTACATATTAAATAAATGTAAATAGTTTGCATCTTTTCAAAAAAATTTAAACTCTTTAAAAGTTCTTTCAAGGCGTTACTGTGTATGGAAATGCAAATGTTTTTATTTTTTTCTTTTAAGAAGCAAATAAAGTTTGTGATGCATTATTCCTCTTAAAATAGTACTTCCCAAAAGGGACTGTTTTATTTAATAAGAAATAATTTAAAGATTGTCTTTTATTTAAATTATATGTACAAAATATGAAAAAAAAAACAGTCACTGGTGCAGAGCTTTGAGGTGAAAACATTTGTACTTTTTGGATAATATGATTTGATTTAACCAACCTCCATCCACAGAGAGACGTTGTCCATCTTGAGGGTGGAGTACGTGTCGTTCAGGTACATCTTCAGACCTGCAGTCTGGGCGGCAACGGATGGCAGGGTGGCGGCGTTGTCTGACGCAGCGCCAACATACAGGGCGTAGTCACAGCGGCAGCCCGCTTTGGCAAGCTGATGACACATTACACATTTAACGCCATCAAATATTTCTGGTTTTGGTCATAAAAAAAGACTTTTTACAGATGTTCATCTTGAATTTCTACTTCAAATGATTTCTTTCTGGAGGCGTACTTTCTGTGCCAGCGCCAGAGTGCTGGCGTCTGTGATGGCAGGCGACGTGTTGGGCATGGCGCACACCAGAGTGACGCCTCCTGCTAGAGCGGCGGCCGTGCCGGAGGAGAAATCCTCCTTATGGGTGGCACCGGGTTCCCGGAGGTGAACATGGACATCGATTAGACCTGCAGATCAACAACAACCCAATTCAAAGTGGTCATTTTATGCTGAATTTATAGGATAACAGGTAAGAAAATAAATTCGAGAGAAAATGTATTTTTTATTAGAGCTGGGCGATAAATCAATCTGATCAATTAATTGTATAACCCAGAAGATATTGCACAATAATACACAACAATAATATTATTTTGACACCATTTTCAAGTAAAATATTGGAAATGGCATAATAATTCAAAAACACTTTCTCACAGATCAACAAACTTTTAAGTTCTAAAAAAATTTACACTGGAACTGGAAGAAATGTTATTTATTCAAAATAAATAAAACAACAAAACCACATAATTAAATGAATTCTGAAGTTTCTGGTAACAAAAATGTCTAACAAAGTACCAGACTGAAAACTTTCATCATCCAGTTTTTGGAGAAAGAGAAAGAAAAGAGAAAAACAATAAATTTTTCAAATGAAAATTATTGAGTTAATTTTAATTAATCATGGGATTAATAGATTTATTGCTTATTGTTAGGTGACAGGCCAACAGAGTTTAGTATTTCTCCTTCACCGGAAGTGTCTCAGTCCATTTAAACAGGCAGGTTGCTCTCAGACACGCCTCAGTGCAGAGGTCAATGTGGAGATACAGAACAAAACACTGAAGCTCCACTTTATACAAAACACAACAGAAAGATTTAGGTGTGAAAAGGAAGGATTTAAAAGCATAATGTGCTGACTTTAAAAGGAGACAGCAAAAAATGTATGGATAGTCCTTTTAAATCAGCTAAAACAGAGAACAAGAGATATTCAGCACTTTTTATCTTCACTCTGCAGAGAATAATGAGGGTATTTAGCAGTAACTTACCAGGCAGTCGGACGAGTGTTTGGGAAGTCATGCAGTCGATGTGCGTTTTCACAGGCGGCGATCGACCGATCTGACGCAGAGCCTGAAAACAAATCCGTCACGTGAACATGTTCGGTTCCTGCCCAGCAGGTTTTACGAGCATTGCCTGGAAAGGTGCCAGGTTACCTGAACAAAGAGCTTGGTGCATTTGATGTCAATGATGAGCGGGACAGAGTAGTCCACGGCCATCCGCCTGGTCCGGTAACCCTTGGTGACGAAGGAGGACAGGCGTCGGCCGCCGCTGTTCCTCATGGAGAGGTTGATGACCAATTCGAAGTGGTTCTCCTCCAGGTAGTTCATGATGCTGCGCTGCCGCTCTTTCGTGGGGCCTTCGCTCTCATCTTCCTCGAATGGCCAATCCACTGCAGTCACCTGGAGAGGAGGAGGCGAGGTCACACAGACTGACGGTTAGCGTAGCAAACAATTATTCTGACAATTAATTGGATGAAAAATACTGGCACATCCTTCTGATTTTTCATTTAACCACTGAAGTCCTTTTATACATTAGAAAAATAAAAATAATTTGCTTCCTTTTTGAAATTAGAAAATAAACATTTTATTGCCTAAAATACAATAACATTACTTTGGTGAATGCTTGATCATTTGTAGCAAAGGATGCATCTGCAGCTAAAAATATATTTCTTGTTGATTGTTTTTTGGATTATGAGAGGAAAAGAAAAGTTGATTTGTTAACCAAGTGAAGCAAAAGCTGCAAGTTGAGGACTTCAGGGTAGAACTAGGCAATAAATAAATAAATCACATGAAAAATGACAACAAGCTCAATAATTTCCGTTTGCGTGATTTATCAGTTTTCTCTTTTCTCTCTTTCTACCTAAAACTGGATGATAAACGTCTCCGGTCTGGTGCTCTGGTCTCAACTAGCCCTTTTTTGAAGGACATTCTTGTTTACAGAAACTTCACAATTTATTTTATTTGTTGTTTCTGTTTCATTTATCTTGAGTATTAAAAATGTCTTTCAGTTCCAGAGTTAAACCTTGATTAGAATTTAAATTTATTCATCTCTGAGAATGTAGCTTTGCATTAATATGCCATTAGCTTTATATTTCTTGAAAATGTTCTCAAAACAATAATGTCAGGGACAATTAATCATTCAGAAAAATCTGTATATATTTTTAAAGTTTTGGTTTAATTGCCATTATCAATGTATTGTTCTTTTAGCAAACAGCCATTTTAGAGTCTGAATCTCCAGTAATTAATTTATAATTTCACTTATCAGTTAATCACTTTAGCATATGCATGTATAAATGAAAACGTTCCTCTTTATTAAACAGTGCAACACTGCCACCTGCTGATTAATACTGATATCTGCAGTGTTGCATTTTCAATCTCAGTTTTAGACTCTTTAGAAAATGCTGACATACAAATTTTACTTCATAAATTGTATGGAACATCAAGTTATTTATTCCATTTACACATCAACCACTTCAACCAATAAAATGGTCAGAAATAGCTATTTCTGACCATTTTATTAAAATCAGAGTAAATATGCATATCTATCTGGTTGCTCTGTTATGCATTGGAGCTGCAGGTATTTTTTTAGTTATTTTAATGCCTTCAGCTGTTGTATGGAAGAAAAACTGATTTTGAGAGTCCTACCTTGACTCCATGTTCTGTGTAGAAGTCAGCCGTTCCCAGACTGGCGTACAGGTCGTAACCCAGAGACTCCAGAGCCTTCACAGTGGGCAGCAGCTCGCTCTTGTTCTAACGCCACACAATTCAGGAATCAGTAAAAGGAAGGCAATCGCACACCATTCGAGTCTTAACTCCAACACTAAACTGTTCTGTGACTGGTGAAACATTTTATTTTAGCTTTTTTACAGCTTTATCTGCAGATTTGTTTACTTAGTGGCTCACTTTCACATAAACATCTGTTAAACTCAATGCGTGTTAAATACCTTGTAGCTGCCGATGGAGAGCAGGATGTTCTTCTTGGGGATCTTGAATCCTGTGGAGAGCATGGCTTTGAGGTACGCCTCGTATCTGTTCTCCCCAAAGCAGGCAACTTCCCCGGTGCTGGTCATCTCCACCCCGAGCACCACATCGGCCCCGGCGAGGCGAGAGAAGGAGAACTGGGGAACCTGGAGGATGGAAGACACAGTTATCGTTTTAACAGATAAAGGAGAAGAGAAGCACATCTGGTTTGAGTCAATTTACCTTAACTCCCACAATCCCTTTTCCACGCATTAGGCCGACTGGCTCCACCTCGACTCCCATGATGACTTGAGTTGCCAGGGCAACAAGATCCACTCCTAGCGTCTTCGATACGAAAGGGAAGGAGCGGGAAACTCGGACATTGCATTCGATCACCTTCAGCAGGTCGTCCTTTAGAGAAGGGAAGAGTTAATATTGTTTAATAATCTATGCTGTATGATGAAAGTAATTAATGGTAGTACACGCAAAATAAAAAAATAAAAAAAACCCTGAAATTAATAAATATTGTGTCCAGTTACTGGTATGAAATGTACCATGTAAGCCAAAGTTATTTAATTCCTTTAATATAAGCTGAATAATTTTCTTAATTAAGTACTTATCAGAGCTGATAATAAATTGCATTTCTTTAACTCACAATGCTAGTTTCTCTCAAACAGAGAGAAACTAGCTCAGTCGAAGTTTGTGCTAAATGGATATTTCACTTTCAACGTTTTTAGGCAGTTCATCGTTTTGATGGATTACAATTTACACACCAGATCAGTTGGTTCAGACATTTCTAACTAAGTACAGAGAACAAAAACATAACAAAAAAACTTTCTCATCCAAAGAAGGTGAGACCTTGCAGGATCAGAAAATCCCTCGCTCAGATTCCTCAGAACTTCATTTGGAGAAATGTTCCCTGATTTCAAAACTTTCCCTGACTTGAAATTCCAGCAGCAGAGCAGATTGATAAAAAGCTGCTTTGGTTCATGTAGCTCTCAAATTAAGAAATATCGGTACAGAAAATCTACCTGTGCAGAAACAAAAATTCATGCATTTATGATTAAGACTTAAAGTCTAAGTCTGGCTCACCTTGGCGATCAGCTGCAGGTTAAAAGGTCCAGTGACCTGCAGCTCCTGGCCGATGGCGTGAACGATCATCATGATCCTTTCGATGGTTTTCTGGTTGAGATCCTGCGGAGGCGTCACCAGAGTGGCGTCTCCGGAGTGAACGCCGGCGTTCTCCACGTGTTCAGAAATGGCAATGGCCGTCACTATCCCATCACAGGCAACTGCGTCCACATCTATCTCCTGGTAAACATAAAAAAAAAAGAATTTCATAGCCGTAAATTGAGGCAATGTTTTCACAAGTGTGTAATTATTCATCATTTATCGTCATAAATTATAAAAATTTTAGTTTATTATTATCAGAATAAATTCCAATTACTGATGTTTAAAACCTTCCAAAACTGTCCGTTGTCGGGATTGATAGTTTTACTATTTTCTTCACTGTTTGTCGAAAATGTCAAACATCAGTAATGAACATACTGTGTGCAGTTTAGTAGTGAAAAATCACACTTCTTTATAACACTGTTGTTCTAAAGAAGGATATGCGTTGGTGGAGATATAATTTCTGTCTTTCCATTACAAATGTACACAAAACTTTGTGAATATTCTGCTAAAGTTCACATTAAGCCAATTTATTTTTGAAATGTCAAAATGCGCAGCGGAGAAACAGCCAGTGTCATACAGTTAAAACTTATGATTATCAGAATCGTACAGCAAAATAATATGATAAAACTTTAAGTGCGTATTGCCCAGCTGTAGCTTTAACTCACCTTTGCTTCCTGTATGAATTTAGAGATGACGACAGGATGTTCTTTGGATACCGCCACGGCGCTGCTCAGGTATTTCTCAAGGTCGCTGTCGCTGTACGCCACATTCATGGCTGCACCACTGAGAACATAGGAGGGTCGGACCAGGCAGGGATAACCCACCGTCTCACAAAACTTCACAGCAGACTGCAGGAGGAGAGAAAGAAGAATAAAAAAACTGAGCAAGGCATTGAAGTGTTTGTGCTTCCGGGTTGCCGTACCTCGGTGTCTGAAAGCTCCTTCCACTGAGGCTGGCTGATCCCGATGGTGTCCAGCATTCTGGAGAACTTGAATCTGTTCTCTGCACTGTCAATGAACTCAGGTGACGTTCCCAGGATGCGGCATTGCTGGCGGTGCAGCGACATGGCGATGTTGTTGGGCAGCTGACCCCCCATGGAGAGGATGACCCCCTCTGGGTTTTCACTCTCGTAGATATCCATCACCACCTAAATAAAGAAAAAACTTCCTAATATCTCAGAGTTTCTTTTAGAGAAACGTTGAGATAACGCTGCTTCAACAGCCGACTCACCTCAAAGGAGATTTCATCAAAGTAAAGTCGGTCACACATGTCGTAGTCCGTACTGACCGTCTCAGGGTTGTAGTTCACCATGATGGTCTTATAACCCATCTGTAAAGACGTTCACAACTTAATATCTTGAATTCAGTTGAATTTGTTTTTAAACTACCTGCTGGGAAATTCTCTGGGATGAAAATAATTAAAGCTGCTCAGGATTAGAGAAACTGAAATTCTGAAATAAGGTTGGGCAAAGTAACTGATAAAACTTTAGAAACATCGTGTGGTTTACCTCTCTTAACATGTTTAAAGTGAAGGAATCAAACATGACAAACATGCAAGAGCATTACGCATACGTTCGCTGCAGACCTTTTATTTTCAGTTTCATTTTGTATGTGAAAAGACAGAAAAGGTTTTACGGATTTAATCATTCTTAACTGCAGCTTAAAAATGATTAAACTGGGGGAAAGCCAGTTCCTGTTTGCTTGCCCACGCAAACATTTCACAGAGGAAAGTAAAAAAAATAAAGAAATAAAAATAAAAAATGTTTTGAAGTTACATATTTGTTTGGTCAAATCCAATAAAAAAAAAGCAGAAAATGTGGAGTATTGTCTGTGATGTTGCTGATTGTTATTTTCTTGTACACTTCTTGCTCAGTTTATTGTCTGTCAATAAATTCACTGTGAAGCCATTCTTTTAAAAAAATGTACCATATTTTGACCATTTCCAATGATCGTACCTTGCGGAGCTCCGTGATGCAGCCGACGGCGCACCAGTCGAACTCCACGCTGCTGCCGATGCGGTAGACGCCCGAGCCGATGACCATGACGTGGGGCTCGTTGAAGCTCAGGTCGTTCTCCGTGCCGTGGTAGGTCAGGTAGAGGTAGTTTGTGTGCGCCGGCCACTCGGCCGCCACTGTGTCGATCTGCTTCACCACCGGCAGGATGGAGTAATCGTGACGCAGCTTTCTCACTGCAAGCTCCGTACTACAAGAAAGGAAAACAGATTTAAAGAAAAACAGAGAAGAGGCGATCAAATTGAATCTGTCCTGATTCCAACCCACCTCTGAATAGCCAGTGCGATCTGCTTGTCTGAGAAGCCTAGCTGCTTTGCCTTACGCATCACCTCTAGAGGAATGGTGCTCTCCACCTGGATTGATCAGGAAGAAGAAGAAGAAGAAAATTCACAGTCCAATCTGTTTTTAATGCTAAACTCATAATGATCTAACAGTTTACCTGGTTGTAGTTCTCAAGCAATCGCTCGTGATCTGCAATGTTTTTCATTTTGTGCAGGAACCAGCGGTCGATCTTTGTGAGTTCATACAGCTGATCCACCGAGTAGCCGGCTTTGAACGCAGACGCCAAAATAAAGATTCGCTTATCGGTGGGAGTCTGCAGCTCCTGCAGAAAGGAGAGGGAAGGAAAGACCTATGACCCGACTCAAATAAATACAGCTCAACTCAAAAATAATGCATTTACCCCAAAGGGAAAACATATGTCATAACTTATACCATCCAAGTATCATGTATGGGTAGCTGTGAACAGGAAGGATCTCTGGTAGGAGTCTGCGTTGCAACAAATCTGAAGACTAACAACTATTCTAGATTATTCTGAAGTCTTTTGATATAATTTTAGAACTGCATTAAAATATACAAATAAACGCAACAGCAGCATTTAGTGAAAGCTTGAGCATTTGTAGCAAAGGATGCATCTGTAGCTACAAAGAATTTGTAAAATGCATACAAATTTGAAAAACTCAACTCTTTCTGCTTGTCAATACAGAGTAGGACAGACCTGTTTGATTCATTGATTAATAATTGGACATAAGAAAGTCCTCAATAGATTTTAATTTTTAATTTGAACTGACTCAAACTAAACCTAGGCAACTTGACTTCTTTTTTATCGTAAAAGCAAAATGTGTATATTTTTGCATAGTTTTGTCTTAATATGCTGTTCTCTTAGCAAATTATCTTTTTCTGCATACACCAGTTTGTTGATCAATTACTACATTAGTTTACAATTATTTCAATAATCTATTCATTTAAAAAAGGTTGATAAGATTTTGAAAGTCAATAAAAACGTGAGAAAATCCAGACAGGATTTACAAACCTTCTCGGAGACGGGTTTGATGGTGTGGTCGAAGCCGACACAGTTCTCATCCACCATCCTGAGCGCTTTCTGAAAGGCCTCCTCAAAGCTGCGGCCGATGGCCATCACCTCCCCTGTGGGGACATTTTAAATAAACTTCAGACTCAGTGAAAACAATATGATTGGGCAAAAATGCCTGCAGCTATTTGAGTCTAAAAAAGACAAAAAAAGAATTCTACAAAGAATTTCACAGACATGTCTATTACAGTTGTAAAATTAGTTTCTTTTTTGTCTTCTTTAGAATATAAATACGCAAATATTGTGAACTTAAAAACATAATTAAAAAGGGTTTAAATTTGGAATCTGCAAACAGATGGGAGGAAGACGGGATGGACAGATAAACAGATGGGTGAACAAACAGATACATGGATGACTGGACAGACAGATGCATGAAAGAATTGATGGGCAAACAAGAAGATGGTGGGTCAAACAAGCAGACGGATGACTGTCGAATATGGAATGGAAAATAGTCTGAAAACCCAAATAACTTTTTTCCACACAACAGATCTGGAAAACCGAGGCAGCATAAACTTATGAAACAGATCTATGCAGGTGAGGAAGAGTACTTCAAGTCAGGATGCAAAATATGTTCATTACACAATCATTTTTAGATACAATTTTAGGCAGAATAAGTTGATTTCTGATTAAAATATCACTGGCTACGCCTCCCAACTCAAGATTTACACTTTCACATGAAAATGGTTACAAACATTTGTGCAATTATACAACAGTGTAGCTTTAAAAAGCAGCAGTGGAGCCTCCTGCACAACCAGCCAGAATGGAGCAAGAAGTTTCAGGATAATAAGTCAAGAACAAAACACTTGTATTTTCCAGCAGCCATTGTATACTGCGGTAAAACCAACTGACCAAATGACGTGGCATTGCCTGGCAATTGTGACTTAATTGTGAGGTTTTTAAAATTGTGATTAATTTCAATTAATTAATTACCATTCCTTTAACTAACTCAATGAAAAGAATGCTCTTGAGTCTCGCCACTATAAAAGAGATTAACTTATTGCAGTAAAACTGCTGGATGTTTTTTTTAGCACTTGGATTGTTTCTACACGCAGCAAAGTAGAAAAACAAGCACAAAGTAAATTTTGCAGTTAAAATGACTGAGGAAAACATTGAAAGATTAATAATTAAACTCTCTTACCAACGCTCTTCATCGAACTGCCGATCTTGGTGGAAACCCTCAGAAACTTGCTGAGATCCCATCGAGGCACCTTCACCACACAGTAGTCCAAACTAGGCTCAAAGTTTGCTGTGGTTGAGTTGGTGACCGAATTTCTAAAAGATGAAGCAAAGAAAAAAAAAAAATCAATCACAGTTTTATGTCAAGAGAAAAAAGATCAATTTTAAACGTAAGCTGCAAAATTAGAGGATTTGTTGTTGAAATGCATACTTGAGTTGGGGCAGTGGGATTCCCAGGCCCAGTTTGGCTGCTACATATGCCAAAGGGTAACCAGTTGCCTTACTGGCCAGGGCAGAGCTCCGCGACAGGCGAGCGTTCACCTCTATGATGTAGTACTGTTGGGAGAGTATTCAAGATTACAGCAACGCACACATCTTTACAGGCACAGATGCAATCAATGAGCTAATATAAAGTTGATTGATCCTATTGAAAAGCAGCCATTTTCTTACAAACCTGAGTGGCGCCCTCTGCTGGATGATAAACTAAAATGAGCTCAATAACTTTAATTTGAACAAGTGATTGGCTCTTTTCTCTCTTGTTACCAAAAACTAAATGACAAAAGTTTCACATTTGGCGAATTCATCTCATCAAGCCCTTTTTTTTTGAAGGACAATTTTGCACAGATTCTTCTGTGTGCAATTCACTGGTTGTGTTTTGTTTATTTATTTTGGATGTTTAAAATGTCTGAGTTCCCTTGTTAAATTTTCAATAGAAATTAAAGTTTATTTATGTTTGAGAATGTGCACTTGCATTAAAATGCCTTAGTCTCAAAACAATATTATCATTTATTGCAATAACATCTGGGACAATTTACCAAAATGTATGCAGAATTTGTTATTGTGTCAGGCCTGTTAATGGGAATTAATTTTAATCCAATAAACCGTTAATTCACAATTAGCCATAAGTTCTAATTGTTTGCGTCGTTGTTGCAGGTTCCATAAACATCTTGGTGTACCTGATCAGATTCAGGGTTCAGAGCATACTGGATGTTGCACTCTCCCACGATGCCAAGGTGTCGGATCACTTTGATGGCCGTGTTTCTCAGCATGTTGTACTCGTGGTCGTTTAGTGTCTGACTGGGAGCCACAACGATGGATTCCCCCGTATGGATGCCCAGTGGGTCGATGTTCTCCATGTTGCACACCTGAACAGCAGCAGGAAGGGAAAGTTAAAGTAAAAAGCAGATTTTCCAGATCGAATAAATCTGACACAAGATACTCACGGTGATGCAGTTGTCGTAGGCGTCTCGGACCACCTCGTACTCAATCTCCTTCCAACCTTTGAGGGATTTGTCCACAAGGACCTGAGAGGTGTGAGCGAAGGCTGACATTACCAAGGAGATGAGTTCTTCTCTGTTGTTGGCGAATCCGGAGCCCAGACCGCCAAGAGCGAACGCAGAGCGAACCAGGACGGGGAATCCCAGACGCTCTGCAGCAGCAATCGCCTAGAAATAAAATTCAAAGTGACCTTGGGGTGGATAATATAGCTTAAAAATAAAATCTCAGATTATTTACATTCCAGGGATGATTTTAATAAGCTTTTCGTGTTTGTTTATTTTCTAATATTGAAATGATAAATAACAGAAATAAATAATTATTCTCAAAAAGTGAGAATAATTATCCCTTCTGTGAGTTGTAAGGCAGAGTATTAGAACAAAGCTTCAAGAAGTTTAGTTTAATTATGAGAGTAGACATAATATTATCAAACTAAGATGCAATTTTACCAGAAAATACATTTAAAAATGATGAGAAAAAAGTCGCTTTAATCAGAAAAAAAGCTACCAAGATCTGAAATCACCACGTCTAAAGCCTTTTAAATAAAAAAAAAAATCTTAGCTTGACCCTATTCTGTCGTAGTTGACCTAAATTCAAAGTCCACATAAACAGATTTTCCAAAATATTTTCAAAAACCAAAAATCTGATCAAATTGATTTATCGTCAAGATTCTTGTTTTGCAGTTTTTTTAGTTGTTTTTTGCACATTTTAAGTAGAAATTAAGTTTAAATGTGACATTTCTACATAGATCAGTTTCTAAATGTACAATCTGCATAAACGTTGAGAAATGGAAAGAGTGGATTAATGTCAAATTGAGAAAGGAAAATATCAATGAGTGATTGGATTGATGAATAATGGAGCAACAGATATGGAAACAACTTTTAGATGATGGGATATTAAATTTAATCTGAAAAAAAAAAACTGTGCAGAAACACTGATATTTACATAACACAAAGTTACATTTTTAACTCACCTGCTCCACTGAAAGAGCCGCCTCACTGGGAGCAACATGTTCATTGATCTCCTCCATTTTCTCCACAAAGATCTTTCTGTCCTCCGTCATCTCGATGGAGGCGACCGGCGTTCCCAGAACCCTCACTTTGTACTTCTCCAGGACGCCCATCTTGGTCAGCTCCACGCCACAGTTCAGCGCGGTCTGACCGCCGAACGTCAGCAGGACGCCGTCCGGACGCTCGTTCTTTATCACCTGGAGACGGGACACAGTGATTAATATCGCTGCTTTCTCCCTAATTACATGATTATTTGGTTTATCGAAGGGAAATGATGAATCCACACCTGAGTGACGTAATCAGGTGTGATTGGCAGGAAGTAAACTTTGTCAGCCAGGCCTTTGGACGTCTGCACAGTGGCAATATTGGGGTTGATCAACACAGTCTGGACGTTCTCCTCCTTCAGAGCCTTTATAGCCTGCAAAGGGAAACAATGAGTTAAAATTAAAAATAGATAAAAATACTTTCCCACAGTATAATTCAAGCACTTTACAAGCATTTTCAGGGGATTGCTGGAAGTTTTCAAAAACAACACAAATACAAACTAAAAAATAAAAAATTTCAATTCATTATTATATGACCTTATTTGTCACAATTAATATTTTTGTGATTGTATTCCACATTTTAAACTAAAATATAGAACAATTTTACATTTGAAATTTCTCTCACACAAAGTTCTAATTTAACAAAATAATCTCCCAATTCCAGTAACTTTGTCCGACGTACAAAATATAAAGCGATCAATAAATCACTGAGTGATTAGAAATAGTAACAGTACATTATTACATCGAAACAACGTAATTAATATTTAATACTTAAACACAACATACAATGGAAATGAGGGGAAAAACGTTTTGGTTAAGTTTTTTGTCATTTAGCAAATAGAAATAGTTTTGGTAATTTCAAACTGATTTAAAACAGATTTAACTTCAGACTGAAAAGATAACATGTCTCTCTTAGGAGTGTGGTTTCTATTGTAAATAACATTTTACAACTCTAGGCTTTTAATCAAACATTAGATTGCACTTTTTTTCTAAAGTGTGCCTTGAAAAACACCATCAATGATTGAAGGCACAAACCCAGGATGTAAAAAATAAGCGTACATTTATTTGGATGTATCGTAATAAAGGGAACAGTTCTTTAATGTCGGACCTGAGATCCAGAGTAGTCGAACTCTCCGGCTTGTCCGATGGAGAGCCCTCCAGAACCCAGGATGAGGACTTTCTTGGGCCTGACAACCTCATCGGTCTTTGGGGCACCAGAGTATGTGAGGTGGTCCATCAAACGCTGCTTCACTGGAAACAAAACACATAAATTATAAGGAGGCAACCAATGATTATTTTAATAATTAATTTAATCTGATAAAACAAAATGGTCACATTCTACAGATTTTTTATGCAAGACATTTTAAATAATTAAATGTAAATAATTACATTTTATAATAAACAATGCAATTAAAAAATGCAAAAAAATGCCTAAAATGCAATTAAACATCATTCCTGTTAATGAATTTGAAGCTAAAACTCGGCAAGTTGAGGAGTCTTGGCTAAAATATATTTCCAAAGGTTTTTCTACAGTTTTGTCTTAATTACTGCTTTGAATATATTTTTCTCAGCAAGCTGCAATTTTAAACAAAATTATTTAAATCAATCATAATTGATCCAAATTAATCCGATTAATCATTTCAGTCTTATTTTCTTTTACATAACTGACATAAAATAGTAAAAATCAAGTATCTGCTCTTTTAAATTTCTAATCTGTTTGACGTTACATAAATGTGATTTTATAATGCAGGGAGGATGTAAATACCAGCTTTTCCTGTGTTGCCCTCTTTGAAGTCTTTGACTGTGTCGAGAAAAACATCAAACAAGCTGACCAGATCTGTGGGGCCGGCCATGTGCTCGGGGTGGAACTGGACGCTGGGAGATGAGAACATTTCCGATTTTATTCACATGAACTCTGCTGTGAGTCTTCAGTGGATCAAACATTTACCTGAATAAAGGTTTAGAGTTGTGCACGATGCCCTCGCTGGTGTGGTCGTTGGCGTTGGTGAACAGAACGTCCCAGTCGCTGGGCAGGGTGTCGGGGTCGACGGCGAAGCCGTGGTTCTGACTGGTGATGAAGCAGCGGTCGGTTCCGTTATGGAGGCACGGCTGGTTGTGGCCACGATTACCGTACCTGAAATTATAACCAAGAAAAGTTACGAGGAGACATTTTTTATTTAAAAAATATGACAACCAAGATGTATCATTTATAATTTATTTGGAAACATATTAATATTATTAGTAGTAACAGTAGAAGTGTACATAGTATTGGCAAATTTAGTTTTAATCTTATTTATTCCTCATTTTAAATTTTAACCCCTTTAAACTCTCATTTCAGAATTATTTTTTTTAAAGGAAATCAAATGGCTAAAAACAGGGAAGAAAACATCTGCATAGTTGTAGTTTGTAACATTGAGTCCAAACAAACTGAGGAGGGAAGCAGCACTCCCCTAAGCAGTGGCAACGTCGCTGTCCTGATAAAAGCTGCCTAACAACAGGCTGTCTAATCTCCGCTAGCTGTGCCTTTCGGGTTCAGGGTCACTGGGTTTATGTTGCAGCTTCTGACCGGTCGAAATCTCCAGAGCTCATTCAGGAGACATCAAACTGCTGAGGACAGCAGAATCTGCTTTTCACAGCTTAAAGAATGAAAGCGGCAAAGCTGGAGGATTCTGGGAAAATCAAGTCTGAAGGTTCATAATTTAATCTGGTGTGACAGTGAGATGTAAAGCTGTTATCTTTCTAACAATACTGATCGTTTCTTCAGAGTTTAGTAGAGCGTTATAATTTGAAACCCGGATTTAAGCGATGGCTCTTTTCTTAAACGGAGAAAACTCACTTCATCTTGTAGGTTTTTGCTCCAATCACCAAGGAGAGCAGCTGGTGTCCCAGGCAGATCCCAAAAACAGGCTTTGGCTGATCTACACAGACCACCTTCCTCACGTTGCTGATGGTGGCCTGGCAGAGCTGGGGGTCGCCGGGACCGTTGCTGATGAACAAACCATCAAAATCTGTGGAAAACGATGAAACAAAATGTTCCAAAACCTCATCATTAAACAACTGGCGGTCCAATCTAACCAAAAACAACTTTACAATGTGAAGTACTGACCGTTAGCGTCCAGCGGATGGTCCCATGGTACCACAGTAACGCGGGCTCCTCTTTGAGCCAGGCACCGGATCTGGTTGTACTTGATGCCACAGTCGACTGCCGTGATTCGCAAACTACCACTTGGGTTGAACACTCTTGGTTCCTGGAGGCAGAAATTACATTAACTGACATCAGCAGCTAAAATCAGGAGATTAGCAAAATACCAGGCAGAGTAGATGATAGATATGTTACAAAGAGTCAAAAAAAATCACAGAATTTATGTTATATAACAATGAATTTATGCATACCAAATTGAAATTTATGACAGGATCAATAGTTTTCCTCATATATAGTTCATGAATGTCATATTTAGTCTTTTTGGTCTGATTGAAATTGAACAAAGTAAGTCTGAAAGTACCATGCCACACTGATAGGAGGCAGTGCTGAGCCCCTTATGCACAACTGGCAACATGTACGCTTCATCAACACATTTAAATTAGTAAAAATAAATCAGAAAAATATAAAAACATAGGGTTGGAATAATATATGTGACTAGGTTTCCTGCTGAACTTACAGGCATCTCTGGTAAAACTATAACATTCTGGGTGGGTTACCTTCAAAGACACTTCCTGGACCAGGTTCCTCTGATCTGGGTTATCAAAGGGGACGCTGTCCTCTGGAGTCCCATCCACAACCAGTTTCCCCAACATGGTGCCCTTCTCTCTGATCTTTTTAGTCAGACAGCGAGTGTCAACACCTGGAAAGAAGGAAAACCACTTTAAAAGCCTCAGTTTTTCAGTGTTACGTAAACAACTTTAACTGTCATACGCTGAATAAAAGGAAAACATTCATTTCATTTTGAATGAATTTGCATAAACACAGATTTTCCTGACCTTGCAACCCAGGAATGCCATGCTCTTTGAGCCACTGGTCGAGTGATTTTACTGAACTCCAGTGACTGGGATCCTCAGACAACTCTCCGATGATCAGAGCTGCAGCGTGAATCTTGGAAGATTCAAACCACTGAGGAGAACAACATGAAAACAGGGCTGAAACAAACAGTCCCATTAATCCATCATCAAAATAATTGTCAACTAATTGTGCTTTTTGCAATCCAATTATTAATCGATTAATCAAAGAAAATAAAATTGGCTCCACAGTGTATTGATGTTAACTACAGCAAAAAGAGTTGAACTTTTCACATGTAATTAGTTTTTTTTAGCTGCAGATGCATCCTTTGCTACAAATTATCAAACGAAAACCAAAGCAATTTCTGCGATTGCATTTTATACAAGAAATGTTTATTTTATTATTTACAAAGGAGTAGATTTTATTGACCATTCAAATTACTTAATGTGTTATTAATATTGCAGAAAATGGACTTGAGTGGCTAACTAAAAAATCGGCAGAATGGACAAGTTAAAATTAAATTACACTATTAATCATCAAAGTAATCAAATAAATAATCTTCAGTTCCAGACCTACATGTAAGCAAAAATTCCCATGTTGTGTTTTCAGCCTATTAATCAATTAAGTTAATTTGTATATCACATTTCAGCAACAAGGCAGTTAAAAACACAAAAATACAAAGTCATAAAAGACACCAAAGTGTCAACCATTTAGAAAACCAGAAACAAACATTATATTTTAATCAGTGCCATTATCAAAATCATTAATACACTGCAAATAAACTCCAAATTAAAACCCCATTTCAGTTAATCCACCTGAGCTAACCCTGATTTTTCAGTAACTGTTGTTACCTGGCTAAGTCCGAACTCTCCCTCTTTGTCATCTGGTACTCCATAGTTGCCGATGAGAGGGTAAGTGAGAGTGAGCAGCTGGCAGCGGTAGGACGGGTCCGTCAGAGCCTCAGGGTAACCCACCATGCCGGTCTGGAATACTAAACACACAAAACATTCCTCAGTACAACACAAAACATCATCCATCTCTGTTTTTATTTAACATCCAAAATGTCTTTTTTTCCAATTTTCTAACATGGCGCAAAGTTTTTCTTTGGACTATATGCTTCTTATGTTTTAGAAGTAGTGTTGTTGTGTTGTTAAATAAATTGATTTAAAGTTTTGAAAATATATTTTCTAACAATACAAGTGATATTCATTCCTTCTTTGGAGGGTAACTGATTGGTTGTGACTCCATCGTACAGCAATCATAACCCCACAAACACTGATCTTGAAAAACATTTGAAATATATTTTCTAAGACACCTATCACAATAAATTATAAATAAAACAGTGAATGCTCACCCCTACTGTTAAATATATATTTTTAGAAAATCTAAGTAAAACTAACTGAAATTGAAGGCAGACGAACGTACCCAGGTCCTAAGAAAAGTGCAAGAAAGGGCACTTAAGAAAAAGTAGAAGTTGTCCATATTTGTGCATAGAAAACAGTAATAGGTTATTTATAAACAATCTAAAAAGATCTAAGTCTGTTGGAAGCAGTGATGGTAAGAAAATCTTACTGTTGCTTACAGGAAGAATCTGTGATAATGCTCCTTTGTGCATCTAGGATGGCATACCAACTACTGCGAATCAAAACTGACAATACTTGTTGATACAATAATTCAATTCTCATTGGTAATCAAGTTAAAACTTGAGTCTGGAGTTGAATACAATCTAATGACCTAATTAAATAACTGAAAACCCCAAATATTCGTCAAGCTGGTTGCACTGCATTTTGGCAGTCAAGTCTTGTTAACTTGCTCATCAGCTTTCTCTGAAGCTTAGAACTGGTTTTTTGGAAGTAATTTATTTTACTAGCTGACAAGAAATAGCATGTTTGGGAAGAATTTGAGCTTATATTGATCGGATGAATGGAATCAGGCAGCACAGCTATGCTGTAGATAACAAAGGACCGGCTATCAGAGTGTGGTAATAAACAACTGTGATCTGTGACTCCAAATGGACACAGATCAGTTTAAAAAAAAAACAAAAAAAAGGATCAGTCTGAAGGCAGCGAGATATCCAATATATTTAGTACAGACAAGAAAGTTAATATACATTAATTATAGTGTCGCTAACATTTTCATATTACTTACCAACTTCTCCCGATACAGACACATTGGCACCAAAAAGTCGCCCCCTAAATCTTTCTCCATCTTCCAGAATCAGAGTAGCTAAAGTTGCCATTTTTCCCTATCAAAAAGCTAAAGCTAACAGGCTTGCTGTTTAAAGAACGGTCCCCACGTGAACCTTGCGCCACACGGCGCGCGAGATGCACAGGATGAATAAAACAGAGATAAAGACGAGCTTTATGAGTCAAAAAGGGTTAGCAAGAAGCGGAAGTGTATGTTGCGTCAATGAAAGGAAAAGAAAGGTGAAAAGAAGCGAAGTTGGAGAGTTTGGCGGTTAAACGAGCAGGAGAGATGGTAGAGAAGTGCTCCACGCGCACCGCCAGCAGCGTGGAAGTCGGCCCGCGGTGAGGAGCCGAATGTTTGACGCAAAACGGAATTGGAGCTTCCGGTAAGAATTTTTCAAAATAAAATCAAAGATCCGAACAAGCAAAGCCAAATTGAGCTGAAAAATAAAATAAAATAAAATAAAATAAAATAAAATAAAATAAAATAA
>VMRN01000001.1:927441-944261 GCA_010277015.1 Poeciliopsis turrubarensis | reverse complement strand
AAATAAAATAAAATAAAATAAAATAAAATAAAATAAAATAAAATAAATGGTAAAGTATTTGTATTGGTGTTGATAAATTGCTGTAAAAAAAACAAGGATGTGCCAAGTCATTTATTTGTTGATAAATTTGAAGTTAAATTGTGTGTGTTTTTCTTTTGTTAGACTGTTGCTATAATAAGAAAGACAAATAGTAAATAAACAATCTAGTTCTTTGAGATTATTTTTTAAAATATAATCTATTAAAGAAGTCATAAGTGGTTGATTTATTTCATGAATATAAAATGTTAGATATTTTTTAAGAACAGGGAAGCCTTTCTACCTTAGATTTTTTTTTAGCAGTAATTATTTTAATGAATGAATATTTTTAGGTTTGAGAGTAAACTGTTTAGATGAATACATACAAATAAAAGTACATAGTAGTTTCCCACCCTTTAATATTTAAACACTTTAAAATAGTTATAGTTGCTTGACAAGTATCAGATTAACTAAAGAATCTGATTTCACAAATGGCACATTAACGTTGAAACAATAGAATAAAGTTGCTATACCGCTGAAATTTTAATTTTAATTTGAAAGTAAAGTTTGTTCGTTTCCTTGTTGACGTCATACAGTAGACTTTTTTTTTTTAAAACACCTAAAATTCATAAATTTCTTTTCAGTGCTTGTTGTAAAGTTGTCTTAAAATGCCTCCTTGGTTAAATAGCTGAGATGCTAAAACACTTTAGACCCTTTTAAAATGAGAGCTGATTTGGTTTTATGCAATTTCGGGTTCCTTTATTTATTAATTAATTAATTTATTTAATTATTTAAATATTTATTTATTTATTTATTTAGTGGACCAAATCGTTTTCCGTACCAACTATCAATTTAAACAAATTATAACATTAATTTTAAAAATACAAAGAATATATTTTCCCATCCCCTTTAATAACGTCCCATAAGATGTTTGTCTTGATATATTATATCATATTATTATGTTATGTTCTGCTATATTTTTGGTTAAAATTTATTAATTTTAAATTAAAATTAATTTTAAAAAAAAACGTATTAGTTTTTGGGGGGTTTTGACAGAAATTAGAGAGATATAGTAATTTATTTATAAATATCAGTTATTTTTATTATTTTCTGTTTCCTTTTATTTTGGGGAAATTATTGGACACATTTCTCTTTTTGTTGTTGTTGTTGTTGTTTACTCATGTTTACACTGAGTTTATAGAAGCGAATGGCGCTGGTTGCGTTTTGGTACCAGAAGAGGGCAGTATTGCTTTAATTTACTGCAGGTTTGAAGTCTGCTGACTTGCAAGTGTTTGCAGAGATCTTGATCAATAAAATGCTAAAATACAAAATAACTAATGCTTATGATGCCATGCTGATTAAATGTAATATGATGACGGATTACAAACCCATTGAATTCCTGTAATATTCTTAAAGCTGATATAGGGGAGGCATTAGCAGGTCTGTGCTTCAGCAATTGTTTCTTTTTCATAAAAAATATTTGTCTGCAATGATTTAGTCTATTTCTTAAAGATGCATATTTGTATGCATCCAAAATAAAGCCTGTTCATTCACTTATATTAATTATTTAATCTTCATTAAGCAGACCAAACATTCACAAAAGCTATAAAATTATAGCAATATGTATATATTTAAAAGAAACAGCACCACATCTGGGACTTTTACTACTAATTTATAAATGTCCCTCCTTTTTGACACAGAAAAAAAATCATGACTTTCAGTAAAAATGGCTGATTTCAAACAGATGCAGCTGGAAAAGTAAAGAAAAAAAGCAAAATCTCCAATATTACTTTTTTAAACATTAAGATTTGTTCATTGTTTCTAGCAAATATTAGACATTTTCAACTGAATTATTACAGATTAAAATGTTTGCTTTTATAATTTTAATTTATTTCTTATCTTTAGTTGAAGAAGCATCTCAGATTTATCAGTTACAAGTCATTTAAGTCATCATCTGTGTAAATTCGTCACTTTCACTAAATAACATGAGAATGACTCACTGTGAGAGAGAAAAACCAGAGAAGTTGGCACAAAACACAAGAATCTCCCTAATTATCTCTGCTGGTGAAAATAGATGAGATTGTTCACAAACGTTCTTTTAATTAGTAATTTCTCATCTTTCTGCATCATCTTATTAACATTTATTAGATAATATTCAACCTAATTGCAGTGATTTAGAGCAAAAGTATGTTCTGGGTGAGTTTTAGGGCAGCGATATGTCACATTATTTACTCCAAGTGGCAAAAATAAAACCGTTGTTTCAGCCAAACTTTTTATGAAATTCCTCTGCTGACGTTAAAAGACGTCAGCGAGAACAGAAGTAAGCTAAGCCGGTTGAATAATGCAGAACATTTTGCCAAGTGCTGCTGCCAGGGATTGCGGATGCTTTGCAGACAACAACAGGCAATTAAATCAAGAGCTGGACCAAATTTCCTGTCAGATTCCTGAGAAGAGGAGACACAGAGGGAAAAAGTGAAAGATATTTAAGGGGAGAATGAGTCTCCGTACAATGACACCTACAAGCTATTGTTGTCATTGGTTGAGGTGACTGTTGGGCTCCTGTGAGTCATTTGTGCTTATGGAGCAGAAAGGTGTAATGGCCGACAGCCTGGAGATGATTCTAACTTTTCAGTTTAGATTAATTATGTTGCTCTTCTATAATAGCTTAGCTTGAAGACGCAAGTGATCAGTTTGAAAGATCACTCATCCTTACATATACAGACAGTTGGGTAGTTTACTCATTTACATGTATTTGAGTAATCTTTTTGAAGAAATACAATTTCATCCAATAATTTCTTGGATGGCTACTTTACATTTTTACTTGAGTAAAAATATATTGAAGTAGTTGTACTCTTACTTGAGTACAATTTCTTGTAAAATTTGCTAAAACTATCATCATCTTGTTGTGACATTATGATATATAATCTGTGAAAATATCGATCTAGTCCACCTCCTTCTTGTGGTGCTATTGCCATATGAAGAAACGCTACTATCGATTGAAAACAGCCAATCAGAGGCAGGGGGAGGGTTTTAGCGCTGTCAATCAATCTTGTGAACGCACCTTTACAGGAAAACCGTTTATCCATCATGCTAACTAACCTTAGCTTTTGTGACAGGTAGAAAGGTGGGAAGCAATGCACACAAAGATTGATTGACAGCACTATGACCTGCTCTGATTGGTTGCTTGTAGTTAGAAATGGAAGCACTGGGAGAAGAGCGAGCAACTGTTAATATAGTTATTATATTAGTATAATAACTATAGTATAGTGACAGTTTATGTAAAAAAAGCTTTTTTTTGTACATACTGGTTTTTATTAAACAATTTAAAAAAAGAAAATATCTAAAAACGCGGAACAAACAGTTCAGGCTTAGGGGTTTAAGGAGAAGACAAACAAACAAATTTGACATTTAAAACTGTGATTAGCATCTTGCATTAGCGATTAGCACTGCTAGCATTAAAAAAAGCAATACTTGCTGGAGAACATAGATCCTACGTCTCTTTAGAGCTCCAGAATGCTACCATCAAGTTCAAATGGATAAACACAGGGACCTTATTCTGATTAGCCTTCCTGTTGTCTGCTGAATGTTTTGCTCTCTCTCAATCTCATGCAGCCTGAATGAACCAGACTTTTAAATAGCTTTTTACATATTTTAATATTCATTCTGTTAGCTTCTTAGTTTCCATAAACATTGCGTTTTGATATTAAAAATAGAAAGTTGTTTTCTTTAACTGACAGTTTGATGTTTTTGTTTGATGAAAAAATATATGGATTATGCTTAAAGTTTAAATCAACTCTACTGGTCAGATGTCAACCCAGAATTATGCTGAAGAGTAAAAATTCATCTTGCTGAGTAATAATTAGTGAAATATTGGCAAATCCACAGTAAAATGAAAGCCATTTTCTGTTTTTGTATGATTATTCCTCCGCTGGAAAAATTAAAGTTGGAATAAAAAAGCCCAAGAGCCAAAATGGATGACGTGCATGTCGATGATGGCCGCATGGCATCTTCACACTGAGGTGTGAAGAAGGTGAAGAGAGGATCAACATCCTCCACCTCTCCACCTGCTGCAGGTGTTTCCAGTTCAGATGCACAGACAAAACTCCAAACAGCCAAGGAGAACGACATGTTAGCGCTGAAGCTAGCTCTAAAGGTTAAAATGGCAGAAGAGGTTTCAGTTTGCGATGGTGACCTTTATCTTCCGGTCCTCCTCCTTCCTGTCCTGTTTGCACAATCACAACACAAGCAGAGATCATCCTTCAAGAAAATGCAAGCAGCTCGAGCCTCAGAAACAGTCCAGCTCTGTTCTGCTTCTGGTGGGATACAGATATGTCATAATTACAACATCTTCTCTCCTTATTATGACATATTTTCTCGTAATTATGTGTAAATGTTTCATAATTATGGGACAAGATGTAGTTATAAGAAAAGATTGTGAATATTACAAGTTCATGTCTCATAATTATGTCATTTTATGTTGTAATTATGAGATTTATTCTTGTACTTATGAGATATTAAAATATTGCAATTCAGACAAAATAAAGTCTCATTATTATGATATCTCTGAATTCTGAAATTACTTTTTGTATTTTTGAGATCTTGGCTCATAATTATATCATCTTATTTCTCAATTACGCTACTTTTTTCTTGTAATGAGATATTAACTCATAAAGACTGGATCCTAATGTGGTAATTATGAGATAACTATATTTTTCTCTTTTTTTGTGAATGCAATGCTGCAGCAGACCCAGAAGTGCAGCAGTTCTGGTTCTGCTGCAGCATCAGCAGTGATGCTGTGTGGACATTTCAGAGCCGCTTTTCTCCATCTCTCACTCTGAATCTGAATCACTCATCTAAAATTCAAACAAGGCTCAGGAAAGTTGATGAACGAAACCAGCAATAAAAGTTTTGTTGATTTCATTTGGCCGGTGCAGAGGTGTGAATGTTTCTCCGGACGCGCGGCACTTCGGCTGCAGATTAGCTGTAAGAGACGCTCATGATGTCAGGAGACGCTGGAAGCAGATGCACAATGCGGTGAGTCATGCTGTGGGCCAGAAATTACTCAGAGTGCATTCCTCCAAAAGAAACAAACTTCAGCTTTGATAAAAACTTCTGACAGGATTCCTACAGATTCTGGAAGAGTCTGGAAGATTCTGCGTAATCTTTTCTGGGCAAAACAGAGAAAAAATAGTAGATAATTTCTTTCTTTCTTTGTTTACTTCCTCCTTTGTTTCTGTCCATTTCCTCCCTTGCTGGAAAAATATAATTAAATATAATTAAACAGTTTCCAAATAAAAATCTCTAAAATGTAAAATGTTTCTGTGTTTCCCGCCTACAGCTCGACTAGAACCTGGGCAGAAAATACATAAATAAAAACTAATTGATTTAAGCGCTCAGTACCTTTTTCTCCAAAGCTCTTTCCTTTCCTGAACTAAATGCTGTTTAAAAATAAAACATTTAATTGAAATAACTAGACTCCTGTTGAGGTTTGTGCAGGTTCTGCGCTGGGTGAACCGGTCCAGTCATCGCCTCGCTGTCAGACCATGTGTCACCTCTCATGAATTATTAAACAGATGATCCAACTGTTGACATTAGAAACCAAACAAATCTGTTCTGCCATCACTGTCCGCCGTACGCGGATCAGTGTGTGTGTTTGGTTTACTGATGGATTGGGTCAATGTTGGCCTTTTATACTGATTTAATATTTATTGCTACAACTTTGGTTGGAAATTAGAGGAAATTAAACAAGGAGAAAAGTCTGGATGGGACGTGTTTGGTTTTCTTTAGGGCTAATAGCTAAAACTGATTGATTTATTTAACAGACATGAGACAAAACAAACAACAAGGAACAAAAATATCTTAATTTTCTGAAGTTGTAACACGTCACTACAAAAGAAAAGCTGCAAGAATTAACCCTTTTAAAGACAATTCGCTCCAGTAATGTTTTATATATTTTGTTCAGGGTTTTGTTTAGAACATAAATTTAGAACCTTGTTTCTAATTTTAGTTTTAAAAGCTGACAGTTATACCTCATAATGTTGTTTTTATTTTTTTTATATTTCGACAGACCAACAAGGAAAATGTATTTGCTTGTTATGATGATGGATGTATCAATAAAGGCGTTTTTTTACCAACAATCCCAGTCATGGCCTCGCAGAGTGTTTGGACTAGGACAATGTTAAAACAGACTTCTTGTAAGTTGACAAAATTTCTCTTTTTTGAGAGAAATTAAGGAATTTCTCTCAAACACATAAATCATATAATTATTCTGTAGAGTTAAGAGATGATCCATCTGGAGAAACAAAGACGCAGAAATCATTGTGAGTTTCTTTGCCTCCCACGTTACAGAATCAGAAAGCTGCTGCTTTGTGGAGAAAATACATCTGTCTACTTACAATTCACAGGAAATGAATGCAGTGGGCTTAAGAATGCATTTAGGGTTGTGGGTGGAGAAGTGGAAATGATTTTGTTCCTCAGCATCAAAGCTTTGCAAAGCTGTCAGTTTAGTTACTAATTTAAGATGTTATGTAAATAATGATACATTTAAAAAACAAAAACTGTGACGGCAAAGTGGAAGAATCCAGATTCACACAAAGGTTTAAATATAACAGGATAAGCTAATAATACTGTAGAGTCAGGGTATATTTACCATAAAAATATGATGCATCACTTTTAAAGAAATATCATCTGAAGAACTTCCTCAGGCTCCTGAAAGGATCCAGAGTTTTAACCGTCTTCTGTGTTCGAAAATGAAAAAAAGAGGAATCTGATGTTGATGAAATGAAAAACTTCTCATCATAAGTTTAAGCTTTGTGTGGTTGACAGCAGCGTCACTCAGGACTCGTCTGTTGGCTCCAACTGGGTCAAAACGGACCATCACAGCCAGATTAATGACGTCCTGCAGCTGCCAATAGATTGATTTCTAAAACAAATAAACAAAAGAGAAAAGAAAAATTATGTTTTCATTTTTTCAGACTCAAAAATGTCTTATTGATCTGTTTACCTCCTATCTGCTGTTTCTGGGGTTCTGCAGCTTTTTAGCAGAAAAAAATGTTCATTTCTTCTCCTTATTTACTTTTAAGTATGCTGACATTTTGACTCATAAAGTATTTATTCTTACTCTTTCATGATAATATTGATGATAGTGATAATTAAAGGTACTGACAATAGAATAACTGTCTTCATCACAATGATAACAATATTATGAAAACATGATCAAAACGATTTAAAATTTTTTACACTTGATGTTTATTTTTGCGATTATTAATGGGATTAGCTTCTGCTGCTATTAGCTAATCTAATGAGTCGCTACTCTAAACATTGATGATCGTTTATATATTTCAAAGTGAGTCACAGAAACTCAGGAGCCTGGAGGCCATTTTTCCTTCTGCGTTTGTTTTCGTCTCTCTTTCTCTTATCGTTTGTTCTCAACAAGTCGCTCACGACTCCATCAGCTGTCACTCTTCATTGGACTTCATGGATCTTTAGCAAGACTCTTGTCAACAGGATGAGACGGAGCAGATGACATGAAAGTGATGACACATTTATCTGCAGTTCATTGGTTGCTCTCCAGCTAATCCGCTGCTCTAATTTCACAGCCTGACTCTTGTTTAAGTTGCAACATTTCTGGCAAGATGTAATTCTGCAGAGAACAAGAAGCTCTGAACCAGACTGATATGTTGGCTTTCAGTTGGTGTGTGAGTATGCCTTCAAATGTAGATAAAACAACAACAACATGAAGAAAACAGGCAGAAGTTGTTTATGGATGTGTTAGAAACTGATCTGGGTTTATTTCAAATGTAACGGACATGGAAAGAAAGGAAACAAACGGAGAGAAAACATTAAAGAAGTCATTAGTTTCTGTGTCATGACATCTGGATCATTTTTATCAAGGGCTGCTACTTGGAGTCCGGAGATGATGTTTGTACTCACAACGTCTTTATGTGCCATTGTTTGCAGGATGCTTGTTGCAGCTTCCGGGCCAAACTTTCAGCGCAGAATGTTTCTGAGCTGCCCGGGTCCAAAACGCATATGTCTGCACAGAGATGTTGGTTTTTGGACTCCTGACCTGAACTGCAATGGCAGAAAGGTTTGATTTTTCTTCATCACAGACCCTGATATGACCACAGGTCTCGTGGTTCTCGGAGGATTCTGTGGATGTCTGGAGGAAACGTCTGTTCTCTGCTTGTCGGTGTGCAGGACGCTGCGATGCTGCTGACGACAAACAGAACAGACCAAGCAACCTCTGCATTCTCTGCTTATGTGACCCACCTTTGAACACTTTTTCCTTAATAAAGTTCATTTTATCGTTATGTGGCTGTCTTTTAAATATGATTACTGAAGACACAATACAAACAGCTGTGGCCTTTTGAGGACTTGTTCTCATATTCAGATGAACCTTCATTTTGCTGCTGCCCCTTTTCTTCTGTTTGCTGCTGTTGGTGCTTTTGGAGTTGAGCTGTTGAAGGTCTATGATGTTACCAAACAGTGGATCAGATGCAACTTTAACTTGTTTTTCAATATAAAAGCCAGATCAGTGAATAATGCCCTCTGACCCCTGTGTTCCTGCAGGTCACAGGATACATTTCTTCAGCTTTCTCTCATTTTATAGGGAAGCTTTAGGATTGTGCTCCTCATATTTGATGGTTGTCCAGTTCTTTCATATGAGTGATGTGTTCTGTTAAATTTGATCATCCATTAAGAAACAGAGAAAACGCTGACAGTGATTTAATGTCCTCATTTTTAATAGCTGGTCAATTGTTAATTTTGTCCATATAGGCCTGTGCAATTTTATATTTGTTTCCAAAATGTTCAGAAAGAAGACTTTTAGCTCTAAGATAGCCCAGATCTGATGGTAAATGCTGGCAACAATGCACAAGGGCTCTATGCTGCCCCCTAGTGTATTGTTCTAGAAAGTGAAACAGTCACTGAAGTTGGACGTTTTGGCCTCCACGCTGTTCTCAAACGCTCTTATCAATGATCTATATTGAAAAGGATCACCATCGAAAGCTTTTGTTTTTGCTGAACCAACATGGCAGTGACGTCATTTTGCCGCTGCATGATGTCAATGAACTGACTTGTTGACCTGGTTGCTGCTGCATGCTTGTGTTCGGACTCTGATGAACAGAGGACATATTTTTCTCTGGACTTTTCAATATGAGTTCATGCCATCAGAACATTTTGAGCCACACTGTGAATTTATTTCCAACACAGACTTGACAGAGCGCACACTGTCTTCAGGATTTATTGCGTCATCAACATCATTTTTGACCTGGTCATAATCATCTGCACTTGGCTGCACAAACCTGACAAGTTCAGTGAACTCAAGGTAAGAACTCATTTAATTCTGAAAATGCTCGTTTTGTGTCATGAGTTCAACAGTGAGGTGAAAAAACTTCAGCTTTTATGAGACATTTCTGCATCCTGAGAAACTGAACAGCAAGAAGAGAATTCACTGAGTCAGCTTTATCATTTGACTCCATCAGAACTTTTCAATCATCCATTATTCGTCTTGCTTGCTTCAGTTTAGCATTTCTTTTATCTTGGCACGTTTTGACTAGGACATCAAGCCTTTCATCACATCAGACATTTTAGCAAAACACTTTGACCTGCTTGCAGTTTTGTTGTTGCTGTTTGTAACTTTCCTTTTCTTTTAAACCCGCTGGCTGCGCGTAAAGGCGCAGCGCTTTAACTCATCTTCATGTTGACGAAGCTGTTCTGCAACGTTGATCATCAAACTCCTCTCGTTTGGTCGTTTTCCTTCAGCATCAGCGATCATCGCACATACAGCTGTCACTGCAGAAAGACGTTTGGAGCTTGGAGGTGAGTGACTCGCCTTCATGGCCGTTTCCTCCCGCTGTCGGCGTCCAAAGAACAGAGGAGATGGATCCTCCAAACTTTACGCAGCCATCCAGCATTGAGATCTTTGATTTAAACTCCAAGTTCAGGTTTTTTACTTGACTATTTGTCCAAAATCCAAATTCAAAAATCAAAAGATTTCAAAGTGATCAAAACAAAAAGTGAATCTAACTCAAATCGTCACCTGATGCATCGTGGATTCTGGTTTACAAAGTTCAAAAAAATCAAAAAGAGTCAAAATGCGGTTCTTTGTTTGTTTTTATTCCAGTTCAGGCAAAACAAGTTATGAGCTGATAGACTGACTGACTGACCAGAAAGACTGAAACCACATGACCACCACGTGCATAATGACCTACCTATTTATACTGTGACACATCCCAAACCGAAATGAATGAACTCATTAAGTGAACTGCACCAAAAACTTATTTTAAATAACAAATCAAACAAAAATTCTAATTATAAATAGACTATAAAATAAGCAAATAAAGATTTAACTGGAAATAGAGAAATAGCTCCTACAACAACATTGAAAACAATCAGAAGGACGGAGGGTTTCCACTTCACAAGCAGATCCACTGCAGTTCAGTTCAGCGGGGATTGATGGGATTGATGGGAGTGAGGAGTCCTGTTCCGTGTTTTCCCTCACTGCTCTTGAATAAAAACAAACAAAAACACATGCGTAAAATGGAACCATGTGTGCGTAAAATGTTGCCAGTGGGGAAGGCAGGCGCATCGTCTCAGAGGTTTTGGATTCTGCATGGATGAATCCCCGGGAAGCTTCACTTCCCCACCTCGTCGAGCACCTTGCGGTTGAGCTCAGCCTGCTTCCGTTGTTTCTCCTCCTTGGCCATCTGGATCATATTCCTCAGCAGGTGGAAGTTCAGGTCGATGGAGAGCGGCGGCTGCTCGTTGCGCTTCAGCAGCTGCACCGCGGTCCTCAGCGCCTCGTCCTCCAGCGCCTCCTCGCCTTCCGGCAGCAGCAGGTGGAGGCGGCCCGGGTCCCTCCGCTGCAGCAGCCGCAGCATTTGGTCGCCCACCATGTCCGGGGCCGCCCTGCGAAGAACATCGTCCACCTGCTGCGTCTGCAGGCGGCTGGTGCCGTCCAGCCAGCCGGGGAGGGAGCGCGGTCTGCCGGCGGCGGGGCGGGGGTGTGACGAGAGGAAGACCGAGGAGAGGAGCAGCAGGAGCGGAACCGGCTTCATGTCCTGCAACCCAAAGGAAATCACGACTTTTTAAAATTAGTTCTGAAACTTAAAACATCTGACACTGTAAAAATAAACTAAATATTTTTTTTGCATGACATTTATAAAAAGAGTCCTGAAGAGATTCGTCCCACATAAAGACACTGTGACCTTTAGATGGAGGTAAAAAGCTGCAGAACTCACTTGATTTTCGTCAGTTGATGCAGCTGAACTTTTCAGAGATGTCTGGTCTGATTCTGGAAAGTCCAGTGAGCCGCGGCTCCAGAGGTCTGCGGGGTTTTATGCATCCAGCCCGCTCCTTTTTGACGTCAATGCAACAACATGCCGCAGACTTGGAAAGCGGGCAGCTCGAAAAGACGCACAGCGATGCGGCAGCTGGCGGCGCGGATGGACTGAGAAAATAAGCAGCAGTTTTTACTGCTTTGTTTGTTTTCCATCTTCTGTTACCAGATGAAGGAAGAAAACGCCAGAATCTTCACTGAGTCCTTTCTTTTGGGTTTAAGAACTTTATTTCATACATTTTGCTCCTTCCTTATGCTTTTTGAAGTTTGGTCAAAACATTTGTTTAGCATCTCAAACTATGAATCATTTTTCATTTAATTTATGATCTTCAAAAAATTCAGTTCAAAGTTTAAACCAATGAAGCAAAAAGAAAATTAAACTGGGAAAAACATTTGTTCTTCCAAACTGAGCGGTGAGCTGTCCATGGTGCTGAACCATGCAGGAGTATAACACTGGATTTCACATGATGGCAAAAAAGAACATATTAAATATCACAAGATAATTTCACAAGTTTATTATAAATCACAGAAACATGCATCTGTCACCATTTAACCTCTTAAAATACAACTAAAGTCTCTGAATTTGCATAAAGGTTTATAAAACATTTTTACCCTTAAATATTTAGGTCTGAATTCACTGCTAAAACAAAACTTTTTTGTAGGTTTCGCCAACCTTACGAAGTGAGTGAACATTTCTGTCTTAATTTGGCCACAGAGTTCAACACTGAGCCTTAACACAATCCCTGAAGTCCTGCAGTCAAAGCTGCAGAAACTAAATCAGGAACTTTGGCTCTTTGTAGCACAAATATCTTAGTGCACTTGAAATGAAACTAAAGAGCTTTTAATGTCTGGAAAAATAGTTAAAAGTGAAAAAATCTCCCTGATTATTTCTAGTCTTTTTAAAATCGATAATAAATTAAAATAACCTCATATTTTTGCTTGTTAGTTTTGCTTTATATCAAGTGAACCAAAACATTTTCATTAGAAATGAGTCTAAAATAAGATTTTGTGGTTTTTCAGTTTAGAGAAAAATATGTTTTTCTTCTTTAAATGTGATCAAATTAAATGTTTGGATGTTCAACATTTTTCAGAGTAAATTCCTGACTGTTATTTTAAGACACTTTTGGGGTTTTTTTTCATGCAGAAACAATGATTGGACTGAAAATCAGTGCAAAGGAAGTTTAAACAAATACTTCAAACTTTTTATCAAGGCCACTTACAAAATATATAGAAACGCTCCAACTTTAGAGCATCGCTGCGTCCAGATAAACTCCATCCACCCTCCTGCTCAGGTTGCTCTGCAACAACACTCCACTCGTTTTATCACCTTGGCTTAATTTGAAAATCACAGGCAGTTGGAGAGCTGCTTCAAAAACCTGCAGCGCTCTGGGTAGAGCTGCTCCCGTCCCTGGAGGGGGGAAAAGAGGCTGTTTGGCGGCGTTTCAATGCATTCGTCAGATGCTCTCCGCTTGCAGATATAGCCTGAGTGTTTGTAAATGTGGCTGCCAGCGTGGCTCAGCAGCCTCCAAAAAACACAAACACTCACCAAAACTAGTAAGTTTCCCCTGAAGTTCACTGAGGTGAGACAGTCCAGCGGCATTAATGAGCAAACTTTTAAGGCTTCAGACGTTATGTAGGATTTTTATTAGTTAAAATGTGCACAGTAAATATTCAACATGTTCCTTAAAGTATGAAAAAGCCAACCTGGCTCTTAGGGGCAGTTTTTAGGATGAAGAGATAATGATGGTTCACTTAAACTAAAATCATGGCTATGTGAAAATATAATCATTAAATCATATAATCATTAATGGATTAATTACAATCAATACATTGTAATTAATCCATTATTGTTTTTTCTTGCAACAACCAGGACTGGCTATCCACTTACCCGTAGATTCAATAAACTAATGAGGGTGGAAATATTTCAAAAAGCAACAAATGATGCCCTGATCTACAGAAATTCAAGTAGAGATGTGAAGAAAAGTCGTCGACATTAGTCAATCTGGATAAAAGTAGAAAGTCGGTTTCCAAAAACTTGGAAAAGTGGAAAATGGACGACCAGTCGGTCCACAAACACCTTGAAGACTCATCCAGGAAAGAGCCTCAGAAAGCCGTTTCCAGTCTGGTTTTGTGACATAAACTAATTTCAACATTCCTCACCATAGCACAAGAACTTTTTAGCAAAAAACAAGCGTTTTTTTGCTGTTGTTTTTTTTCCGAAACTGGCGCATTTCCATGCAGCAAATTTGTTTCCAAAATATCAAATTGTGGAATTATGTGGTCAATGGAAACGCAGCTACTGAGGTCTGCTGTTGAGATTCTTCCCAACCCAAAGTTAAACCAAAACAAAGAGTAAACCATGACGGGTAAAACTTTTAAACATTTAGAAAACAACATTTCGTTCCTGAGGGTTATTAAAATGCTGGCAGGAGAAACCAGAACAAAGTACAACAATGATTCAGGTGGAGAAGAGTCCAGTAAAGCAAACATGTAAATCAAAAATACATTATGAGTGAAGCTCATCGAGGCGATGAGGAGAACATTTCCCTCATCAACCAGCAGGTGTTAATGTACGTGTGGCTGCACTGCAGCTCTGCAGCCAAATCCCATTTCCATAAATAACAAACTTTCACAGACGTTTCTGCAAAAATGCAAGTTTGACTTTCAAGTGCGAATTTGTCACTCAGAGTAGACGAGCAATCTTCCCCGACCTTTTACATGTGATTCAGTCACAGTTTTACACTTTGGAAATATCAGAAGACTAAAGTAAGTTGTGCTCATTTCTCACACACTCGCAGTCTACAGTACAAATGAGTGTAAAAATCATCATCATCATCAACAACAAGACAAGCTGGACTTGTGAGGTTTCTTCACATCTTGTTGGCCTTCCAGGTCAGGTAGGAGTTCCAGGCGACGGCGACTATCTGGACCACGGCCAGCCTGCAACCAGGAGCAAAAACCGCACTTACACTGGGGTTGGCAGATTTAAATTCACTCAAAAATATCAACTTCTAAATACATTTGCAGGTAAATAAAGCTTAATATCTCCCAATATGACTGGAAAGCAACAGAAACATAAAAATCTCACCTGTGATGCAGCGGGACGAAGTAGAAATTAGCGATCTGAACTGGAGGCCACAACTAATTAAAACATGAAAACCAGATGAGAATTTATGAGAATTTAAAGAGTAACTAACCTCAAATTAACTTTTGCTGTTAAACAAGAGACCAGAGGTGGATAGATTACCAAAAAATGTTACTCAAGTAAGAGTAGTGCGACTTCAACATGTTATTACTAAAGTAAAAAGCCCAAGAAATTCCTCAAGTAAGAGTAAATAAATATTTGGTAAAAACTACTGAATAAGGGATCAAATAGTCATTTAATATTTAAAAACTACACAATCAGATGGACCAAAATAAAAGTTATGTTTAAAATTTGGTATTCTAAGAATGAAATTGACAGTAATTCTTCTAAGAGCAAAAAACAACCAAATCAGGTGAAAGAAAATGTTTCTAAATCAGTTTCTTTCAATAAAAAACTTCTGAAACTTTAACAAAATCTGCAGGTGTGTCTGAATCTGGGCAATTTGTGGATACAAAATGTTTGTTTTTCATTCAGTGGGAAGAAAATCCAGAAGTAAAAATACTTCATTATACAATTACTGAAGTAAAAGTAAGAAGTACAGCATAGTAAAAAATATTCCTAAAAGTACATTTTTTAAAATAAAAAGTTACTGAAGTAACTGAGTAAATGTTGCTACTTTCTAACTCAGAGGATCTTAAAGGTTTTTTCTTTATTTGTTTGTAATTTACTGAAAACTGCATGCTGTAACTTTTACATTAAAAAAAGTTGTTTTTACATTTCTATTTAAACTGTCATGTTATAATATGAAACATAATATGTAATCGCTTTCAGTCAAATACAATCAGAGCCAGGAGGAGGGTCTTAGCGCTGTCAATCAAGATCATGTAAGAGCTGTCAAATAAAGAGGCTGAATCTGTTGCATAAAATCATACACAAGCATGACTGACAGCACTAAGACCCTCCTTGTGGCTCTGATTGGTTGATAATTGTTTTGTTTTCTGTAGTTAACACTGGAAAAAGATTTTTAACAGATTATTACCATCTCGACAAATATGTTGAAATTATATTTAAAAGACAGTCGCATACTGCAGCTTTAACAGTGCAATGCTTGGCCTAAAACCGTCTCAGTGCTGCCCTCCTCAGGTTGAATGGTGCTACTGCAGTTGATTTTTTGTAAATGTTTACAACTCTGCAGCTTCGTTAGTGTCTAAAGTCTGACGTCTGGGTATAAAAAATAATCTCACAACCATGACGGCAAAAACAAAATAAGAAACTTACATAGTAGTTAGAGATCAGGGCGTCTGGGTAATCCTGTGAGAAAATGAAAAAAATGATTATTGCATAAAGAAAAACAACTAATACATTGTACTTCAAAATAAAAAAGAAAGTCCACAGCAATAAACAATTATTATTAAGATACAAACACAAAGACATTAACATTACAGGCACTTTAAGACATTTATGAAATAAAGAGGGATTGTTTAAGAACTGAAAGAAATAAAATGCAGGTTTTGTCTCTGAATCTGAGTCTAAAAATGGCTCAAAATGAACTAAATAAATGTATAGATCATATTTTCTTTACTCTTTTTGTGGAACTGATGTGACCTGAATGGGTTTGCTCACATATTTTATGTGTGCAAAACATTTATATGAGTTAATGTCATAACATGAATGAATAAAAACAAATTAAAAGGTAAAAATACATACAAACAATAAGGATTTTAGCTCTTAACATCTGAGACCAAACCAGAGAAAATCTTCAGCTTCACAAACAGAATCTGCATAAAAACGTTGCAGAAATAATTGATGCTCGGACAGAAACCGTCTGCATGTTCGTTGCTTTAAGGTTCTGTTTCCGTATGAATATTTCATTTTACATTCAGTGTCACAGCCCAACAATCAGTGCAGACAATGATTAAGTTCATTCATGAAACATGAAGTTCTCTCAGCCACCGAGGAACAAGTTGCTCACATCCTCGTCATGAAGGAGGGAGAAAAGTAACAAACTGGAAGAAAATGCTCGGCTGCGCAGGGAAGGACTCAGTGAAACAGTTATTAAAACTCAAGTAATTCAAGGTTTTTCCTTTTTCATTTGAATTCCTGTCTCTTCACATAAATTAGTATTCCACCTAACAGAAACAGAAATAAAGAGCAAGCCGGGTCTGTGGAACTGAGACAAAACATTTCATTTAATTCACCAAACTGGAGTTTAACTGCAGATATTCAATATTTATGGAATAAATTCATACAAAGAACCAGAAAAACAGAATAGAGGATGGAGTGATGAAGAAAAGAGTAATGGGAGGAAAGAAAGAAATAGATTCAAGGAAGAATGGATGGATGGATGGATGGATGGATGGATGGATGGATGGATGGATG
>VMRN01000001.1:835380-927431 GCA_010277015.1 Poeciliopsis turrubarensis | reverse complement strand
ATGGATGGATGGATGGATGGATGGATGGATGGATGGATGGATGGATGAACAGTTAACTTTTCTCTGAAGAAATGCCTTCCTCCAGTTTGTTGCATTTCAGCTCAATCAGGTTTTATTGATAAATCTCAAAATGGCGTCTGAATGTTAAGCCAGGTGATCATTATTATTATTATTATTATTATTATTATTATTATAAAATGGCGTTGATCTCTGGAGGTTTTTTTAACAATCAGAATAAACAAAAATACAGGAAGAGGAAAAAATCCTGAAGAAACGAAAACAGACGAGATTAAAGAAAACATTTTATAAGACTTAGAGCTTTAAATACATAAAAATATAATTAATTTTGTGGTTTAATCGTGTTCAACTGCTTCACTGGTTCCTTCTGCATCAGCAGAGATGATTCATCTGATCAGGATGTTAGTAACTGAAATATTTGGGTCATTAATCAAGGAGAACCTGGAATATAATCAGAACCACAAATCTAAGGTCAAATATGTACAGTCGTGGTTCTTACGGCCTCAGCTTGACCTTTTGACCCCACAGTAAATACTAAACAAGGCCATTTGGTAGCAGACAAAACACTACAGAAGTAAAGTTTCACGTCATTCTACCTAAAGGTCACCTGAATGTGTCGGCGTATAAAAACAACAAGCCAATGTTCCTCGTCTGTTTCTTTTTTTTCTTTTTTTCAGGCTGAAACATTTTTCTAATTACGGACAAACAAGCTACTTCACCACCTGAGGTTAAAACACGTCACAAACTTCAGACAACAGAACCAAAGGAGACATTTTCAGCCGACTTTAAAGGAGCTTGTTGCATTCAGACCCGTCTGTGTTTGTGTCCCAAACAGAAACTCAATTTATATTCTGAAGGAGTTCAACAGAAAAAGTATTAAAACTTTAAAATGACTTGTGGTTTTTTTCTTTTTTTTTCTTATCTTTTATGTAACATAAGGACTTAATGAAAATTATGTGGTCGATGACATTAAGTAAACCAAAATTATTCATAAGTTTGAATAATTTTAAACTACTTATTAATAATAATAAGTAGTTTCATTGCTGCTTATTATATTGACATACAAAAAATGCAACTTCAGGCACTGAAAGATGAGTAAAAGAACAATTTCTTTCTTTTTAAAGAATAACTAACCCTGGAACTGAAAGTTATTGCAAATATCCAAAATAAAGCACAACAAAATTAAATTTAAAACGGAAATAAAAACCACAAACTGAAACCATTAAGAAAACAGATTTTGATGTCTCTATAAATTTCCCTTTAGCATTAATCATCAGAATGAAAATTCGTTTTAATTTATTATGCGATTTGATTAATTTGTAAAGTTTTAGTAAAAACAGCAGGAGTTCGGTGAGGACACACTGCCATCAGCTTCAGCGTCCCAAAAACCTTTCTGCCCATCATTCATCATTTCCAAACAATTTGAAGCCCATCAATCTACGATGGGACAAATCCGTCAGAAATGGAAAACATTTGAGACAGCTGCCAGTCTTCCCAGGAGTTCATGGTCAACAAACTCACCCAACATCCCACCCTGCAATGCCCAAAAAGCACCATCTCAGACTCCACAGGCACCGTTGGATCAGAAATATATTTTATTGTCTCACAGTGGGATAATTCAGGTGAAGAAGAAATGTGAAAAGAGGAGGAAGGATCTGCTAGAATGCTCATTTGTGCACCTAAGATGCATCGGTCTGTCACTAGCTGTTTATTGACAAGAAGATTGCTGAAATTGACAAAATTCATTCATTCACAAAAATGAATTTGCTGAATGAAGTCGTGTCAACTTCAAACTTTTTTTGAATGAAAAATATGAATAATAAGGTGGTTTTTCAGCTGTATCAAAATTAGTGAAACTGACATGTTTAGATCAAATATTTTAAACTAAAAGTAAAACCTCAGTTTTGGTTCTTTAAAAAAAAAATTCAGTCATGAATTTCCTAAATCTTTCAGTCAATTTTCCACCTAATTTATGCTCATTGTTATTCCGTGTAGCTCCCTCTACAGGTTAGGGGTAAAACATCAAGTTCCATTTGAAAAAATATAAATTTAAATGGAAAATATATTTGAATTTTGCGTAACAGAAATAATTTTATTGTCACAAAAAAAAAAACATTGCAATTTTTTTACATCCATCCATCCATCCATTTTCCGTCACCCTTCTCCCTAACGGGGTCGGGAGTTGCCGGTGCCTATCTCCAGCTGCGTTCCGGGCGAGAGGCGGGGTTCACCCTGGACAGGTCGCCAGTCTGTCGCAGGGCAACACAGAGACAAACAACCATGCACACACACACTCACACCTAGGGAGAATTTGGGAAGGCCAATTAACCTGACAGTCATGTTTTTGGACTGTGGGAGGAAGCCGGAGAACCCGGAGAGAACCCACGCACGCACAGGGAGAACATGCAAACTCCGTGCAGAAAGACCCCGGGCCGGGAATCGAACCCAGGACCTTCTTGCTGCAAGGCAACAGCGCTACCCACTGCGCCACTGTGCAGCCCATTTTTTTACACAAAAAATAAATTTTGTAAAATATTTTTTACACAAAATTTAAATCTATTTTTCATTTAAACATTTCTCTAAATGGCATAATAAAAATGGGTCTTAGCAGAACAAAATTACAAGGCTTTACAATTTAATCAAGTTTCTGTATAATTTTCTGGCATTTACACTTAAAGGGGTCCTAAGATTCACATTTTACACAATTTTATTATTTCATTTGGGATTGAGCTACTTCTAAAAACAGCTGAAGTACTTAAAAAAAAAGGAGAAAAAGCCGTTTTTTTGGGACTAAATTAATGTTTTTTGTTGCCTGTACTCAATCTTTGTTACCTAGCAACCCCAGCCCGTTACCAAGCTACCCAAGTGGAGCTCTAGCAGGGTTTTACTGCTGTATTCGCTGTACAATGGCTGCTGGAGAAGATAAATCTGCTTGTTTGCTTGTTGGTTGTGCAGGAGGCTCCACTTCTGCTTTTCAAAGGTGTACAGATGTATAATTGCAGCTATTTTCATGTGCAAGGTAAAACGCTGAGTTAGGGGGCGTGGCCAACAGCAGCTTATATGGATTTAAAGTGACAAAACGTCCAAAAACCACTCGGGATAGGCAGATAAATCTCATCATCTAAGAATGATTTTGTGCAATAAATTTCCATAAGAATATTTTGTAAAGCCATAGGAATATCCTAGGCTGTTCAAGGAACATCAAGATAATACAATGTTGATGTTCACTGTGATTCAATAATTGGCTCAAAAACATAAAAAGTGTCCAGAAAGATTTGATTTTGTGAACAGCCGTTTAGTCGCCCGCTCCATCGGTTTTCCTCTCACGCTCCCGGTCGCCAGGCGTCAATGTAATAAGCTCATTTGTCATTTATTTTGTGTCCTTTCTGACATTTACCAGGTTGGCCTTTCAGGTCCAAGCCTCTCCTTTGGTAAATAATTGATGGTGATCAGCGGCACCCTGGGTAAGCAAAGCGCTGATGGACGTTTGAGCAGCTGGCACAACATGACGGTTCGCTCTGACCTGGCATACAAACACACACACACACACACACACACGCGCACACACACACATGGGCGCGCGACTATATACGGAGCTATGAGTCACCCTGGCTGGTTCGACAATCCCTCTTCCTCCTCGCATCTCTTCCTCCCTCCCAGGAAATAGTTTCCAACATTAATGAAGGTGTTTGAGGTCTTCAACTGTTTCCACAATGAAAAAAAAAATCTAACTTCCTCCTTTTGTGTCAATATTTGTAACTGCTTTTTGGTCGGTTTGTGTGGAGCTGCAGAGTAATTCTAATCCTTTGCGGTTCACTTTTGCAATGGTACATCACTGAGAGGATGAGCACTACGAGCACCGTATCTACAGAAACAGTACAAACCCTGCATGGGTGCAACACTCAATGAGGCAAGCCGGACACGGCTGCACAATGTCAGAAAAACAAGCCCAAAACGGCTGCAGGACAAAAACCGTCCTGCTTGAAGGCCTCTGGCATTTGTTTGGTGTGGAGTGCTTTAAAAGTAGTTTAACCAACTCAGTTTCAGCTGTGGGACTAATTTAAACCAATAATGTGTTCACCCTCTTGGGCGACAAATGTTTAGCTTATTTGGCTGCTTATTTATCTCTACTAAATCAGGCTAACGGTATTAACTGAACACTCGTCTTCAGCTTCAATACATTTATTTTAATAATAGTTCAGATCTGTATTTGCTCACCCTCTTAAGTTTGGCAATGTTCTCCTCCACTGTTAGTCCATTCAGGGCTCCAGAAATGCAGAGGAAAGTTCCCAGGAAGCACGGAGCAAAACACAACTGAGAAACCGAACAAATAATAAAAAAATCAAAAACAGAAGAAAGGAATCAGTGGTGCTTCTGCTAACACTGAAGCACTACTCATAATCATTAACTCTGGCACAATTTACATGTTCTATTGTATTTTTGTTTATATCTACAGTCAATACTTCATTTTGTTATTTCATGTTCCTTGTTTGAAATAACGTTCTGAGAAAAAAAGGGAAAACATTAGGAGAGGAAATGGGCCTGCTGCGTAAACAGTCTTCATCCACTTCAAAATAAGAGCATGAATATAAACAGCCAACGACATGGAAGAAATTTCACACCTAAAACTTCAATATAGATGTCAAACTTTATTCAACTAAACATTTAATTACAAAACAGCAAAGCAAATTGGCACTTTAAAATTTATCTAAAAAAGTTTATTTAAGGAAAGCTAAGTTAAGCGAAAATGCCAAGCAAAAAATATTTGCTCTGCTAATTGTGCATTAGCAAGTTAACGGATGTTTTCCCTCCACTGAAAGAAATCTTGGGCACTGAAGTGACTCTTTAAGTAATTACAGACAGAATAAACTTAATAGGCTGTACATAATTTACAGTCAATGCTAATCACTGTTTTCTCTCACCTGGTCAACAAGCATTTTCTTCATGGCGTCCGATTTAGACCCTCCAACCACAATCCTGTCCAAAACTTTGTACCAGCTGCCGATCACCGGACCCTTTGTTGTGGAAAGGAAGCAAATTCTCCTCAAACTTAAACGCAGATTTACAGAAAACTTGGACAAATATTTATCTTATATCTGGCAGAAAGATTATTTCACAGATTTATTTGGAAAATTCTTTGTTGCATATTTTGCAAATCCTGTAAAACAAATTCATAGTCAGTTCTGTGAAAAAAGATTTTACCAACTTAGTCGTTTCTACAAATTCGTTCTAAAAACAGACAAAGATAAAAGAGTAAAAGTTTGAAAATAAAGATACATTATTTAAATCATCAACCAGCTGCTACATTTTTTGATTATTGCCACACATATTTAATCAAGAAACCACTTAAACAGACTCTGTCTTACTATGTTTTGTCTTCAGTTTTGTGAAAATTCTATATTGATCTAAAAGATAAGACGACATTTGCAATAAGTTTTTAATTTACTCTTCCACAAATATTTCCACTGATTTGCACAAATCTTAATTGAAAGGCAGGACTGTTAACAAATCGATGCTAAATAATGAATTTGTTTTAAACCCTAGAATTATGGATGGTGTAATTTTAGACATATCAGAGGAAAAATATGAACTGAAAAATATCTCTAAACCTCATCACAGTTAAATCTCAGCATTTTCTGCATATATTTTTAGATCAAGTGTTTGATAAATTCTAGATTTAAGACGATTACTGCAGCACAAATAAATGCTTTCGTCACAAAGACGTAAGAATCAAATGTGCAGCTTTTAAAGGTGAATCGTACAGCTGTCACCAGGATTTACTGGATGAACTAGTCTGACAGAGAAGAAATTGCTTTTGTTGAATGTAAACGTTAATAAAAGAGTCCCATCAAACCATCACAAATGAGATAAATCAGAACCACTTTTACCACAAAGAAGAATCCTATACTCATCATCCGGGCTGTTCGTCCCACATTGTGATGAGCTAATCCTCTCCTCTCAATCAGCTGTTGGGAGATGACATCACCCACACCCACTAGAGACCCTGCAGGACAAAAAAGCTGTCAGGACACGGCGCATGGTGTTAAATGAATGCGATCCCCGCTGATTCGCTTTGTAGCTGCAAAAAGATGTTTTCAGTACGAAGCTTTTGTTAAATAGGAGCAGGATGAACGGAGCTCATTTATTTTTGCTGAATTATGGCAGAAAGCAGGCGGTGATGCTCAGTGTTGAACTCAAAAATGATCAGGTCGCTATTGCAGGTCGCAGGAAGAATGCATGTCCAAATCGGTCTGCTTTTTAATGTGTGTTTTAAATGCTTTCTCGGCTTGCTGAATGTTAACAGTTGCATAAAAGAGCAATAATAGATGTTTGAGACTCCAAGTTTAGCAAGTCCAATTTAAGACTTAAGACCTTTTTCTATTGTGCGATTCATTGCTTATTGCTATATGCTTTGGCATGCACACCTCCAAACTCTACATAAAAACTGATTGCTGAGACAAAAAAGTTGAGATTTAGGCAATCAGTCACCTGATGGGTAACTAAAGTTTGTGGCGTTTTCTCCGCAGCATCATGGCTCAAACTGATCATTATTTTTGCACTAGTTTAGTGTAAAATATGAAATGAAACCTCTCATATTTTACTCCAACTTAGATTTTCTTATGTAGGGATTTAGTAAATACAGATTTTCCAGGCAGGCAGGGCTTAATGAAGGCTGGAGGAAACTTTCACACCTGGAGCAGAGAAGCAAACAATCCCTGGCCTTCCTGTTATCACATCACTGCTTTTCATCCTGGAACATATTTATTTATTCCAGATGTTTGCTCAATTTTCCACCATGCTGCTGAGCTGGAACGTTGCAGAGAAAATCCTGTCTGAATTAATATTTAATCACAAAGTTACAGAGAAAACAAGCTGGAAAACGCAGCATAGAATAATATGACTGAAGCTGCAATGTAGCAAAAATATCCTTATTGTTTAAAATCAGGATTTAACCAACAGCAAATGTCCTTAATTTGCTTCCAACATAGAGACAAAAACATTAAAATTTAATAAAAGTGTAAAATTTATCAAGGTATAAATGCAGATATGAATATTCTATGGACACTTGAATGGGATGTTTTCTTGTCTTTCCTGTTTTTAAGAGAAATTGACTTTGCATCTCCTTATATTTGTATGCCACTCTGATCAAGTTAAAAACCCAAAATATTAGATAAAATGTTACATTTTATATGAATTTAAAATAATTATTTCTTACAGTGGGATTTTTTCTCAACTGAATGAATGTTCTTAGTTTAAAGAATAGATTTTTCAAATCTTTTCATTGTTGCTGCATTTAAAAATGAAATTACTTTATAGATTTTGAACACCAATAAATTCTAAGCATAAAATAAAGTAGATCAAATTGAATTAAAGTAAAATAAATATCTGAATTTAGTAGATAGCAAATGTCTGTATTGAAAAATAAGGTTGCTTAAAACAAGGAAGATATTTTTATATTTTTGGGTTGCACAACCGGTAATAAACCATGTAGTCAAATAAACAGGACTGGAGAGAAGAAAAGCTTATAAATCCAGTTTCACTTTAATTCTGCCTTATATTTAATATATACATATATATACTTGAAAAATTACAGCCATGTTCTGCTGTTGAATTGAAAATGTATTTATAGCAGCAGTAAACGTCTGAAGGAGAGCAGCTGAATCTACGAGCAGCTGAAAAAAGGTAACCTTTTCTTTGGTTGCAGGTTCCCCCCATAGAGGAGCTTATAAAACGTTTTAAATGTGGTCACATCAAATGTCAACGTTTGACTCACACAGTTTCCTTGCAAATAGATTCAGACTCCATCAGTTTTTTTTATTTATTTTTTTATATATTTTGCTGCAAAATCTGATGCATTTGTTTTTTGTTCATTAAAAATGCACACTATAGCTTTTAGGATTTTATTTTAAAAACAACAAATCATTTTCCTTCCACTCCCGAAATATACAAAGATTTAAAGGGCAGTGGCAAGAGCGAGTGAGGTGGATTAGCAGAGCTAGCCAACAACTGATACTGTAATCCAATGTAATAAAGTTTTTTATTATTATTATTGAATTTGTTACATCTAAAACGTGCAGCAAATGTGACCTTGCAGGGCCCCAATAACATGCACATATTTTTTCATTTAACAAACCTTTTCAGAAAATAATGCATTTTATATCCTGCAAGAGAAAACTGCAAAAGCCAGATTTTATTTATTTACCACCCCATGCAAAAGATCAAAAACATCAAAATATTAAATATTACAATTAGAAATTATGGATTTCATAACAAATATGCAAACTGAATCTATACAAAAAAATTGCATAATTTTAGCAGCATTATGTCCTGTTTATTCTGTTATTCAAAGTTTAACTGTCACAAGAAACACTTTAACAGTTAAATGCAATTCAAAAATATTGTTTATGATTCCTGATTAGGATTTAATATAAAAAAAAAATATATCAGAATTTCTGAAAGACGATAAGATTTGCAGAGTAAAAGTCTTCCGACCAAATTTTTCTCTAAATCTGAATTTCTGAATGAAACAGTCTGGAAGAAAATGATTCTTTCATTTGAATTTAGGCTTTATTTTTTCACTAAGTCTGATGGTGGACGCAACGTGACAAGTGTCTGCTGCCATCTAGTGGCGACAGGCCTGAACTACTTTGCAATTTAGTTCAATCGTTTCAAAAAAACAAACAAAAGTCAAATATAAAACTAGAAATTAATGCAATAAATACACGTTTTTGAAATTATTTAAATGCTAAAACAATGTTTCAATATTTATTGCTATATGCTTTGGCATGCACACCTCCAAGATTTTATTTAGAAAGCAATAATAATTAGATTTTAACAAATATCTTTCTTTTTTTTAATTAATGTTGCTGACTTTAATTTATTTCCATCAAAGCGAGATGGATCTAAGAAAATTTAGTTGATGGGCAGATTAACCAATCAATAGCACCAATTTTAAATAATTTTACGATGACTGCGGGACAGGAAAACATAAAGTCATTCAATAAATAGTAGAATTTAAAAATATACACTGAATTAAAATGTTTATTTTCATTCATTTCAATTATAATATGTAATTAAGCTATGTATATATGTATCTAGTAGGATATGAAAACTTTTCTATATTTAACAAATTAGCAATTTACTGGGGCACGTTTGGTCTTCCATACTTTCACAAAAAATATTGATTCATTAACTTCATTTGTTAAAAGAACAAAGGTCAAAAGTTTTCCCCTGTTGATTCTAAAACTGAGGTGAACTGTACGCTGGAGCAAAGGCTTGGTGAAAAACTGACCTGCAGTCCAACATTTTTAACCTCATTTCAAGCAAAAAAAAACAAGTTTCTAAGCACATAAATGACCATGACTCCTTTTGTAAGGTGCTTACAGCATATTTAAATGATTCCAATGAAAGCAGAAGTGAGACATATTCCCTACCAGCTGTGACTATCTGGACTGACCAGGGGTATTTGGTCATCAAGGTCTGATAGAATTTCCACAGGCTGGCCATCCTCCTTAAAAACAAAGGATATGTTGATAAAAACAAAAACAGACAAATCAGAAGCAGCGTGACTCAAATGAAGTAAACCTGCAAATCAGCATCCTTATGTCCACAATTAGAACAAAAATCGTATCGACACTGTTCTAGGATATACCGTTGAATTCCTATTTAGTTATGCCAACCATGAAGCAGCGATGCATTTAATGCATTAATTTAAGATTAGCCTGCACGTTTTTCCCATATTACATGTATTCAACTGGATCCCAAATTAGCATATTCAGAGATTTTGTCAATGCCGAATTAAAGACCATAATCACATTAATACAACTAATCAAGGATTTACTCTTTAGCTAAAATCATTTTCAGAATTTTTAAATGAAGCCCAGAAGCTCATTCTTTTTGAACGGAGTTTGGACAGACAAAGATTCGGAAGTTTTAAAAGTCTGCTTTTTAGTGCTTTTCCGTTAAAGAAAAATACCTTACAGATCGAAGTATATCTTCTCGAAAAACAGCTCAGTTTAACCGCTAAACATGTCGCAATGAAGTGGATTAATTTACGGAGGAAAAAGCAGTAAAAGCAAAACGTGTTACATGCCTGCTGGCGAGTCTGGCTGAACGCGGAGAGTTAACGATGCCTTCACGTGCTCACATCAGCTCGGATTTTTGACTGACATAAAAAACTGTTCTGCTACTCACTAAATTTCCTCAAAACGATTTATAAAGTAGACAGGAACTTCAAATATACCATATTTACAAGTTTATATCAGTAAATTAGAATAATAAAAAAGCAGATAAACATTAGCAAAGTGATATATTTTAAGGATTCTTTTTTTTTTAAGCGAAAGCCTTTATTTTTATAGATTACACATGACTGATATACAAAAAGGATTTTTAATATAGTTTTGAACCTATCAAAGAGCACCTTAGTGTACACTTTGGTATATTTACTAAGCATTTGGTTAAGTAAAGGACCAACCAATGTAATTTCCTATGGTTTTTAAAGGTATCATCAAATGTACGCAAGTTCCGCTGAAAACGATGAAATACGGCCTGTGCTGCCCTCTAGTGGACAACCACGGTATACACCAAAACAAAAGTTTAACAATGAAAAGTTTCTCATTTTTAAGTATTTATTTATTCTCTTTAAGCAAAGAGACACTTACAGAAACAGAAGCAATACCCATTATGACAACTGTTTAGGAAGAAAATGGCACAGAGTACATAAATTTATTATTTTGCTTCAGATGAATACTGGCAGCAGTGTTTTTCAGTAAAATTATAGTATGAGGTATTGATCATTCATACAAGTAACAGCTGAAAGTTATTTCAAGTGAGTCAATATTTGATTTTAGATGCTTCATATATTACTGTTTTCTGTGAACATGGTGACACAAATAAAAAAAATGACATGGAGCTCAGCATAACTGAGGAAATATTCGATTTTAAGACTTTGACAATAGAAATGGTGAAAGAGCAAACTGTTAAGTTGACTTGTATTGCATATATTTCTGAAAAAAAAAAAACTGATTCATACAAGTCAAAAAATGTGTGATATGATGAATGTAATTACCTGTAAACAAGATAAATAAATAACCATGTAAAACTTGGCTAAACAGCAGCAAGGACGGGTCCCTTTAAGGGCCAGTTTACATGCACGACCTGAGCCTGTGACAAATTATATTTGACCAAATCTCATACAAACACAAAATGGCGCTCAATACAGAGGATTAACAAAATCTGTTCCATTGTTGAAAAACAATAAAATTCTTTTAGATAAACATTTCAACTAAGAAATATTAAAATTTGTGGCATAAAATAATAATAAAAAACATATTTAGGCAAAAAAAGTTAATATTTGACCTTTTCATTCACTCATCAGTCTTCAAGTAGTTACGATTGCCGTCCCTTTTGGTGAAAGTTGCCTGAGATAAAAACATTTGCTTTGTAGAAAATAAAAATGTAATGTGCCCAAATTCTTCCAGGATTCTTCACTCTGCTGGCGATGCACTAATATCTTAAAGCTGGACGGAAATATGGGGGACGATTATCAACAGAGATGAAGACGCTGCCTTATTTTCATGCAACATCTTAGTGCAAAAACACAGATCAACATCCAATCAAAACTGAGCCCAGATCTAGTTTGATATCCGCTGGATTTAAATTAAATTAATTTATTTACAATATCTGGCCTCTAGCTGTGCAAAAATCCAGTAAGATGTTTGTCAATTTTAAGGCTCTTTAGAAACACTGCAAAACACAACATCTTGGCAGATTATTTCACTTATAACAAGACATTTTTCCCATAATAAAAATGAAATAATCTGCCAATGGAACTAAGACTTTCCATCGATATTAAGGAATTAGTTATGTAAAACAAACTCCTATTTCTTGATGAAAAGTTACTTGTAAGTTAGTTTAGTCTCATTTCAAGTATATTTACACAAGAAATTAGACCAAAAATACTTGGTAGGATTTTGTGTTTTTGCAGTGAAATTAATGGCGCATAAAAGGAACTTTAAAGCATCATAGGAGAAATTATCGACACAATAAAAAATTAAGTTGGGTGTATTAGTGACATGTTCTGGATTGTGGAACGTAATTCAGAGTGAACTTTTACCTCTGGTCCCTTTAACAAACGTTTCCCTAAACTTACAAGTTTGCCGTCACATAAAGCCTGCTCTGTGGGATCCAACTGGAACCAGTTCAGAGCGTCTTGGTGGGAGAAGCCAAGCTGATAAAGTAGAAATTTATTATTCATATGCATTGACAGTGAAGTGCTCCTGTAGCAGTCTGTCCTCAGAAGTCCATTCCTTCATCACTTTCACAGACGTCAGACGGAGCGTCGGTACCAAAGTAACGATCCCCAAAGTTACCTGAGAAAAAGAGCAGAACATGAACATGTTTACCATGATTTCTCCTTAAAACTTTGTTCTTTTCTCATAGAAAGTCTCTTCATCCTTAAGACATCTAGCTTGCTCTGCCGTTTCTTTCCTGTTAAAATGAGCGATTTCTGCCCACTGTCGCCAGATGCTTCTTCTGAATGAAGGGCGGTTACGAAATCAACAGACACATTCAGCAGGAACCAAAGTTGCAACACTTGTTATAATTTCAGCTGCGTGGTTCTCCTTCACTCTGCACTGTGGCAAACGAACCAAACAAAACCTGTTCCCCTCCTCACCTGTGGTGGCGCTGCGCCATGAAGGAAACAACATAAAAACCTCAGAAAAAGACACAAAGCGGAACTTAATTTTTCACAAAATCTAAACAAAATAGAGTAGCATCAGATTTTAGCGGTTAGAGGATTTTGATCGAGCCAAGAGGTTGTATTTACCCAGAATGCCCTGCGCTGTAGTCCAAACAAAATTATATATTTCAAGAATTAATTTAAATTTTGAATGAGAAACCCATTATTTAATTAGAAAATTGAATTCAGAGGAAGTGAACAAGTTCAGCTCCTCACCGATTCCTGGAATGATGTGGAACTGGTCGTTGACCTCTTTGTCCACGGCGGTGGTGATGATGCGGACTTTAGGGAAGGCGTAGGCCACCGAGTGAACGCCCATCTCCGCCATGAGCAGGGAGAGCAGGAAGATCTTATCCTCGGCCACATCGTGGTCCTCCACGAGGAACAGGAGGAAAAACGATCAAAAACACAGTTTATAATGGTTTTATTTTATAAAAAGAAAAAAATTATGCATTTTTTTTACTCGTTAAAAAAAAAAATCTTGTATTTATTATTGCTCTTTATTTTACATTTAAATAAAAAAAGAATGATTTATTTTAGGGTAAAAACAGAATGAGATCAAAGCAGCAGCAGCAGCTTATCATGAAAATCAAACATTTACACATAAAATACTAACAAAATTAATTAAACGTCCAAACAATGTAAATCTCCTCAATCTTTGACATATTACGATATTTATATTTCGTCAAAGAAAAATAAGCAAATGACTTTAAAATAAAAGTGAGAAAATAAAAAAAAAGTCTGATGAACCTGAAATGTTTTAAGATGACTAAATTATTTTACTACAGTAGTAACCAAGAGGCTTTAAAAAGTAGGTAAAAAATGATAAAAAATATTTCACTAAAATATTGAAAGGATGTTAAAGACTCATTTATTTGAGTTTTTTAAACATAAGTTAAAACGGAAGGTAAGAAATCTAACTGATGAATTCGTCCTTCGCTATTCTTTTGCTTATTAACCATCTGTTTATTATTTCTCAGAAGTTTGAAAGTGAATTTAAAAAACAAAACAGAATATTTCTGATCAGAATTAAAAGCAAAAACATTAAAAAGTTTAAACCGGACCCACCAGCAGAACTCTGACAGCCATGAGCGCAGCGGCGCCGGTGGAGACGGTGCTGTCCATCAGGATCACGTAGTCCTCGCTGATCTCCTTCGGCAGGCGCAGGTAGTGAAGCTGCAGGAAGAACGCGGTGAGAACAACACGCAGCCACCGAGACGCCGCTCACAAACACACAAACCTCCGGCTCCCCGGTGTCGTGGTTGGTCTGGATGAGGATCTTCCCCAGCCGGATGTCTTTGCAGACGGCCGTCAGAGCTTGCTCCATCGTCTCCCCGGCCCGCAGGATAGAGACGCCGGTGATCTTAACGGGACAAAAAGTAAGAAAACAACAATAATTCAGTCTGAAAGCTCCTTCTGAACAGCAAACAGGTCAAACTGCAAATTAACATCTGAATCTACTGCAATGGAGCAGAGCTACGTGAGCTCCTGCCACTAGGGGGCAGCCTCAGGAAGATCTTTATCCAACATCTGGTTCAGCGAAGAGATAAATGACTTAATAACTAGTTCAAATGATCAAAGTGACACATAAAATGTACCTTTTATAGAAATAGAGGTACATATGAATATCCTCATATGTGCCAGGATATTCAGTTATAATTAAGGCAAATATTCACATCAGTTGGAGAGCCAGTAAATTGCAAAAGAAAATCTTTATAAAAACTGAATTATGTTGAAAGATTATTTTAATTCCATGAGCAAAAGAAAAAGAAAAGAATTACGACTTTTCCCCAAATTCTGACTTTTTTTCTCCCTCAGAAGATTAAAGTACAAATTAGTTTGTTTTAGTTAGTTTTTTTTTTTCAATCCTGAAATATCAAAGCAGGAAATGTTAAAACAAAGAATAAAAAAGTTAATTATTACGGCCCCAACACACAACCCTGTGGTACACCGCAGAAAACGACCCAACATTCAAACCATTCAAACACCTTCGTCAGAAAAAGTTTGAGCTATAAAAGGATGGAAATATCTGTTCAGGTAAAACTTACAGATTTTATGGTTTGAATTGATTCTTGACTCCTTCAACGTTAAAGTTGAAGAATAGAAACTGAAGTTTGTTATAAATTCACAGCAGATACTTCCGTGTGAAATAATTGGAGACAATGCGATGGTGAATAAAGTCCTTCTTATTTTGTTTTCTTGAACTTCTTCAAATCTGCAGAATAGTTCAGCTCTGAACTTTCCAGTTCAGAGTAAAGAACCGGAACCTTTTTAAAAGTTTCCAGACATTGAATCAGTTCAGCAGAGAGTCGATGAGATTCTGATTCTCACTCTTTGGCCGCTCAGCCTCTTTCCCTCGTAGACGGTGCCCTGAGGCGTCTCCACGGAAACGGGCTGGACGGGACAAAAACGGGACGAAATTCAGTTGCAACTCGAAGCCAAATGTTATTTTACACTTTGGTTGCTCCAGTGACCAGGAAGGTCGGCTGATGTTGATGCTGAAAAGCCTCACCTTGAGAGGCAGGAAGGAGAGGGCATGTTCTATCAGCAGCCTCATTAATCTCTTGGAGTAGAAGATAAACTCGTCTCTGTTGGTCTCCTTGTTCCTATAAACACAAACAGGAAGCGTGCGACCTGCAGTTAAAACTCCTGAACGTTTTCCTGCATCAGGCATGAAGCTGGACTGCAGGAACAAACTGTTTGGTCAAACAGAAGCAGGTATTTCCTGTAAAAAGTGCAGCGGCGGCGGCGGCGCGCTCTGACCTGATGATGGTGTGCATGCCGCGGACCTGAGGCGTGCTCTCCATCACGCTGAGGGTTTTGGGTAAAGGCTGACCCTGATGGGCCGACGCCAGAGCCGATCTGCAAGAAACAAACACAAAACAACACAAAACATTGAGATGTTTTATGCACAACGTAATGTGAAACAACAAACAGACGGACCGATGGACGGATGCTCTGACGGACAAATGAATGGATGAAGGAAGAGTACAGATATTCTTCCCTCCCCAAATTTATCCAGATCTGGAAAATACTTCAACAACAGCATAGGAACCAATGAAAGGAAATATAAAAAGCCAGCGCAGACATTTTAAGTTTATGGTGTCAAAGTTTATTTGCATAAACTGCAAGTGTAACTGAATGACTTATAAGTTGTTTAAATATAAATAAATTAGGTGAATATGGGTCATTACTATCCAAGTTAAATATTACCAAACATTGCAGTTCAGGATTACAGAAACTATTTTTGTGCATTACTACCAGTCACATTGAATATTTTAACACATTTTAATAATTTATTTATGGAAAAGAAACCCACTAATATTTAATTATTAACAAACAAATATTCAGTTTGAAAAGTGAAAAACATCAAATTTGCAGCTCCGGATTCACATATTTGAGGCCTCCTGTTGAGTTAAATGAAATTTTGTCCAAATTTTTTAAATAAATAAATATAAAAGGGAAAAAAATTCAGTGTGTTTTTATGCACATGCAAGAAAAATGATTTTGTTCATCCTTTTATTCATGTCTGGACTCAGGTTGAATACTGTGTGTTTACATTAAGCGACAAAAGAAGCTAAATTCTTAAAGTATGCATTTATAAAACTTGATAAGTTCTGCTCCCCCCCCCTATAAATGGTCTTGTAGTTTTTATAGAAACGTTTATTTCTGATGAACTACCAGCAAACTGTTTCATAAAAATGTGGATAAACATGTTGATCCTGAAGGACAGCAGAGGAGCTGCGATTTTAAGATTCCCTTGTTCAATCAGATCAGCATGTTCTCTAATTGTGCTGTGATCTACATGCAAAACAATAAATGCAACCCTGAATATCACATAACACATGCAAAGTGCTGCAAGGCGTCAAAAATGCTATCTGTCTGTTTCTGCTGCTCGTTTACACTGTATTTTAAATTGTGCTCACTTTCTGCAAAACATAAGTCGTGCATTTGATTTCTTTCACAAAAATGCAAATTAGGAAAAGTATTTTGCCAGCCAAGACTTAATAGATAAATGTCAAAAGCAAGCATGTTGCCTGAATTTACAGATAAAACATGCAGCTACTATTGGAACAGGTTAGTAAGTTCAGAGTGGATGGAAACGGCAGGATTGTGCATCTTATATTTGAACAAAAGATGCAGAAGTCGGGCCTCACATATCCCAGCGAAGCTTCCTCTGCAGAACGCCACAAAGTACAGGAAAAAAAAACACAAAAAAGGGAGAGAAAGAACATTTTGAGTCGTGGAAAGTTCTGACAGATCGGCGCTGTGCAACACTGAACAAAAACGCTGCAGCAATTCATCTAAGTGGGTTTAAATTAGAGCCCTTTGTTTTTATTCTGCTGAGATTTCACACCTGAAAGAGCAGCAGAGCTCCTCCACGTTTTACAAATTAATCTGTGATTTATGTCAGCAGTTACTAACCTCGCTTCACGCAGATTGAATCAGATTAACTTGCCCAGACAAAAGACCTTCAGAGTCACGATTGTTGCTTTTTCTGCCAAATATCGGCTTTTCTGCAAACTAAGAGTTCACTCCATCGCTGCTTTGTGTTGCAGCAGGACTTCAAACTGATTTATAACATAAAGCTGATTTTGTTTGAATCAAAAACAACTTGATGTGGGACATATAAGCAGATTCAGATTATATTTTGGTGTTGATTTGTGCAAACATGGCTGCAGGAAGCTAACCTTTAAAGCAGGAATAAATATTATTGGTAAATGCTAAAGGTAGTTTATAATGAAACTTTGTTTTTTGTTTGTTTTCAAGTAGAAAAAAAACAAAGGCTGCTTGACTATGGAAAACCAAACATTTTGGTTCAAACTTTGGAATCAAGATATTTTTGAAAACTACTACAAAACTTGGTAATTATTACTATAAGAAGAAAAATTGGCTTGATTAGAAATTCTTAGTATTATATTGTTAACTGTTGCTTTTAGTTTGAGTTAAAATTTCACGTGTTGTCCAGTAGAAAGATTTTTTTCAAATATTTTTGTTAAAGTTGCATTGAATTTTATGATAAAATATGATGGGAGCTTCTGATCCAGCGTCTGGTAACACCAGTAGCGAGTCTGGATTCCTGTCCTTACTGGTGCAGAAGGATGGCACAGTGCAACGATAACTTCATCTAAATTGTCTGCAGTCTTAGATCACAATGAACAGCGAACCAAACTGGAAAAACAGAACTATTTATGTGACCAAACACATGGATCTGTTTGTAACTGAACTGCATACAACTCTATTTTTAGCACCGTTATGCTAACTCTCTTCAATTTATCAACTTAAAGTGAAAATTATTGAACCACTGCCCTGTACAAATCGCAAACAACTGTTTGATTACCCATTTTGTCTTGTCATAAAGATATTTGTTGAGCAGTTGTCTTTTTATTATTGATATTAAACGTCATAAGCATCAACCTACCATTGGGACCATCACTAAAAATGAGCTATTTTGCAATACAATGCATTTGCATTTAAATGTTGATTAATATGCAACGTTCCATTCTTTAAAAAATGAGTAATGGCAGTTATAAAACAAAAGAAGCATTTCTACTGATATGAAGTGTTGACAAAAAGCTGATATATGCATCACATGATATGAACACTGATTGCCAGCTCTGGTGCAGCTGAATTTATCCGTGAAAACGGAAAGCTAAGTGCGCTAAACGTTTTCACAGTTAGCGAAAGCGCTGAGCAAAAAATGAGCTCCTTTAGCACATTAGCAGTGGAGTTTTGTTTGTACGGCTGTAAAGACAGGCTGTGTCTTGGAGATTGCTTTAAATAATCCAAATGTAATACACTTTTCAATCTAGCTACGTATTTAAAAGAGACGTCAGGAGAGACGGTAGTTTGGCCAGTTAAATTACATCGTTTACATACAAAAACCCAGTTATTAAAAAATAAAAAACGGTTTGACTGTATGGAGAAACAGAAAGCAGAGGGAGGCAAAGGTTTGGCTGTAATGAGAAAGAAACGGTGAAATAAAAAGCTGTTCCAGGCATACCTCACATTGATCTCACGCTGGAATGGTTACACAGCATTCAGCCAGGCAAGGAGGGTCAGGCACATACAAGGACACACACAAAAACACACACAGTGAGCAAAATAAAAGAAACTCAAACCTTTAAAGCAAAAACATTCTCAGCTGAAACGTACGGCTCCACACACCCCGACAGCTCAGCCATGAATATTAATTTCATGTCTGGCTGAACAAAAACTCAACAGTGTCATAAATCAGATTTTAGTAAGTGTGACCATTTTATTTGATTGTGTAAAACGGGGCTGGAACCGCGAATGATTTCATCAGTTAGCTCAACAATGTGCTTGGTAGACTGAGCCGAAGCTTTGGCAGATAAACGCTCCATGAAGGTTGCTTTGAATTTCAGATGCAGCAGAAACTAACAGATGATTCAAATCCTTTCCCACGGTTTAACTGAAGAGAAGGTCTTCCTGCTTCCAGGAGATTAAATAAAAGTTCAACTAAAGAATCTTTCACAGACATATTTTAACCCGTCAGTTTGAAGGAGTGAGTTATCTTGTTTTTTTATTAGGAGATAAACGACTTTGCTGGTTTATCTAATAAAAAAAGATTTTTATTAGCAGCTTTTTCTTGCTGTTTGCCAGGATTTCTGCCGCCTCGTGGGCGGGGCTAGGCCCACTCAGGCGCTTATTGCCATGGAGATTAAAGGATTTCTCAAACATGCTTGGAAGAATCAAGGCAACACTCCAGCTTCGTTTTGATGAGATAAAAACTTTATAAAATGATAAAAAGCTAAAAAGAAAATCGATTTCACCTAAAACTGTTGCTTTAAAGAGGAGCAGCAAAAGCAAATGAGGTGGACTAGCAACAACTGATGATGTCATCCGGGACGTGCTACTGTGGAAAATCATCTCTACTGCCAAGAAGTTGAGCTGCTAGCAAACAATGATCTTCAGTCAGAGGCCTCTTCAGATTCACTCAACACTGACTGCTACTGGAGATCTTGATTCATTGAAGACACTTGGATTATGAGTTTGGTCTAATTTCTTTTTGGATTAAATAAAGTATTTTTTAACACAAGTTGTTCACTCATCCAAACTAACTGAGAAGAAAATAGCAGTAAAAGCTACTTTTTAAGAAATAGATGATTAAAACATGTAACTTTCAAGTAAAGTTATGTAATTTACTAATGATTTTTATTTTGCACATTTTGAAAGTAAAGGAAAGTGGAAAGCTTCCTGTTCCATTAATGTTGCATACTGCAGGTGTCACGCAGTGAGTGGAACTGATGCGTTCTCCTGATGGCCGTGAATGAATATGTTGAAGGTGGAACAGATCATAGTTAGCTGTGGGTTATAAAAGTGAATGGATGACAGGACAATGAGGAGAAGAAAGATGGAGGACACCTCTCCTCTCCGCACGGCGCCATTAATCTCAGATAACGACTACAGAGCCGCCTGACCGAGGTCAGCGAGGTGCAGCAGGATGGAAGGAGGAACGAACGACACGAGGCAGAAAGAGGAGCGCCACTAAACGCTTTAATAACCAAAACTCTGCATTTAAATTTTGCTTGGAAAGATAAACAATCAATATTTTCTCAAGAGGGAAAATCTTATTTATGCTCCACCAAGAGCTGCTAACTACCGCTTATAATTTATCTTTTGTTTCTTTTCCCTTAATAAATAGCAGAAAACTGGATACACGGAAATTGTTTGCTGCATTTGTTGTTGTCATTTGAATTATTATCAGGAAATATCTTATATTTCTTCATTTACTTTAGATCAAAATATAAGCTGAGTTTGTTTTTCTATTGCTTTGAACACAAAACTAACATTTTCCAAACATGTTTAAACAGTTAAGTTTAAATTTCATGCTGCAGAATATTAGAAAACAAAATTAAAAGTGACTTTTTTCACCTCATGTTGCAGATATCAAGGTTTGCTAAGATACTAAGAAAATGGAGAGAATAAGACTAACAACAGAATAACTATTTATATTCACTGCTTGATATTTTTGGGATTTCTGAAACTATGTAGCAAAAGATGCTGGTCCTCAGGTTTCTGAGTTCTGCATGTTTCAGATGTTTTAGACGTTCTTTGATAAAGAACTGAAGGAAAGTCAAACTTCTGGCTTTAAAACCTGACAGCCATGCTCACATATCCACACTTTATCACTTTATTGTGGCGATGCAGCAAAATCCCGTCACAATGTTTCCCACCGACTGCAAATGGAAGCAGCTAAAAATGTTGATATGATCTAAATAAAGCCGACTTTGTTTACATTGTTCCTCTTATAAAATCAGCAAGAAGTGCAGGATCTGTAAGCGCCGAGTCTCATCAGGGCAGGCAGCTGAAGCAGCACTTTTCAAACAAACAATCTGCCACAAATTCAAGTGAAACGTATTGAAACACCGGGAGAAACTGCGGCTTGAGCCGAGTCAGCAAAACACAAACAAGTAGAGACCTTATTGGGAATCCTTACCTTCTCCAGCTGACTGTGGACATGCTGAACAATCAGATCCAAGGCTACAAAGTTTTCTCCACCTGAAGGGAAACACATTTAATCAGTAACTTTATTGAAAAAAGGCGATATTTGATCTTTATAGGATAGTTGAACGCATAGCGGCGAGTGACATCACCACTGACCTCTGGGCACCACGATGTCTGCGACCTGCACCGTCGGCTCGATGTACTGCTCGAAGGCCGGCTTCACAAACTTGTTGTACTGCTTGATGATGCCGTTGATGTCGCGCCCGCGCTGAGAGACGTCTCTCTTCAGCCTGCGGATCAGCCGGATGTCCGAGTCCGTGTCCACAAACACCTTCATGTCCAGCAGCTGCCGGGAAAAGGTCACACAAAGACGTTCAGTTCGATTTTGTCTGGCATTTCTGCTCCGATTTCTCCTTTTTCCAGTTTTAAATCCTGAATTGCTTCAGAAATAAATTGTTACTCATGTTTTTGCATGTAGACCAAAATAAACTGTTATGACTTGTAACTTTGATCATTTTATGCTAAAAGTTGATTGTTTTAAAATAGTTTGTGAACATTGATTGTTTTTTTCTAGTTGTAAAACAAAATGTGTGAAGTTAAACTGCAGGTTTTTCTGCTCTTCTAACCAGATCCAGTTTAAAAACAAACGAGAAATTAAATTTTTTTGCAGTGCGAGAACGTTATTGATCATATGATTTTTTAAAACAGGTTGACAGAACTAATGGAAATTAAAATTTTTTTTTCTCTTATTTCTTATAATAAAACTCAATCCCAGTCAGACTAACCAGAGATAACATGTAAAGTCTTCCTGCAGATTCTAAATTGAATTAACTACTAACTTTAATAGAGAGAATTAATGCTGGTATTTTTCCATTATATTCCCAGTTCCTGGCTTCCTGCCCGTCTGGACGGGTTCTTAACCCAGACCTGTATATTAGCTCTACAGATTAGCAGCTATAATTGGCTTCAGTTACTAGAAAGGACACAAAGCACAATTAATCACAAGGACAATGGCTGCTACTGACTGAATGAGAGGGTAATCAGCAACAGAGACGGGTCTCCAGGGAGGCTGGCCGCCTTATCACCACAGTCCAGCGCACAATCACACAGGAGCCGACGCACAGCAGCAGGACTTATTTACCATTAGGAGCACCGTCCCTTTAATTCTTATGGATTTTCACTGACCATAAACAGGCTTTCAATAAAAGAGCAAATCAATTTTCTGTTTAAAGGCAAATCTCTTCACATAAAGAGGCTTCAGGCAGCAGACTGGACTGAATCTTCACTTTGATTCAGCAATGAGACGTCAAACCAAGAAACACCAAGAAAATAAAGGTGTTTAAATGGACAGGAGATAATATTTCTACAAAATTATGACCTAAATATTAAATATTACTTTACGAGGATCTGCCTGTGTCTGCAGCCCTGAGGGGTAACAGCTGTGGTGGACAGACTGGGATATCGCTGCTTCCCTGAGGCTAAACCAGCTGTTCCAGATGCTGCACAGCAGAGCTGCACAATATATCGTGAATATATCGTCATAGAAATGTCAGTGAGTGCATATTCTGATTTAGAGCAATATATTCTCGTGCAAAATGTAATACTTGGTCAACTAGAGTTTCAAAATGCCAAATATTTACCAATATTACTGACAGCACAAGATTTTCTAACATCTACACATTTCTTAGTAGACAGTCTGGCTATTAATCAGGAACATTATTTCTGCATCAAGTAAATTGATCAGCTTCACTGTGTCACAAAGAAATCTGGAAGTTGAATCAATTCCAAAAACTTTTATCCGTTTACCGTCTGTAATATGTGCAACATGCAAACAAACAAAAAGAAAAAAGCTGAGAATAATATCTATATTTCTTTACCTTCAGTAGCTCCTTGTTGGCAAAGGCCAGGATGCCCTCAAATATAACGACATTGGCTCCATAAACTGTTTTCTGTCAGAGATGAAAAATAAAAGAAGGAATAAAGATTTTATTGTTTATGTCATCAGTCCAAATGTCCAAAGATAACAAGACTATTTCTGAATTGTAGAAGATGTTCAAAGGAAGAAATTCTGGGATTTTAAAAACTCTTGAGTATAAAACTGAAAGTGCAGACGAGGAAAAGCTGCTTCGCTTTACTGGAGCTGTTCAAGGCTCAGATGATTCCCAGTTATTGACCGTCTGCTCCCCGTTCTGAGGCGAGATGAGATGAATTATGATTTTTATCCTTACAAAGCAAATATTTAAAAGCTTTGTTACAAGATAAAAAGAAAATATTTCATGATTACTCAATACAAGACAAAATATTGTCCAATTCGTCTCAGATGAGAGTATTTTTCCTTCATGTTTGCACATTTCCAACTAATAATTCAGATTTAGAAAATAATCAGATATGTCAGTGATAAGTGGCCATGTGACATTCTGCGGCATCTTTGGTTCAGAAAACATAATTAAACTCCAAAGTTATCCCGACTATGTAGGGAAGAGATTTTATTATTGGTATTGTTGGAGTTAAATAGATGTTATAAACATGTGGTCCAGTTCAAAGAAATAACTAAAATACCAAGAAATGAGGAGCAAGAAAACTTTAGCATCACCGTTTGCCACAAACTCATGAAGGAACCCTGCAGTGTGTTGATTTAAGAATGATTAACGTTAATCTCTTTAACGTAACAAAACAACAAAAAAAAGTTTAAATAGACAGAAGTAAAAATGTGGAAATTCAAGAAGCAGCTCAGGAGCAGAAACTGGAGCCGAGGCTGCAGCAGAGCAGCTTGGCCAACACGTCGACACTTAATTACATTCAGCTGCGTACAAAAGGGCCATAAAATGATCCCAGAGTCGCCGGCCAAGATGGCCGATTTCCCATGAGGTGTTGTGCCAGTCAGCCATGAAATTACACGGCGACGAAATAAAGAGGAGATGTCAGAGAGACGCAATGCTTCAGAAACGCTTCAGATGGAGATTTTTCTGTGGCTCTTGTTTGGGAAAATGAAGCTTTAATGATCAGCAAACCTGCTGGGAGAATTTCAAAAAGTATTTTTACTGCAGTCGTTATTTTCTGACCCATTCTTTGCGCCGGCTGTGGCTGGTGAAGTCGTACACTGGCACTTTGATGCTTTTCCCCTTCTTCAGCTTCCTGAGGACGGTGATGAGCAGCTCGAAGTCGAAGGCGTCGGGGTGATCGAAGTTGTACTCGTTTTTAGCAGCCAGCTCCTGCTCGTCTTTATTCAACACCTGAGACACAAACAAACCAGGAGATTCTGAGCAGCTGCCAGGGCCACACCTGTTCAGACTTCACTATGGGGAAATATTATTTCCTTAACTGTAGCATGTAAAAATAGAAGGTAAGGCTGTACTCTGAAAAGCTGCTGCATTAAAACACCAAGAACAAACGATAATGTTTTTCTTTACCTAAGAAGTTTAGACTGAAATCAGCAAAGGGGCATGAAATATGACAAGACTATAATTTATGATTTGCGTTTGTTTTCAAATTAATAGCTAATGAACTATCAGAGAACACTGGCGGTAAACAGTTATCGAATGCGTGTTATTGCTCAGAGTGAATCTGCAAATTCACTGCTGAAGACGCCATGAATCAAAGCTTGTCGTTCTGGTTTTTAATTATTGAGTGTAATTACCTTGTAGAAGGAGTCCATGGAAAGCAGAACCACCCAGGGAACGTCCAGAGCTTCGATGATCTTATTGGCCACTGTGGTTTTTCCTGAGGCACTTCCTCCACACAGACCTGCAGGAGCAGCAAACACAAACAACAGCGACTCCAATTAATGAAGACAAATGTGAAGAAGCACAGACTTTATTGCTAATTCCACTGTTTAAAGTGTCCTGTTCAGCTCCATTCTTTGGCTGTCTTTGTTTACAGATCCACAGGACGACAGTTTGGTGGAGCGAAGTGTCTGTAAAAGTATTCAACCCCTCTGATGCTTCAGCCTTTTTATTGCTGTTACAAATCAGTCTAAACTTGGCTTTTTTGACAAAGAAAATTAAAGTTAAAATTAAACAGATTTCTACAAAAAAAATACAATTACATCAAAATATGTAACATAAATAAATGACTTTAAGCAAAACACTTATTTTATTGTATTAAAACAAACAAAAATGCTGCTTGTTTCTATTTTTAAGTACAGCTATAGAAACACTTTATCCATTTATTTCACCTAAACATGTTTTAAAGTCACCCAGCTGTGAAAGCTGCTCTGCTGCAACACAACAAACCTGTTTTCTATTAGCAATAAAAACCCAATTGTTAAAAAAGATGGCAGACACAGGGTTTTACCTCCTTTCATTTCCATTTCTTTTATTTTCTTCCCATTTTATTGTTTGTCGTAATTCTTTTCCTCTTTCTCTCCCCTCTCCATCTTGCACCAAATTTTACTCTAACTTTTTCCACGCAGGTCTGACCAGTTTCTGCTGCTCCTTTCAGCCGTGTGTGAAATTGGGACCAGTCACTACGCTCCATTGGCGATAACAGATTGCAGACTGAAGAGAACGTCCACCTCTCCTTCCCGCCGGTCTGATGAGTTTATTCACGCTACGGCGCTCCATGGATGTCAAACACGCACACCTGGAACCCACTCCACAGCTGCTGGGAAGCTCGCTGACTCGGATATTTTACTGTGCAGATTAGTATGATGCGTCGCCATAAAGGCACATCCAGAAAGTAAACATTAGATTACGGTTTGCTAAACTTACAGCTGCAGCAAAAAAGGTTTGAGCATGACAGAAATATAGTTTTTCCCTTTAACGTTATTATTTTTTCCGTTTACTTATTCTGGAATTCAATATGAAGAAAACTGAGTTTCTTTTATTGAGAAATTTATGTGTTTTAAGCAGAAAACGGGCCCTGAAGCTCTGGAGTTTGATACCTGTGAGGAAAATAAAAACTGAAATGTTGAGGTTTTATCAGCCTCAATAATCTTAGGTTGTTTTCACACCTGACATGTGGCATTTTTACTGTGGTAAAAATGCCACAGTAATTTGTGACAAACAAACCAAATCGTTCAAAAACCTGTTCTCCTCCTCGCCTGTGGGGGCGCTGCACCAAGAACCACTGAAGGAAACAACACAAAAACCTCTGAAGAAGACATGAGTGTAACTTCCTCCTGGGGCTGAAATGATTAATCAACTTAATCTTGATGAATCGATTATTGAAATAAACATAATTAATTTAGTAATCGATTAATCATCAGTGCAATTAGCAGTAAAAAATAAATAAATTATAAAACCTCGTTTTTTTACTGGGTTTTTTTTTTACAGTAAAACGTAAAAAACTGCAACAAGCCTTATTTCAAATGGCTCAGAAAGAGCAATTAGAAATTTTAAATATAGTATAAAATGAATAATTAAACATGCTGTCTCTAACAGCACAAAGCATAGAATTAGAGTGAATAGATTTGATATCCGATCAGATATAAAGATCGGTTTGGTGCATAGATTGTAGTTTATAAGTACTAAATATTTGGGTAAGTTATTAATTTTAAACACGTTTAAAAGGGTTTTTGGTGACGATGTAACCAGGAGAACTCTGGTTTATGAAGCCGTTTGTTCGCACCGATGACGAAGGCTTCTTTGAAGGTGGTCCCGGTGACGTTGTACCACGGTGGTCTGCCGGCGGTGTAGATGGTCCTCTTGTTGGTCCTCAGCAGCGGAGGCTCCGTCTTGGACTGGCTCGTAGTCCGTTTCCGTGGCGACAGTGACGGCGTCAGAGGACAGCAGGGGATCCGGTTGGAGAGACCGTCCATGGAATCTTCTCCGCTCCCGCTGCATTCAGAGGGAGAGGCATCAATAAGCAGACAGCTGACAAAACATTATCAGTGCTTGTACAGTTCATCAAGGATTGGATGGGATGTTTTTGCCATCAGAGATGCCTTTTTGGTTCATATGTGACCCCCTGCTGCTCCTTTACAGGTATTTCAAGTATTACAATATACATGCAGGTTCATCTGATTCTACAAAATTGTGAAATTGTGGACTTGCACATAAATTGTTGTTCTGCAGAGAGGAAGGAAGAAACATTTTCACTGGAGTGTCTCCAGGACTCTCTGCAGTCGGACCTTTGATATCGGTGTGATTGAGGGAGAGGAAGGGAGAACTTGCCGATCCTCCCCAGGAAAACACACCTTTACCCAGGAAACAGCGTGACATCGAGTGGGGAGACCACCATTCACATGAGTAAGGCTGTCATCATTTGGCTCGGTTTGTGTAACGTTATCTCACCAACCCTCAGCTAAAAGTTTCTCTATTTGGAAGAAAAACAAGCAAAACTAAGGCACATGTTTCCAATTAAAGTCCCAGTGTTTATATTTGAATTGGTAGGATAGAAGCTATATCACTCCTAATATGTAGATAGTGTCTACTGCATGTGGTCAATATCAATAATGCATCTGATATATTAATCTACATATGGAATATTCACTGAACTCTGATCCAGAACCCCACAGCATTCTGGGAGATGTAAGCAGAGGAAATGATTTACCTTCTCAACTTCTCACAGTTAGCTAAGCTAACCAACTCACACAAGGTTTGGTTACCTAGCAACAACCTGCAGAGTAACTTGTGCAGCAGCAGTTTCAAATTCACTGTGAAACCATAACTGTTTAAAAGAGAGAAATCTGCAGATAAAAAAGAAAAGGTTGCACCCCCAGTTTGGCAAAATTTCAGATATTTAAAACAAAAATACTAATCAATAATTATCAATATATTGACTCATATGAAATGCTTTAATTCAGCCATAATGTCCAGGTCTACTCTAATGGATGATAGAATCAGTGGTTTTTCATATTTACACAGGTCACTTTTGTCTGATTATAATTTAGTTGATCTGAAACAAAAAGGTAGGGAGGTAAATACTTTTTCAAAGAACCTTGAAAGATATTTTGCCCCCCCAATTTAAAGATTGGCTAAAAAACACAGGTTTACAAATTAAACAAAAAGTTCCTAAATCATCCGATTAGCTTAAAGAGAGCATGACCTTCAAAACTGCCTCAATTGCATTGATTTTCCAGGAATCATTAGGGGTTTCAATAAATGTGGTGCTGATGATTTAATTAAGTTAAAAATAAGTTAAAATAAGTTCTTTGCTTATTTATGACAAGCAAAGGTGAATTAATAAACATGACTACAAGCTTCAATAGAAGAACATCAACATCTATTTGTGACAATATCACCAAAAAACCTTCAGCTTTTTGTAAGATGAAGCTAAATTATTTTTCTGGAAGAGAAATTGAATGAAATGTTAATTTTAAAACTTAAACTGCAGCCAAGCACAAAGAGCATTTACTCTGCAACGGCCAAGAATTTTAATTAATTCATCAAAATAAAGAAAAAGAAAAATTCAACATGTCCTTATTGAATATTTGATATTAAATATGTTATTGTTTTTTTCCTCTTTTGTTCTCCCAGCAGCCACGCTGACACAATGCGTGGCTCTGACGGAGGAGGACAGCTAGCCAGCTAGCTGCTTTAGCAGAATAAAACGATCCGTTCAGGGATCCGGCCGCCGCAGCAGGCACGCCATCCTCCCGACACGGCTTTCTCACCTGTCGGTCCTCAACATCGACCTATCCGCGTCCTCTCCCCCATCTGTCGGCTCCTCGCCCGGCTTACTGTCGAGGATACTCGCTGCTGCCATAACGGCTCGGCGCGGAAACCAAACACTGGGTGCGTGATGACGTCAGAAGACGTAAAGTGATGTTGTGTTTATGGAAGTGGGAGAACGTCGGTAACTTTACCTCAGCTGTAAGAATGAAACACATTAAGCTTTCATAATTCTTATCGAATTCTGAAAGCTTTCATAATTCTTATCGAATTATGAAAGCTTTACTTTAATAACGAAAATAATAAAAAGGCATTTTAAAGGGTTTTCCAACAAAAGACTTCCCGCCACATTTATTTTGTGAACTACATTTATTATGCGACAGAAATGTTAATAATGGATGTAAGGCAAACCATTGCAACATACAAATAACCGTCATATGTCTCTTTATTTCGTAAATTTAAGTTATGGCAGTCGTCCTGATCAAAATGACAACTTACATTATTTTGATATTTTTCAAGAAAAGATTATTATACATAAAAATGTATGAGAGGTTTATGGGAGTTTTATATATCTGTACCAGCTGGACTTGATGTTAAATCAGCTTCATTAATAAAGAACATTCCACACAGCAGTTGACTCAGGGTTACATATTAATTAGGTCTAAGTTTAATATCACTCAATTTATGGAAGTGTTAAACAAATTAATACTATCCAGGGTCCATAATTGATAGGGCTGGAAAAAGAAGAACAAAATCTGATTTAAAATAAAATTGTGGTCTGCTATAAAAACTGTTATCTTCATAACACAAAATGTATTTATTCCTACAGTTCTGATGCTTTTTTCCACAATTCTTTTGGTCTTTTTCTTGTCAGAAACTTTTCAGTTTCTCGCTTACTTGCTTGAAGAGCAAATCAACTTGATGGAATTGACTGACTATCAATCAAAAAATGGTCATCAGAAATAACATTTAAATAAAATATTTTAACTTAAGTTTTTTTTTAAGTCATTGAATAATAGAAAACAAAAATTATATAATAAATTTAAGACAAAAAACCTTATGGAATTATTTTTCTTGTTCTTATTTTTTTCATCTTCCCTCCAACGTTGAGTGTCCTACAGCGCTCCCTAGTGTTCCTCCAGGAGGCCGCGGCCCTCACTTTGAAAAACACCGGTTTGGATTGTAGTTTATTGCATGATAATGCGGCCTGAATCATTTTATTATAGGTCTAAATTGATTTTTGATTTGGTAAGAAGGACTTTGACTGAGATTAAGACTGATTGATCAGTGATCAGGAAATCAACGGTAAGAACGGGATCGACAAGAAGGCTTGAAAACATTTGATCAAATGTTTTTATTCATGCAATGCAATTATAATTTTATACTCGCAAATCAATAGGGCCGAGCTGTATTAAATGGTTATTTTCGATGGAACTGAAAGTGAAAACATACTATTTTTGTTTTCATATTTAATCGGGGTTAAACACAGCTTTCTGTGTTTAACCCCGATTAATGTGTTTTCTGCAGCATGACATGCATTTGATGGAACAATAGATATAAATGTCAGGTTTTCTTGAATTATTTGTACCATTTGAGAAATTTGTTAAATAAACATTTTGAATGTGGATCTGATGTGTTTTTGTCCAATCATAGTGTGGAGAAGTGACGCTCGCGCGTGCTGACGCCTGTCCCATTAACTTCAGGTGTCCTGTGATCAGTCGGGCTCTGCAGGAACAGCAGCAGCTGCAGCATCCCTCCTCAGTCCTGCTGCAGCTTTTTCTCCACAGCCTACAAGTCCTGCAAGATTTTTTTCTTTTAAAAGGAGAAAGAAAAAAAACTCACAGAAAGCAAAACATTTGTTTTCTCTTGTGCTTCAGCGCTGCAATGAAGGAATTTACGGATTTGTCCTGAAGACTTGCAGACCCCAGAACATGAGGTGTTGGCTGACTTTCTGCGTCGACTGAAACTCGGGGGAAATCGGATTCTCGTCCAAGGAGGAGGAAGAAATATTTTTACATAAAAATATAAATCTGAACTTAGAAAAATGGATAATACTCCGACTAATTCAGAGAAATCCCATCTGATAGACGAGAAGAGCGCGAAGATGTATTCCTTAAAATTACAAAGGTGAGACAATAACTGAATATCCACAGAATGATTTACAATTTCACACGCATTTTATTGAAAAACATTTGCTTAAAATGTGAGACATGGTGAATTAATTATTTGACATAAAAAAAAAATTAAAAAAAACTTCAAATCCACGCGCGTGGTACGGAAATGTCCCGCAGCCTGGGCGTAACGCGCGGTGCGCAGTTTGTTACTGAGCTGCATGTTCAGCATGGCTGACGCGGGCTGTTTTATGTGAATGAGCAAATTCATTTCCATGCTCGAGTTGTTTCTGGACAGCCTGTGACAAATGGCCCCGGGGGCCAGTTCACTGAGCAGTGCTAAAAACTCATCATCTGTCGTTAGAGAGGCGCGCGCTGCATGCGGCGGATCCGTGCACGTCCAGACCGGATGTCAGCCGAACTGCAGGAGGGGGTCGCATCAAGCAAATCCACACTTTGCTTCAGATGTAAAGGCACAAAGAAATAAAGAGGCGGGAGAAACTGAATGATTGATTTTGAAGATGCAGCGTCAGATTTGTTCTGCGCAAAATGAAAGTCGGGCCTATAATTTTACATAACTGGAGAATATTCTAGTGATTTTGATTTAAATATGTTTATCTTCGAATGTTAAACACAAATTTCGATCACTTTTCCTTACAGGCCTCATCTTGAGTCCTTTTCCATCATCTGATCAATAAATGTTTATTTTGTTCCAAGTAAATCCTGCTAAGTTATTTCATGTTGTGATTAACTTTATTTATTTCCCAAAAACAAACTGAGTGATAAAAACAATAATACATTTTTTTCTGCAAGTCCCGAGGCCCCCAAAAGAGGAATCAACTCTTGTTTGCCCACATCATGCAGAGGTGCAGAGAGACAGTCGAGCATATGGCGCCGCGTTTGGAATTTCACGCACCATTTGCGCCATTCGTGCGCGCTTCCATGCGCCTTTACCGAGTCATCGTTTGTAGTTTTTGTTTAGTTAGGTGAAAAAGGTTCATGGCACGACTGAAATACACACTTCAATAAGCCAAAGATTTGCCTTTTATAGGTAGTGATTCTTAAATACCATTAGATTTAAATAGATGTGGAAATGCGTGTAAGTTGTCCTATTTCGAAAACGAACATAATATTTGAGTCTGAATTCTGCTCATGATATTAAGAAAATCCTGGAAATATCAGAAAATAAGGACAAAAATTATAAAGGAAAATTTTAATCGAGTTAACGTGTTTACATCAAGGCCCAGTTTGCAGAACAGGAAACTATTATAATTTCTTTTTTGCATCATTTTAAGATTTTGGCCACAAACTGATCAGGAATCAGAGACGTGAAAAACCTTTAAGGTTTTTTTCAGGGGCGTTTCTAGAGAGGTTTTTAAAGGGCCAGAAGGGTATTAACAACTTTAAGGTGGCACAACTAAACCAAATCCAGAGTTTTATTAGAAATATTATTATAGTGGGAGGATCAAATTTACATCTGATTAAACAAAAAAATCATATTTGAGCCAAAAACAGATGAAATTATAAGTTAGTACATCCAATTTTAGCCCCTGCAAAATGTTTTCAAAATGATTCAGTAACTTATATTAATGAAAACATTGAGAACTGGCTCATTTTTTGCTAAAACATTTTGCCTTCTTATTGTGCTCATTTAGATCAACCAATGGTCATAATCGTCATTTTTTCAGCTTTAAAAGCTGGAAAAATTAAAAAATGTCAGACATTATTTTGCCACTGAAGAAAAAAGGAACATGTTGACGTTTTTCTTAATATAAGACGTGTTACAGTATAAATCTTTTGAGAATTGGAAGATGATGTGGCATTACTGAGGTCTGACCCTTGCTTTGTCTGACTAATCAAATTTGATTGATTGATTGATTGATTGATTGATTGATTGATAGTCGCCCAAAAGTCAAAAATATGTAGTTGATCGTTATTATTATGTAAGAAAGACAGAAAAACTTTGTATTTTTCTGTAAATAAGTCTAACAAGAAAAAATGTGTTCTAATTAACACCATCTTTAAATTTTCTGTAGATGAAATTGTTCTGAATATGAAATTAAGAGAATTGCAAGTTGTTTTTGTTGTAGACTCTAATTTGTCCATGGAAATTAATTTATTAACATGAACTGTAAAAGAAACCAAGTAAAAGAGCCAATGTTTATCAGAAGGTTCAGTTTTTAACAACCAGCAACCAAAAATAAACCAGGGTTAGCATTTGTGTTGTCAAAAATGTATTTTTCTGGTTTGCATTTTGCCTTTTATTTGACTTTGTGCTAATTTTGGAGCAGAACTGATTGTCAAAACCCAATAAAGGTTCCATGATGCACTTCAGAGAAAGTGTGTTAATAATGCAGACTGGAGCAAAGCAAAACTTAGCAGCTCAAAATGTTTAGATGCCCAAAGTTAAAACTTCTGCTTCCAGTAAAATAAAGCAAAGCTTTGGTGGGGCTGGTCCCAAAACCAGTAGAAACTAAAACACATCTTAAAACACATCAAGCATCAAGGGTGAATTCATAGAGGTGCAATCAGTAGCAGAAAGAGTCTCCTATCCAATTACAGCTGCTGTTTAAACTGTACCTACATACTTTACAGTGGGATTATGTACAAAGTGGTTTAAATGGACTTTTATTATGAAAATCCTTTTCAGCTATCAATTAAAAATAAAGCAGCACCTAAAAAACATGTCAATGTTTCAATTTTTAAAATCTTCTTTCTGTGAGAGTCTCATGTTTTTAATCTTTACAGTCACAAGATTCTTTGGTAATTTAAGTAAATCCTGTAATTTATGAAATCACCATCATTATTATTTAATCTGAGGTTTCATTTTATCTCACAGATCAATGGATTCTGTTTCTGAATGACTGAAAAAAGTCAACAAACGCCTAAAGATTACAGAGTAACAGATAAATATAAAATTCATTATGATTATAGACTGATTGCATTTTCCCTGATACTTTTTGCTACATAAACAGAGAAAGATGATAAAACATCCAAGTCTTGGTACTTTCTAAAACATCTTTTCTATCTTTAAGCACCTGAGTTTTTATGTGGTTATTTTGATAACTTTATTTCATTTAATCAATGCTGCATATTTTAGTATCCATCCAATACCAAGTATCTGCTGTGCATGTATCGCTAATGCTGATATTTTTTATCATCATCAAACTTCTGACCTTCAGGTGTTTTTTTTTTTCTTTTTTTTCTCTCTATTATTTTGTTCAAAGCTGAGACAAAATTTGGTCAAAGTTTCTGAGTGTCTACAAAATACTTTAATGACATCTTAACATTATTTGTGTTTTCTAAATCAACAAAATGCAAACTAAAGTTTTTATCTTAGCATCCATCCGATACTGATTCCAACTTGGTATCAATGTTATCGATATTCTGGATTGATCTGCCCACTTTCTAGTAAAATCAGTTCATTGCAATCCAATCCCAACTCAAGTCAACTAATTTAAATGTGTAATTTGGGTTAATTCAAAAGGTCATTAACCTGTGAGTAAAGCTACAAATCTATGTTCAGTTTGTTGTGTTTTGAAGAATGTTTTTGATTCTAGTATTTAGAGAGAAACTGTTGCACAAAACCACTGCTGACCATATATACCGTTTATCTTTTGGTTAATATTTATGAATCTAATCTCCAAATGATTTGAGACAAAAACTAACAATATTTGACACTTAAAACACTTCAGCTTACCTAAATGTGCCTCTGAAAAGACGTAAAACCATTGAACAGTCGAACAGGCTTTTCCCACTCTGGTCAGAACCCCTCTGAGGTTCTGACCACTCTGCAGATACCTGCAGGCTTTCCCAGTGCTGCCCACTGCAGCTGCAAAATACCAAAGTGCAAGTTATGCAGCGACACAACAGTAGATCCATAAAAAATAATTTTCAGATCAACAAGCAGCATTTAAAATAAGACAAATAGTCTAAATAGTAAATTCAAAAATCCGTTTTCAAGTTATGATTTAATTTATTGATGTGAACACACTTTCCACAGCAATTAAACCTTTCTTAAATTAAGTTTCCTCTGGTATTTTAACGATGTGAAGGTGACTCCACACCATTCCCCTAATCTTTAGCTACAAGTCATGCTTTTCTATTCACTTAAAGTCATTCCTCTGGTTGGACTGATCAAAAATACAAACATTACTGCCAGTCAGAAGAGGTGTGTTGTAAAATTTAAATATTAATTTAAACCAGAATCTGCCAGGCGTATAAATGACCATAAAAGACTCTGTCTCTTTAAATAAAACAATAACTGTGCAGGAAGATAAGCATGCTAATTAGATCACATTTCTCTCAAAGCAGATTTGCAGAACAGAGTGCTATGTGCTTGAAAAGTCATCCACATGTAAAAAATAATTTAAATAAATCCAGCATCCTATCAAGTGGAGCTCAGAGTGTTTATGGAGTGTGTGTTTTCTTGTCCCGTGGGTGTAATTGAACAGAATCTGTTTTCTGCTTGACTAGTTCTTTTCATTCAGGACATCGCCTGATAGGAGTGTGTGTGTGATAAAGGGAAATAGTGCAAAGCTTGCACTGATAACGTGGAGTGTGTGAATTAAAGTGTGTGTGTGGTTATCTCAAGTCAGTCCAAATTAGTTTTTTTCCACCTCATTAGCGACATCATTGCACCCCCATCACTGCACTTGGTAGGACCAGCAACCAGCGTGTATGTGTCTGTGCGATGGAGGAGTGTGTGTAGATATATATCTTTATATTTATTTCTGTATTTATGTATGTGTATATATATGAGGTTAATCTCAGAATTGCTTTTTTCACAAAATTTTGACTTGTTCTCTTGTAATTCAGATTTTAATCTCAGCTGAATGCAGTTGATTGCATAAGATTTTATTTAGAAGTATCAATGCAATGTGACACGTAAGCCACACTTTTCAGATATTTGTTTTGAAAGAAGCTTAATTTTTAAAAAATATTGTTTACAAACTTTGCAACATAGCTCTAAGACATAATCTAACTGGAATAAATGTGAATTCATTTGAATGTTTGGTGCAAATCTTAGACCTTCTGTCTGCAGAGGTTTTTTTTCAGTCAGTCTTAAATGTATTCCCAGCTTGGTAATATTAATTTCTTGAGTGTGTGTGTTAATTTTATTCATGAAAACAAACTGTGCAAACAAACTTTGCTATTATCCAAGGCCAACATCAGTCGATTTGACCCGTTTCCTCCCTGAATAGCTGCACTCACCTTTCATCCATCTGAGTAAACATTGATTGCAGAAGATTCTGTCAGGTTTCCAGTTTGAAATCCATTGTAGCTCTTCTAAATGATACTCCTGTCTGCTGCAACATTTACTCAAGAAAATCAATGTTGTCGACACCAGCACACGGTAGATTTGCTGCCATTACAACACAAACAGATTATAACCCCAGTTGGTATAAAATGATGTTTTCCAAACCTTTTCTAAAAACAAAAACATGTAGACAAACATCTTTAACTGATTCTGCATCCTTTTAGCTCCTTTGCAGAGTCCAAAGAGCACTACCAAGACTTCCCTTTAAAAAATGGAGGAATGTCCGGTGCTATGGAGCTGAAGCGGCACGTTGGTGCACACTGCCATTTACCCAAAACTCTGGTTGGCGAGGAAAGCGGTGACAAGCTGCTAGCCAAGAAGAAACTCTACATCGCTTCTGCAGTCTGCCTGGTCTTCATGATCGGAGAGGTCATCGGTAAAAAGTTCACCTTTTCAGAAACTACTGAAAGATTTTGATGAACATGTAGCAATTTTGGTGTCCAAATGCAACTTTTTAATTTAAGTTAAGGCATATTAAAATACATAAAACATATTTTTAGAGAAGTCACTTCTTGAAAATTAAATAATTTAAGTGTCCAAATAATGACGTACATAATAACTTTTAAGATCTTATTTTGCTTTAAAGGCTTATTTATATAAAAAACACACCTTTTTATAGGTTTACTTTGATTCATTTTCTTTTTAGTGAAAAAGAATCAGACTTCACTTCTTTACTGGCTCCCAAATAGTGGAGGTACTTCTCCAGTGAAAACACAGCAGAAGAAAATCTTCTTTCCCTGAAAGCCTGATTGGTCCTGACAGCCTCCCCAGTGGAAACCCAGTGCAGTACTGGCTGCTGGAGTCCAGAAACACTTTGCTGCTTCGTGATCTTTGTTTAGATCTTTGTAATCTTGTCCTGACAGACAGGTAATTGGTTGAGCTTCACTGGTTTCCTGGTTTGCTCCATCTGAAATTTGATTAGACCTGGTGTTGTTTCAATTACAGCTGGCTGAGGCTGTTTTTGTGTGTTTCTATGTGTGTTAGTGTTGCACAACCAAACAGGATAAAGTGTCATTGAATACGACTGGAAATAGCACTTTCTCTGTCAAATAAGATACAAAATGTTTTTATTGATGCATCAAATTCATGCTAAAAGTGATGCAGCATGTGCAATACTGTGAAACGTTAACTTTGTTGTTAACTGTGTAAATTGGCTGACATTCCTTTGCTGACTGCCGAAACATTCAAAATGACTTGCAATGAAAGAGTAAAACCCGAAGCTACATCCTAACTATGAAGCTCTTAAACTGCATGTTGTTTAAATGTGAGTTTATCTCTCAGAGGATTCTGTCTACAGGCTGAGTTTGTTTCAAACAGGAGGTTACCTGGCTCACAGCCTGGCCATCATGACCGACGCCGCCCACCTCCTCACCGACTTTGGGAGCATGATGGTGAGCCTGTTCTCCCTGTGGATCTCCTCCAGACCGCCCACCAAAACCATGACCTTCGGCTGGCACAGATCCGGTCAGAATAACCTTTAATAGCTGTTAAAAGAAAAATAAATCATTGGAAATGGAGATGATGATGATGATGATGATGGTGATGATGATGATGATGATGATGATGATGATTTTCACACACAGTTGGTGATGAGAATAAAGAGTAGAAAGAAAAAATACGACGTAGGCTTGAGAGCTGCTCTAGATATTACTATAAATAAATACAGTTGATATTCTTGAACTTTGAAAGAGGACTTACTTTGTACATTTTGCACATTATGCAAAATTCACATTTTACACATTTGTGTCTCTTCTGAAAACATCTTTTTGGCTATAATTTAATATTTTTAGTGTCTAGAAAATGAGGCACTTCTGGAACTGCCCGTTGCCTGGCAACAGAGGCAGAACTCGGCCCGTTACCTGGCAACAGAGGCAGAACTCGGCCCGTTACCTAGCAACCAATGGAGAACATTTCCATGTTTCATGCAGCTGAATTTGCTGCATGAAACATGCATAAAAGACAATTGTGTTGATGTCGACTTACCAACCAGAAATAACTCGCTGCATTCCTGTTGGTTGTGCAGGAGGCCCCACTTCTGCTTTTCAAAGATGTACAATTTCATCTGTTTGCAGCCATTTTAAACGTGTTGAGTTCCTGTTGAAAGAAGCATGACAGGTCACGTTTAAATTAATGTAAAGTATATTCCAGCTTTTCCATCTGAGGCAGAAGCTTGTTGATCTGTAAAGTTTTGGGTTTCTGTGCAGTGAAGTTGTCGGTTCCTGGTTCTGCTCTCCTCAGAGATCCTGGGAGCGTTCATCTCCGTCATGTCCATCTGGATCGTTACAGGAGCGCTCGTCTACTTAGCCATCGAAAGGATTGTACGCAACGACTATGAGATCGAGGGCCATGTAATGCTGATCACTTCTGGATTCGCCGTCATTGTAAATATTATGTAAGTACTTGGTTGTTTAATAGCTTTATGCCAAATATATTTTTTAAAAACTTTAACAAAATTCAGTTTTTTGTCTGTCTGCAGCCAAATGATTAATAGGAAGCAATTGAGTTTGTACATTTTTGTTTAAGTTATTGTTTATTTAAGTAATAATTTATACAATTTCAACAAAACAGACTATCTTCAGGACATTTTAATATAAAAATAATCTCATAAAAATAACTTAAAATCCAAACCATTGAATATTTTTCATTATATTTTATCTTAATTTGGAAGATCACTGTATTTTTGAAATAAACCATCCAGCGTGTTCACTGTTCTGCATTTTTCAAGACAGATATTCAAATTTTGAAGGAAGATGTGTTAATGTATTTCTGAATACTTATTGGATAGTTATCCAAATACTATCCAATTATTAATCCAATTACTGATTGAATTAGTAATTGGATTGATGTAATTTTCCACTACATAAAAGTTACCAGCTTCTTGAAAAGTTGGTAAATTTTCGTAAAAGTTACCAAAGTAAATTCAATGCAGTAAATGTAACTCGTTCCAACCCAACAAAATAGCCTTTTGTTTCCCACATCTCTTCACTGCAAAAGTAATAGAGTGAATCAGAAAAGAGGTTGTTCTGTGGTTCTGCAGCATGGCCTACATCCTTCACCACTCCACCACCCTCCACCCTCATGGCAGAGGTTACCAGCAGATAGACGAGGACGGTCAGAGCCCCGTCAGTCACGGCCACTCCCACGCGCTCCTCGGTAGCCATGGCAACACGAGCGTCCGCGCCGCGTTCATCCACGTTCTTGGCGACCTGCTGCAGAGCATCGGCGTCACGGTGGCAGCGACCATCATCTACTTTCGGGTCAGATATAGATTCTTGTTAGGGTGAGACTGAAACGTCAGTTTGATCCTGTCGGCTCTTCAAAACCTGATTTAAACTGAAGTTTCATGCATTAAAAGTTAATATTGTGCAGAAGATGTACAGTACTGCGACAAATTAGATGCTATGTGCCAAGAAAACAGCATGGAAAACATTCAGAGCTCAGGGTTTGTTTTCTTTTCTTGCCTTCAGCGTGTTAATATCTAAACGCCATCTGATGTTTTTCCTTTTTCTCTTTGCTCTCAGCCAGAATATAAGGTTGCAGATCCCATCTGTACATTCCTGTTCTCTATCTTCGTCCTTTTCACCACCCTCACCATCCTCAGAGATGTCTTCAGGATACTCATGGAAGGTAGAGGAACATGCTAGGAGACATTTTCACTTTTGAATTAGGAGTCTCGACGCCTGACTAAGTACTTGCCACATTTTGTAGAGCCTTTAAAAATCCTAAGATGTATTTTCTTACACAACTAAACGCAATAAATTAAGACAAAGCAAAAGAAAAAGAATATTATAAAAGAATATTAAAGAAACTAAGAGCGAAGCAGCATCAACCAGTTAGTGCTGCACGTTTATGTAGAACAAAGCCGCAGCAGATGGTCATATCCTGAGGAAGCAGTTAGACTGGAAATGTCTTCACACGTCGCTAAACCTTAAGATAATCTAAAAGTTGATACTTAACAAGAACATGCTGATGGAGCTGCAGTCAAAGCCAACAATTAGAAAAAACAAATCTTGTAGATCACAGACTGTGAACTGCAGCTTGGTCCATGCAGTAATTAGGAGTCTGCTGTTTTCCAGGATCGCCTAAAGGAATCGAGTTCAACTCTGTGAAGGAAGTGCTGCTGACTGTGAAAGCTGTGAAGTCTGTTCACTCTTTACACCTGTGGGCCCTGACTCTGGGACAGTCGCTGGTTTCTGTTCACCTGGCAATAGGTAGCAGACGCAGAGCAAACAAAAGTTGCTTTTTCTAGAAAATTTCTGAGATGAATTTCAGATTTTTTTTGGGTGAAAATGTTCTTTTTTTCTATCTATAATGTTGTCATAGTGAAATATTCTCACTGTCTCCGTTTCTCCATCAGAGGAAGGCGCAGACACCCAGTCGGTGCTTCAGGAGGCCACAGAGCTGCTCTACAACAAGTTTGGTTTCCAGAACATCACCGTCCAGGTGGAGCTTCACTCTGAAGAGATGAGCCACTGCTCCCACTGCCAGGACCCCCGGGACTGACCTGCAGGCCCCGATCAGCTGGACCCAACCGGACCTGGAACCTCTCAAAGACACACTCACAACATTTCCCACAGGTCGGGCTTCACTGCTGACAGTTGTGCCACATTCATCCTGCAGCTTCCTGGTGAAGGAGTCAAATCGGCTTTGTGGGCAGATAAATGAGTTGGGCAGAAAGTTACAAAAACTCAGACAGCAAACTCATCCATGTGTCTGTAAAACATGCAGATGGGGCTCCATGCCATCGTTGACGGTCAGTCCTCAAGTTTAGAGCTTCACAGAAGGTGTGATGCATTTGCTTTTCACATCATTAAAACACAATTTCACAAACACAGTGGCGGGCACAGCGAACTAAAAATACGCTACACCTACAGCACTGGTTCAGCTATGCAGAAACAAAACATAGTTTAGCAGAAGCTAATGAGGAAGCGCTAAACTTAGCTGCTCACAAACTAAACTAACCCAAAACTTCAACACATGTCAAACATTATTAAACTGAAAGTTTACAAAACTAAATTAGTGCTTCAGAATTTATCCCCAAAAAATTATTGAGCAGAAACTAAGTGAGCTAAAAACTAGCTTTTAAACTTTGAAAACTAAGTGAGTTTTCAAAGTTAGCAAAAATACTAAAGAGCTAAACAAAAAACTATTTTAATGCTTTAGTTATAAGCAAGTGTGCCCACCACTGAAAAACACTAATGATAAAACACCGAAAGCAAAATATTCCATAAGAAAAACCATTAGTAGAAAGAAAGCGGTGAATAATTTTAACTAGCTGAGCTGCATGCATCGATTTAAAGTAAAGAATCTACAGCTTTTAGCGCAAACATCTATAAAAAAACAACCTCTTACTGAAAGCTGAGAAACAGAATGTATTTTATCAAATAGAAACATTTATGTCGTTCTTATGATTGTCACTTTTCCACTGCCAACTTTGTGCCAGACACAAACGTCTCGTCAATGGAAATCACTGCCTGATAATATTTATACACCAGGTTGTTGGATTGGAGGTACCACTAAGTACCAGACTTTGATGTGACACTCGTACTTTTTCCTTTGCTTTGAATCATCGTAATAAGATTTTATTGTTCCAGAAGAATAAAACCCAGTAGATCTGCTTGTTCACTAGTAAAACCTGCTCTCAAATTTTGGAGAACACAGTGAAAAATGTCTTTAAGACGGTTTGTACTGATATTTTATTATCTACATACGGAGTTCCAACAGAAGCCATACGAAGAGCTGATTCCAAAGGTTATTTTTTTAATGCAAAGTAAAGAAAGAATTAGAAACAGAAAAGTTATTGGTGAAATAAAATCGCAACCAGAAGATGAACCTGAAACGTTAATCATCGCATGGAGCATCTGATGATTTACACACGGATGAATTTGATGTTTGAACACCGGCAGTCGTCTACCAACAATAACGTCATCATGTCTGTTTTTGCCTGCTTTCTGCTGCAGATTGGACAAAATTCGCAAAGTCAAAAATCAATTTCAAAGCTCATAAATGTTTGTTTACATTCGACGTTCTGATGGCAGTGACCAAAAATCGTTCCAAAGTTTCTGTTAATGAGGAAAAAAAAGCTTAAATCTGCTTATTGCATACATGTGGTTGGTACCATATAAATACAGATACCTTCCTGAGATCAATCACTGTGAATACTATCTATTGGAAGAAACTTTGCATATATGCACAACTGGTACCATAGAACCAGTCCTTGGTTCCCAGTTTTTGCTAAGAGCATAGTTTTTTGGGCAATCATCACAGAATGTGTGTAAAAAAAGTAAATATAAAGATTTTTATATAAACTATCCATTATTGTCCAAGTGCCAAGGGTTCTGGGTGATGATCCCGGCTCTAAATCCCTCTTTGTTCCTAAATGTCTTTTTTGTCTAACATTTCCCTCAAATTACATGTGAAAATGCTTTGCTTCAGAGTTTGATCCCCAGTACTTCTTAACATCTGAAATGTAGCTTTTCAATCTAATTCAGGTTGTTTTAGTGGCAATTTGTAATCAATTTAGTTCAAATTTGACAATTAATTAAGTTTGAGCTTTACTAACACTGTGGAGTTCATCAAAATATAAAGGAAAGACCTGAAAACTGAAGAAGAATCCATTTCAGATAGATAAAAAAGAATGGAAAAAACTCCAAAAGATTCAGATTAAACTCAGATTTGCTAAAAAAAATCAGAAATTTTGAGATTAACCTCAGAGATTTTTAAGAAAAATTAGAATTAGAATTTTTTGACTTTTCAAACTTAAATTTTCTTGTTTTTTCTGCAAAATTTTTTTAGGTTAATCTGATTTAACATTTTCTTTTTGCAAATGTTCAATTTTTCAAACTGAGAAATTTCCTTGTTTCTTTCTGTCAAATTTTGGAGGGTTTTTGTGGACAGAAACTTAACTGCTCCTTTGTTTCTGTCCTAATACGCTGTGGTAGCATCCAGTTGGCTACCATGAGGTCAGAGGGCAGAAATGATTTAGTTCTGCAAACGGACGATTAGTTTCAGCTTCACACTAACATTGATCTCAGTCATCTCTCATCGCTGCAGCATTCATCCAGCTCCTTCATCCTGTGAGCTCACCATGTTTGTCACTTCATATGTAACCAGTTCTGTGAAGGAGGAGCAGAACGGGGAACTCTGGACGCCTTTTCTTCCTCCAAGATTCCTGCATTTTTCAATCTGAGAAATGACTAATGCAGTGGTTTTGATCTGGAGAGAAAATAATACTATTGGTGCAATTTTTATTATAGTTGTGAAAAGTTGAAAGAGTTTTACCAGTTTGTTGTAACACAAAGACACAACAATAGTCTAAATAGACCCAAAAGTGGGAATTGCATTAATCAAACTGTTGCATCAATAAAACGCATCCTAAAGTATCCGTCAGATGAAAGTTGATAAAAGCACCAAAATGCTAAGTAGCTTCTGTAATTTAGCAAAAAGCTTTTTACGCTAGCTTGAGGTGGTTTTTGGCTTTTCTGAAATGTGTTAAAGAAGAGAATGAAACTCATTTATCGTATCGGTTTTGATGTAGCAAAGGCTCCCATCCACCAGCGGGTTTGTGTCGTACCAGAGGCATGAGACTTGGAAAAATTACAAACTGCAGATCTCCATGTCTACGTTTTTCAGAGCTGTGCGGCCCATGCTAGTTTGCAAACTCTACATCTTGTTTATTACATGCATAGCGTTAAATTTAGCATGGATTGTTGGTTTCGCACCAAACATGCCTAACTAGCATTTTCTATTTTGTGACATTTAAACATTTTGCTCCAAATTCGCATGAAAATTGGATGAAAAGAGTTTCCAAGACTGTTTAAACCTCAAGACAATTACAAACCACAAAACATTTATTTTATTAGGTTTAAGTTTGCCCTTGTAGAAGCTAACACGCTAATCAAAATTAGTGCGCTAGCATTAAGTGTGCCCACCACTGTCAGTTTGTTTCAAAAAACAACAAAATACCTACATAATACTCATGATCTGCACTGAGTAACACTCTCCATTTAAATGTGAGCCATTAGATGTTGATGTTTCGCACAAGTGTTGCACCTTGTGAACATTTTGTTGACCTTCACTGCAAACGCTTGCATGGTTGTTCGCTGTTGTTGAAGTTTGCTGAGGTTTTTCCTGTTCAACTGCCACTCAGAATATTTCGGCACATGTGGAGGATAAAGAATAAAATCTTTACAATTCATCGTTTTACTTTCAGAAATAGATGTATATTTGTTTTCTTTTTAAAATCATGGTATATATCTACAAAACAGCTATGAAGAATTAAAAATGACACTGGATTTCATCGATACCGATGTCTGAAAAGTTTTATATCCATGCATAGTGAAGGTTCTGGTGCAGCTTTAATGTCTGAAAAAGTTTCCTATTGAAGAAAAAAAGCACTTTGGGTCTGTTTGCTGTGGAAGTTTACTGTCTGTTTTTGTGCTGTTGCTGTTTGTGGCGATTATGCTCCGCCTGCGTGTTGTAAATATGTCAAAACGTATTTTCAGTGTATAATTTTGTGTAAATAATTTTCTGTTCCTTTTACAATCGACCTTCATGAAATCTGGCGAAATGGCATAAAACATGTCATAACTGTGAAGTTTGCCGTTTCATTTTTATGTGCAGAAAAAGTTTTGTAAAGTGGAATAAAACAGTGGATATGATGAACGGAGGCTGCCTTGTTTCTGTTTGGAGGTTAAACCTGCTGGTTTTGAGAAGAAAATCATTTTTTTAAGCCAGTTTATTTTAAAAAACTCTTTATTATAATCAGCATTGCAAAAATACAAGTAGAAAAAGAATTGATGAACAGCTTTACATATTTATAATTATAAATTAAGCTTAAAATAAATCTGTAAAAAACAAACACCAGGCCTGAGCTTTTGGCTCGAGATAAAATTAGCTGGAAGTGAAAATCTACTTTCATGTTTCTGTACAACACATAATGACTGGAACATAAAGGTATTCACATATCCCATAATAACAATAATCCAATAAAATACATGTTTTTGCTAAAATTAAAAGTGAACAAAAGGCACTTTGCTGCAGGCTGCAACATTTTTCTAAGAAAACCGACTGAAACCGTCGTCTGAATTACTGTTAACAAAAACGTTTCTCTTTGTTGACGTGACTGATTGTTTTTTGAGTTTAGAGTTATAATTTCTGCTGTTTGTGTGAAGAGTCGGTTTAAAATAAACACTGAAAAATGTTTAAAATTCATGACTTTTAAATTCTGTACTTCCGTTCATCTGCTTTCTTTGGGGGAGGATTACGGCAAACTCTTAATTTTTTTCTCAGAATTCTGACGTTAATCTTCTGAGATGTTTCAAAAAGTCAGAATTACGAGAAAAAAGTAAAAATTCTGTGAAACAGACAGAATTCTGAGGAAATTCGATTATTCTGAGATTCAAGTTTGAATTCTGAGAAAAGTCAAAATTCTGAATTCTGAGAGAAACAAACTAAATTCTGAGATAAAAGTCAGGTGTTTCATTCCTTCTGCCTCTAATTGGGACATTTTTTGCAAACTGATTCATAACATTCACACATGCATTGGAAACCAGAACAGATTTATTTGATGTTTTTCTGTGCATCCCGGACTGGTTGATGTAACGTTTCACCTTGTGGTCGTGCTGTGAGGTAAACTGTGCTGCTCTCGCTGCTCCGCCGCCGTCTGGACGCCGTCGCTGCGGTTCTGGACCGAGTACAGCGCGCTGAACTGGGCCTGATGATTACTGATCATGCTCTTGACTTGTGGGGAGATGAAAGTCCTCGCACAGTGGAGCCTCACCAGGCCCGTCTGACCCGCAGAACCAACCCACACATGGCTGCTCATGTTCGGGTTGAACCGGGCCTGGAGAGGAGAGTGAAGACAACAGCAAATGTTCTTAAGCAGAACCAAAACGGACTGAATCATTTGGCTGAAGACACGAATCTCCATGGCTTTTTGAAATAAGACAAAATTTATTTGCATGTAACTTTTCAACTAGAATTAGCAGCTTGTTTTAAATTAATAATTCCTCAATAGCAATGAAAAAGTTCTAATTTCACTGGCAAATTATTATTTACTTTCTAGCATATTATGTTTATTTCCTTTATTCCTTATTTACTTACCATTTTCCTCCATAACTTAATTTATTTTTTCCTTTTAAACTTTGCTAACCTTCTTTGGGTATAAATACTTTATCTACTTTTTTAATTCATCTACTTATTTTCTTCTATTCCTAATTATTTTCCTTTCTGCTTATTTTTTTTTTTAGTTCTTTCCTTAATGCAACAATTTATCTATTATTTCCTTCCTTCCCTGTTTAATTATTTAAGTTTTTGTCATTATTTGTTTGCTCTGTAAAGACTTTTTAAAAGTCTCAGAGTGAGTTAAATCTTCAACCTGTTTTCAGGCTAAACTTTAATCTTATTTATAGTGAATCTTTGATTATCTGAGCTTCTTTAAGTAAACACGTTGTTATTTATGACTCTGACTCAGCCGTCGCTCTAAGGAAGTGAATAAACAACTCACTTAATCTTCCTATAAATCCTCCCAGAGGTTTTAACTTTTGCTTTCTTCCTTTCTTTCGCTGCTGATTCATTCTTAACCATTTATTCCCTTCAGATGATAAAAGAGAACAAACTAGAGAAAAACTGCGAGGGATTTTTTGACCCGTAAAACGTCCGTCGATCTCTTCACCCCGAAGGGCGAAGCCGCTCCCTGGACTCTGCCTCTTAAAATTAAACACATCATATCCTCAAATGGCCGCTCTCCATCTCCCCCTCCTTCCTCCTGCTGGAAGTGACATTTTTCTCATTTTCCACATCATTACATTTGGCCTGACTTTATAGCTGCCCATCAGAGAAGGAGGCAGATCCCACCTTTGATTTCTTTCTCTCTCATTCTGGCCCTCATCTGTTCATTCACCCTGTTTTTTCCTCCCTGTTTGTGCTGCAGAATGAGTGTGAAGAAGCAGATAAAGTGTTGTGAACGCACCTTGTAGAGTGCAGCCAGCGGCATGTCATCCAGGCTCATAACTGCTGTTAGTTCTGTGCTCTGCATGCGTTTCCACAAAACCTGCTTACTGAGTCCCGTAAGGCATCGCTGGAAGTCAAAGGGACGAATATTAGAACAAATTATTCAAATAATGGAAACAATAAACTGCTTCACTCCAACAGTACGAATTTCTAAACTCTTTTCAGAAAAATGAAAAATGAATGAATCTCCCCTGGCTCAGTTTTCCTGCAGCTAGCTTGGGCTAACTAAGCTAACAACCAGGCTGTTGATGTCACTCCACTGCAAAATCACAAAATCTTAAAAAGTATTTTAGATCTATTATCTACTACAAATATCTTCGTACACTAGAAGAAAAACAAAACTAACCTTCAAGTTACAGGAGCTTGTTTTAAGTCAGCAATAAGTTCTTTTTCCACTGGCAGATTATTTCATTTAAGACAAAACATTTTCCCACATTATCAGTGAAATGATCTGCAGGTGGAAGAAGTGATTTTCCACCCAATATTATGGAATTATTGACTTAAAACAAACTCCTATATTTTGATGAAAAGTTACTTGTTAATTAGTTTTGTTTTATTTCAAGTGTACCGAGATATTTTCACTAGAAACTAGACCAAAAATACTTGGTAAGATTTTGTGTATTTTTTTTATTTTTAGAGAAAAATAAGGAACTTCTGTAAGTGATTATATTGCCAAATTCTTATTACACTTGAAACAAGACCAAACTAACTTACAAGTAACTTTACAGAACTTGCATGGAAAAATAGAAAAATGGATAAGAGGAAGGATGGATTACATGTGGCTACTTGAGTCGCCGCAATGCTGAAACGGTGAAGAAGTGCATAAAATCCAGAAATAAAAATGTTTTTTATGCATTTATCCAAACCTGGAAAACTCAGAAATCAAATCCAGGCTCCTGCAAATCGTGTTTATAGGAACATGTGAACTATTTATTGTAATCTTCAGCCATAGATTAATATGCAAATGTTTGTCTTTGCACAAAGCTTTTCTTAATTGTCCAAATATTGAATATGAAGAAACTGGACACATATAACATGACTAATTAGGTAACAATCTGGCAGTTAAACCCAAAAACTGGATGTAAGAAAACATTTGACTGAAATCTTCTATAGTTGTAGATTTGAGAAAATAAAAGGTTTTCAAATCTGATTCAAATGACTTTTACTCACTTTGTTATTTTTCTTTCAGTGCTGGTTTTAATCAATAAACATTACTATTGCGATAAAAAGAGCACCGACCTACCATATCCAAGTCTCTAAAGTGCAGGTAGTATTTCTTTACAGCCTGTTTGTACGTCTGAAACTGCAGGCGGAGACTTGAATCTCCTCCAACTCTTCCTCCCTCGTCTTCATCGTTTATTGCTTTTTCTCTCTCTCCTGCTTCTTGTCCTTCCTCTTCCTCACCGTTATTTTGTCCTCCTTCTGCTTCGTAAGGCTCCATAGACGTGACGTAGGCAGGCTGACGGAAAATAATTATTAAAACAGACTTTCTACAACTTCAAAACTGAAAAATCAACCAAAACATGAAAAAATGGGCTTTTTCTAGAACTTACAAAACGTCTCATGGATGTTTTCTTGACAGAGCAGTTGGGCAGCGGTAAGATGGCGAGAATCAGCTCGCCGAGCGCATCTGCTGACATCACGGTGTGCAGCCAATCAGAGTAAGACGAGGACTGCGGCGACACAGACAGGCCAAGCCACAGCCATGAAGATCAGTTTCAATGGAAGGAATAAAATATCCTGAACTGAACAGTTCTGAACCGACAGACATGCTTAGTTTTCATAACATAAATAAAAAACTGTCAAACGAATGTCACCAGGCTCTTTACTACGCAAAGCATTCTGGGTAGATGACATATGTTAGATGCTAAGGCGCTAGCTTCGTGCAGCCAGAACAGCAGTTGATCTGGAATAAAGTTCAGCTCCTTTAATTTGATCCAAAGTGTGAAGAAATAAAGTCCAATGCAGAACAAACTGGGAAAATGAAGGAGCTCCAATTTCTAACTGTTTACTGTTAGAAAAGGTTGTAAAGTTATTTTTTTGCACATGCCCAGTATGTTTCATGGCTCCAGACAGATTTTACTCAGAAAAATGTACATAAAAAATGGATGGATAAGTATCTGAGACTTTGGAGGAAAGCTTCACTCACCCAGACAGACGTACTCCGAGGAATCGCAAAGTAGGAGCGCAGATAGTGATCAACGTAATGAACTCCGGCTGAACTTCTCCTACAACAGCATCAGCAAAACGAGAAACCAACCAGGACATTTTGATAAAAGGTCATTCTGATGTACGAAAGTTCAGAACAAATGCAACATTTAGCCTCCAATATTTCAAGAAATTGTGAAAACACACATTCATTTTTGTAAGCTATAAATTTAGCCCTATATTTATTAAGAAGTGTAATTAGAAAGAGTCAGAGCAATTCTTAGTTAAAATATTGAAGAAAAAAGATATGAAGCTGTTTTCTTTGGGACTTTAAAGTGTAAAATGATCTGATTTAAGTTTTGAGAGGAGTAGAAAATATCTGGGCTCCTGGTTTTTGTTTCCATCTAAATTCTGGAGGATAAAATATTTTCTCTCTTTTTACGCTTTTCAGTGAACTGCAGATTTTTCACATTTCATCTTAAAGGTGTATTTAATTTTCTAGACTCAAAATCACAGATTTCCTAGTCCTTTTTAGGCTGTTTATGTGATATACAATCAGAGTCATCAAAAGTAGATTTAGTGACTCAAGTTGAAAAGATCTGAATTTTTGAGCAAAAGCTTTTTGAATTTTTGTTGAACTTTAGTTTTAAATCTTTTATCATCTATTTATGGAACAGAAATCATGTTAAAAAGACACATGCACAAGTTTATGATAATAATAAATGAACTTTTTTGGCATCGTGTATAAATCAATAATAATCTTATCCAGCGTTTCCATGACAACAGGAGCTTTCTTACGGTACGAAGGCAGATTCCTGGGCCACCAGAACCCCAGGTGAGTCCAGCGGCCAGAGGAGCTCAGTGGTCAGGTGGCGTTTTTGGACCTTGACCATGTTACTGAGCCTCCTCAGGTCCCAGGTCTTCACGCAGCGGTCCTCACCCGCTGATGTCAACAAGTATCTGTCAACAGTTTGGGAAATTAATGATTCATTTGGAAGAGTCCGGGCATTTTCACTGGGTGAAACGCAAACAAAAAAAGTCTGAAAATTTGATTTATACTGTGAAGTTTCCCGTGGATTTCATCGTTTTTCTTCTCATTGATCAACTCTGCAAGCAGTGTCTGCCGTAAACAACGGCTGACGCAGAAATCAATATGCTTTAATGCAAAGAGTGCAAAGAAAATCTGTTCACTTCATATCTGGGGACAAAAACAGGTTTTTGAATCTGAGCAGAGAAAAGCAAAGCTTGACTCAGACCAACAAAGCTCAGTATCCTTCAGAGTCTTTGCAATTTTACATTGTCTATTCATTTTAATCCAACTAATATCCAGTTTTTCAAACATAAAACAAGCAGCTGAAGTGCAAAAACACAAAATTAGGATTTTTTTAAAGACAAAACTAATTGGTTGTAGATTTGTCCACAGATAAATGGTGCTGCTGTTCTGTTAATGGTACCATTAATTATTCAGACGTTTCCAAACTAGCTGCAGTAATGCAACATGAATACAAAGTTAGATTCGTTGGTGCAGAAGTCTCAATGTGACTTCCTTTAGGATTACTGAATACACAGAACGTAATATATACTAAAAGATATGAAATATCATCAATAGTGAGTAAAACATGGATGCAGGTGAACAACTAAGGACAAAAATGAAGCAAAAAGAATGAAAACTGAAGAGTCTAGGCAAAAATATCAGCAATAAAATAGTTAAAATAGACAGAACACAATAAAAATATTACTTAAATTCTTGTTGCAATCTTAGTAAATCCACATTTTTGCTGTAACATAAGACAGCAGGTAAAGTATCTAACATATAAAGAGAATATTTATTGCCTTCCACTGTAAATAAAGCGGTTGAGTGATTTGATTCAATTTCATGGGAAATAGCAGCCCAGCTTAATGAGGTGAAATATTGAATGTATCCACAGATGTGTTTGTTTATGTCATCACCTATAGCTGCTGTATTTCCAACAAAAACAGTTATTATTGCTCTGGTAACACGTTGCTGGTTTCAGTTATTTGCAGGCGCTAGTTCTTGCTAACTCTCACTATTAATGGGAGTCAACTGAACCAGAATTTGATCAAATTTTAGCAAAAGAAAAGAAGTTATTTCCCCCCTGAAAGAAAGAAAATCAAGAGACAGTTTGAACTTTTTCTGCATCACAAACATTGAATCACACTAAAAACCTTTGCGTCCTCCAACAGCTCACCTGGATGCAGGACAGAAGACCAGAGCCCTGACGGCGTTGTCATGAGCGAGTATCGATCGATAGGGCAGCAGAGTCAAAGATCGGTCTGACTCTCTGACTCGCAACAGGGAAGATTTTGTACAAAGATCCCAGAGTCCAACAACACCTGGAAGGAAAGAAAATGATTAAAGAAACAGAAGGATGCAAAAGATGAAAAATATTTAATACGGCAAAGAAGAAATGCATCAGCAACAGAGAGAGATCATTTATTTGTTGTTCCAGAATCGATTCGTACCGTCGTAAAATCCAACAGCCATTATGTTGTGTGGTTTTTGAGGAAGCCAATCCATAGACAGAACCTGTCCGCTCTTTTCTTCTCGAAGAGATTTGATGCAGCCCAGTTTTAGCGTTACCACTCCTCGCACCTGCAGAAAATGAGAAGAAAACAATGCAATGCACACAAAACAAACCAGTTTCATGACTTTGTACTTTCCTCCAGACCAACGTCACTTAGCGCTTTAAATGACAGACGTATAAACAGGGCCTACCTTGTAAATTGGTGGTTTTTCATTGTTTCTTTCTGTGAAGCATCAACAAATTTAGTCACATATTTCCATTTTGAAATGTTTTCACATCTTTAAGATGCAAATATACATCGTGAGAAAATATGAGATGTCATGGATGAAAACAAAAAGTCTTCAAGATGTTTTAAAATACTGAAGGTCAAAGTGAAAATAAAAACTGTATGTCTGTAGATTTCATGGCTCTGATCCAGCAGTTGTTTTCTAAGTGATCATTTCTGTGTTTAATGGTTGGAGAAAAAAAGGTATCAGGCTGTTCTAGATCATTAGTTTTCCCTCCTCCTCCGGTTTGGATCCGTAGCGGTTCAGATCAATAGTGTCCGGCTAATTCACCCAAACTATCCATCACCTCACCACAACCTGAGTAAAACACAAACTACTACTTTACAAATCTCAAGACTCGACCTGAACCCTAAAATAATCTTTATTTATATAAATATATTTGTATTAAATCCATTAAAAAAATCCAGAAGGAGAGAAACTCCAAACCTTGATCTAAAAATATTCAGACACTGAAAATTCTGACCCAGAAGTAAAGACTGTCAACAATTTCTTTCAGCAGAGAATAAAAAGCTGGTGCAAAGCGCAGCAGTTTGAGTCGCCCCAAAGTAAGTCCTCGATGAATGACAGCACAGCGATACAAGACGAGTCAGCTGTATGAGCTAAAATTCATAGCTTCCAACACTAATAACCCGCTCGCCGATGCATCTTTTTTGTCATTTCAATTATAGATCCTTGTCTGATGGAGAAAAGCGCCATAAATTATATGAGCTCCCAACAACACCTCACATTCTCACTGCTCATTGTCACCGACCCGCTCCAGTCCTGCAGTTTTTAACGGCCTCCTCCTCTCAGTCATTGTGGCGACTGGATCGACAAAAGCCATTTACAATTATCTGTCGCAAACAGAAGTGCAGAGGTTCTGTTTAAACCCGTTTGGGTCCATTTCCCCACAGAAATGGCATCCAACCAGATCCATGTGAGATAGCTTTCTGCATACAAACGAAGGATGTTTCACTGCAATTACGCAAAGGTGACCTACTATGCTTCGTTAAACAGGTTAGGCTGGATTTATGGGCGATACAAAACATGCTCATTGCATTTTTTTTTTTTCTTTTTTGCACAAAAGCATTCTTAAGATAGATTTTAGTCTAGTCAGCCTGATTTGATTTGTTTTAGGGTCTTTTTATCATCTTACATCCAGATAAGCTGCTGCTGGCCACACCCCCAAACTCTACATTACAACCAGACATCTTTGAACAGCAGAAGTGGAACCTCCTGGACAGCCAATAATAATGCGGCAAGTGGCTTCTGGATGGTAAGTAAGCAACTAAACACTTGTCTTTTCCAGCAGCCATTGCACAACACATACAGTGGTAAAACCAGCTGACCAAACATGCTGGAGCTCAGCTTGGGTTGCTAGGTGACGGGCAGGGTTTTGCTATGGTTGCTAGGTAACGGTCATGGACTGTGTCTTACAATAGAGAGGTTTTTGAAATGAGATGTTTTCAAGACAACAAAAACATTAACTGGATGATTTTTGATAATTTAAAAGCATCATTTTTGTTTTTAAAATCAGCCGAGACCCAAGTGGAAGAAGAAAAACATGCAAAATGTGAAGCTGGAGTACCCTGAGAGAATCCACACATGCATAGGGAGAACAAGCAAACACCATGCAAAAAGATCGGGGATTTGAACCCAAGACCTACCAACTGTGCCACCATGCAGCCACTAAAAATCTAACTATGTGATTTAAAATAGAAACCGTTTCATTTGGTCACAGATTTGTTTATGAAGTTAGAAATCTATCAACAATTCAAGTTTTTCAGAAAACTGTTAATTTATAAATAAATATTTGATTCAAACTGCTCATTGTTATACCTTCTAATCTTTGGTGCAAGTTGAATTCATGATGAAAATATGATTTGGCTACCTAGGATTTCTCTTTCTTATTATTCTGGCTCATAGGAAAGATAAATTAATCAATCCAAACTGATCAAGAAAGGCAAAAGTTTGGTTGGATCTCAAGTCAGACAGTGAGATAAAAACACAATGTTTCAGTTTCATCTGGATCTTAAAACTAAAACATGCAAATCACATGCTAGGAAACATGAGTCTGCCTCATGCTATTACATCTGGCTGCTATTTTATAATGTGAGCACCTGGAAACTGTTTTATCCAATAACTATAACCAGCGGAAACCGAACCCAATGATCCGTGACAAGAAAATAAAATGGAAACCAGGGGCTAGAAAGCAATGGAGAAGGTAAAAAAAAAATGAAATGTCAGGTTTTATAGAGCTTTTTATGTCCAAATTCAGACTTTAGTTGTAAACCGAGTCATGTGTAATAAGAGGTCAACCTGATACCAAGAAGTTAATTGATTTTCCTTTAAGAACAAAAACATATGAAACAAATAGTTTCAAATTTAAAACTCATCTTTTTTGCATCGTTCTTATAATCATCAGGTAATATAGAAGAAACAGCTTTTTGTTTATTAATCCTGCAAAAATGGGACAAAACAATTTAAAAATTCTGCTGCTATTGAAGCAGCAAAATTACACAATGAATAATTTAGTAAATTCAAACTTGTAATTCAAGTACATTTATTTCCTGATACACAAATAAACTTGACTTACTAAGCAATATGTTTCAATTTTCTTGGGAAATGAATATGACGATTTCTCTTAATTACTCTTCAAAATAGGAAAGACATGAGAACAAGTTCTTCAAGAAAGGAAGGTGAGTGAATAAAGTGACAATAACAAACTTCAAATTTTATTGAAACTTATTATGTAAATCTGCTCAAGCTGTATCAACATATCACCCCCAGTGTCAATCAAGCTCATGTAGTCGTTGCTAAATGTGCTAATGACAGAGAAAGAACTTAATGTTACAGGAAAGCTGCCGTCATCGGTGGCCATGCTAACTAGCCTGAGCATTCATGACAGCTTACCAAAGAGTGTCACACAGAGAGGTGATTGACAGCGCTAAAACCCGCCTCCTGGCTCTTATTGGTTGTTTCTAGAGCACTGGGAGAATTAACAGATTACATATCTCATGCTAAACAGTCACGACATGGTAACAGTTTCAACAAATATGTAAAAAAAATATATATATATTTTTAATAAAAGTCACATACTGCAGCTTTAAAGCTTAGCAGCAAGGCTAACAGTACTCTAACTATGTTAATGTTTTAGTTAAAAACAGTTGTGTGTGATTTCCAACTGAATAACCGTAGTCAAACTTTATTCTTTTATCTGCAGTAAAACATGAATTTAATATATTGTCTGTGTAAAACACTTTATTCTCAAGTCTTTCTTGTCCTGAAATACGATGACTCCAGACTGGCGTTGTGTTTAATCAGATTAGTGGCGGGGCAGACCCCTGACAGGAATAAAAAACACTAACTCACGCAGACACAAGCGCCATTCTGCATATGATGGATGCTGCAGATAAAGCGGTCATTAATCTCATTCACACAGCGTTCTAGCAGCAGAGGCCCGGAGGCGGCAGACAGGACTGGACTACAGGCTCCACCATCCATAATCTCAGCATGGACTCAGTTGTTTTTTTTACAAGATTTTTTTTAAACTACTGTCACCGTTAAAGCTGCATGGCACAAAAAAACGGAGAGTCCCGAAGAGCTTTGTCATTTTAACTAAGATTTGCTCCAGTTAATGAGCTCCATGTCTGATATGATGGATAATCCAGCTGCTAGATTGATTAAATAATTATTGAGTTCATGTAGTTGCCTGTGAAAGCCTCCTGACATCAGCTTCTTACATGTTCAAGCTATTCATCAATTACTTCATCAACAAAAATGTTGGATAATTTCTCATAATTATTCTGATGTTTATGATTTCCTGAAGGAAAACTGCTCATTTTCATGATAAGTTTGGGTTTTTGGAAAATGGTGATGTTCCAGCAGACCATGAATAAGGTTTGAGGCAACAAGCAGAAAAAAATCTGCACTGAATGACTCTCAGATTCCTTCTGATTAAACATTAGCCTAGGAAAGCAACCTTTTCCTGAGAAAAGCTCACATCAAAATCAGTTCTGGTTCATGTTGAGTGTAATGTGACTAAATCTTCTGCTTCCTGGGACATTTTTTGCAGACCTAGAGCCATTTATCCATCAGTGTTACTCTGCAGTCCTGCAACACTTAAAAGTGATGTCAGAGAAATTTAAGGCTGCAGTGAACCAACAGCGCCCTCTGCTGGACACAGCAAATATTTCATTTTTTAACCTTCTTAGTTAAAGAAAATGCAATAAAGAATAAAGTCGTAATATTATCTGATTAAAGAAAAAAAAATTAAATAAAGTCATACTGCCAAAATAAAAACCAAATAATATGAGAATAAAGTTCTAATATTATGAGAAAACCCATTCTTACACTGTTAAAATGAGAAATGTTTAGTATCTTGTGATGTTAATAAGGAAATTCTTCATCTTTCAACACTTCTGCGTCAATTTATTATGAATTTGAAATGATTCTGTAAATGACTGTGTGTATTTCAAAGAAAGAACCACAACCTTGCAGAGTTGATCACATCATCATTGGTTTTCTGTTTCATTAAAATATAAATTAAAATATAACAAATATTCAACAGTTTCCATTTCACTGTAAATGAGCAAACGACTTCTGAACGGTTTCACCATTAGGAGCCATTCTAAGCAAGAAAACGTTGACAAGCAAAGTTTTCCTTCCTGCGGGTTAATGGGAAGAGTTGTCGTTTGACAATCTGAAGGCTGTGGGTTCGATTCCAGCTTCCTCCCACCACAAAAAGCTACCTCTACTTAAATGTTCTTTGAAAGAAGACTAAAGGCAAAAACTTTAATCTCTCCAAACACTGACAAAATTCTTTATAAAGGGGATCTGTTATGCAAAATTTACATTTTAGATGTTTTTGTGCTTCCATTTGGGTTTTTATTGCTTCTACAAACATTCCAAGTGCTTAAAACCACCCAGCTGTTTTAGTTTTCTTAAACAATAATTAATGTTTTTTTGGTGTCTGTTGAATAAGCCCTTTCAAAAGCCCTCCAAATGTAACGTTTCAAATCAGCCCGTTACCTAGCAACGGAAGCGGAACTCGGCCTGTCACCTAGCAACCCAAGCAGAGTTCCAACACGTCACCTTTACTTTGAAAAGAACATTTGAATTGAGCAGGTCCGAGACAAGATGTCGTCTTACCAGAGTGTGTGAGTCTTGTGTTTGAGAGCAGAGCGTCGGGATGAGGCAGGCTGTAGATGGTGACCACGCCGCTGGACGTGGCGACAGCCAGCAGGCCCAGTCTGGGCAAGAAAGGAGCCTGAAGGCAAAGTGAAAGACAAGATTTCATGTTTTTAAGGGTTCGGAGCACATACAAGCTGAGTTCAGTTTCCTTTATTTGGGATCCACAGTTAGCTGCAGCAATGCTATTTTTACACTGTTATTAAAATATAGAACAACAAAGAAACAACATGGCAGAATATTCCTTGTTTTAGGTCAAACACATTACTAACTCTAGCATGAAACCAAGTATTTATATCGTGGGGTGTTATTGTTATAATTTATAATATTGTTTTATCTGTGCTTTACAATGTTTTTCTATCATTAAATATAATTAAAAATGTACATTTTCTGTACATTAACTTTTGGTAAAATGAATCTATTTTTCATAGCATGCCTAGTGAAATGATACTATGTAAATCGACAAAACAGTATATTTTGAAATAAACTACGTGGCTTCCGGCTGAAAAACACACAAAATGTTAATTATTTTTACCTTTCTGACAGAGTCAGGAAGCTCCCAGCCTCCTGCTGGACACCACTTTATCTGCCAGATGAAGCCTTTGTCCTGAGCCAAACCGTAGACCAGGGAGGGCTGAGAGTCTGGTCTGCACAGGATTTACACACAACGCAATCAATCAGTCTACGTTTACAGAGGACTTTTAATGAACGGTAAGACTGAGAAAGGAAATTGATTTGAGTTCAGTCTGGATGTATATGTTTTATATCTACCTCTTGTTGTACTCCAGTTTGCCACAGTCCCACAGCTGGACCAGACCGGGTTCTGAGTAGGTCTGGTTCACATAGTGCAGGTCGTCCATCCCTCGATGGCAAGCCAGAGCGATGTACTGGGAGGCCGGAGCGCCGTCCGGGGTGGGACACCACTCCAGGGCCCAGACTGGTCCACCAGCAAACAGAAACATGTCCCAGCGGCCCGGGTGAGCTGCCATCGCCTCAAACCTGACAGGTTCAGCAACAAGTTAGCTCAACTCAACATTCACTCAACATTTCATCTGAATAAACGGAAAGGCTCATCAGTGTCACCTGCTGAGTCTCAGCAGAGGCGTCTCTTCCTGGGTCAGATTGTCTCTGGACACTTTGAAGGCAGCCGACTCCAGTTCTTCAGGAAGGTATTTTTCTAATTCACTGAAAAATCAATTAATTAGATTGACTGAAGGCTAATGCTGTATGACACAGTTTAATAACTGTCCTGACATGCTAACAGTTTAATGTCCAGGCAGAAGAGACAATTTCCACATTAACATGGTCTGGATCACATTATCAGCTGTTGACAAGCACTGCTGATCCACATCCTTTGCTTTAGCTGCTCCTTTTCAAAATAAGTAAATAATAAATTATGTTTCATTTAAAAAATAGAATATACTACAAAAAATATCCTTTATTGTGCCATAATGTGGAAATTTCTGTGCAGCTGTAGCAAAGTGACATGCAATAACAGTAAATAAAATAAATAAAAATATTGTACAGTATAGGCAAAATTTCTGCATAAGCTGCATAATTATAAAAAAATACTGCAGTCCAGAATAATCTGCAAATCAGTTGGTTGATTAAACCATCTATAAATTGTGTGTCTATTTGAGAAATTAATTATTTACCCTGCAATTATCTCAATTAAAACTTTAATAAAGTTCCACCACTAGTATTTTATTATTGCAAGTAAATAATTCAGCTAAAAAAGCAAGCAAATGAAAATAATCTACTTTTCTGGTACAGGCTCCCAGTTGTTGGCGGAAGGAACCCATTCTGGAAACACCCAGCTGCTGTAGTTCTCTTCCCGGCTGAAAACACAGAAACATGGTCCAAAATGACACGTTCAGTAAATATACAAAAACAAATGTTATTTCTAGCTGCATCAGTAGAATCTTTTTCTATTCATTTTGTGATTGAAGTAAAAACAATTTAAGTCTGAAACATGGTGAGAAGATCTTACAATTTTTTTGTCATCTCAGCAGAATCCAGAATTGTTCTGATGATACTGGAATCAATTCCGTTGTGAGATTTGCCATTCGGGCTCCTCTGCTGGGAACAGAAACAATCAAAATGAGTTTTCCACATAACTCACCAAGAGAGATTATTTTACTGATAATTCAGTTTAGATTTATTAAGAAATAAAAATCTTATCACATCTTTTTTCATGAAGTAAAATTAGTAGCAAACTATATTTAGACAAACTATCAGTCTCTGAATTTATTTCAATGTCAAATTAATGTAAATATTAACTAATGAGTCAGTAGTCTCTAAACGATTAAAATTAAATGTCAAACTCAGTGTATGTACTGAAAGTAAATATTAGACATCATCTTACTTGGTGAAAAATCGGATGAAATTTCTCTTGTTCCTCAAAATCTGATTCAGCATCTGATCCTTCTTGATATTCCTCTTCCTCGTCTTCATCTTCCATATTTGGCACAAAGTCTTTCTCAACGTCATCAAGTTTTCTCTTTCGACCTTGAGCGCAAACATAAAATGACACAATGTAGCATCACAAAGTCGCCATTTTTTCTCCACGTTTATATGCTTTTTTGGGAACCAAACTTTCTCTCTATGCACACGTTAATTCACATTTTTTAGTTTCTTTTACCCGTTTTTTCATCAACACTGATTACAAATGAATCTGGTGTTAGTCAAACAAACGGAGGCATCCACTGTACCTCTTGTCTGTTTGGAAGGTTTCTGTTCGAATTCTTCGTCTTCGTGCAGCTTGGAGCCGAGTTCATCTCGGGGATGAGAGAAAACCTCTTTGGCTAAAAGCTGGAGGTACTTCAGTGCCCTGGAATATTTTTGGTTGAGTATTAAACACTGGAGAGCCACTGGAAAAATATAGAACTTCAAATTTGTGAGTTGAAAATCCACATGGCTAAAAGATGATGTGGTTCCTTGCAGACTTTGCATCAAATTTCCTGAATTCTCATAAATTCAAAGAATTTATGAGAATTCATAATTCACATTTATTACCGTGAATGTCCGTTTATAAAAAAAGTCACAGTGAAAATTCTTCAGCATCCAAAACTAGGAGCAACTGTTTCATTTAATTGAGACAATTAGTTTGTCTCAACCCAAAATAATTATAAATAAAAGTCCACAAAAGGAACAATCAGAACTAAGATAACAGAGCAACATTCCATGTTTTAGTTATTCTCTTTGTTCATCCAGATGTCTGAAAACTTTTCAAAACTGTGTCTACCGTCGTGACATCATGTGACCTACGCTTTAGCAGCTCCTCTCCGGCGCCGGCCCCCTGACTGGACCTCCTCATCAGGTTCAGCAGGAGGATCTGGTTCCTCTTCATTCGGTGGGGCTCTAACTTCCTCTACAGGCTTCTTTCTGACATACTTTCTTTTCGGCTTCAGTGACCCATTTTCCGGCTGGACAGAGTTTTCTACAACACTGCCTCCAGTTTTTCCAGTCGGCAGGTCCCCAGCAGCAGAGGCAGATTCTACAGGCTGTGCTTTCTTGGCTCTGTTTGGTTTTCTGGGAGTTATTACTGTATCAACAGAGTCTGCAGCGATTGTTTGTGGTGATTCTTTTTCTCCATTTGTGGTTTGTTGTTCAGGTGTTTTAGTTTTTCTCTGTTTTGTGGGAGTCTTTCGAGAGGTTGCACTTTTCCCCACTGACTTTTGAGGGGATTTCTGTTTGACGCTTTTACCAATATCTGTGTCATCGGTTTCAAAATCAACATATTTAGAATTTCTCTTTCGTTGTCGTCCTCTTGAGCTGGACGACAAATAAATATCCTGCTGTGAATTCAGTCCTGCAAAGAGAAGTTGAATTATTTTACAGTGATTGTAAAACATTTTTTCCAAAAAATAACATGAAAACAATCACGCATGCAGGATGCCGGCCCTCGAGGACCCACTTTGGGCATTATGTGTCTAAAACATAAGAGGTGTGCTTTTACAAACCTTGTCCAGAGTCAACGGGATCCATTGGCTCCAAGTTATTTATGTGAGGGTTGTCCTGCAATATGCTTCGTCATCTATGGGACATTGTTCAACTTGATTAACTGTACACTGGATGAGAGCATGACAATTCAGTCATATTGCATCATTTTTTTAAGATTGTTTTTAAGAAACTTACAGAACAATTGGAAATGATTACAATGAGTTTAAACAAAAAGCAATTCACTACACATATAATGCATATATTCAATCCAAATTGCATCGACTCAGCAAAAGTAAAGTTTGCGGTTTAATAGCTCTATATGAAAATGTAAAAAACTAATAATAGTTGATCAATTTCAGATTCTAATTTAGGGTTAATCAAATGCAGTGAAGACAGAGAAAAGCAATAAAATAGACATAAACTAAAGATAGGAACCAGACGCTAACTCTGGCGTTATGGAGCTATACTGTCACTGTTTACTCCAGACACCACGGTAAAGCCAGCCGTCTCTTCGAAAATGACAGCAAAGCCCGCACTCGATTTCCGCGTGCGCCACGGCACTAGACGTTACGGCAACCTAATTTACAAGCTCCTTTCAGAGTAAAAGCTCACATCCGGTTCATGTTTGATCTACTGCAAGTCGCTTTCCAGCGGGAAATAGAGAGTTTTTCAGCGTTGCTTAATGTTCCCAATTATTTCCGATACATTAGTTCATTCTGCATAAATACAAAGTCTAAGCTTGAAGCCGCTGGAAATCTACTTGCAGTAGCTCAAACATGAACCGGATGTGAGCTTTTATTGTGAAAGCAGCACGTAAATGGGGTACCAATAATTTTTGAGCAGACGGCTAGCTTTACCGCGGTCACCAGACTCCATTGAAAAAAAAATAATTTTACATTTACGGAGTAATAGCAGAGTTCATACAAGGAATTAACAAATAAAAATGATCACGCTGCATTGTGTCACGTTTCCCATTGTTTCGGTACATTTTTATTCGCAAGACAAATAAAACAGAAAGTTATTTCAGTTATAAAAGTCGGTTGTTTTCCTAGCAAGTCAGCACCTTTGAGCCTCACATTTTGGCTAACACACACGGCTAAGCTAACGGGCTAATATAGTAGTAGCGTGTCGTGCGACTTTCACCTCAATACTACGGAAACGAGGATCGCCAGTGAGCACCACTGATTTCCACCATTAAAACCTAATCGTGAAAGGGTCTTGGACTCCCACCCCGGTGGCAAAGCCTGGAATCCCTCGTACCAAACTCGTGATACCGGACACCAACAGCACGGGATCGAATCCCGAGCGCAGCTCTCGGGAACAAACAGCTGGATGATGATGGACTGCGCAGAGCGAAAACAGTCGTAAAAGATACACTATCTACTATTTAGTCAGAAAGAAAAAACTGCAAATACCTCCAGCGTCGGTCCCGCTGCATCTCATAATTCAAACCTACAATATCATTACATCAGACCGCCATGTTACTGTAGAGGCATGGTGGTCTACACCGCCCCCTGTCAGGACAAAGTGGAATTTCAAGGGATTCGGTTCCATATGACTGGTGCTCAAAAGTTGTACTCAAGTAAAGTCAGAGGCGATTCCAGCCCTGTTGAACTGGTTTCACTGTAACACCAGAGCAGACCCCACTGGGACTGAGCCACTCCACAGCTGCATGTGTCTCATTAATGTTAGCAGATGTTGGCAGGTATGATGTAGTCTTGAGATTCTGTTTCAAACTGAGTATATACACCTCTGGAAAAAATTAAGTTTCTCTGATTTTACTCTTTCTAAGTATATGTTTGAGTAAAATGAACATTGTTCTTTTATTCTATTAATTACTGACATGTCTCTTAATTTTATTTGTGAATGTATGGAAATAAGCAGCTAGATTTATAAAATGCACCAACAAATATCTTCTCTGCTGGGGGCTAAGCACCCCTAGAGCTCAGATCCTAGAAACGGCCCTGGGCCACGTCTTTTAAAATATGAGTTTTCAAGATCAGGAATTCAATCTGTGAAATAAAAAATTCAGAAAGTCACTGCAAATGAAAGTTAACTTTTGGCAGAGAATGTGTTACATGCAAGTCAAAATGATAGTTTTGTCTTTTTGAAACACAAGCAACACCTCACACATTTAAAATGCACAGTGGGAAACTCTTCAAACAAATTCAATCAAGACTTGATTCTTTAGTTTGGTTTGAAAAGAAATGTGCAAAAGGCAGAAAACAAGAAGAAAATACATTAACATTTCATCAGCTGACAAAAAAAATCTGTTAAACATTAGAGCTAGAAATAACTGAAATAAACATGTCAAACAACAGTGGAGGTGAATCTCAGAGAACATGGACATTAATCTAATCTATCAATATCAGAAATACATTAGGAGACAATAACAAATCTGCAAACAGGACATTTTAAATTATTTTTTCCCTTCATCAGTTGACAAAATGTACTCATGCAGTCTAAACGTTTTTGTGATTTGTGTTTAAAATATGTGGACTTTATGTAGTTGTAGACTTCATCTAATATTAGCATCAGTTTGAGTAGAAGAAACCAATAATATTTCATTTATTTTTGTGCTTTTGACACTGAAAATATTGAAGACTAAAACTTAATGTGTTTTTTTGTTATTAAGATCCACATAAACAGAAATATAACCCATTTGTTGGGGATGAAAAAGTTGGAAAAGTTTAGTTCACACATTTGATTTTTAGAAACAGTTACTGAGTTGGTGCTAGTTTGATATTTCTCCTGTCATTCATCTGATGAAGCCACAGATATAAATAAAACAACATGAGGTTAGACAGATCAAGCCTATGAGGCACAAAGTGTTGTCAGAGAGAACAAAACACAAACAGTTCTCAAATAAAATATGCTGACATCCTCATGTTGTGTTGAACTAACTTTACCTTCAATGGTTAACAGCAAAGACAGGAAGGTTTTAAAAGAATTAGAAAGAATTAAAAACTGGTGAAAACGCCCAGATAAATGTGACTACATTTAGGGTTAAGTCCACAACTTCATGCTATACGTCCTTCATCAGCTCAAAGTTTTATTTGTCGTACACTTCCTGTTGTCGTCTCATCTTTTGTAGGGCTGGCCGTCTGTTGCATCATTTATTTTAGCAGCTGATGCAGGATCCTATCAGGCATTTCTCCATTATTTTGCAGCGTCAGCATGTGGCTCCATGATGTCAGGCCGTTTCAGGTTCCACTGGGCGATCTGGCGCTGCGTGCCATGAAGCCCGGCTTCCACCTCACTGTTGCCGAAACCGAAGCAGTCCGTCTGTTTCCCGTCCACCATCCCGGTTTCTCCCTTAATCCTCCCTTTGACCTCCATTATCTCATCGCTGTTCTCCTCTGATTTGATCGCATCCACCATGTGCATGTCGATGTGTTCCGGTCCCAGCACAGCTTCCTTGCGGTCCATGTCCAGCCACACTGGTCCCGCTGGAGGTTCTAGGGAAGTGTAGTGGAGCTCTGGCTCATCTTGTGAGTGGAGGTTCTGCTGCTCCGGGTGGAGGAACTGGGTTTGGTGCTGCAGGTGATGCAGAGGCTGCAGTGGATGCTGCAGGGGCTGCTGCTGCTGGTGGTGGTGATGATAATGGTGATGCTGCTGCTGGTGCAGGTGGTGGTAGTGGTACTGGTCAACAGTTTGCTTGTTTGCATGGACTGACTCTTTTGGTTGGTTCTTGAGGAACTTCTCAAACTTCTTGGAGGCTTTTTTGTTTGTTACAAACCAATCCTGTTAGGACATAAAGCGAAGTTATAAGTAATAATAAAATGGTTAGGGATGGAAGCAATTACCATTAACTGTCGTCTATCATCACCATCACTATCTACAATAAGTTGAAGAATTCTGAATTAATGAGTTACAACAACATTTAATGTCCATTTGGAATCAATAATGTTTTTTTAATTTTGAATCGGATTTGATTTAATATTATTTTAATTCTCAAAAATATCATAAAGTTTTATTCAAAAATAAAATATTTTCTGAACCTTTCTGAGGTTATTAACAGATACAATAGAATAAATTAATACAATGGCGTCATCAGCATAAAGCGTGACCGTAATGGGACAATAAAAGCATATCCAAAGCAAGAAACTTGGTAATTGATTATTACCTGTGAGTGGACTGAGTTTATGTGATATTTCACTCCACTTTCAGAATTAAACTCCTTGTTGCAGATCAAACATCTGTATTTTCCAGCCTCAAATTCACCCTGAAAAAAGACAAAACGAATCTTAAAGTAAGAATATTTAAGTTCTTAAATTTGCTGAACAATTGCTCTTACACCTATTACTTTTCAATTCAGAGTTTATGTTTTTAGAAAACCGAGAATGGAGAAAAATGTTTGATATATTTAATTTATTCCAAGATTTAACTGAATTTGCTGGAAATTATCTTTCTAGACACAGAACAGGTGACTTACCTTTGTGCACAATCCCAGGTGAGCTTTCAGCCCAGACACACTGGTGTATGTGCAGTCACAACCCTGAGGGAAGAATATAGTGCAACACACTTTACTGATACGGAAACAATGTATTTTTTTTAAGTTGGTATCCATAACGTAGAAAAAAAAAAAAAACGTTTTTGAAGTGTAAATCCAAAAGTCTGCGATGACTTCATAGTGATATTTCTATGAATGGAGGAACTTTGAGTTTAAATTAATAAAAATCCAGAAGTAATTTTAAAAAACACCACATGCAAATATGTATATATATATATATACTCAGAAAATTATCATTTGGTGCTATTGCCCCTGTAAAAGCTTTATATTGTCTGGTTCAGGCTATAAGGCAGGGGTGTCAAACTCCAGTCCTCAAGGGCCACTGTCCTGCAGTTTTTAAATGTGCCACAGGTACAAAACACTGGAATGAAATGGCTTAATTACCTTCTCCTTGTGTAGATCAATTCTCCAGAGTCTTGCTAATGACCCAATTATTCTCTTCAGGTGGTGCAGCAGAGGCACAGCTAAAAGTTGCAGGACAGTGGCCCTTGAGGACTGGAGTTTGACACCTGTGCTATAAGGCATGCCAAGGCTCGCAGCTGGCAGCTCGAAATGGATTGCAAATAAATCCTCAAGTTCATTTTAAATCAGATTAACTGTTCAGGTTTAAGATGTAATTCTAGTAAATGTCAAATGAAAGTGTGTCCCACCTGATTAGGACAGTGAACTTTCCTCTGCAGCTTCACCTCATTCTTCCACTTCCTCAGCACCTCTTGGCTGAACGCCGGCAGGCCTGGTCGGGCGTATTTCAACTGGAAATGGCAACAAAATAAAAAAATTAAACCCTAGGAGTTTCCATAAAACCAATTTTTGTGATCAGTAGCATTCTTCATGCCTTCTTATCGTCAGGCACAAGGTCTGACTGAAACTTCCTCTTGGGCCAGTCCTTTGGCAGCTCATTGTTGGCGATCTCAGCCAGGTGGAAGTTGGCCACCTGTGCAGAGGCGCGCTGCACTCTGCCGCTGGGCGTCCGCTCTGGGTTAGCCTCCCTCTGGGCCTTCAGGGCCTCGTCCTCTTCAGGCTTCTGGGGCGTCTGGAAGAAACGAGTGGAAGTCTTGATCAAAATGCAACATTAGCAGTGGGTTTCTAGCTAACTAATACTAGAAGTGACAAATTACTGTTAAAGTGTGAAGTCAACTTACAGGAGCATGCTCTGATTTCAGGTGGTACTCCAGACCAGCCTTGGATTTGTACGCTTTCCCACAGTGGGAGCAATTCAGCAGCAACTTCTCCAGCTCAGACTCTTCCTTCCCACACTTCTTCATGTGGTACACGTAGCCCATGATGCTGGTGAAGGCAGCAGTGCAGCCCTGGGGAATGAAAGGTATTTGTGAGTCTTTTATGGTTTTAAAATAGACCAAACTGTAATGTGATCAACACCTCACTTCTTTAGAGCATTTCAGTTTGCCTAGTCTCTTCAGGATTTTACGCAGTTTGTCTTTGATGGCGCGGTCGTCAAGGCCCTTGGTGTCATCAGCTGATGGCTGTCAAGATTAGAAAAGTTAATGTCAGCATTCTGGCACTGCAGATATTACAGCACATTTATAAATAACACCCATTGCACATGATGTACGGATTATAAATGACTCAATCGAACATTTAAAACTGCAGCAGATGAAACTAAAACAAGCATAAATGCTGTTTTCTGAGCAAGGGAACAGAAACAGTTTTACTTTACAATGTAGAGTGTACTTTGGAGGCCTAAAATACACAATCAAGAAAACATCAGGTTTTACTATTGGAAAGTTGTGTGTCATGCACTGGAAAACAGCTACAATCCCTGCTAATACTGTAACAGAAATAAAGGGGACATAAATAATGATCTTACCAGGTTGCTGTGGTCAGCCATGATGTGATACTTCATCCCTGTGGAGGATTTAAGCTGCTTCCCGCAGTGCTGACAAGTGAAAGGTTGCTGCAGATTGACAAGACATTTTTAACAAACGTAATACTTTATACCAAGTACTTGAACAAGGCATAAATGTGGTTATAATCCACTCTTGTTGTGTCACATGAAATCCCAATAAAATTCAATGATTTTTTCAGTTGGAATGGGACTCAGTTTAAACTGGTATGAATATAAATGTGACATATATAATTTTTATCACATCCATTTTTCAGCGTAGTGTTTGAAGCCTCACCAGTCTGCAGTTCTCCATGTGTTTCTTCAGCCCCTCCACAGTTTTCCTGCTCACACTTTTACATTTGGGACACGTCACTCTCCCTTTGGCCACAATCTGGAGCTGCCAGCGCTCCTCTTGGCTTCCTGGAGACGGAGCGCAGCAACAATAACAAGAAAGGTTTACTGTCAGAGACGCAAATACCTGAATACCAAACCAACAGATTATCTGTGCAGCTAATAAATGCACAGTATTAATGTTTTGGATAATTTTACACAAACACTTAAGGATGAAGTTTATTTCTCAAACTGCAGGTCTACTTCCTTGATCCAGTGCAACTTGAATGTGCAGGTGACATTTAGTTTTAATACTAATAACAAAAACTAAAACCAGATTATTTTTAATTCAGCTGTTCTCACCTGGAGGGTAGGTTGGAGGTTCCTTCTTGATTGGAAGAATGATGGGTTTCTGATCTTCATTCATTTGGACAGTTGAGCTCCCACCAACACTGACTGCATCTAAAATTGAGACACATGAAATAAGTTTCTTTATTACTGTGTCAAATTTTTAATTTAATGTGTTCTCAACTGAATCCTAATCAGACTTTTGTTCTGTAAAAAGTTGAACCTGTTGGACAGGACGGAGACCTACAGGACATGCTGCCCTCTGGTGGTGGAAGGAAGTTATTTACAGCAGGGCTTGGATCCACTTCTCTCTGGACCTTCTTCATGTTCATGTCTTTGAAATATAATACAAAAATAATTAAATCCCTTATGTAACAAGGTAGCTCTTGTGGCAAATGAGAAATATATTCTAGTGATTACCGGGTCTCCAGATGTTTCCTCGTTCCCTGTTTGAGTCGCTCAAACAGGAATCGAGCCAGACTTGCTCATCCTGGCTTCGGCCGTTTCTCCACCTTTGCTCTGGTCCGGCGGAGGATCCGTCTGTTCCTGGATCCCTTCCACCGTTCCAGGCCTGATCCTGGCTTTGGTTTCTCCCCGTCCCCCATCCAGACTCAGGGCCTTGCTCCTGGCTCGTGATCCAAGCCTGATCCGGTCCAGGATGGCCTCTATCTCTGTCAGGAATCCATGTTTGGGGTTCTTCCCTGCCTGGAGTCCAGGCTTCAGGGCCTCTCTCCCTGCTGGAGATCCAGGTCTGTTCCTCAGGCTGTGGCTGCTCCTGGCTCGCCTCCGATCCTTCTGGCCAAACGTCCTTCCCCATCTCTCTTGGAGGCATGTTTACGGACCTTTCATCCGAGCCGTTGGCCAGGCCACCTGATGACATCACAGAGCAGCTGGTGGTCGGATAATCCACTGATCCCAAGGAAACATTCTGGAGGTCCTCATACCTGGTATGAAAACAAAATAAATATACTACAAACCTGTCACAATGAAATGTTTTCTCTTTTGTTTTGTAAAAGGTGACATATTGTGCCTCATTGAACAGGTTAGGAAATGTCTATTGGTATATACAAAACATTGTAATACTGTTGTGCACAAAATCATTCTTAGATAATGACATCTTCGTCCACTCAGTTACGCCTAATTTGAGCTCTTTCCAGAATGAGCTGTCACTGTCACTTTAAATCCAAATAAGCCACGCCCCCCAACTCAACGTTTACAAACCAATGTGTCATTATGCAACGGTACATCTTTGAAAAGCAGAATTGGCGCCTCCTGCACAATCAACAAGAATACAGCAAGTGGTTTCTGAGTAAGCCAACAAAACACTTGTCATGACCAGCAGCCATTGTACAGCGCATATAGCAGTAAAACCAGCTGAGCAAATGTTGCTAGGCAACATGCTGGAGTTCTGCTGGAATTGCTAGGTAACAGGTTGAGCTATTTTTAGAAGCAGTAGAGACGTAAGTGGAAGCAAAAACAATTATTCATCTAAATATATTAATTAAGCAGCATAAATTAAGTGTTTTTATATCTTCCCACTTTCTCCACCTGTGATGAAGTGCAACGCATTCTGAACCCAGAATGTGATTCAAGCTCTGTGTCAGAAAAAAAATATATACTTGCAAAACATTTACTTGCATTTGCTATCTGGCTATATTTCAAAGGCTTTACCTTTTTTTGCTGCAAGTTCTTTTCATCTTTACATCTTTTTGATCTTGAGTGTCTTCATCCTGCAAAAAGTAAACAGAACTGTGAGGATGAAGCCTGAACATAAATGAGATAATAAAGAAAAAGCCACATGATGCAATCGTTTCTTTCTTACCTGTGGATTTTCAAACGTATTCAGTTCACCTTGTCTGTCAGGAAACCTTTGAACGGCTGATGTTTAAAAACACAAAGTAATTTTAGTTAGATGGACAAACTGTAGGAGTATAAAAATAAATTCCTTCTTTGTCGCTCTACCTGGACATGGAGGTGGACTTCTGGCTTGTGATTGGACAGGTTTCCTTTTCCTCGGCACATACAAAGGTGACATATCCCCTCCGATGTGGGCGGGGTCCATACTACGAGAGCCAACCCCTCCACTGAAGAAATCAGCACTGCAAATAGAAATAATGGAAGAAAGATTCATGGACTTCAATTGTCATTACTCTAAATATGCCAGGAATTTTTCTATTTTCTTGGAAAATATAATTTCTAATTTTAAATTAATTAAGATTTTTTACAATGTTTTGCAGTTTTTACAGAAATGTATTTTGAATTGTGAACCATTAAATCATAATGACACATTATTGAGAAAAGATACAGTTTGCAAAAGAAAAGAAAACTCAATATAGTGGAAATAATTTTTTCTTTAATGTCGATTTTATTCAGTTTGTACCTTATAGAATATTTGACACCCAGGTACAAACAGTAATAATAAAAACAAATATTAATTAAATAATCAAAAAGGAGTGGCAATAAAGAAAAGAATCAAAGTGAGACAGTTGAAAGGAACATCACAAAAATAGATCAAGTCCAATGACGGAACCCTGAGGATCTCCGTCTGTGAACAGTTGGAGATCCTCCTGCTGATAAATGAAAGGTTCAATCTCCGTTTATCCAAGTAATTTAAAAGTCCTGCTTCACTTATTATTATCATAATCGGAATTATAAAACTATACATTTTTAAATGTCGTTAAAAATATATAGTTTTAGGAATTAGTTGCCTTTATTGAACAGTTTTCCTTAGGTTGCCACAACAATAAGATATTGCAAATACATTCTTTTATGAACAAGAAACTTGAATAAATTTATAAACTATTTTCATTTCAATCTTTAAATAATTTAAAACAAACAACCCCTTAATTAATAACATAGTCATTAACTGTCCCGTGTGATTACCAGGATTGTGGTGCGCTTATGCAACTTTATATCAAAAAATTTCAATATGCAAGGTTTGTTGCTGTCTAAAATATCTAATTGCAAAATAAAATAGAAAATAAACATTTTAATGTCTTTGATTTGTTATCATATACATTTAAACTGAGAATCATGTTGATTTAAAATCTAATTTCTATTGAAACAAAATCTGCATTTGAAATGGAGAGCTGAATGACACTAATGAGGTAAAGAAAGTTTTAGAAAATCCACACTATTCATCGTTATAAAAGTTAATTTGTCAAATTATTCCCTCAGAATATTAATGTTTTTTTAGTATTTCAGAAATTATATTCGTATGTAAATTCAGTAGGGTTAAGAAGACACAATATTTCTTTCAGGAAAAGTTGTGATGAATGATGAAAGCCTGATGATTCACTTTCACTCCTGTTGTTTACACTCTGCATTTGCATCCCATCTGACATGTGAGCTTTAGAGATGGATGTGACTGTGAGGCCAATCTTATTGTTTCAACAACAGTAAGATAAAAATGTAAAAAAAAAATTAAAATAAATCAATTTAAAAAAGTGAATACATTTTAGACTAAACCTGCAAAAAAGAGAACCGTTTTTGCAAAGCTGATAAATAATAATGACCACCACCATCTGTGTCTGGGTGGATAAAAGAGAGAAAAAACAAAAAGATTTGGATTTCAGACGACGAAAACGAGTAAAGCAGAGCTTGTGTCAGACATCCGAGAAGCGTTTTCCCCCATACTGAGGCTCCACTCCTGATCGCCTTTCATTGTTTCTTAACCGGGAAAGAAATAGCAGAGAGCCTACCGTCCTACAGCCCAGTCCCTCTGCAAGGACGGCCAGCCTCCATGTCTTCCTGCCCGGCCTACTCTGTCGCCTTTTCCCCGGCAGAGCAGCCGCCAGGCGGGCTAACATCAAGGACAGGCCCGGTCCCTGGATGAACTCGGAGAAAACCTCAAGCTGCGGCTGCACCTACATATGGACCAGCGCGCTCACACGTAGAAATATAGCAGCCACTGGATGCGTGTGTTGTTGAGCGGAACGCCCTCCTCCTGCTGGAGAGAACAAATAAGACCCGCATCTGCTGCTGCGTTCAGGGCCTGCGGGACATTCCGCATGCAAACCCTACCAGGAGGGTCAAGTTTACCGAAAAAAAGGCAAATATATTCTGACTTCTGTCTAAGAATTATTACATTTCTCAGAATATAAAAATCCAAATTCTGAAAAATAAAATAAAATCTGAATTATGAGTTTTAGTTTAGTTCCTCGCAAACCACCAGACTTTCAAGTTAAATGGTTTTCAGCAAAATTATCCTTAGATTGTGGGTATTTGCATGCTTGTCTGTTTGTGATGGACTCCTCTCCCAATCCTGCATGGATTAGCAGATTTAGATAATGGATGGGTAATATATTTCATCTTCATATATGATTTTATTTAACTAAGACAATATAAAACTCTGTCAGTAAGGGAACAGTGTAAATGTAAGAACAAGGAGGAAATCAAGAACTCTCCTGCCTCATTGTTTTCTGTCTGTGTAAAGCACTTTTATATTAACATTTTATGTTTATTCTGACCTAAAACTTGTCAAATAAAACTGTTTTTCTTTTCAGAACTCAAAGAAAAAGCATCTCTTAAATGGGCCACATTCTGCAAAAATTCACATTTTGTTTGTTTTTGTACTTTGATTTGGGATTTTCCTGCTTCTAAAAACAGCCTAAAGCTCTTAAAAAACACACACAGTCATTTTTTGTAATAAGTTGTATTTTGGTGTCTGGAAAATGAGCCGTTTAAAAAATCTTCCAAGATGTAATGTCCCACCTGTTACCTTGCAACTCTTGCAAAGCCCAAATTGTTACCTAGCAACCTAAGCCTGAGCTCCAGGACGTTTGGTCAGCTGATTTTCACTTCCACATGTGCTGTACAATGGCTGCTGGAAAAAAAGAAGCAGGTTGTTGTTGACTGAGCATTCAGAAGCCACTTCTTGCTTCATATTGGTTGTGCACAAGGCTCTACTTCTGCTTTTCAAAGGTGCATTATTGTGCATCTGTTTGGTGTTATTTTCATGTGTGTTATTTTCTGCTGTGGGGCGTGGTCAGCAGAAGCATATTTGGATTTAAAGTGACAGAGGCAGATTAAAATCTCCTCATCTAAGAATGATTTTGTGTAAAAAGTGTAATGAACACGTTTTGTGTGAGCCCATCTTAGCCTGTTCAAGGAAGCACAATAGGTCACCATTAAGATATAAATTCCAGATTCTGTTAACTTTATGGATATGCTTTCTTTTTTAGGTTTCATTCTTCTTTTGTGCAAACACTACAGCACAAATCATGATGGGAAAAACATTCAATGAGTTAAATGATGAAAAAAAGAACGTGGTGTGTTTATGTTGAGGATTGTGAAAGTGATTCAGTGTTTGTTTACCACAGAAGTTCGAGCATCGTGACGACAGCAGCAGCAGTGAGCAGCACAGAGATTACGGTTCTCAGATGCTTCTCTGCAGAAGCTGCTCTTATTTTTCTGCCGTGTTTAAAATATTTTTTTTATTATATTAAACTGATGAAGAAGAATATTTAAAAAAACTTATGGTGGATGTAAAAATCACACAGCATATTCTGTCATAACTACTTTAGTCTTCCCTTTTTCTAAAACTGTTCTCCTCAGGTCAGATATGTAGGTCCGGGGATTTAGTCACGTTTCTAACTCATAATTTCCACTTCACTGTACAGCAGATTAACTTCCTGTTTCTTATGTCTCACACTTGGTCTGCCCGCCCAAGCAACACCTCCGCCTCTGTAGTTATTTAGAAGTCATGCCAGATCAAAGTGAAAGTAAAAGTGCTTCTCTGACAGTAAGAGGACGAATCAGAAAAATAAGAAACAACAATTATTAGGTAAATATCTGTAATAGTTTCGGGTAATCGTCATTGAGTCTCGGATGCGTCGAAGAGAAACCACTGGAAGGTATTTTCTGCTTTTTTGACTCAGTGAATGTATGTGCAGAGCAGCTGATTCCCCTTTGATTGTAATGACATACTTACTGGCAGTTTCCTATGCATGTTCATGTTTTCATTTTCAAATGTCACTTTGTCTCTTTCTTTTCACCCAGAAACATGTCCCAGCAGCGTGAAACTGGTGAGGAGATCTAGTTTACAGATTAAACTCAGAACAGGCGCCACACACACACATTTTATGCAAATAACGACCGTCTGTTGGTGGAACAACGCTCACTCAAGCGTCAAGGTTGTTATGAATGACTGTGCAACTTCCTTCCTGTTTTGGAGGCTTCTGCCGTTTTTTTATTTCAGGGTTTGAGCTCTTTAGTTTTCAGCCACAGCAGGCAGCAGGTTCACAGCGCAGCGGCTGCAAAAACCGGGGAACTTTAAAATAAAGATCCAACCTGCAGATATTACTGAGGATTCTATATTCAGAGTTTAGCAACTGGAACAGAAGATTGGTTTACCTCAAACTGATCAGAAAAGCTTTGTTTAGGAAAAATAACAACTGTCTGAAGGAATATTCTGTAAATATGATTATGACCAGTTCATGTTTTCACAGTACATATTTATGACGTCTTTAATTTAGTTTCTATCCTTTGAATAGAAGGTCAATGCAAACAAAAGCTTGTATTCACAGGATTATTGCTTTCTAATTGAGCAATAATTGAAAAGTGAAGCTGGTCTGGGATATAGACAGAAGTTTAGGGAAATTACAAACATTTTAGAAAGCTGTGAATTGGTGCAGAAATACAAAAAAGAATCACATGTTTGTTTCAGTTCCTTTTGATTCAGTTTATGAGTTGATCAGTGAAGCACAAGCAGAAACGAGCCCTGAAATGGTGTTTAATTAGGACTAAAGGTTTGCTCTTGTTTCCTTGTTTCCATGTTTTTGCAGACATGGATTAGCGAGAAATATTATGCAAGGAGGAAAACGCCCTGTCTCCACTCAGCAAACTTAATATCAATTGAGCTCAACAAATTCTTAGCTGTTTGCTGACTTATACGGCTCAGAGATGGTGCAAGGTTGAAGATAAATGTATTTCTGATTTATTTCTTGAAATGTTCTTGTTTGCAAACTCATTTCATAATCCACTTTAGGTAAGAAATCATTGCAGCTCTGGAGTGCAAACAGTGAAAAACACAAAAACAAGATAAAGTACCACAGTCAGAGTTGGTTCTAACTGAATCTTGCTTCTGTTGATGTTCAGGCTGTGGGAGAAGGTTTTATGTCGTCGTAGCTGGTAAAACCGAAGGGGCTCATCACTCCATTGTTGACAAGCTCAGGAACGCGGGGCCAGTTGAAGTTTACTCTCCTGCAGACTGTGACTGCGTCCTGGTGATCTGTCCAATCGCTTCACGCGTCCAGACAGACATCACAGAGGCTCTGAACAAGGCTCCGAGTAAGACTGCTTCACATTAATGGAAAATATTCACTCATCAGTTTGTGACCTTATGCTAAAGCAGACTTGTTTTATTATAAAAACTAAAAAAAAAAAAAAAAAAAAAAACACCAGAAAGTCCATCTGTTAGTGGCTCAAGAAAAGGAAAAAAGTGTGGCCTAGTCAAAGTACAGACTTAAATCTAATTGAGATAAGGTGTCCTACCTTTAAAGCAGCACTTCATTCTAAAAACCCTTCAAATTAAACTGCAAACAAGGTGATGTTGAATTAATAAGCAAAATGATTAAAAATGTATTTTTGTATTTACTCAGTTTCTTTGTCTAATTCTAAATTTACTTGATCTGAAACATTCAAAAAAGTAGGGAAAAAATGTTTAGATTTTTTCGATTTCATGTGACTTCATGACAATAAAGTCATCAAATTAGTGAAAAATGTACCCAATCTGGGTTAAATTTATCTGTTAAAACTGTCTGCAAGGAACTGCAGGACAATGTTATTTAGAAATTGTTTTATGTTTTCTGGTTTCCAGATGATAAGCCCATCATTCTGGTGGTGATGCATCACACATTCAACCCCAACCACATCGTAGCTGAGAGCAGGAGGCAGGTGCATCACCAGAACGTCCGCGTCACCGTGGATTACTTTTTCCATCAGGGTAAAATCCTCAACTGTAACCGTAATGACATATCATGGCGTGAAATCCAGAGGTTTCTCGGCATTCCAATTTCCAGGGTAAATATATTTGTCTCTGATATTTTTAATGTAGTAATGTGCAGTGGAGTGATGACTTTACTCACTCAGTTTTCTGTCTTTCAGAACTCTTTCCTGCAATGTCTGATTAAAGGTAAATGCGACAGAAACCACAAATCTTCCAATAATTATGATTTTTCTTTTTCTGTCTCAGAGTTTTGTCTAAAATGTATGAAGGGTTAATAATCATTAAAATTTGATGTGAAGTTTTTAAAAAGCTGATTTCAATTTCAATCCAGTTAAGAAGATTAATCAAGAAACAGCAAAACTTGAGATTTGTAGCATCAAACAGTCTTGGACTACATGACATTATTGGATCTTTGTGATGTTTCTATTTGAACTGCTTTTCTTTAGAGCAAATCAAACCAAATAACTTTTTGTTCTTTTTCGCTTTTAGGTGTAAAGAAATATAAAAATGCCATATTTTTGGTCATTATCCTTGTTGGGTCTACGGTTGTTGTCACGACGGCCATCTCCATGGCAACAGATAAATATCCTTGACCTGCAGCAACTGATTCGATTCTTTCTTTATTGTTGGATGAAAAGACGTAAAGGCAGAAAATCTGATCACTTTTTATAACTATGGATGGATGTTATTCTTAAATTAAAAAGAAATGAATGTTGTAAAGTTCTGCTTTCAGTGGTTATTCTATTCTTTTGTTGCATTTCCTTCTCACAACTCAATGCCTCCTGCAATAAAAGAAAAATAAACGGTATTAAAATTCTCTCCATATATTTTTATACGATAAAAATTTACCACAATGATGCAAATTCTTGACATTATTGTTAAAGATAATTTAATACCGACTCGATGTAGAATTATTTTGGAGAATTATTTTGCTTCAGCGTTGCATGATGACTCATGACCTCTGTCATTATCATGTTTGTTTGCATTATAATACATTGATTTATTTATGTTGCACTTTGAAAAACAGGTTGAAAACTGAACCAAAGTGTAAACAATTACACAATAGAATAAGTTGATCCAAGGAGAAAGAGACAAAATAATAAGAATACAAAAAAATAATGAGTAATAATAATAAGTGAATAAAATCAAAACATCATAACAGAAAAGTTACGGTATCAGGCCTCAATTAAACAAATAAACAAATAAACAAATAAAAATAGGTTTTAGGAAGCGATTTGAAATAACCCAGATGGTGGGCAGATCTAATCTGGAAAGGAAGTTTATTCCAGAGGAGAGCAGCAACAGCGAAACCACAATCTCCTTTCAATAGCAGCTGATTATTTTGTCTTCAGGTTCTGAACAAATCAGGTCCAGGAAATAAACCTTTTCTTGTCATTAAAAATAGATTTTTGTTGAATAGAAAATGATGCAGAAGTGTCACAACCACAAGCATTTGGCTTGGAAGAAGCAACACATGTTTTGGCCACAAGGTGGCACTGTGGTTTTTGTAAATGCAGTATTCTACTAACTCATTTCCTCTATATATTTTTTAAAGCCAGAAGTTAAAATAAGAGAAGTGAAGCTGTGGCTGCAGAACACTTTTAGACACAAGTAATAAAGTCTGACGTCATAAAACACAATAACATGTCACTCTTATTGATTGGATTCATTTCTCTGATTGAAATCATCCAGTCAGAGAAGTAATGGTTTCTTGCATTGTTAATAAATAACCTGTAAATTAAAGGTACAGTTTAATTTCACTTTATTAGCAACAAAAGTTTCCTCAAAAAAGAAAATAATTACAGAAAATATGTATAATGGACTCTCTGGAAAAATATAAATATATTAGCTAAGTTGTTGCTTTTATAAGCACTTTTAGAAAAATACTAAATGTAAAACAATTTACTTTTTTCTTTTCTTTCAGCTGCTCTGCTGACCTTTTACTTTGAGATACTTTGCAAAACGAGAATCACCAGTACAACTGTCTCTATAAAGAGAATTACACTCAAACTTTTCAGCTTTTTTGTTGTCACATAATCCTTCAACTCTGAAGAAAAAGAAGAGACAGTTTATATTTCACATATAATCTTATCAAAAAAGTCAGAGCATAAACAGTTGGTCTAGAAACAAAGTCTCTACTTACATTCTCCACTGTATTGAAAGCCAATTTGCTGCTAACACACCAACGACTGAAATAAAAAATGTAGCAAAACATCAGTGGGTAGAAACTCACACATATGATTCTGAGCATAAACAAAAGCAGTGTCTGAATAACACAATCCAACTAAAAGCTGAAACAATCAGATTTTGTTATCTCACCTCACAAACTTGTTGTGAGTTGTGTGTAATACTTAGTGCATTAAAAATCCACTATCAATAATATTTACCATCACAATATTATTCACAGAGAAGATCAGATTCTTGTTTTATTCTGGAAACTTTGGTAGAAAATGGTTTTGTACTATAGGCCTGTGGCTGGCCCTAACAGAGATAAATATTCTGGTAAATTTAAAACTAGTCTGACATCTGCATCGGATTACTGGTCAGACTGAAGAAGATAGGCTGATGAGTAAATGGAAGTATAAACAGGAAATATTGCGCAATCAGGAAATGGCGAGGTACCAAAAATGTTCCTTTAACCTCGACTGGCACAGGGTGCATTCACACCAGTCCAAAGCCGTGGCCTGGATGACTGCACTGCAGGAGTTTATTAAGGCAGGATCACAGGTGAGATGCAATCAGCAGGTACAGGAGGGGCTGTAAACAGAGGAGCAGAATGAATCATGATAGGAAACAGGAAAATCATGACCCAGATTACCTGGTTAGACCCGCCATTGTTGCATAGTTTTGACCTGCAGGCCGTAACTCGTCCCCGCTGCTGCTACAAGACTTCCTGCACTCTAGTTGCACTTTCTCTTCAGGATCAAGCTGGAAGCTACGTTCAAAACAGTACGGATCTTTAATTCTCTGCACAGGGTGGGAAGGAGACATCAGTATCAACAAACTGAGTAAGTAACATGTTTAAGTTGTCATGTTTTCCTTGTTCCACACAGATGTGAGTCAGATTGTTTCAAATACACAAATGAAGCAGATAAAACAAAGAGGTTCATGACTGAACTGAAATAAACGTTTTAATGTCTTTATCTCTCCGCAGGGACATGTCTGTAGTAAAATATGCAGGTAAGATTGATTTATTTTGATTAAATAAGGTGACTAACAGCATGTATGTAACGTCTTTCCTTCACAATTTAAGGAGTAAATTGTTTTAAGGCTCCAGATTTTGAGCAAACTGTAAAATATGCAATGAGCTTCACTGAACACCAGCATAAAGTTACTGTGTTAAGAAATCTGTGTAATTATCCAGTAGGTAAGAAAGCAGCCAGCCTTTTTTATTCCACACCATGTTGGATATCGACAGGAATGAACTTGCACTGAGAAAATGAAATAGGTGGCTCTGCATAATCAGTGTACACAAAAACAGCTGCAACGGAGTGGAGATTATTTCAAAATAAATACAATAAGATAAATAAGTTTTCTTCTGTATTGTTATAAGGAAAACTTCAATTAGGACAGAATAAATTCTCCTTTTAGGAATTTATTTGGATCTGTAGTTGATGTATGTTTTCTCCATCATGATCCCAGTAATGAGTTGAATAAAAAGCTTCTCTGTTCATCTTCAGCTCTGGGAACAAAATTCTTTGTCGTCTTGTCTGGAAAAACAAACGGAGCTCATCAGCCCATAGTTAAAAAGCTGAAAGATCTGGGCCAAACTGAGGCGGACTCATTGGAACAATGCGACTACCTCCTGGTTTTCTGTCCAGTCGCATCGCGTGTTGGAACCGACATCAATGAGACCCTCAGCAAAATATCAGGTAAGGTTCAGCATCGTCTTTTTATATTCAAGTTACATAAGCGATAATAAACTGCCTTAAGAAAATGCATTTATATTAAAGAAATGTAAAACATTTACATTACAAAACAGCTATTGTTTTGTAATGTAATTCACCAGCAGGTCCTTATGAGAGGTGAACAGAGACACATACCTGAATGAAGCTGCAGAGAGAGACAGAGATGAAGGAGCTTAAAAACAACTGGAGCTCAGCAGAGAAACAAACTGAAGATGGTTAAATAGAAACAGCTGAAGACAAAATGAAAGACAACTGATGAGAGAGATTGATCTGAAGAGAGAATCTCTGACTGGCACTTAATCATTATAGTAACACATTTAGAAACATTGAGAAGTTTTTCACTTGTTTGTTAAAACTGGATGATGATGTTGATCCACCTGGTCGTTTCTAAACCGCTGGCCTCCCGTCTTCATTTCAGGCCCTAAAAAAGCCATTCTGGTGGTGATGCATCACACCTTCAACCCCAGCCTCATTGTAGCGGACAGCAGCAGGCAGGTGCAGAAGCCCAACGTCCTCCTGACTGTAGACTGTCTGTTTTATGAGGGAAAACTTCTCCAATGCAACCGCAACAATAACTGCATGACCGACATTGAAAGGGTTGTTGAGACGCCCATTTCTTGGATAACTGTTAAGGTTTGTTGGTCTGATTTCATATCGTCGTGACAATGAAATTATTTTCCTTAGGAATTATTATTTAAGCTTCATTGTGGTCATAAATGTTTTATTATTCGCTATTTCAGAACGCTGGCTGGAAAAACATCCTTAATAGTAAGTGGAACATTTAAAATGTTCTTAAATAATCTTTTATCCTTCTGTACAGGAACATAATTCATCCTGGGAAGTGAAGCTATCGCAGCGTTGCACAGATATTTAACTCAAAGTGGTTTATGTTTAACTTTAAATTATGTTTTTTGCACGTTAAATGCTTGAGGAATGATACGGTTACTACTTCATTTCTGACTGTTTGTGTTTTTTTTCTTTCAGGGTTAAAGATTCCTCTCCTCATCTGTTCAGTTACTGTGGTTGTTTTATTGCCAGTGATCATTTGGAGAATTTCTGCTACTTCACCTTAACAAGCCGTTCAGTTAAACTGGCTGGAAAAAAACAAAGCAAATCCATCAAATCTTTGAAAAATCAGCTTTAAGTGTTTTGTAAAAGTTTGTGTTGTTCACACCGACACCTAAAAAAAACAACATAACATGAATATCAGTTCTGTTTTGCAAAATTTCCTTTTTTTTTGTTGATTTGCAAACGTTGTATGATCCTGTTACTGTTTTTTAGGATTTTCCAGATTTTGAATTTATTTACTATTTATTTCTCTAATATATTTCACAGCTATTTACATCAGTTTCTGACTAAGATATTTACACCGTCCAGACACACTAGTCCAGTGTGAAGCCAACGAATTTAAGTTCCCTTGAATCTGTGTTGAGGAAAAACCAAAATGTTGACCTGCTTCCAGGGACATGGAGAAGGTAGAGCTGACTGTAACAAATAGGATGGAGCAGAGAGTTTAAGAAAAGAAGACATCTGGATTATTGCCTTCATCTAATGACTGAAACCCTGCAGGAAAAGAAACGTGGAGCTAAAAGCTGCTAAAGAAAACTGAAGGTTGAGTTTCTTATTGTGGAGGATGAAAGACGATGGATGTACTGGCAGAGGTACGAGGATGACGTCTTTTGCACCAAATGTTTTAAATGTAAGAAATCTTTATTTGCATTTCATAAAATAAAAATCAAGCACTTTTTAAAAGTATTTCATGAGAATATTTATTGGTATTTGTGCAAGACGGAGAAAAATCTACAATCACAAACTTCCTTTAGCATTTCTTTCTGTCACATTCATAGATTCGTCGCTTGGTGCCTGGAAAGGAAGCCATTTCAAAAACCTCCAGATTGTTGTAATTTTGCATCTCTTTGCAGCCATTTTCATGGCATTGAGTGTAAACACTGAGTTCGGAGAGCAGCAGCAGGTTATGTGGATTTAAAGTGACAGTGGCTCTAAAACGGTTCATTCTGAAAGGAGCTGAAAATATGCACAAACTAGCAGATTGAAATCTTATCAAAGAATGATTTTCTGGATAAACTTGTAATGAACATGTTTTGTATGTCCAATAGATTCATCCAAACCTGTTCAAGGAAGCATGATGGGTCGCTTTTAACCGTCTGATTGTTTATTTTCTCAACCATGACGGCATTGAAATCCATTTCATTTTGCTGCCAGTTTCTACTCCACAATCTGAGCTCTGCTGCTCACCACTTGATGACAGCCCTGCTGGAGCAGAGGAGGTCTGGTGTGCTGCAGAGTGATTAGTGGGGTCACACCTCTGGCCTTAAAAGGCGAAGCAGAATAGCAGCAGCAGAAGCCCCCGCTAAAAATATCTCTGGCTCTGAATGCCACGTGAATGCAACAGCACCAATTAGGTTCACAGTTTCTCAGCTGGCAGCTGAATTTTTCCATCAAACTCATGGAAAAAATGTCACATTAAAAGATATTAACGCCGTGGACACCTTGTGGTCACATGGTGCAGCAACACGGCCGGTGGGGTAAAGTTACCTCTCCTCTCTTCTGCCTTTTGCTTGGTTCTGTGCAGCGGTCCCAGTGGCCAGGCTAATTCTGTCTGAGCTGGTCGGGTGGAGGAGGGGGGATTGCTGTATCTGCAATCCCAGGCCCAACCTGCCAAAGGGCAAAGACACCGACTGTCTAAACTTGGTCTCTGTCACTCTGTCTCTCCAGCCTTTTCCTCTCCTGTAGCATTAAAGACAAACTTTAGAAAATATTTGGACTTTTTGTCCATCTGATAAAAGAAAGGAAGTTCTGATTTACAAAGAAAAGTCTTGGCTTAAGAGTTTTTCACACTGGAAGACGTGGTAGGATTAAATCTTCCAGAGGAGTGAGGAAATCCCAGTGTTGTGTCTTCATGGAAACATAATCTGCTGAAGGATTGCCTTTTCACAAGGATTTTCATTCTGCAAGTATGACAGAAGCAGCTGAAGGTAAAGTTTCATCTCAGTTTGAAAAATCTACCTTCTGTATTTTGCTCTGGCAAAAGTTTTGTTGTTTATAAATTAAGCTATCGGTGTCCAAACTGTGGCCCAGGGGCCATTTGTGGCCCCAACTGCACTTCAAGACTGAAACCAACTTGTTTATTAAACTTTAGATTTTTAATCAGGGTAATATTATTGATGAACATAATGTTAAGTGCAAAGTATTTATTTATTTATTTTTTTTATATCCAAGCCTTTATAACAATTAGAACCAGGTTTATTCAGAGACTTTTACTGAAAAGCCCAAATCAACCTTTAGTCAATTTAGTAAGTTTGTTTAAATATAGAAAGCAAATAGAAAGAAAGTGACACAAATTCTGTTCTTATAACTGAGAACAAATTTGTTTAATTGATCCTAAAAGAATTTTAATAATAAATCTCTTTCTTTTAATACAACAAACTTGCAAACTCCTTAAGTTTTAGATCAACAACATCATTAATTTTAGTTTATTTGTTGTTACTTTCTTGATCTCTAAGCATTTTTAATTCAACAATTTTGGCTCAGATGACAAAAATGTTTTAAACTTTTCAACGTAAGAAGAGTTTTATGAATAAGCTCTTTACTGGCCGCTCTCTGTAGATCTCAGACGTTTCTGAGACGTGCAGGACTCGGTCTCTATCAACGCTGTCGCCAATAGTCAGGTCACCTGATACTGCATGACTTTACTTTTTCTTATTTTACCAGATTGAGTCAATGTCAGTGATTAAACGTATTTTTGAAACCACAGCTCACTTCTGTTTGCAGATCTCAAATTTGTGCAATAAGCCTTAAGATACTGTCATAAATAAATACATAGGAAACTTTTGAGGAAGTACATTTATGGCAAAAAAGTTTCAGAAATTAAGAATTACATGCTCAGCAGTGAGACGTTTAATCTACTCATCAATCTTGTTAAACATTATGAAAGTATTTCTTTAATTACTTTTTCAGATTTTATTGTTTCAGTAAAGTCGCCACATGTGAACCTTTGACAACACGCTTTGGAGAAGAAGTGCGACTACAGAACATGGCTGAAAAGTTTGAAAATGAGTTTCTCCACTTTATGAAATCATAGCACACAATAAGTCAGGCTCATTTGAAACTTAAATTCAAATTTTACTCTGAATTCCTCCCACAAATGCCAACATATGAGAAGTTTCCGATTTCATTACTTAATCAGATGATTATGTCTGTATGATTAAAACATAACTAATTGGATCTTGGTGATGAACTACATCGCTGAGGACAACTGTGAGTCAAGAAGCATTTAAATTTATATTTTTGCCATAAATGTTATAAAACTGCAAAATAATGGCTCTCATTAGATTGGATGCAAGTTGAAATTTAAAGATTTTTCTGCAGAATTTTTAATTGCAGATGGAAAAGCTGAAAATACCGACTTTGCAGACTTGCAGCTATAAACCTTGATTCTTTAAAAATGGATCTTAGTAAATTGTGCTTCCAGATAACAGATTAAATTTGAACAGAATCTGCAAATGAACATGCACTGAAATGTTTCTTCCTCATATCTCATCATTATCCATGACAACAACTCTTAAATATTATCTGAAGTTTTTAAAGAAACAGTTTCAAAGAGTTAATGGATCAATTTTTTGGTGAAAATCAAAGACTGTCTGACAGAAAATAATAAACCTAATATTTTATCCCAGACTAAAGTGCAGGTTTTTCTCACATTGATTAATAATATTGATATAAATAGATAAAACCAGTTATTAGTCTTTATTTGTAGCAACGCATTTTGTTGTATTAATAGGAATATTTGATCATTTCCTCAGGTTTACTTTGACAACACTGCAGACAATCTCAGCTGGGCAGTGACTGATACCTGGTAGGATTGTAGGAACCATAGATGGAGGCAGATCAGCTGTAAACTACAGGATTCATGTGAGGATGACTGAACAAGCCTTTTAAAGCAGGTTTCAGAAACTGGTGCTTATCCAAGCTTGCATGAAAAGGTCAAGAGGTCATCTGAAAACAAAAGCATTGATTTCAGGAAGGCCATTTCTGAAAGCTCAAGAAGAGGAATTACAGCAAAAATTTTATTTTGCCAAACAGAAGCCTGAGTGATATTCCTTGAAATACTTCGCTGTAGTGGAGTTTGACTGGAGTTTTCTTGCTTTGCGTCAAGAAAAGGGCATCTGCAGGTTTCAGAAAGTCAAATTTCAGACCTTTTGTTTAATGAAATGTGAGGCCAAAATAGAGGGCGATTGAGGGATTCTGGTATTTTACTCTACAGCTTCAACCCCATGCAACAAAGCTCAAATGTTTGTTTTTTTTCTTTAATTGTTTTGCACTCTATGCACCTTGCATGCTGGTTTGGAAACATAAGCGAGTCAGAACAAATGCTGTCCAGTCGACTAAACACAAAGCTGCACTTAATCATGATTCAAAAAATCTCACAAGCTTCTTAGCAAAGTCACATTAGCAGCGAACAACTGGTGGAGATGTCTTACAATTTCCTCAAAAGAAGTTCAAGGTAAATAAATATCAGCATCTTTAACTATAAATGTCAATACGCCAACCAGTCACACTGATTATCACATTGAAACAAGCCTTCAATTATTTTCTGTCGTGGTTGTAGAAAAACCCAAAAACGATGAGATCGATACTATTAATGAAAAAATACAAATACAGCAGAATGAGAGCAAAACCCTGGACACCAACAGAGACTGGAAGAAAATGAGCAGCTTTAGTATGAAGGAGCTTGATTGCTGGCTAGCAAACCATGGCTGATTGTAAACAAGGTTCAGCTGTGAGGAGAGACCAGGCAGGCAGACTGAGGGAGAGAGAGACGGCAAGAGAGGAGCAGGGAGTCAAAGAGAAAAATGACAAAATGCAAAAGAACAACTAACTAAAGAAAGAACCAAACATAGATAAGCAATAAAAAAACTCAAACAATCCAGGATCCTGACATTTTCTTCTGAAGAACCTTACAAATATTATACAGTCTCTTTGAAAGAAGATAAGATGAGACGATATCCTTTAAAACAATAAATAATCCAACACCAAGAAGGAATCAAATCCAAACTGCTGGACAACATTTGAGTCGGTGATGCAAAAATAACAAAAATATGTAGGAGTCTGAATAAATATTTCTCTTTCTTACAAAAACACAATCTGCTAGTTTGCTTTGTACACTAACGATATTAAACACGTCATTATTACTGATGACAAAAGTATTTGGTTGAAGTTGGAGTTTAATCTGAGTAAACAAAAAGATCAAGGTCTGAAATAGTTTCCACAAACTTTTGCTCATAATTTTTGTAAAAGCATCGAGTTGGACGAGGCTTCAGGACCAAAGAATATTTCTAGCTGTGAAACATTTGGGAACCAACACATTGTGAGTTGACATGGAGATTAGAGCATATCAATATTTGTTGAGGTGAAAACTCCAGTGACATCTAAAGTACTTTTTTAACAGATTAACATGTTTTTGGATCTTGTGATGCATCTTAAAGTTGGCGAAGTTCAGACAGAAACTTTTAGATTCCACTCATTAGTATTCACCATCAGGCTATGAACATTTCTTAACATCTTATTTATAGTCTTGTATGTGTTTGTGTTGTTTTATTTGTGAAATAAATTGATTGATTTATTGATTGCGGGCGGATCGCTGCCGTCCTGCAGCTGGGGTCCAGACTGGATCTGTGGGAGCAGAGGCTGGATTGTGGTTTGTGCTCAGAGCTGCTAAGCTTTCTTAGTCAGCAGTAATGAAGAAGCTTGCAGTCGCCGCCAGCAGGGAGCTGAGGAGAGTCAACAGGTGGCTTCTGCTCGTCTGACAGACACACAGCAGCGAAAACGGCTGGTTGGGATACCGGCACCGTTTTTCAGGAGAGAAAATGCAAATGAAGGACATCTAACTGGTGAATACCACAGAGCGAAACCACAACTGCCTCATCATTGCTCTCTAACTCTTTCCCTCCCCTAATTAGAGAAACAAAACAAAGAAAACCAAAACAAAAGAAATTACAGCTAGAAGCAAATGTGAATTAAAGTAAAGCACAATGCAGAATACAGAAAATCTGCACAAAAACCAGGATTACAAGAAAAAAAAAGCTCATTCAAATGATGGAGTATTCAAACCAGGCTAAGAAAATAAAAATAATAAAATTCAGAGGATAAAGTCATAATATTGCAAGAATAAAGTTATTATATTGTGACATGATTCTCGTAATAAGGAGATTTTATTCTACTTATATTGTCTTAATTATCCAAGTATTCTGCCTTTATTCTGAGAATATGTTAGTAATTTATTACTGCATTATTTTGACTTCATTCTTGTAATGTTGAGACTTTATTTTGGTAATATTACTACTTTATTTTCTGACTTTATTATCGAAATATTACAGGTTTATTCTTGCACAACATTATTCTCATAAAATACAGCATAAAGTATTACACTTATGAAGTACAGTATTCTCATGCCACATCTTTATTCTATTATTATTTCGATTATGTTCTCATAATTTACTTTTTTTGATGACATGAATGACATGAGAAACAGGAGAGCTAATCACAGGTGAGTAGATGCAGCTGGAAGGGGAGCAGAACGGCAGACTGAGGGAAATGATGAGTCACAAGTAAAGCAGAGAAAACTTCATGGAAAAATAACTAAACTTGACTTCAATAGTAAACAGAAAGAAGCACTAATCTAAGAAAACAAGTACATAAACTAACAGAAAGAATGAACTAAAATGGAAGATCTAACTAAATAATAATAAAGTGATTACAAACCAGAAGCACAAATAAAACTAAAATGTTCAAACATCTGATGAGGTCTGACCCTTAAGAGATGCTTTCTTCTTTTTGTTTAGAATCTCTGTTTATTCAAATTTAGCTTAAATGGTTAATAACATCCTGAATTGTATAAAATAGTTTCTGCATCTTGATTTATATGACCTTTGTCGCAACAGGGAACAAAATAAGAGAATAAAATCACTGCTAGGTTTTATTTCCTACTTTTTGTCTCATGTGATCCAGCAGATATTTTTGACATTATGTTCTTTATTTTTTGATGTGACTGTTTGTTTTCTTCAGCTCGATCGTCAGTGACAACCACCATGGTCATTGACGGGAAGGCCGGAGAGGCCGGCTCAACGACTCTCCGGTCGTCCAAGAAAACGTTCACAGACGACCTCTACTCTACGTTCAGCTCCCCTCTGGCCTGGATCCTGGTTCTGGCCCTGATCATCACCTGGACATGCGTGTTCATCATCATGTTTGATGTGGCAGACTATAAGACCATTGCAGGTAGAAGAAGAATGGTGAATATTTAGTGAATTATGACTTTGTTGTTTTGCACTTCAGGGTTTAATCAAAGCAATTTAAAAAACTGGATAAAACCGCTTTACAATTGAATTTACGTATGAGCATTAATGTTTGGAATTATGTGAAAACTTATTTTATTTGGGCATGCAGGAAGAAATAAATCTTGTTCAGTCTTTACTGTATGTTTTATAGAGTATCCTTAATTTCTTGCTAACTTCAGGGAGAAGCTGGCAATTTTAATATTTGCAGGAAAAATTCACCTGGAAAATTTTCCTCAATTTTATCAAATTAAAGCCATTAAATCAGGCTGTGTAACCTCTCATCATTGTTCATTATATTTGAATAATAAATGAATAATATTATTCATATAATACTATTTGGATAATTGCATTATAACAGAGTTTTCTATTCTAACACTACTATTGAAAATTTCCATCATTCATCTCTAACAGACTCACAAGAAACTGATTTTAATTGTTTCATTTCATTTTAATTCACACTGACAGTGTAAAGCAAATTAATGTACACATCAATAATAATGTTACCATCATGTTGGTTTTACTTTCCTTTCTCACTCAAAGTTTTTACTCATCATCACTGTTTTCCATCCAACCAGATCGCCCTCCTGCTGGGATCAGGAAGGTTTTAAAGAGTTCAGGGCGCAGAGGCAAGATTCTCACCCGCAGCTAACTTAGCAGATCCCTAATGCTTCTGCTAAAACTACTAATGGCTTCATGTCACAACCAAACACAGCTGCTCACAGATTAGTCCCTCTGTTTGTAATGGAAGTTGCATTTACAAGCAGTTTCTGGGCTTTAGCTGCATTCTGGATGTTTAGCTTCAGAAATGAATATTTGATTCTCTCCTGATTTTGTGCATTTTCTCAAAAATGAACAGTCTCTAGTTATTGTGGTAGTGAGTTTTAATTTAGAGAGACAGAATGAAACCGCTCCAAAAGAAGGAAGCGGAGTGTAGTGCAAGGCATTCTGGGTAAATACAACCAAAGCAAATGCGAGTTAGAGCCTAAAGCTAGTGTGAGAAATGTTGTCTTTATGCTAGAGAAAAAATACATCCAACAACCGCTGAAATGACGCCAGTCTACTTTTATTTTCATTTTGTGAATCAGGCAGTTTATCAGTGTCTTGTTTTGTGGTTCTTGGTGCAGCGCCACCACAGGTGAGGAGGGGAACAGATTTTTCAACTATAATAATGGCACAGTAATTATTGACTGTTCATTAGTTTGTAAGTTGGCAAACGATTGAATAATAATATGTCCAGTCATATGAAGATTATTTTTAAATGCTCTTCACTGCATTGTTTGCTGATGTTTATTTCCTGAACTTTTCTGGTTCAAATATTCACAAAACCCATGAATGAAGTTTGATCTGAACAAAGAAACTATGGGTTTTTGAAATAATTGAACTGCAGATGAGCTTGATTCCAATTAGTCGCATTAATTATTGATTTCTGATTGGGCTAATCAAGCTCTTCTGAAATCCCTGTTGTATATAAAGCAGTTTCTGACTGAAGCTGATGGCTGAGGACTTGAAGGATTTCTGAAATGCTTCTTCATGCAGCATTATGTTGGAATGCGTCCTGAGGAGGTTAAACTGGAAGATGGGTTACCCTGACCTCTTGTGACGTTTTAGGATCCATTTCTTAACAGTTCTTGCTGCCCCACTTTCAGTTTAACCCCCAAAGTGGAGCTATGTCCGTCTTGAAGAAAATATTGCTCATACAGAAACTCTTATTGTTTGAAATGATTTAGTTTAGTTACAATATTGATGAATATAAACTGAAATCTTTGTGTCCTTTGCCTTGTTGACCTCTGTGCTCCACCAGGAGGCCTCAGTAAGTTCGGTTCAGATCCTGTGAAGGTGGTGAACGATGCCGTGGACGAATCAACAAACATTATTAGCGCCATGTTCAGTTTCGCTGCGAACCTCATTGCTCCAGACGAAGAAGAAGGTACACCGAGTTCTTCAACACACTAATTACACATTGCATTTTAATAAAAATAGGAATCATATTTTATATTATGCAAGCATGTTTCAAAAAACAGTGATTATAGATTCTTATCCATGTACATATTTTTTATCTTCCTCTGCAGGAACGCTGTATGCAGTGAGGAAAAAAGGTTTGTACTTCGGCAGCTTCATAGAGACTCATTCATTCTTAATCCTTAGTCAAGCAGGAAGATTTTTCATTTGTTTGTGCTGCAAACAAACAAATGAACACAGAAGGTAAAATTCCAAAGAGGATCAGGGAATTAGCAGCAGATTTGGAATTTAAAATACATTTTATGCAATCACAATATGAGTATTTGTTTTTGTAAAGCTTTATTGAAAAATGGAATGTGGCAAATTATAAATGGAAAATTTTTGATGGTATTTCAGAAATTAGATTTTTGCATGTTTTCATCAATTTATAATCTATTTTTGGAAATGCACTCTACATCTTTTTGTCTGGAAGGCCTCCCTGCCATCACCCTAATCTAATCTTTAGCTTCTAGAAAGGAGTGAAATGTGGCAAAATTAAGATTAAAATTGGAGTTAGCTTCTTGAAATTAAAATCTAATAAAGTTGGAGAACTACAGGAAAAACTTCACATCTAGGATCCAAAACATTCAGTTTCTGCCCAACGAAAATACAATGAAACAACTTGTAGCTTGAATAATTTATAGAAAAAATGCTAATAAAACAATTAGAACATGACAGCAGAAGGCTGTAAGCCATGCATGAGTTTTGACTTGTGTTTATATAATTTGATTTGCAGCAAGTCTAAGTTTGGAGACACTGTACATGTCATTCAGCAGGTTAAATTGGGGCTGGAAACCTCTGATTTAATACACATAATGACTTTTACATTTAAGCTTCTTTTATTTATGAACCATTTCAAAGAGTCAAGATGGTTGGATGAGGAGGAGGAGGAGGAAGGTCAGGTGAAGAGTAAGAAACCAAAAGGTATTTGAGTTTTTTGGGTGAAGTTTGGATTCTGCGATAACAACTAATGCAGATAAAAACAGGAGATTTTTCTTCTTCTACTTTCTTTTAATATTTGTGCTTTTTCATCCTTGGTCATTATTAACTGGACACTTAATATCTCCCTCCAAAATGTTCCAATTAATTAGATTGAAAAAGTATCTACACTTTGACTTCATTGTTCCAGTTTCTTGATTGACTTTTAAAATGTTTTATTTGCTTTTGTAGGAGAATTTTTACCACCAAGAAGTAAAGGTACGTTCCCTGAATGCGTTTCATCTGCATAAGCAAAATACCTGCACTGATACAAGAAGCACCAAAATTAAAAACATAACACAAACTTCCATCAAATTTCTGCAATTGTTTCACTTGTTTTTGTTGTTGTTATGATGGCATATCAGTTAAATATCATGATATGGACTTGATTTTCTTTCAACAAGAATTTTCCAAGAGAAATAGTTTTGATTTCTGCTTTTAATGTATTATTATTATTATTATTATTATTATTATTATTATTATTATTATTATTATTATTATTATTAT
>VMRN01000001.1:798565-834688 GCA_010277015.1 Poeciliopsis turrubarensis | reverse complement strand
AAGCTGCAGCTGCCGATGAAGAAGCTGCAGCTGTTGATGAAGAGGAGAATGAAGAAGAAGCTGCAGCTACTGATGAAGAGGACGATGATGAAGAAGCTGAAGCTGGTAAGGAAGAGGAGGAGGCCTCTGATGAAGCTGCTGATGAAGAGGAGGAGGTCTCTGATGAAGCTGTAGCTGCTGATGAAGAGGAGGAGGCCTCTGATGAAGCTGCTGATGACGAGGAGGAGGTCTCTGATGAAGAGGAAGAGGCCTCTGATGAAGAGGAGGAGGCCTCTGATGAAGCCGTAGCTGCTGATGAAGAGGAAGAGGCCTCTGATGAAGAGGAGGAGGCGTCTCCTGAACCCGTTTCCACCTCAGACGATGAAGAGGCGTCTCTGTCTCCTGATTCCGACGTTCCCATCGTCGTCATAGACAGTGATGAAGACACTTCGCTGCTTGAAGATGATGATGATGATGTTAAAGACGAAGAGCATGAGGATGACAGCAGTGACGATGCGTTTGTGGATTCCTCAGAAATCAGTGACTCGGCACTTCTGTCCAGTGAGGAAGATGATGAAGATGACAAACTGGCAGCGACGTCAGACAGTGATGATGTCATCACAGAGGACACTGAGGAAGACTTGGATCTAGATCTTCCTCACATAGCAGTTTCTAGTGACGAAGAGCTTAAAGTTAAAGATGAGGAAGAGCTTCCTCCTTTACCACCTGTCGATGATGATGATGATGATGATGATGATGATGATGACGACGTAAAGGCTTCTGAGGAAGATGAAGATGATCTGGACCAATCAGATGGCGTTTCTGTGGCTTCCTCTGAACTGTTCGCAGATGATGAAGATGAAGGTAAAGATGAAGACCTTGATAAGGACGACCTCATTGACCTTGAGGTTGATGAAGATGAAGATCTTGTCGAACCTTTACAGGAGGAAGACATTGAAGTAGCAGAGGAAGAGGAAGAGGAAGAGGCGGACGTTCTTCCTTTGGTCAGCTCAGACAGTGGAGTGCTGGGCGACGAAGATGACGACGATGATGATGAAGATCTTGATGAGGACTCTCTGAGCGATGATGAAGATGAAACAGAGGAGGATGATGCTGAGACGAGCTTCGATGATGAAGAGGAGAAAGAAGTGATAGAAACATTGGTCGGCACCGAGGAAGACATTGATGAAGCCGAGGATGACGAAGGTGAAGATGAAGACGAGGAAGATGAAGATGAGGAAGATGATGATGGGCTCGATGACGTCCTGTTGTCAGGTGAGGTTAAACTTTCATTTATTCCATTGTTTATTCCAAAATATTCAAAAATTTGACCAAAAATTTACAGTTTTAGGAAAAAATTTCACAAAATGACAGCAATAAAATATATTTGTAGAATTAAAAAACAAAAATAAATTCAAAGTGTTTATTTTTATTAATTTATGTTTTCTGATATAACTTAAAAAAATTTTAATGTTGCATGAGACCAAAGTGATAAATTCACACCTCGATGGGTTTAACCTTTTAAATGTGCTGCAGTTATGGGTATTGCTCATGGTACTTTTTTCTTCCACTCAACTTTTCCTTATCATGCAGCTCATGCAGTAGTATGCAAACTGGTTCTTCCTCCTTTTTTAGTTTCTTCTGAGAAACTAAGCTATTGATTTTCATTGGCTGTAAGCATCAAAACTGAGAGAAATAAATGGCTGAAAATGATCAGTTTGTTTAACAAATCCATTTTCAATTTAATGACTGATGTGCTTTATAAATGAAGCCGCCATTGCAGCAGCGACCATTGGCCAGGAGGAGGCAGCAAAGACTGCTGTAGATGATGATGAGGCTGGAGATGATGAAGACGAGGTGGAGGAAGATGAAACAGAAGAAGCTGGTAAATATCAGATATAAATTATATAAAAAACTGTCTTTATTTTAGATTTGTAAAATAAGAGCAATGTAATCACTGAATGAGAGAAAAATACCCAAATGAAAAAATTTGATTCATATTTTAAATAATTTTAGATTAAAACAGCACCAGAACTTCTGAAAGCTCTTAAGAAGATCTCAGTTTTTTTAGTTTGTTTTTTTATAGCTGTGTAAGTGTGAGCGTTTTGTTCTGTTCCCAACAGAGACCAGCCAGCCTGCTGCTCCTGAGGAGAAAGATGAAGAAGAATCTGTTTCTAAGCCTCAGAAATCCATCGACAAATCCGAAGATAAGGAAGAGGAGTACGATGAAGACGGCGACGAAGACAAGGCATCAGTGGATGTGATCAAACCTGTGCCTGAGCCAGAGGAGGAACCAGCAGGTTAGAAACTGAGCGTGAGGAGGTGAGTTTTTACCTCATTTGTTTCTCATGTAACTTTAATTTTTGTCCTCTGTGATTTTCAGAGTGTCCCTGCCTACATTCTGCAAAGGCAAAAGAGACAGTCACCAAGACTGCAGACAAAAAAGGTCTGTTTGTATTCATGGTTAATTCATGTACAAAACCAAACATGCATTTGTAACTGAAACTCAGCTGATGAGAACCGAAGAGCTTAGATACCCAGTAGGAAATGACACAAGAGACAGAAGAGCTAATCATAGGTGAGTGGATGCAGCCGAATAATAGACTCAGGGTGAGGTGAAAAATAAGGAAAAAAATAACAAAGGAGAAAGGAACCCTAACCTAAAATAAAAAATAAATAGAAATAAATAGTAATCTAATAAAACAAAACCAAACACAATGAAAATGAACTAAAATGAGCTAACATGATGGATGAACTAAAACAGAAAGAAAGAAAATAAAATACATTGAGATTTGTGATTGTATAATGACAGAATATTAAAAAGTTCAAGAAACATGAATATATTTGCAAATCGATATTAAAAAAACCTCTATTTTTTGATATTTTTAGGATTTTAATTGAGTGTTTATCTGTTAGATGCTCCCAGAAGGGTGTCGGCTGTGCGACGGAAAAAAGGTAATTCTAAAAAAATACAACTTTTTTGTTTTAATAAACAACCAAATTTTTCCAAGTACACCAAAAATAATAGTTTTCTAACTTATAAAGGTTTATAACTTGAAAGAATTATTATGATGCATTGAAAAGTATGTTGAAAATCTATTTTTCTTGTTCATTTATTTGTATTTTACTTTAAGAACAGGAAGCTGTGAAGAAGACAGATGAAAAGCCAAGACGACAAGGTAATACCAAACACTATTATATATGTATTGTGTCGGCATAATTACTTCAACTGCGCTCTGATGTTTGGACCAGCTCTTCCTAGATTTCCAGCTCTGGAGCCAAAAGCCAGGAGAATCCGAAGATTAGCTCCTCTTCTGAAAGGTATCCAGAGAATATAAACGTCTCAGCATTCATGCACACTTATCGATAAACTGGTGCCACACAGAAGTGACATTATTTTAATCCGTTGATGAAAATATTAATATGAATTTTATTTTATAAAGCTAAGATAAAACAAAAGAGCAAGATGTCAAAAACAGGTAAGCAAGTTAAATACACATCATTATTACAAAAAAGGGGATGTTATTTTTTTCCCCTTAATTTGATTATTTTTGTATCACCAGTGATGGAGACCAAGCAACAGGAAGAGACCACAGAGTCTGCACAGGAAGGTAAACAGTTAAAATTATATTCTGTTTTTCTGTTTTGTTTTCTAATTGATATACCAAGTTAAGAAAATACACAAATTATATTGTTCTAATTTTGTGACTACAGTTTTTTTTCTTTTTACTTTGTTGATTTTCTAATCCTTATTAAAAGCTCAAGTATCCTAAAAACATTTGCAAACCCCTGCTCTTAACTGAAAAACTTTATAATCACACCATTCAAGGACTTACGTAAACTCAAAAACCAGTGGACGTTTTGATGCAGTAGGTGTGCTTGTTTTTTGTTGCATATTTCATCAATGTTTATAGAGAACAAACATGAAAACAGGTCAAGATTAAATATAAGAAAATTTTCCAGTATCCGGTAAATGTTGACAACAATGTACAACTGACTTGTTCTGACTTAAACCCTAAATTAGTTTTAACTTCCTGCTTGAGTTGTGATGCTTTTATTTTGAAGCGTCAACTTCCTATTTAGTTGTCAGCGCAACGGCAGTTTAACGGCAGTCAAAAGAAAGAAAGAAGTTGCACCGTGGATTATAAAATGTATCTTGCTGTTCGCAGCCCCTTGACAAAAGCTAAAGGTATTTATGATACAGATAATTATATGTTTTAAATATCGTATGGCAATCATTGAGAAAAAAAAAACATTGGTTTATGATCGACATATAGCGGCCTAAACAGGACTAGCTAACCCGCTCTAGGTAAGGCTAGCTACGTAGGCTAAATCACCATGGTAACCAGTAACCGCCACTGCTTCGGTGCCAGGATATCCGGGAAATCCCGGATTAATTGATTAATCCGCTGTCCTGGTTTGTGAAACAGCCTCCTGCTGAAATGGAGCTAGCTATGCATTCTGCATCAAAATAAAAATAATTGTTCGGTCAACTAAAGAAGCAAACAAAAAAAAAATAAAATAATGTTTACATTTCAAATGTGAAATTTTGAAAGTCAGCAGTTAGCAGTTTAAAGGTCTTTCAGCCTCAAACATTTCTTGCAACATAACTATAGTTATGTTTCAGATTGATACACAAAGCATGATTATTAAGCATCTGATCTTTATACAAGTCATAATTTATTGATTTTTAAACACACTAAATACATATGTACATAAGATGTGTTTTTAACTTATATTTGGCAGCATGTGTTAAACAAAAGACATTAGGCGACGTATTTGGACATTTTCAGATACACACACACACAAAAAAAAAAAACAAACTTAAAAATCATGTTAACTTCTATCCTGTCTATTGGACTCCAGATAGTTTGGATTACATAAGGAAACTTTAATATGCATTTAATTTTTGCTGCAGTCAGTCCCTGCAGACCTGCTCCAGTTTATTGCCCGGCCCCCCCCAGGATGGTACGGTAGGTCACCCTCTAATAATAACATACATGAAATGCTTAAAAATCTGTAAAAGATTGGTTGCATCATAATTAAGTAAGCCATCTGTTTGCTGAAATTGTCTGCGTTTTCCAGTTCATCACATCGTCACGGACAATCCGTACCCTCCTCCAACCATGTCAGGTATTCACGCTGATGTGGGATCGACTCTGATCTAATATTTAGTATGCAGTGAGGTCTTGAACAGCTTTTGGTTTTTTTTTCTAGCTCCCTCTGCTCCGATTGTGACCGTTCACCCTCCAGCTCCTCCATCACAGCCTCTGTATCAGCAGGCTCCTCCTCCACTAATGCAGCCGCTCTATGCTCACCATCAGCCATATCAGCCTCCAGTGCAACCTGTAATGCCACCTCCAGCAGAACCTTTTCCACCTGTACAACCAGAACAGCCAGAGGCTCCACAACCTGAGCCACCGGTGGAGCCTGAGGCACCGACTCCAGCAGCTGAAGCTCCGCCGGCAGCTGCTGAAGACCAGGGTGAGGAAGACCATGAAGATGATTAGTTACTGAAATGGGTTAAAAACAGCAAAAATCTGAAGAAAGACATGATTACACAAAGAGAAACACATGATACATAAAGTTAATATAGTTCCAGTAAAAAATTGTTTTAAATATTGAACCATACTGAATGATAAAAAAATGATTTGTTTTTCTTTTAGAACCAGAGAAAGTTGTGAGAAAAGTTCCCTCAGTGAAGAAAGGTACAAACTATTTAACGAGTTAAATTTGTAGACATCAACATTTTCCTCCTAATTACAGCTGTGAACAGTAATTATGCATTTTATTGTGTTTTCTCAGCTGCAAAGAAAAAAACTAAGGTTGCTGATTCAGTAAAAGGTACTGGATGTTCTTTTGCTTTAATCCACTGAATCAGTGGGATGTTTCCTGAAATTAACTGCAGCTACAGCATGTGATAACTGTAATATAGTGGCACAAAGTGTCTGCGTGCATTAAATAGGCACAATTTGCTTTCTGAGGTCATTTTACTGCAATTAGTCTCTCAGAGTGAAAAAGGACAAAACAGAAAGAAGCATTTCCTATTTAGCTTCGCTAAACGCAGTGACTTTATGACTGAAAACTATTCCATTATAATAAATGCTATGAAATAAATTACATAGAAACTAAAATAAACACAAATGTTTGTTTCTTTAGATAAAGCTCCAAAAAAAGAGAAAACCAAACTTTCTGCTGAGGCTAAAAAAGGTGAAGTATATACTTAGAAAATTGATAATATAAATATTTTTAAAAATGTTACGCATTTCAAATGTACCTTTTCATTTACAGAGAAGCTTCCAAAGGAGAAATCCAAACTTCCAGCTGAGGCTAAAAAAGGTAAATCTGATATTAGCTGAATCATCAGGCTGTTTGCTTTCAAAAATGTTGCTTTTTGGGTCAAATTTTATCACTTCTTTCTAGAGAGGCCCACAAAGGTGAAATCAAAACTTCCAACTGAAGCTAAAAAAGGTACATTAAATAATAATTAATTTATTAGCTGCATGCTCTTGTTTTCTGTTATTTGGCTTTTTTTGTTTTCCGTCCATAGAGAGGCCTGCAAGAGAGAAAACCAAATCAAGAAAAGGTTAGCTGACCGAGTCTGGCTTAGTCTGGGTTGTCATTACTAAATGAATTGAGATGCAGCCTAAAGAAAATGTCAGCAGTGACACAGAAACATAATTTTTTAAGCTTATCCCAACAATTTGCTCATTATGTTAGAGCCTGCAGCTGTACAGCAGAAGAGGAAATCAGTGTCTAAGAGGACAGGTAACAACACGCACCGACTCAAATTAATATGCACGAAGTCAGTCATCATTCACTGCAGTGACAAGAGAGATGATTGTTGATTAGAAAGTAATTGTTTCTGTTCCCCTCCGGAGCGCTGGCTGTCAAGAGCAAAGTCAAAGCATCCAAAGATAAGAAAGGTACTATTCTGATGATGCATGAACTCTGCAAACCTTTCCTAATGGTTCATGTATTTTTAAGTAATTGAGTTGGATCAAGTTTCTAACTGAATTTAAAACTTTTCTAGTTTTACATTCTGATGCAGATGCCAATGGTTGTATAAATGAGTAAAACGTGTTGTGTTGGACAGAACCAGAATCACGTCCACAGCCTCTGAGACTGAGGACGAGGCTGGAAGCTGACAGGAGGACAAACGTGACCGCGAGAGCTGAGCCAAAGAAACCAATCAGAGTTTCCTTTAAATCAGGTAACTTTAACAAAACCAATGCAGGTTAAACATAACAGACACTTTACTGTGCTCAGTGGTTCCATAAATGATCTTCTAGGAAAACCAACTATTGTTTTCCATCTGTATATTTTCCATAGAAGAACACAAATAGAATCTTGTCTCTGAAATTTCTTACATCGAAGTTCAATCATAGAAAATGGCATTACAGATTTCATGTCATTATTATTTATTAAACAGATGAAAGCTAATACTAAAAGTTCTGTCTGAGAAACTAAGGGCTCCCCACGACTGAATCATCGTCTTTAGCATCCGTAACTCAGTAGTTGATCAGGTTTTTCATTCATTCTGGATGATTTTTCTCCAGAATGAACTTTATAACATTATCTCACTTCATTGAGGTTAAAGATATTTATTTTAGAAAAGTTACCTGGAAATCCCACCAAAACAGTTTAATCAGGTTGATTTCTGGACTTTGACTAGGCCGTTGCACCACCCCAATTTGTTTTCTGCTGATCATCCAGTTAAAGGTGGTGAGATTTTTGATGTTTGGCTGTAAGAAAACTTAATATTCAGACTAAGGAGAGCAGAGTTAGTTTAGTTTATTTCAGATATATTCACATTCAAGTAAATATAAGTATAAACTTATTTGATCCTAACCCTTTTAATACAAACTACATTGTTTCTGAAACTCAAGCTCTGCTCATATTTTTAGCCAAAACATTAGCTTTCTCATATGTGTCCTTCCAAAGTAGCCTTGGATTTTGTGCTTTAAATTTATTAGAAATAGCAGTTAAATCTGTATTGTATAATAAAATGTGTTTCGGTTTTAAAGCTGAGAGTGGGCAGGATGAAATGCCTCCGACCTCACTTCAGTCACAATAACTGAATCCTCAAATGATGCCGAGAAGAGATGGGAAGCCAGCAGAGTTCAATAATGTTAACAGGCTGAACACATGAAATGGAAAAGGGGAATAATTAGACAGAATATGTGAGAGTGGGAGGAAACGGTCAGAAAAGATTTCCAGAAAATTCCCACTCAGGTTGATAATGTGCAGATTTCAAAACAACGTCCAACTGTAGGAGAACGAGTGGTGTGTGGGTTTGTCTGTTAAAAGGACATATCCTGATAGCTGCATCAGGCGCAATCAGGATGAAACACAAATATTTATCTCCAGCATAATAACTAATACATAATATATACTAAGAAACAAACCAGTGACCGTTTAATGAACAAATGCAAATTGTTATGATTCAAATCTCACATTTCTTACCAGATTATTGGTATTTTTATGTTTATTTTGGCGTCTCAGAGAGAACTGGCTCATAAAAAGGTGTATGGGTTATGTGATTAAAGTTGTTTTCTGCCAGATAAAACTAATTGAGGATGTGCTGTGAGGTGCAACACAGAGGGAGTGTAAACAATGATGGTGATGTGTTTTGCAGGATGTAATTGGGCCTTTTCTTTTCTGTTACAGAAAAAGCTGCAAAGGCTGAAAAGAAAGCAGCCAAAGAAGCTGAAGGTATGGAGTCAGAAAATAGATGATTCCTCTGAAATCATGACTTTAAACTGATCAGCATCTTTTCTCAAACTCTAGATAAAGTCAAACAGCCACCAAAAACTCGTAAGTATGATTTTGTTTGTCACTCTGGAGAAAGTTGAGATGTTTTGGGCCTTAATGCATAGCACCATGTTTCAATCAAACCAAACTTCATAGCATCTATAAATACTGATGGGTGATAATTTGGGTTTGTTTGGCACTTTACAGTCGTGAGCATCTTCCAGTCTTCCTAAGTAACCCTATTTTTGTCTAGGGACAGATTTAGGGACTTCCATTTGATAAATTCACAATAAAATGGCTGAAAAAACCCCACATAACTTGGAAGGATAACGGTAATAGAATAAAATTGTACCCGTTATGATGCTCATTAAATCGCTTCAATAAAACTAAAAATATCACCCATAATATATTGATTCAATTTAGTGATTTTAACATTTATCTCTGACTAATTCAGCGGGGTGGGAGTTTTTTTATTTTTGACAATAATTTTATGTGTATGCTTTGTTACTAGCGAGTGGCGAAGACGCTGCTTCCTGTAAGGTCTGAGGTATAAATTATGTTCTCACCTTATTTCCACTGACTGAGCCAGTATGAGGAGATGCTAACGCTAATGACAGCGCAGTAAAAGAGTTTAATCAGATTATTTAACCGAGACGAGATTATCCACATCTTTAAGGATCTTGAATTATTTGAAGAGATTAATGTTTTACAGCATCAGTAACTGGATAGATTAAACCTAAGAGCCAAAACTGATTAGTCTCCTGTTCATAATGAGTCATTCAGTGGATTTCCAACACCGCCCCGAGTGTCCCCACATTCTCCAATTTCTGACAGAGCTCCTCCTGTTTTTCTTTGTTTTTTTTTTTTTTGTTTTTTTTACACTTGTTTGATTTTGTGTGACAAAATAAGAAAAAACAGAATCTGGTACTTTAAAACAAACATGAGATGAAAAAAGATTTCTGAAATGTATCATTTTTGTTTTAAATATTTTTTCTTAAAACACTGATCTTTAAACAAATCAGCAAGTTGTCATCAATTTATAAGATCTACAAGTGTCGGCATTTCTTTTTATCTTCACTGTAAAAGGTTTTTGAAGAAGCAATTTAATTTTTAAAAAGTTGAACTTTGGAATAAGATTGAAAAGGCAAAATATTGTTGGGGAGGGGGGAAGCCACCTTTCCTATTTTTTCTGCTTATAAGCTTGCAGACAGTCACCGTCTCCATTTCCTCCCATAATGATGAACAAATAATTCCTTAATCTGAGTTTATTATGTTTGACTTCTTGCAGAGGAGCCTGAGACTGAAGACAATGTTACAGAGAAGATAGAAAAGAAGAAACAGAGTAAGATCTGCTTCTGTAATTTAATTCAAATTGAAAGATCAACAGTACTCAATAATGGTGGGCACTGCTAACTACAAGTTAGTTGTGCTAACCCCGAGTTATAAACATTGTTATTAGTTTCATGCTGAAGTGTTGCACCAACATGGTGGAAGCTAATGATAAAGCACTAACTTCATTTCAAATTATGTCTGCCGTAGAAAGATTGCAACCATCAAGCACAAATTTCATTTTGAAGTAATTTACATGTTTTATCATTCATTTAGATATTATATTTATGTTTATGTCTTCCTCTCTTCATGCTTGAACCACCACTGATTAAAACACACACAGCATCTCGCCTTCTTTTCTTTCCAGGTCAGAAATTCTTCCAGTGCATCTATTTTCCAGGAAAACACGCTTACTATCCTTTACGACCTTTCACCCCGGCCATGTCTCCCGCCATGCTGTCCCCTGCTGTGCGGTCGATGCTGGAGAAGCAGAGAGCAGCCAGAGCAGCGGGCCACTGACCTGACTGACGGACAGATCTCTAATTCTGTGACTTCCTCTGTCTGCGATTCAGACAAAGGCAAGAAAACGGATTTTATTTTAAGTTACTGATTTATTCAGTGGTTGAGCTGCTGGGGGCGCTTCTGAAATGCTCTCAGTCTTTTGCACCCACAGCTATACTTTTACTGCAATTCATTGTGACTAAGTTTAAGACTTTCTTTGCAGATACAAAATAAATTTTCAATCAGTTTTTTTTTTTAATATAATTTTAACCACAAGAAATTTCAAAGCTGACAGTTTTTACCTTTTTGTGCTCCATTACTAAATGTCACAGCAGTGACCTGCGCTGCCCCTGTTCATCACAGATCACCTGTGGGTGCAAGAGATTAGCATGCTAACAGTGAAGACTCCAAACCCAGAGGCTCCCACTTTCATCCCAGCAGCATCCCCGTCTCCAAACACCCGGCAGTAAAATCCAGCTGCATGGTAATAAAAACTGAGAGGCTCTCTATCAGAGAACAGGAAGCTGTCCTGGTTTAACCTTTAAATATTTAAATCACAGGCATTTCTCCTTTTATAGTTTAAAGAAAACAAGCCAATTCCTTCCTTTTTTATGCCATCAAGTAAGACCCACCTGCAACGCAAAAGTTTGGTTTTACAAACAAAGGCACATAAAACAAAAATTAAAGGGTATATTAAAGACAAAAACTAAACTAGAAAAACAAAAGTACTGTACAAAACAAATTATAGCAAAAATGAAAAGTAGTGCAATTTAAATATGTGGAGTTAGAACTGGGTAACGTGGAGATTTCTGCTCAAGTGTGTGTCAAAATAAACATTAATAAAGAAAATTGGTAGTTATTTATATACGTTATCAGTAAAATTGGAGATGAAGAATTAAATGTACGTAACTATATTCATCATGAATACTTTAGTTAAAATATAACCTTGAAGTAATTATATTTCTATTATGCATAAAAAATTCACTCAATTATTTTTCAACATCCATATTTTATTCGGTTACCTCAATGTTTTTATCAAACTGTGGCACCTTCAGGCCTCCGTAGCTTAGAGTGGAGAAGCTGCGGGAGTTTTAACGTGAGGCGTTTGGGGACGGGGAAACTGCAGGACAACTTAGACGTGACCAACTGAAGCGACGCGGAGAATGAATGTAGTTTTCTTAGCCTGTGCACCAGGCCCGATGCGCCGTCGTTGTTTTACCTCGATTCTTCTCGGTTCTGGTGACGCGACTCAGCAACAAGTTCACCGTTATGGTTTTATGACTTACTGAGCGCCGCCAGACATTTCCTTCTGTTGTCTTATTGAATAGAAAACTATGCTACTGTAAAGGAACCAAAGGGAGTCTCTACTCCCACGATGTTTCACTCCTCATGGTTCTGTGCACATGATTATCATCAACAAATGTTGAAGTTAAATAGTTTATTTATGTGACAGAATAGTCCAGGGTTCTCGTACTGCTGCAAAGGGACTAAATAAAGTGTGTGACTGAAGTGTGGCGAAGCTGTGCCAAATTATGCGCTAGCTGATCTTTTTGAAATGTCCACAATACAAATAAAGTGGAGAAAACTATTAAAATGCAGAGTTTAGTTTTGTAAACCTGCAGAGAATTTATGTCATCCAAAACAGTGGATCCCCGACAATTTAGAGTTTTCTGAGAAACTCCAAACTATTCACAGATTCAAGGATTTATTTCTTACAGCGTTTCTAACATATTTGAAAGAAAATGCAGGTTGGGAAGCTGAAATATTTTGGCACAATTCTACTGGTCGTTCGCAAAGCAGCCAATCCAGAGACGTGCCATTTAATTTTCTTGGCATGACTGGCTGACTGGAGATAAAGGAGACTGGATAAATGCTAAGACATTTTCCTCTGTGCATATTAATGAGTATTAAGGTGTGTTTGGTGTTTGAACTATGAAAAATATGCAGTTATAGGAGTAATAAGAGGGGGGTTCCAGTGATTTTGCTGCTTGTTGGTGAGTTTGGTCCCTAACCCATAAATACCAGAGATCCACTGCAGAATCACCAAAACCTCTACAGTGAGTTTCATGGACAATGTGGACATTTTTGACAAGTTTTCCAAAGCAGCAGTTCTTTGTTATTTTTGAGATTACCAGTTCGCTTAAACTTCCTCAGAAAGTCAGGAAGTTTGGGTGGGAAGTATTATTTTATGTTTGCCAAACATCTTGTTTTGGTTCGCCTTGATGCATTGAACCCTCAGGTTTGTCGAAACTTTTGAGTCCAAATCTAAATGGGTTCAAGGAAACTCTGGTCTCAGTTCTTTGCAGGACTGGCCTGACTACAGTGAGTGTTTGTCGCTGTGGCCTTAAGTCACACCTGGAAGTCAGGTGTCAACCTTCTGCTTGTTGTAAATGTCGTGTTTGCAGCTTATATTTGTGTTATTTACATTAACACACAGTATTTATATTGTACAGCTGCAGGTATGTTGTATTTTTATTTAATTATTACTGTAGATTTACTGTCAGTGATGGAAGGACAGACGTCAGTGCAATCTGATGTAAATATCATGTTTGGTGGGAAACTTAGTTGAAGCTTGAAAATATTACAGGTTTTAAATTCATGTTTGATTTTGTTAAGGTGACTTGACTTTTTATGCATGTTGTGACATTTTATCACAATACTTTGCCTTGATGTTTTTGTTTTATTCTTTTATTTCGCTGTTAGTTCTTCATCTGCAGAAGAATGAGCATTTATTGATCTTAAACCTCTGAGACAAAAACATGTTTGTTAGCATTTTTCCACCTGTGAGCAGAATAAAAGCAGTAAGAATGTTTAGCTGTAAAATGTCATAAATATGTATTCCATTTTGAGCATCAATGTTTTATTGCTGCCGTTAACTTTGGTGCTTTTTCTCATCACTTGACCAAGTAAGCAGGTTAAAATTAAAGGTGAGCAGCTTCACATTTCAGAGGTTTGTTTTAGAAAATCACATCCAGGCTTTATATAAATAACCGATATATAGAGTGAACTGGAGCCACATTCAAACAGTGGAAGACATTACAGAAGTGCATTTTCCTTCAAACTAACATTTTTCTCAAAAACAGATGAGGAGTTACATGTGCTTCATAAAAGTGATGTTTAGGTTTGAGACCATCTGGGAGCTTTAATGTTTTCAGTATATTTGCAGTTTTTGTTCATTTCTGTTGTTGCTGTCTGACTGACTGGCTGCATTTCATTTATACTGTATATATTTTTCTCAAAATAAGGTGCGTTTTTGAAATTTAGGCTCCAGAGACAAATAATTTGGTGACATTGATTCATATTTAAGTTTTTATTTAAAATCTCTTTTGAAACTTTAACACTTTAGATTTAAACTCTGCTTGTTTTTTTTCTTCCTTTTTATTTTATAACAACAAAGCCTACTTAGAAAGTTTGAAAATAACTTTGCCTTAAAGCCAGTAATGTGATAAATTTTATATTTTCAGCACTAACTAGTGATTATTTTCATGAGTGGTTATTTTACTCAAATTGTGTTTCAAATAAACAGAATTAAAGTTCTTTGATTTTGTTTTCTCAGAAGGATCTGATGTTTGTTATTTTTTATGTTTTATGCATGAAAATATCCTTTGAAAAATATAAATTGGTGCAAATATTCACTGATCTGACTTTTGTGAGTAAAAACAAAAGCAACAAAACCTTCAGAAGCAACAGACGGACGTTTACAGATCAAAATGTCGGCGTGTAAAATGTTGAAACATTCACTACAAAATGAGGTTTTGTGTTATAATGTGAATAAATATTTAAAGATATTTGTGTTTCATTTTATTATTAAACATCTGAACAGATATGCTTTTATTTTTTCTCCACTGATTTTGAACAGAAAATGATTTTTATCTTCACTGATGACACAAGTCGTTCCCTTTGTTTTAATCAAATCTTTCAGTCAGTCTGATAAAATGTTTTGAGCATTTATTTGGTCACAAAAAACTCAAACACAAAAAGTATGCCTGAGATGCAGAGAGAAAAGTATCAAAACCAGCCAGGATTACATACAGTTAATACTTTAAATACCTGATTAAATCTTGTTTTAGTTTAGGAATAAATTTAAATCTCACCATTTTAGATGTCATGTATTGTTTCCCTGCATGTCTGTTTATATAACTTATTTTCTCCTGCTCTGCTTTCCTTCCCAGCTGTTTCACTTCTCCTAATTTCCTCTGCCTGCTCCTTTACTCAGCTGCATCTACTTTCCTATGATTAGTTCCTCTGGTTCCTGTTTGAGTCATTAAACAAGCTGAGGAGCAGAAATAAAGAAACCACTTTAATATTCAGGGGTCGTCTGCATGGAGTTGACCTCTAACTCTTGGATATAAGTGAAGGTCATTTGATTTTGACTCCTGTAGCATTCTGACCTCCTGTAGCATTTACACACATTTCTACCTTTCACAAGATTTACATTTATTCTTTTAAAAGAGAAATCTATTAAACTAATCAGTGAGATGAGTTTATTTTTATCTGAAAGTCCCAGTATTTGCAGTTGATCTTGTTTCAAATATTAAACAAAAGAAACAAAATCAAAAACAACAGAGTGAGAAAATCTGCATGTCCATATTTATTTTGATCATTTTACATTTCAGCTAATTGTCTGAGGACATTTACACACAGAACACCTGCTAACTGGACAGTTTTTGCTCCTATAATATACTGGCTTTCCATAATAACTTCACATTTCTGCTTCAGTGTGATCTTCCTACTGCAACTATACAATCAAAAAACTGTGAGAAAAGAAGAAGTGAGTAAACTCAAAATAATGCATTCATTTCTTTTCTCCTCAAGAAATTACTGATCCGTAAGAAAAGATCATTCAATGTCATCAGTGCACAAATACTTAATGATCAGAAACAATACATTAGATTCTCAGTGGAACAAGTGGCTTTGGCAGAGAAATAACACAATTCAAAGTCAGTGAGAATTAAACCGCTTACAGCTATCGATTATTACAAAATACTGTATGACAAGAGCGTGATGGAGAGCAGAAGAAACAAAAACGGATTAATGAATCCCACATCTCCATTAAACAGGCTGTATGCAGAGAGTTTTAACTCGGGGGGGAAAAAGATGATTAGATCAGTGAAAAGTTATTCAACTCAAGTTCATGAAAGCTGGGAGGATTTACTGGATGCCACTGAAAACAAACCAAGGTGAGTCAGTAAGAAATACTTGAAACAAGTGAAACTTCAGCACTGCGTCTTGTTTACTGCTTAGCATGAGTAAAAAACAAACCAAAAAAAAAAGATGCACCATTTCATAACCAAATCAGCTGGAAACCACATCAGTTACCATCATGGAGGTTCCTGGGTTTTACAAACAGCAGCTGCATTTTCATTACAAATGTACTCAAAACTTTGTGTTTTTGTGGAATATCAATAGTTTTGCAATTGCATGAATATGTTTAGACAATAAGTCAGTAAAGATTACATCACTCCATCATCCTCAACTATTTCCTGTCGTCTTCTTTGTCTTTTCCACTAATAGTAACATCTGGTTGATGAAAAAAAAAGTTTCCATTGCAGTTTTATGAAATACACTAATTTCAATACGATGGGAAAAACTCCCCATCTTTTGGTTTAGTTATTTATACAAATCTTTTTGAGGTGTGACTCAATTTTATCACATTTTTCTATAAAATAAATTACAAAATGTAGCTTTTTAAAGACTGCTGTCACTTTTTGTATCATACTGTTTTGTAAAGATCTAAAATTTTGGTTAAAATGTTTTGGTATATGAAGATCTGTGAACCTCCAGGGTGGCACCTTAGGTGGTTTTTAGTTCTTTTTTCTTTTAATTCTGATGAAAACTTTGGGAAGAAAGACAAAACATCATGTAGAAAAACATTCAAAATGCTGAATTTCTTAAATATGAAACTTATTTCAGACTGCTCACGGTTTAAAAAGCACACAGCTGACATTTTTATAATAAACATTAGCAATTTCCATAAAAATACTGACAAAATAAACAATAAAAAAATACTAAATGTTCAGTGAGGAATTACCAGAAAAGAACATTTTGTTGTAAAATTAAAGATCTTTTGTATAACCATCTGTTAAATACTGTCACACAAAACAACCAGTGAAATTCACTTCTGTCACTTTAATCTTAGAAACCTTCGGTGGAGCAGCAGGAGGCTCTGAGTTCATGGAGTGGAGCGATATTCAAGCAGTGTACATGTTTAGTTCATGTAAACGTTTAATCCCAACAACTGGAAGCATCTACAGTGGCTGTGTGAGAGTGTGTGTGAGAGAGTGTGTCCCTGTTTGTCTTTACACCTCCTGACCTCTGACCCCCACCATGCTGTTTGATAACCTTAAAAAAATACATCCAAGGTGTTTGTTTATGCACAGAAAGTAAAGTCTCAGCACCTGGCAGCTTCTGTGAAGGATTGTTACATTTTCTCAGGTTCAAATTTTGCCCTTTAGTGGATCTGGTTCATTATTTTGCTTTTTTTTTTTTTTTTTTTCTTTTTTGCAAACAAAAACTCACAAATAAAATCTAAAACTTAAACTAGATTAATATGAACAAAAACAGTAACAGTGTTTTTAAACCAGAATGTATTTGGCTGCATCATTTCACAACATCAGAAAATATTTTGTCTATTTTTACAGAAAATTTGACTAAAACAACTAGTGAAGTGTTAACTGTTTAAGTTTATAGCTTAAAGTGTTTCTTCCTTAAATTCATTTAAAACTGTCTATAGAGGAGATTTATTTTGCTTTTAGAAACTTTATACCACAAGCATAAACTTTGATTAAGTCACATTAAACTCCTCACGGCCCAAAAAATGTCAATTTCAAAATATTAGCCACATCTCTTAAAAAGTGGATGCACCAATTAGTTTGAGTCCAGATCAAAAAATATTGAAATGATCAGTATTCATGTTTAAACTTAGCCTGATTCTTGTCGTTAGCTCAGTTTCTATTATTATATTTCACATTTTAAAAATGGCTGCTTAACGACCTGAAAATGTTTTCCAAAATGTATTTATTTTCTATAAATCTCTGCTGAAAGCAGGACTATCCTGGCTAACATGTAATCAAGGACTTCAAATTTAGGGAAAGAAATTACAAATATATATATTTTTTCTTTTACAGGAATTTGAAGTAAATTGAGCGTTAAAAAGATTTGAAACTTTCAGACCTTCTGTAAATCTTTGCATGAAGATTTGCTGCATATTACCCTCACACTTGCTCAAATGGAGCAGAAAGGAAATTATCTCAAATTTGTGCAGCTTTTATGTAAAAGATATAAAAAAGTGAACAAGTGTTTCATTGTGAAAAATACACCAACAATTTTTTTTTTAATGCAGGAACCGTCAGAGCCAAATTATTACAAATTTTGAGCAGCTTTCTGCTCAGAGGGACAAGCTGGTTATAAATTCAGTGAATGAGAGTGTGAGCCTCGGAGCGGCAGGTTCCTGTCTGCGGTCCGGAGGCCTGGCTGCTCTCAGCAGGCTGATGCTGAGCAGCGTCTGACGCTCCAACATCCCAGCTGTCGCTCCGCGTTCAGCCGGACGCCCTCTGCCTCCGAGCGGGTCCAGCTCTGACCCCCGACCCGCCCGGCTGCCCGTTTGCCAGCCGGAGAGACGCTGCTGACATTCACTGGTCGAAGCTTTGCACTTCATTCGCCTGATGTGGAAAAACTGTAACAGCCGTTTATCAAACACCGTCAGGGCCGGATGCATTTCAATAAACTCCAAAAATAAAAAAAACAGGGTGGAGCAAATGCTGAGTTAAAGCTTCTATCTTATCTATGCAGTAGCAATTTAAATAAAAAATCTCACTAATTATAACATCTGTACTCTCAATATAAAATCCAACCTAAACTCTAAGTACTTAAAGGCCTTTTTACAGAAAATAAATGTCCAAACTGTTTGGAATATGTTTGAGTTTTTCTCTCTTTGTGTTTAAAGCTAAAAACAGAAAGTTCTGACATAAATCATTTATTATTGTGTCTATAACCTACATTTACTGATGAGAGACACTTTATTGCAGTTTGTAATGTCTGCAGGTCAGCAACATTAAAAACTAAACATCCAGAGTTCATTTGGATTTTTTGGGACATTTTGAGTTTTCTGAAAAAAATAAAATAATGAATGATTATTTTTCTCAGAATTCATGTTTTACTTTTATTTGTCAGAATTTTGACTTTAAAAGTCAGAATTCTGAGAAAAATCTCAAATTTCTACGATGGTTTATTTGGACCAGTGCACATAGAAACAATTTGGAAACTTTTTGAGTTTCAAAAGTAGAAACATTTTGAAGTTGTTTTTGTTTTTTTGGCACAAATTTACTTTTTTTTTTCTATCTACAATTGCCCTAATTCATAATATGTATGTGATTATCCCCCAAATAGCTGGATATCTAATTGATCATAACTCTACTGTAATAGGGGTGAAAACTAACTGACATGTTTGAACTATAAAGCCTGAAATCAAACCAGACACAGAAATTAAAAAAAATATATGTACTATAAAAGTGAAAAGCTAAATTGATGTGTGGATTGGTTGCAAATTTTAAATTGAAAACAATAAATAGTTTTTTTTAACGAGCCAATAAACCTGCAGTACATTTGCTGCATTATGTACATGTGATTTCCTGCAGAAGCAAAAGAAACGGTGCACTCTATTACATCTATTTCTATAAATCTTACATAGTGAAAAATTCTTTACCCTGAAGTGAAAGTTAAACTGCAGCTACTCAGTGATTTATTTATGTTTTGGATGAACGTTGTCACCCACAACTTTCCCACCTTGCAACACAAAAAGTGCCACAAAGCAAAAGAACTTTGCTTTTATAAAATTATATTTAGCCCTGGTTTTAGTGGCTAAACCCATTAGGTTCTGAAAATACGACTTCTGAGGAGGAAGAGAGCCTGCGGCTCTGTGGGTCTTCTAATGGTGGAGCGGAGCCGTTTTCTGTGACATCTGGGTCAGACGGAGAGAAAATGGCTGAAGGGGGGAAAAAGCCGATGATTCATAGAGACAACTCTTACCGTAAAGGGAGGTTTGCTTTTCCAAAAGATAACTGGAGAGAGACGGAGATTTTAGACGTTATTGTCATCGGAAAAATCTTACAAGAAAACAAGCAGGGTCTGTTTTTCTGCGGCCTCCTTCTTGTTCATGTACAGAGTTTTTTCTTCACAAAGATATAAAAAATCCTGCTGCTGTGGCCTGAAGCCCTCTTTGAAATATGCTTTGCAGTTTTCTCACATCCGTCCTCCTGTTGTAACCGTGGGAACCGTTTCCTCCACACGTCCCTCCGCAGCTCCGCTCGGCCTGAAGACCAGCCTTCCCTGCGCCGCTCTGGATTGTTTAAAGACTTCATATTTACAGTTTCTGGAATTGGCACTTGACATGAAACTACATAAATAAATATACTGTATAGAGGACCATCAGAAGCTCGTCGGTTTCTGGACGTGTCCCTGCTGCTTTCCCTAAAGTTTGAAGGAACGTCTTTCTGCAGGATGAGAGTTGCTTCCAGTATGTGCACAGGTACTTTTTTAGGAATTGAAATATTGATCTACTCCTGCTTCTCCGCGGTAACTTTGGGCGTTTAGTCCAACGACAGCAGTGGCTGCAGGTTGTCTTCTTCGCTCTTCACTTTGTCCGGTCTCTTCAGGACTCCTGGCTCCACCACCGACTGAGACCTGCAGCAGCAGAAACAGTCAATAAGATGCAGGCAGAGCTGGAGAGTAACTGCATCAGCGTTTCACTCAAACGCCTATAACACATTGTGAGAGATGCAAACAAAGATCCACCACAAGTTAAATGTTTCCTGAACTAAAATGTGAAAAAATGAATGAATTAATGCCATTTACTACCGAAAGAAAATAGAAAGTCATGAAAGAAAATGTCATAAAATTGTGTACATTTTAAGTTCCTAAATGACTGCTTGTAATAAATATAGAAATTATTTCCAAATGCTTATAAGATAGGCTTCACTGTTTTGAAACATCATAAACAATAATTCACACAAACATGTCAGAACTGAAACCAACTGAGTCAAACAGCAGAATATTTTCAACTCTCCAGACTAATTACCTGATGATTCATTATTTGATGATAATTAGTGACTCAACAATAAGTGTTGACAGTGTGATGCCCTGCAGTGCCGGTTTGTTGTGTCAGCTCAGGATTGTTTGTCTTCCATATCATAAACACGTCGGAGTCACATTATGTCTCGTGTGACGAGATGATTTACTGTCACAGTGGATCATGTTGTTGGGTGAACATGGACTCCAACCGAGACGCTCTGGGGAAGTTTGGTTCTCTGGTCTTACCTCATGGAAGTTAACTTTTTGTTGAGGATTTAATTTAAATAAATGGTGAAGATGTTTTGAATCATCAAGCAGTCAACTTGATAACTAGTCTGACCTCTTCATGGTTTTTGGGGACATGTTTTTCTCCAGGTCTCTCTCCAGGTCTTGCACCGACAGAGTGTAGGACTCTGGGCAGTAGTCCGTCTCCTCGTCGTAGGCGTGGTCCAGCAGCGTGCGCGCCCACGTCCCCATATCGTACGGCGGCATCATCCCACCCAGCTCTGACGGCAGGATCTCCGGGTGGATCAGCTGGTGGAGGCTGTTCAGGTTGTTACCGTGCATGAAAATCTGCAAAAAGGAAAGAAATGCAGGACTGGAAATTTCCTAAGATTTGTTTTTAGAGTAAATGTTTCACTCTGGTGGTCTGAATTATAAAAGAAAGGAGAGGAAAGCAAAGCTAGCATCTATTTGCTGTTCATTTATAATGCAAAATAACTTAATTTACATAATAACTACAATGCTACGATATTTGTTACATCTTTATTTAATGTGTCGTAATGAACTTTAACCTTATTGAAGTCTGTAGGATCTGAGATGAAGCTCTTGGTTTTTTTTTAAAGTTTGTCTTTTCTTTCGGAGAATTTGCAGGAGTTTTTGCTCTTTGAGAGATTTGTGGCTGTGTTAAAATAGGATATTAATCACTGCTGCAGTGTGTGGAAAGCACTGTGAGCAAACTGTTGACCAGTCAGACTGTTTGTGAGCTGATAAATAACGCACAGTTGACAGCGCAGAGCTTCATTAACCCTCTGGTCTTACCCTTTTCCTGGTCTTGTCTTTGAGAAAGGGTCGGATCACCGTGTACAGGGCGTGGATGTACCAGGGCTGGTTCACAAAGTGGATTCCTCCGAACCTCGCAGGAAAACTGTCCTGTTAGAAACAGAAAACACAAAATTAACAAAGACGCAAAAGATCATTTGATCAGGAAAACAAAAAGTTTAACTTTTTAATAATTTTACTAAAACCAAAAGAACAAAACTACTTTTAAATCATAAAGCAATATATATTTCCTTTTACACTTCAGTTGCATTTAGCACTAATTTAATTTAATTTAATTTAATTTAATTTAATTTAATTTAATTTATGCGACCTCAAAGGAGAGTTAATTAGACTTTAATTACTACACTAGTAAATTTATTTTCGAGAGGAAGAAAAATTTGTTTTTATTGAATTCATTTTTTAAAATTAATTCATCCCAGCAGCAGAAATTAATCACATCACAGCAATCAGACCCATGTGATTATACGTCTTGCATTTTTACTCTGAAATTTTGACAACTTCTTAATAAGTGTTTGGAAACACTCTCTGCCATCTCCCTAATCAATTTCTATCAGATTCAGCTCAGACCCTCCCAAAGCATTTGTTTTATTTCAGGCTGCTGTCATCCTGACGGTATTTATTTCAGATTTCTTGTGTTTTATCAGCCAGTCGACCTCCAGAGAAACGCTGAGATCTTGATTACACAAAATTACCTCTGCGAGTTTCCTGTCCCTTTTCATTAGATTACTTTTGCAAATGGTCTCTAATCGCATATTAAGTAGGAAATGGTCGGGTCTATTTTAGAGGCACTGCAGCTCAAACCCGGAGGGAAATGAGTCTGTGTTGCTGCAGGTTGGCGTGCGGCATCGGAGTCCAGCGCAGCGAGAAGGCCGGACACAATTATTATACCGACAGCCCACTGCTGATGTGTCTGAGTCATAATTCGGCTGCGGTCCAATATCAAGGCGAGATTACGCTCTGATGAAAATTGCTTGCAGTGGACTTTAATTTAAAAAAAGTGGGGAAAAATATTCTGGCACATTAATGGAGAGAAATAAAAGTGGCAGAGGTCAGTTAAAGTCTGGGCATTAAACTGGTCAGAACGGTGGAAAAGTTTCTGCTTCAGACGTCATCTGTCAATAATGGGCAAAAAATCTTTGCTCAAAGTAAAACTATCTAAAGAAAAATAGAAAGATATGAAATTAATCAAAAATGTTAACATTTTTGTCCAAAAATGAAATTTTATGAGAATTATTTGCATAATTATATCACTAAATCTGCTTAATATACACAGTACAAATAAATGCATTCCTTTTCTAGAATGATCAAAAGAAAAATGCAAAACATGTTGATTATTCTAGAAGAAACAGGTGAGATTCTGCAACTAATAAAAAACAACAAAGATAATCAGGATTTAACATAAAGCAAAGCCAAGAAATGCAACGAAAGCTGCAGAAAATAGAAGAGATGGAAATATTAAACTGAGCAATCAAACCAATAAACGTCAAGAGACCAAATCTGACATAACTTTGTCTAACAAGCCACACTATTCAAGAGAAAGTAAACCAAAACTCAGACAAATAAAACAATATACAGACAAATTGTACAAAATCTAAATAACACAATCATCTCAGCTTTCACTGCTTTTTTGCAAAACTACCAAAATTGAACTAACAAACCTCTAAGAGACAGATGTTTATAACTTTCGCAGCAATAAACAATATAAAAATAAAACAGGCAAAATAAATTTTACTCCTCATAAATCCATCTGAATATCCTAAAGTCCTAGTTAAAATAAAATCCCAAAACCTTTAATGGTTTCTTTCATTTTTGCAGAAAAACATTCATCCCATCAGCATAACGTTGATAAATTCATCAAAACAAAACCATCCAGGATGTTTGACTTGATTTCTAGAAATGTTTGGGTCCCAACTGGCTGCTGCAGGTTCCCACAGACCCCGGAGGAAGCGTCTCGTTCCAGTTCAGACCTTTAATTAAGGACAGTTTGGAAACTCCACTTTCATGCTAACTGTTAACATTATATTAATGCATATTAACTTGTAACTCTTGCATATTGAGACTCTTGCAGCAGCAGCACTTTATCACAAACATCACTTTGTATTTCACATGTAAGGACAGAAAACCTGCATTTTCTCAGCTTTGCAAGTTTATCCAGCATCAAGCTACATATCTCAGCAAAATGTTTGTGGAATTAGAAATGTTTCTAACAGTTGCACATTTTTAAAACGAAAGGTTATGACTCACCTCCATTTGCAATTCCAAAGTAATTCTGCTTTTGTTTGGAGATGAACACTTAAAAAGCTTTTAGCGGATCTGTGTAACTAAGAATTAATTTTGAGAGTTAATATTTTGATTTGCCATCAGAACAAAATGTCTCTGTTTCTGTAACAAAATGCGGCGTAGCAATCGAACTCAAAACTGAAGTAGTTGAGGAAGCTAACAGTTAGCACAGCATGCGAACAGAAATCTAAGAATTATCTCTGGAGTAACAAACAGAAAGTGTTTTTCTTAAAATCTGACTTCCTTGAATGTTTCAGATGTTTCCATCTGATTTTTCCCACAGGATGTAGATGATCTTTTATCTGCCACAGCAGGTGGACAAGAAACAGATGTTCTTTTAGCATCTGAAAGCAGATGCATTCAGAGATAAAAATATGTTGTTAATTCAAATACCAGGACCGTATATTCTGTACCGACACTATTGACCCACATGGGAGAGAAATGTGTTTTAGTAACCATGCCAACGAGTTGCTCCTCTGTGTGTAAACCTTCGGCCTGCCCTTTGCCTGGCAGCCATTTCCACTTTGATGAAGAGACCTGCTGCATTATGCATGAACACCTGAAAATGGAAAAAGAGCTGCAGGATCCTGACTGCAGGATCAACAGGATCAACAGGATCAATAGGATCAACAGGGATCTGTAGGACTTTCATAGTCAACATCCAAAGCCAAAGACATTTTCCAAATAATGAGAAGGTTTCCCTTTTTTCTAGAAAACAATACAATCAACAAAAATAAACAATAATAATGATAGTCAGCAGATCCTAATTATACAATAAAAATGTGTTTTATTCATTTGACTAGTAGGTTCAGTTCACAGAGAAGCTGAATGCGACCCTTTTGGCCCATAATCTGCATGGGGTTAACCCTAACCCTAACCCTAACCCTAACCCCTAACCCATAACCCTAACCCCTAACCCTAACCCATAACCCTAACTCGTATCCGACTTTTACATTGCAGTCAGAACCGTCCAGTTCCCAATTTACCAGCACAAAAATCCAACTGGAGCCACTTCAACACATGGAACGAAATCCAATACATATCCAATAGTTTTGAATGATCATGTCGCATTTGATCCCACTTTAGCATCAATGCTGTGATAAATGTCATAATTCTGCAACGGTCTTAAACGGTGGCTGAAAACATCATAATTATTAAATTAGGAATAAAGTTTGTTCCACCAAAACGCATCACATCCAGACAAACTTCACCACAGAAGCTAAAATCTGTGACAAAAAGTTTCTTGTGGTCCTTTAACAGCTTCCTTCGTCTTGTTCTGATTTTGTGACGATGCCTTCACTTCCATCACGTTAATGTCTGAACGGCAAGTTAAAAACAGAGAATCTCAAAAAATAAACTGCAACAATTTGAATCTTTATATGTATTTTTAAAGTTGTTTTCATTCTTGATGGGGTTAAAAAGCAACATTTTGAAGCTGAACTAGTTGACAAATAAGAAGCTTAAACATTAAGAGTCAGAGCCACTTCAGCGTTTGCTTTGATGCCGGCCAGCCGCCAGGCGAAAGTCGATCCTAAAGAAATGAGAACTTTATTTCTGGTTTCCTGCTGCAGGTCACTTTCTGAGGGGAGGGGATGATTTTAGGAACAAAATGCTGAAGAGGCAAAAGAACGACAGGAGATTGAGAGGAGACAGTTTACAACTGGACAGCATGTCGATCTGATGCTTTTCACTCCAACATTTCTGTTTTCTGATGCTGACTCATCTTCCTCCTCCTCCTCTTCCTCGGAGCCTGTGGCTCCACTGAGGAAGATAAACACATTAGAAATGATTTGCTCCCTAAAGCCTGACTTGGTCTTAAAGACATGCACCTTCCCACTTCCTGCTTCATGACATAAAGCACTCTGGCAGATTTGCCTCCAAATCTGAACGCAGGCCACAACCAGCTGGTAAAATCTGCTAATCTTACAGACGCCGCTCTTTTCCTTCAGCAGTAATTACAGTAATGATTTTCATTGTGTCGTCGACCATGATGGAACGGATTAACGTTAACATTCTGGCTGCATTCGTTTCACATCAGGAGACCGACAGAAACAGGAGCTAAAGATTCGTTTTACTGATGGTTTCAATTTATTGCTCGCTCTCTGAGATGCTGCTGCTCAAATGAAATCAATTGTAGTAAAACTGCAACGACTGTTTTATTGTTTAAGTTTTACACCCACAATAAACTAAACACACAGACAAAGTGGTTCATTGTCAGTAGAAAATAGATCTGTGAATTATTATCGGTTTGAAACAAAATTATTCTTGCAGGTTTGAAAAAAACAAATGATTTCTTAAACTCTTGAAGTTGATTATGTTTTTCTAGATCTTTTAATTTCAGGAAACGGAAACGCATCGCTCTAGTCGGCTTTTTAGTGGCTGGATGTTTATAGTTTCATTTATATTGAATTGGTCAACATATTTTATTTGTATTGATGATTTTGACATTTGATAAAATGCAATGTCTCTGATGAGTTTATGCTGTGAAGCATTTTGAACGGCCTTGTTGTTTCTGTTTGCTGTAAATTTCCACTTCAGAATATGAAATTCAACAGCAAAATATTAGCTGTTAGTTTGGAAACTGTGCTTTGTTTAACATGAATATCCAGAAATATCAGCTTCCCTTAAAATGTTCAAAATCAATTTCTTAATTTTTAACAAAGAAATGAAGCAATAGTTTTGAATCGCTGCTGTGTGATAATTTGCAGGGGAATATTTCAATGTTCATGTTTGGATTTTCTTGTTATGAAATGAAATGTTGCGTCGAAGAGCAGCTGGAATCTAATTCATGTTAATAAACTCCTGCAGGTTGAGTCTGAAAACATTTTCAGGAAAAGCTGCAGAGTCGCAGTGTGACTGAGAGGATTTGGGCTGGAATCGCATCACCGGAGCTCCAGTTCAGAAGATTTAACAACTGTAGTGATGTAAATGTCTAAAACGAGCTTTAGAGCCTGAACATGACATGCAGCAGGAAACCTTTCTGATTCAGGCATCCGTCATTTTTCAGACCCACAGCTTCAGTGTTTGGGCGGAATGATCCTTTCCTGAACTCACAGCGGCCGTGAAAATGCAAGACTTTGAACTGCTGAGAGTCGGGAGTCAGCAGGCTGCTCTGATTGGATGTAATTACGTTTGGATTGAGGCTCAGCAGGCTGGCAAAGTTTCACACATCAGAAATAAATAAACATGCGACGATGAGGCGTGTTAGCATAACAGGCAAAATAATCCAGGTGGGAATTAAGCATATTTAGTTAAATACTGTAAATGTTTCAAGTATTTCAGTTTACCACCGTGGTGGAAAAGGCAGAATGGATGTTTCTAAAATCTCAAAGGAAATCTGGGCTTTTAAAAAATGTTTTATCATTTCCTGCATATGAATACACCAGGGGGTTTTGAAACAGATAGTTTTGTCTTATTTCAATTGTGCTGAGATATTTGCACTAGAAACTAGACCTAAATATTTTATGTTTTTGCAGTTTTTGCAGTTTATGGCTCCTGGTTACAGAAGCAGCTCTGTGGATGCAGCTGCAACTCAAACTGTAGTCACTGCAACATGAACCGGGGCAATTAAAAAAATCTAATTTGAGTGATACACTAGCTCGTATTATTTCAGTTTTAATAGTAAATGCTCTTGCAGTTATTTTCCAACACTGAAGTGCTTCTGAAGCGTCCTTAGACGTTGTGTATTGATTAGCTGGCAGAGGACGCAGCATCAGCCGCAGCAGCAGGAGGACAGAGTCAGCATCCGACGCTACAACAAAGTCAAACAGGAGAGATTTATACACACACTGTAACCCTGCGTCGGCTGTAAAGCCCAAACAGCCAGAGTCATTATTTATAGAACAGATTAAAACCAATTAGGCTCTATTGATTACACATAAAATTGATCTGTTCAAACTGGCCAGCAGAGAGAAAAACCTGTGATTGTCTAATGGGACAAAAATGGAATAACATGATAAGGAAAACATTTCAGCCATGGATCCTGGTTGCTCTGAGTTTATCAGCGGATCCTAGAAGCTTCAAATGTGAAACCTGGAAGTGAAAGGCTGGTCATTTATTATTCGGTTCATCAAGCGGAGCTTTGACAGCAGCGTGAGGCGGGATGGAGTCAGATGATGGGAAACAGATTCACAGCATCGCTGTGAGTTATCGCTGAGCCCCGTCCAGCCACAGACACAGCGGGAACATCAGAGGTCGCCTCTGGAGTGATAACAAACACAGACTGGTGACGCTGCACAGGAGGCGTGTGGCATGTAAATGCAACCAGAGAGGAAAGATTAGAGCTGCAACCAGCAGCATGATGGGGACACAGATTTTCCATTTGTTTCTGCTGTTTTTCGTTAAAAGAAATCCAATGTTTCTTGTACTGTTAGCGAATTGTGAGCACAATCAGATAACTCTGAACAGTTTACAACTCCAAAGGGACAAACAGACACGACACGAAACAGCTGTTCACATGAGTGATGGACGTCAAAATCTATGGATCAGTTTTGAAGTTGAACAATCAGTCAGAAGATCATAAAACGAGCTAAAAAAAGAACTTCAGTCATTTGTTACATCCTGATTTACACCTGATTTATCACAACATGAAGTCTGCATTTATTATATCGTTCATCATTCATCGGGATACATTTAGAAATGATATGAATTTTGATTTATTGCTGTTATGATAAATTCCAGTTGTTGATGTTAAAACTCACCAAAACCGTTTTTATTTTTTAAATGAGAGGATCATTAAATTTGGTTAAATGCATTTGTGCAGCTTAGTGTCAGGATTGGTGGATTTAATGAATAATCTTAGAAAATACAAAGACCAGGCAGCACAGGTGAGTAATGGCAAAATAACTCAAACACTGGTAGCAACGGGGAAAGACGACAAAACACAAGACAAGGAGCCGGCAAGGAGCCGGGAACGAAGGCGGGAACGAAGGCGGAACGAAGGCGGAACGAAGGAGGGAACGAAGGGGGGAACGAAGGCGGGAACGAAGGAGGGAACGAAGGGGGGAACGAAGGCGGGAACGAAGGCGGAACGAAGGCGGAACGAAGGAGGGAACGAAGGGGGGAACGAAGGCGGGAACGAAGGAGGGAACGAAGGAGGGAACGAAGGCGGGAACGAAGGGGGGAACGAAGGGGGGAACGAAGGAGGGAACGAAGGAGGGAACGAAGGGGGGAACGAAGGGCGGAACGAAGGGGGGAACGAAGGGCGGAACGAAGGGGGGAACGAAGGGCGGAACGAAGGCGGGAACGAAGGGGGGAACGAAGGCGGGAACGAAGGAGGGAACGAAGGCGGGAACGAAGGCGGAACGAAGGCGGAACGAAGGCGGGAACGAAGGGGGGAACGAAGGCGGGAACGAAGGAGGGAACGAAGGCGGAACGAAGGCGGAACGAAGGCGGGATTAAATACACGATCAGGACAAACGAGACAAACAGGGACTAATAAACACACAGAAAACCAAATCCTCACATGTGGTGTCATAGATCACACTTCTTTATAAGACTGCTGTCCTAAAGAAGAGAATCTGAGAAATATGGGAATATTTTTGATTAGCAGTTTTTGTCTTTATGGGGTTATGATGACTGAGTCAAAGCCATAAAGTTACCAAAAAAAAAGAAGCAAAAAGTTATTATCGTCACTATCGGGTGAAAACGTTGGATTTTCTATACCTGAAAAGCTCAAAATCTTTGGTAAAATCTGGTATGAAACAAAGCATGAGTGCATTCAATTTATTCAGCATGGTGGAGGATCTGTGATGCTGTGGGCCTGATTCTCTTCCAAACAAATGAGAATTCTTTCAAATAAAAATGAGCACAAATTTGTTTCCCTCGATAGGAAAACTGATAACTGCTACAGCAGTAACAAGTTGCTTCATTTGGATCAATATTTATGATTTAAAGTGAGTTTTTTTTACTGTTTTAAGTTTTGTTTCTTGGTTACATCAAACACTGGATGGAAATGCAGATGATTTAGTTTTGCAGATTCAAAAGCTTCAGCAGAGGAAGAAAGAGCTTTAAAGTTTCATTGATTTAGAGGCACATTTTTGTAGCGATAGTAAAACTTTAAATAATTAATAAAAAAACACCCAGAATGCACTGCTTTAATGTGCTTTTTGTTTTAGCTGGACGCTGATGTTGATTTTAAATGTTGCTCTTAAACAAAAGCATGTATATGGATGAAAACCAATCTGTGCAGCCTTAGTGCTTAAATATATTCATGCTTTTGTTCTCACCGACTGTTACATGCAACTCTAAAGCCATTATGTTAAATACATGCAAACATATTTCAAGAAAATGATTAAATAACTGATTATTTTCCCTTTTAACATTAACATCTTGCTGAGCTTCTGCGGCTGCTGCAGAAAAACCTGAAACAGAATCAGATATTTAGATGAAATCAATGTTTTAGCAGGCAGTGAGTCCATCAGCAGCGGCTGTTAGGCAGCTGATGTAATAAAACCTGACGTGTCTTCTACGCTTCGCGTGTGCCCGACTTCTGCTCATAAATCTTTTTATCCCCCATCGTGTTTTTTCTCAGGCTTGGTACAACACAGGTTGATGAGTTCCCTCCATGTTCTGCTCTGCTTCTGTCACTTTTAATCCACATTAAATAAAATAACGTGGAGGAACAAATGCAGTTCAAAATGGGGGACAGCGGTAATCTGAGGGCTTTTTTAAAGTGTAGCCTGCAGTGATGACTTTGGCCATTCAGAAACCTCCTTTATGGGAAACAGAGTGGACTTGATGTGGAAAATGGGAGGAATCAAGGATGAGACTTTCAGGGACGCTCAGACATATTTATGCTGCTTCAGTTTGGCCTGAACTCTTTTCACCGACTTCCACAGGAAAAACCTGTTTTTAAATTTTATTTCTATTTGCTTTTAGAGATGAAGACGTTTCTGAGTTTGGGATTTCTCTATGCCTTCCTCTCATCTTGCTTATCTCTGTTTTTTCTCTCAGACCTTTTAGCCAATCAGACCAATTCACCTCTGCCCATTTCAACCCATTTGTTTGGGTTCTGTGACAGAGCAGAACTTTTTCATATTACAAGGTAACCAGTAAAAACGGGTAAAGAAAGAACCAGAACAGATGATGTTATTTCTGAATTCACAAGCGATTCTGAGAAGTTTCAAACAGCTTATTGAGTTTTCTGCTGTAAATCAGTCATATTGCAGAGGAAAATATATTTTTAGCAATTAAACAGGTGATATAACTTAGCTGTGATAAAATATTCATAATGTAAGCATAAACAGAAAAATAAGACGACATAAATTATCCAGTTTCACCTGAGTCACTTCTCAATCTATTTTGCCTGCAGTCATTTAGTTGTGCTTTTTAAAATCTGAAGAGCTCCGAAGTGTTGAAATATCTTTTTTCAGTTAATCATGTTTTAAAGGATCAATCCGTCCTATTGCACAGTTCTGCACTCTTTTCCCCCTGTAACTCTAACAGTGTTCATGTTTTTTTCCCTATAAATATCTCACTTCATCGTTTGCAGAATCACTGCGATCACTGCTCTGTTATAGAAAATAATATTTAACACGGTGAGCAGAGCCTTCAGCTGCAAAACAAGCCAAACTCTTCAGCCAACCTCCAATCAAATAACTATGCTAACTTCAGTTGTTATAAAAAATGCTACGTACACTATATACATATATGTCACATAGAGCTGAAAACTGAGTTTACTTTGTAATTTAATGCCTTCAAATTGGGCCTCTGCCCCTTTAAGAAACTCCTGCTCTTTCTGAAACTCTGCCTTCAGGAAGTCATCACAACATGGCTCCTCGATTCAGCAACGATTTACCAGCGTTTCACTGAGAAGCAGCTCTATAACGAGCTCAGCAGAGGTGCAGTTCCACCAGGTGTTGCTAATTGCTGCTGGCTAGTCTGAAGGAGTTGAGTGGAAGAATTGCAGAAGAGGGCTGCTCTGATTGGTTGCCATGGAGATTAAAGGATTTGTCAAACATGCATGGCAGAATCAAGGCAAGGCAACACTCCAGTTTTTTATTTGTTTTTTGTTGTTTTTTTTACGCAGTGACATCATAGCATGTTGTAAAACTCAGAAAAGTCTATTTTTTTTATAACACTGGCCCTTTAAATCCTCCTCCGTGAACAGTGGCTCCTTTACTGCAATTACTAACACAAACAAGCTGCCGAGCGTCATTAACATTCACAGGTTCTTCACTTCAGTGCTTCATTGAGTGCTGAGAGGTAATCAGGCTGGTAATGACATCATTCAAGAGCCACTTCAGGAATTATTAAGACGCTTTTGTTTTTTTTTTCTCTCCTGTGTTTAATAAGTGTATCATGATGCTGCTGGTTGTCTTCCTGCATCCTGGGAGTGTGTGAGGCAGTTGACCTGCCTGTGCGTACAGAGCGCTCTGAGCCTCAAAGGATCTTGTTGTCCTGCCAAACAAACAGAAGGAGGGAACAAGGTGCAGCGACACAGAACACAGAACTGCTTTGCTGAGATGCTGAGATCATCACTGTGTCGCTATTTCTGAAGCTTCTGAAGATTTTACACCACGCTGTTAACTGACCTGGTTGCAGAAATCTGTGGTCTGCATGAAAGGCACCAGATGAGGATCTGAACGACCCTTCTGAGAAATTCATTTTTTATTGCGGCGGTGAAACAGCCTGGGAGGTTTTGCACGTCCCTTAACATCCGCCTCACCTCATGGTGACAGCAGTCCTGCTCATTGTCCTGCCTTGCCTGAAACTCTTCCTTCGTTCATGTTTAGGGGTTTCCTGCCGTATGAAGATCAACATCATCTGCTGCACACCATGCCAGGTTCTCCTGTCTTTCCACTATTGCATCTTATTGTCTGACACAAATAATTACATTATTATTGTTATTTTTTAAGCAGAATGTGCAATTTTAAATGAAACTGTACAGCTTTGATTTATTAAAGGAGACCCACTATGCAAATTGTATGTTTTGTATGTTTTTGTACTTCCATTTGGGTTTTCACCGCTTCTAAAAACAACCCAGGCACTTAAAAAAAAACAAAAAAACAAAAAACAAACACCCAACTGTTTTTCTGCAATGAATTAGAGATTTTTGGTGTCTGGAAAATGAGCTGTTTCAAAAACTTCCAGAATGAATCATCACAAATCAGGAGGCACTTCTGCATTCTTGTTGGTTGTCCAGGAGGCTACACTTCTGCTTTTCAAAGACGTGCAGCTGCATTTTTTTCAGATATTTTCTCATGTGAGTGTAAACATCGAGTTGGGGGTGTGGCCAGCAGCTTATTTGGATTTAAAGTGACAGTAGCCTCCAGACATCTCATTCTGAAAGGAAATGAAAATAGTCAGAACTGAGGAGACTAAAATGTCACCATCTAAATATAATGAACATGTTTTTTATCACCCAAAGACACATCCTAATGTGTTCAGCAAAGCATAATAGGTCACCTTTAAAGCTTTTACAGTTAAAACATATGAAGGATACTGTATCATCTTTGGTGCGCCCCCTAGTGGTCGATGGGTGAAAGTGCTTTCAGGTTTCACCCTGAGCTACTTCTCAGTCCATCATAATTCACGAAACCTGTGAATTTAAAAAGCTGAGGTCTGTTGAAAGGGAAACATGCCAATAATTGTGATTTTTCCAGACTTCTCCACTGGGTGAAAGTTGGCTGAACGGCCAGATTTAATGATTGGAGCCCCAGGAACATGACGGACCCAACTAATCATCCCAAAATGAACGAGCGGCATTCAGCTTAGCTTCAGGGAACAGAACCATCACATCTGGAGAAACGTTCAGCCTCCTTTCAGACAGAGAAAACCCAGATAGAGGTTTACAAACCCGGAAGACCTGGACTGCATTTATCACAAGCGTCCAACACTAATCCAACACCAAAACGCAGCTAAAGATGAATAAGGAGCATAAACACATCTGACCTGCTTATCTGTAATTTACCAGGCTGCCTTTTGAAACTACATGCAGCATTTTAAACCAATGGAGAACCAGCGACTTCAGATTGATTAATAATTATTTAGTGCCAAATATAGAGCTGATTAAAGGTCTTTTTTTTTTTAAAGTGAAGAACAGGAGGAAGTTTCTGCATCACATCGCGAACGGAGAATATTCAAGCATCCAATAAATCTGCTGTGTTGTTTGTTCGGTTCAGAGACTCAGCTGAGTTTAAACACATAATCTAAAATCAGTTTTTAGCCTCAGCCACAGATTTTAAAACAGCAGCTTTCTCCACGTCGAGCTGCGGGGGGCTAACTTTTGTTTACTGCCAGTCAAAGTGACAGAAAGATATTTACAAATCTGTCATTTTCAAGCCCCACTGGCTTTAGGAAAACTGGAAATCTGTACTGCCTTTTGGGAAGAAAACAGCTGATTTCTATCATAAAGCAACAAATAAGACCAAAAGGAAAAACTTAGAATCGTCTGTATGTGTGTTTTAACAGCCACCGGTTTGACGGTGACAGACGATATTTACGAGTCGTCCTCCACAGTCGATGCCACTCTGGTAAATTTTTGAGTGTTTTTGCATGAATGTGTTGATGAGTGGAAGTTTGACTGCTGATTCTGTAAACCTGCAGGTTGTAGAGATGCAGAGCAGCTGCAGAAACATGTTTTTTCTGTTTTAATGGGAAAACATGTTGGTTCTGTCTTCTGTTTAAACCTGAACGTCCATTTAAAATGTAATGTTTGTTACAATGCATGATGTTACTGGATCATGTTTTCATGCTTTCAAGGTGAAAAGCACTTTGAACTGCTTTACAGTTAGTTTTGTTATAAATGTTCTCAGTTAAAATGTATTGTTTTGGATTAGCAGGTAAATACTACCATATGAAGGCTTTCTTATGTCTCATGATGGAGGGAAAACGTGACATTATTATAATTTTATGAGGTCTGAGAGTCTTGCAGAAAATACTAACTAATTGCATCACTAAAGGTTGGGAAATCTGAAGCGCTCCCTCTATTTTAAAGGCACGAACAAAGAACTAAAGTTGTTTTCTGGTCCACACTCAAATTACAGACACTTGGATGTGATTTCTTTTTTTCTCTTTCTTGTATTTTTGGCTGAAAACACAAACTATTGGCAGCTTCTCTTTGAAATTATCTTCAAAACCTCAGATCAGCCAAACTCTCAGAAGCTTATTTTACAGAGATGGGAACATTTGGTCAGAGCGTCTCCGTCTGCAGCGAACAGATAACAGGCAGGATGCAGTTTCAGTCGAGACGACTCTGTTTGCAAAGCCAAACCTGGTAAACAGCTTCTTCACTCGCATCAAACTTCAGTGAGTCTCAATTTCTAGATTATTGATACCAACTATAAACTTTCAAGATTGCATTTCAGCCTCTAATGATTTCAAAATAAGTTTTCACATTTATTTGATCTGAATCTGAGACAGAAGTGAAATAATTCTGCTGACTGCAGAGCGCGCCTCTCTTCGTCTCTTCATGCATATTCTACTGGCTCATTGGCACCATTTTTACAGGAGTCCCAGTTATTTTGGAGGTCTGTGTTACATAACGATGCTAATGCAGAGAGTCCGCTGGGAGTTCACTGTAGATTTTAACAAAGGCTGCAGATATTTAGGTTTCACTGGGGGAAAATTTGATTTCTCTGTTTTCATATGTTGAGCCAAAGGTTTATGTTCACATTTCAGTTAAAATCAAGTATACGTGACACTTTTTGCATATTTTTATCCAAAATGTATTTTCTCATTGAGGGCAAGAAAAAAGTTAGCATTCTTAAACCCTTGAAGCATTTCTCTGCTGCCTATTCATGGCATTCAGAGTTTTCTGCGGAAATAAAATTTGCCTATTCACGAAATTTTATGAGCGCATATCTCAAATATTTTAAATAAAACGCAGCCTGAAATACCAGAAGCAAAGCAACTTCACACACTTCTGGCTGCAGCCGATTCAGGAGTGTGTTTTCCCTTCGCGCTCCGAGACAATAACCCTGCATGTTAGCGTCAGCGGCCGTGGTATTAATGCATATTAAGTTATATTTTCAATTCAATTCAAATGTATTCAAGGAGAGCACAGTAAACAATGTGGCGTGTTAAAAGCAAAGCAATCTTTGTTTTGTAGAGATTTTCTAGCTTGAGGCTAATTTGCAAACCAAGTCCTTCATTGGGTCTTTATAAAAAGAGCAAAATTAAAATGAAAGATTCCTGTTTCTCACACAC
>VMRN01000001.1:761904-798165 GCA_010277015.1 Poeciliopsis turrubarensis | reverse complement strand
TTTTCCATTTTAATAGGTTTTTAAGAGAAGTTTGTCTCTGTGTCACATCAGATTTATATCCAATAGGGCCAAGAAGTCATGTGTTAATCATTAACTAAACGTTCCCAGATCCTCCAAAGGAAGAAGGAAGTATCATTATTTATTTTTATAACCTCTTTTTCACAAGGAAAATCCTATTAGGATTAAAAATCTGGTAGCTGCAGCTGTTCCAACAGTAATTTTGTCAATTTAACTCAAATTAAAAGTTGGATTATCCTCAGTTCTTTCATTAGATGTTTGCAACTGCAATAAAAATGTTTTTGCTTTCACATCTTTACCACTAGAGCAGAAAGGCAACCTGGAAATTTATATCTATTAGTCACAGAAACAACGAAAGCTTTTTTCCTTTTGTTTTCATCATGAATTGTCAAACCTCGATGTACTCGATGATGCAAATCTACAAGATTATTATAAAACAAACGGGAAAAGGTCAACCCCAAAAACGATTCCCACGCCGTTTCTCCCTTTGTTCTGCCAGCAGCGTCACCAGCTCATCATACACCATCTATTTGCGAGACTCGCGCTACATTTACAATCTCCCACGTCGCTGACGCTCCATTACTGAGGGGAAGGAGACAGCGCAGAATTACGGAGCGGCCTGTTTTCTGTCTCAACACACAACAAAAGGGAGCCCATCTGGAGGAGAGGGCAAAGCAGATAGCGAGGCAGTAGGACATGTTGCCGTGGTAACGAAGCAAGGGTGGGATGGAGCAGGAGGGGGCCTTGGAAGGCGGAGGAAGAGGAAGAAAGGCGGGGGGTTAAGAGGAAGGCTCCAAACCGCCTGATGATGCTTGTTTGAGCAGAAAGTGAGAAGAAAACTGAAGATGTTTTCGATTCGCTCAGATTTTGATTTTCGCAGAAAAACTGAGGATTTCTGGCGCCGACGACTGACTGATGTTTCTCCTAAATCTACAGCTGCGTGGCTGAACGCTGCTGTCGCTGCAGACAAAAGGCTCTGCCACTATTGTCTCTGCTGAAAGAAGGATGGAGTGGCTGGACTGAGGCAGAGAGGAGGAACGGGAGGGCGATGATGTTATTAAAGAAAGAGGTGGGGGAGGGGCAGGAACACAGAAAGTGAAAGGTGGGAGGCCAGAGAGGAGGAGCGAATGCAAGATGACTTCACTCCTTTCTACATCAGCTCCTTTTCTGATTATAGAACTGAATATTTTCTCCATTTCAGCTTCATGTGCTTCAAAATTTACTCAGATTTATTTCTCATTTATTCACTGAAAAGGTCAAAGCGTCACTTTTTTTTTTTTTACCAAACTTTATCCCATTCTGAGCTGAGCAGCATGAAAACCTGAGAATCCTGTTAAACGTTGACCTGAGGCCTAGATGTGACAGAAATGTGTTTGGTTGTTGGACGGACCGAACATCAGCAGGTTTGTGTCTTTGCCGCGGTTTCCTGCTGCAAGGCGTTCCCACATCGATCTGTTCCCACAAATAATGGGCTCAGTTAAAGGGGCTTTTAGCTTATTGATAAGATGCTGTGTGATTGATATTTTATCAATATCAGGACAGAACTTGCTGATGTTTCAGGTGTAATTGGGATGTAACAGGTGACACCAAGCGCTCAGCTTCAGCCACGTTGTCTGCAGTAAATGTTTTTACTGCAGATCTCCAGCTGAGCCAGGCTGCCTCTGATTTCTATAGAGGTTAAAGTTCACTGAACTCGGCCTGCAGGACCCAACGCCACACCAAGGTGGTGACTTTACAGTCTGCCACCTCTAGGAAGGATGTTTCTGTTGTGAACTTTATACCTTTCATGCAAGACTTACAACAAATAAAACATAAACACGAGATGTGATGCTTCAATAAATGTTTCATTTCTTTTCATTGAGTCTCAGTTTCATATGTTTGCATGAAAACATGCAAAAAATGCCAACTTTTATTTCAGATTGTTTATAAGAATCTCACAGATTAAATTTATGTCTAAACATTTATTCATGGCTAACGCTCATGTGAGATGATGAGATGTAATTAGATGCAGAAAAGGATCTGATGAATCAAACTTTAAAACTGTTGTTCAGAACTGAGAAGAGCTGAAACTAATGTAATTATTGCTGTATTGATCCAGGAATTATTGATATTTTTAGGGATCATCTATAAAGCACATAGAAATATAATATCTAAAGGCATAAATATGGAGGTAACCAACTGAATAATTCAACATTATTTCATTTTTTGTTTCAGAAATAACTCTAAAATCCACCAAAACTCTTTGATGGTTTAAAGCGGAGCTGTGATCTAAACGTGATGAGCGGATCGGATCCTTGTACTTTACGCCACATCGTCATGGAAACACACAGCAGCTGTATTTGCACATCTTCCAGAGTTTTCCAGCAGCTGGTAAGAGGTTGGTTAACTGTCGGAGTGAGAAGACGGCTCATTCATTACTGTGATGGATCACTTTCAGAACCAGAGCCGCAGCTTTGACCTCTGGACCAACACGGCGGTTCTGGTCCGCTGGCCCTTTAACGGGCTGCAGGATCGCACCAACAACTGGAGAAATAAAAGAACGGCACATTAAAATGCAGTCACTCACTTTATTCGTTTGCATGCATATCCTTAAAGAGTCTGCTGGAAAATAAGCAGCTGTTTGCTGCAGACTGGAAGCGAACAGATAATTCATGAGGATTTTTCTGATTTGCTGCTCTAACCGGAATAAATGAGCTTTCAAGCACTTCAGTTGCTAAAAAATCACCTAAATTATTAATAATTATTGAGGAATCATGCAATGTTGGCGTAATTGTCTTTCCACACAGTAGAGATTGTAATCCAAGTGTCTGGAAAACAAAGGCCCCAATGAATGTCTTGAATATTTCTGATCTGCTCCTGAGCTGTTGGTGTTTCATTGGAACATTTTCCTTTTGTTTTAAAACAATCCAAAATGCTAAACTGAATTATGCAAAACACAAATTTCAAACTTGTTCTGAGGAGAAAAGCAGATTCTGGACAGTTGGAACTTTAATCCCTGAGTGAAATTGTAATCCTGCAGGATTATGACTGGATGTGTTTGAATCCCATCATCCAGTGTTTCACCTCCTCTGTTTTCTTGGACTCTTCAACATAATCTCTTTCATGGAGGTGAAGAAGTGCAGGTGGAGGTGTGCTTTTATTCTGATATAAAGCAAATGTAATTATATAAACGGTATTGAACCATTTTAAAGAGACTGTCTGCAGAAAAGCAGCTGGTTTATTCAAATATTTTCAAATGCTCCAGTTTGACCACATTATTTCTCTATTTGCTTCAGAGGAAACCATTTTACTGCAGCTTAATATCTTATTACATAATTGTGTTGACATGTTAAAACTCAATGCTTCACAAAATATTTAATCAAAAAATAGGAAAAAAAGGTTCAAGTACACAAACCTCTTTAAAGCTCTACTGTTACTATTTGTATTTTTGTTTGCATCGTTACATCCAACTGGTTTGAAATTAAAAACACTGAATGAATGAATGAATGAATGAATGAATGAATGAATGAATGAATGAATGAATGAATGAATGAATGAATGAATGTGCAAATTATTGATTAACCCTAATCATATCAGTAATTAAATGCTACTAAATGCATCCAAACACTAAAACAACAGATGGTTGAGGTTGTTAGGGCCAATTTTTACATTGAATTACGTTTAATGGATCAAATTAGTTTCTGACATGTCGATAATTGATCACATTAACCGTGACTGCTGTTAGACATCCATCATCTTTAGCATCAAAACTCCCAGTTTGGGATCTGATCTCTTTGAATCTCTTGCTTTGTTGCAGTTTTCTGACTGGAAGCGCATTCAGTGACCTTTCCTGTTTCTCTGGTTCCCGTCTGTCTCGACTCTAGACTTTACAACCTGAGGCGAAAACACCCTGAAGAAAGTTGTGAGAAAAACTAAAATCGCGGAGCAGATGAGAAGCCTTGAGGAGGCGACTCGGACTCGGCTCGGCTCTGCACACGATGCAGAGCTGCAAATTGGATTGTGAGGGATGTGGTCTGCATGCTGCTCTGCGTTTGCTCAGAAGCAACTGGATCAGGGTCGGCCTGACATGAGGAGAACCGAAGCTCAGCGAGCAGCAGGTGTCCTTTTGTTTGTTTTACAGTAACTCAGGTTCTTCTTTTTAGCTTAAAAATGAAATGATTGGCACATTTATGACGTGAAGATACAGACTAGATCGCAGCCGTCACAATAACAAATGTTACTGGATGGTGAGTCGTCTTAAAAATTATTGCAATAAAGGAGAATATCGTCATTTTACAACTATAACGGCTTAATGATGCAAGTTTTCCCTCTCAGAAACTAAAGTTTAATTTTGCATTAGAAATGGAAAATATTTAAAATTTCTAAAATAACAACCAAAAGTAATAAATGGGAAATAAAAACTGCACACAACTGAAAACCATAAATAAATTAGATTACATGCATATTAAATACCAGAATGGAAATTATCAAGCTCATTTCATTAACTTATTAACTGCAAGCAGAAATAAATACCGGATACTGCCGATAGCCACGTTAGTTTCTCTCATTATTATTAATATTTGAGAAATTTTTGATTCCAGAAATCAGACGATTCCCGTGGAAAGAAAAGCTGAAGTTGGTGTTTGAGGTGGGAGTTCACTGAACGATGCGCCGGGTGTAAAGCTGCCATCATGCGACGAAACGGCGCTGCAGAACGAACTGCATGGCTGCCATTCTGCTGCTTTTAACTCTCCAACCTGAAGTGACTCATTCTCACGACTCCACTATCAGATGTCTCTCTGGGCACCGCAGTGAGTCAGACTCTCCTCTGCTCAACATTCGCTCCACTGACTCCTCTTCTGTTATTCAGAAAGAACAATCAGAATTAAAACTCTGATGGTGCCACAGAGGAGACTTGATTCGCTGAGGTTTGGATTAAATCCTCTTTAAATGGTTTGATTCAACAGGAGACAAACAGCAGGGAAGGATTTTCCTGAAAAGCTGCGATTTGTTTCATTTTGTGCTTATATGTAAGAAGTTAATTTCAGATTCAACACTCGGCACAGCAAGAGTCCGTGTGTGTGTTTTTTACCAAGTGATATTCACTCAAAAACTTTGTAATCCACAAAAAAAATGGATTAGTTTAGATTAGCAGAGCTAATAAGTCATCAATAATTCATAGTTAGGTCTAACTTTATTTTACATCTCCATAAGTTGTTTCTCTGCTGAAAATACGGTTGAAATAACTTTGTAAATAGTTTTTGTAGTTTTTAATTAGTGTCTACTCTGTTCAATTAAACTGTTTTATATTTCATAGACCAACTAGGAGAGTCACAGACTACGAAATGAAGGATTCAAGTAAAAGTTACTTTGATAAAAATGGACTTAAAAAGAAGTTTTAGTGGAGATTAAAGGTTCCTCATGAGCAGAAGGTTTTGCTCGTGGATTTCACAATGAAAATGAAAAAGTGTTTGTCTCAAGCCGTTTTAACTAAAGTAGCAGCTTTATAAATAAAAGTTAAACACAAAATAAAACATGCTAACATATGACATCACCCTGTTGATTCAACACCAGGGATTTTAATACTAACTCTTTTTAGTTTTACTCATTAAAGGATAAGATTTAATATCTAACTTGTTTCCTCAAAACAAGTAAAACTAAAAGTTCAGGTTTTCTGAGTAACTTAAAGTAAAAACACATTGTACTTAGTTACAGTAAATGTAACTAGTTACTTTTCACTGCAATAGAAACCAGATCCAATCAAATGAAGTCCATGATTAGTAAACAATGAGATTTAAATGATTTGTTTCTGGTTTAATGAGATGAACCATTTAGAATCGAAGAAGCCGTAAAATGTTTGACTGTGTTTCTGTGATGAAAACTCATGTTGATCCATCAGCCTGAATGTTTCTGGCCCTTTAAATCTGCAGCTCAACAACTCAATGAACTCCAAGCAGATATGATGCAATATCATCCAAGATGCTCCGATTTAAACAGAAGATAGAAAGCGCAAATATTTTAGAAGTAATAAGTAGTTATGGGGTTATAAACTCTAACAGCAGGAATATATTATAAGTATTTATGAACCTGGCAGGAGGGATTTTTGGAATATTTTCTGGAGACTTAATGAAAAGTAGTCAGAGTATTTGCTTGCCAACTGGATCAATAGGTAATGCACTCATTGGTGTCCAAATAGCTGCCTTTACAAAAAGATCCACGGATACTGTAACCTTCCACAAATAAATAGTGTAATAAAGCAAATGTATGCATAAATCAGCAGAATTTGTGTCAAAAGTTTACTCTAAAAATGCAATATAGATAAAAAGGTTTTAAAACAGAGAGTTAGTTTAAAGAATCAGTCTAAAATTGTGGAAGGGAAAATCTGTGCAACCTGCAGTGACTGGAATCAATCTGACCGTAAAGCGCCTCAGGCTACCGAGCACATAAAATCCGGCTGAGAATTACCTGCAGTATATATCCAATTTTATGTAACATGTTTTACTTCCCCTGAAGGGAAAGGTGCAATAGATCTATAGAAATGCCTTTTTCATTGCTGATAGTAATGAATGATAGCAGCCAGGAGCCAGAGGTTGCAGGCGTGTAGCCGGTTATTTGTTTGCTGGGTCTGTTTTAGCTCTTTTCCCTTCGGTCGTTTCAGGATCTTATGTGTGTTTCTGACTTTCTGGAGGTTATTTTGGTTGCAGAGAGGAAAAAATGAGAAGTTAGTGTCTAGTGTGCAGCCCTGCAATGGCCTGGTTTCATATCCATGGTGGATTCAGCCCTTTGCCTGTTGGCTGCAGGAAAAAGACACTGATGGAAACATTAGAGAAAAATTAAACATTAATACGCATAATATTGATGTTTTGCTACATTTTGACACATTTACATTTTGCAGTATTTGTTGGTTTAAATAAATACAGCAAAGGTACAGTTCTAGAAACATTGTCCTCTCGTTCTTTACGTTCTGCAGTTTTTAGGTAAAATTTGCTCCGACTTTGATTTTCAGCACAAACCCATCAGATAATCACTCACAACACACCACGTTCTCTCTCTTCCCCCAAGAATCGCTCTCCCCGTTGGATCTAACTTTGACTAATGGAGCCCAAAACAAATTGGCAGATGATTCACAGCCATGTTGTGAAAGCAATAACCAACTCCACTCATCTGCACATCAAACCTCACACACACGCAGAGAGAAGAAAGACGTTTTCCTCCCAGGTTTGGCTGCTGACTGCAGGACAGCTGAACTCTGCCCGCCAGCGTTTTCCTCCTCTATCTCATTTCGATAATGATGTTAAATGTGAGCCGAAGACAAATGATTTTTCTGGGATCTGGAGAACAAGGAGGGCATTGAGTGTTTTTCTAGTTTTCACAACTCTGAAGCAAAATAATAAAACAAGATGTTTTTTTGGTATTCTGGTGTCCTTTGGTACTTTTTGCAAAGCAAAATTGAATCTAAGAGGCATTTTTAACAGCAGACTAATGGAAGGGAGGCTGGAGGTCTGCAAAAGAAAAATGATGCCTTTTACTGTTTCCTGCCTCTCAATTTAAAGAAAAGCAACATTTTGGTTTTAAAATCGAACAAAAATTAAAGCAAAACATAAAGTTAGAAAAAAATTACAGACAAAATAAAGCATCAAAACTAAAAGCTTGTCTTAATTAAAAAAATCTTAAGTCTGCTACTGAAATTTAAATCTCAAGAAATAAAAGCATACTTCATACTTTATTATTATTATTACTATTATTATTATTTCAAAATGAGCTAATCATTGCTTTTGCATCTTGTCCAGATCAGATTCAGAGCTCAATCAGACGCTGTTTGGTCGTGCAGCTTCTCACCTGCAGCCCCTCGATGGCCAGCCGCAGCATGCTGGGGGTCAGCTTGGAGGCCTGCTTGAAGGTGAAGTTGCTCCAGTCGATGATGAGGATGAAGCCGTTCACCTGCAGCTCCGGGTCTTCGATCATGGACTCCAGAGACAGCAGGATGGCTCGCAGGATGTCCACAAACGTGTATCTGAAGGAAACATCACAAGGTTTTCTCTCTTCTTTGAAGTGAAACACGGATATTTCGACACTCAGATTGTTTTCATCTGTTCAGTTTTCAGGTCCATAATTCCCGGCAGGTTTCTGTGTCTCGCTCTGTTTTTTCTGTAGTTTTCGCTTTAACTGACTTTAAGGCTTAATATCTGCCTGCATGTTTCATGGCTCTTTGGTTATTGCCTCTCAGTTATAAGGTCACTGGTTCCATGCATGTGGTATGAGGTCAATTGACCAATGCAAACTGCCCTTAGGTGTTGAGTGCTGATGTTTCCATAGTTACAGCCCTTTCACAGTTTGTGTTCAATACAAAAATCCAGTATTTTATTGTGTTGTTATGCAGTAAAACACACAAAAACAATGCAAAAACAGTTTTATGAAGGAAAATGATGCCTGGTTTTGAATTTTTCTCAGCAAAAATCATTTATATTCGGGCTTTATGAGTCGATAGTTTGAAGAAAAACATCTTACTGTAATTTTAGCTTCCACATCTGGAAACTGGAGGTTTTTCTTCTTCTTTGCAAAAGAATCAGGTCAGATTACATGGAGAGTGACTCTGAACATCAATTTCAAAGTTTTACCATTGGATCTTCATTACATGTAGGTCTGGACTTTAATTAGGCCATTCAAAAACCTTTGATATAAATGTTATTGTAGCTCTAGCTGTTTGTTTTCAGGTTTTCAACCAGGACTGCGTGGCTTATAATATTCCAACTCCAATAACGGCATCCACAGCATAATGCTGCCACCACCATGTTTCACTCCATGGTGATTTGCATCTTCCTCAGCATTCTGCTTGTCGGCTAGAGAGCCAACATGCATCATCTGACCAAAGGATTATCTTCCTCATTCTCTGTCGTTCTGAATTTTCTTGCTACTTTCTCAAAAATAACGTTTGTGGGCAGATAGTCACATTTTTCCAATTTTTAGTTACTTCCCTCTTATGTTATTTAAATTTACTTCACAAATGCCAATCAGTTTGTGCACAAAACCCAAATAAGATGCACATAAATTTATGTTTTTAGCATCACAAAATGTGGACAAGCGGTGAAGCTGGAGGGATTTTGTTTGCTGAATTCACAACCAGCCTTCTGCTCAGTTTTATTTGCTTTTCAATCACGTTGGATCTTAAACCTTAATTGCCAGTAATGAAGGCTCCTGCATGTGGCTCCTGCAGAAATCAGCAATATAAGTTGGTGCCTCAGTTGATCCTTGAGGATTTTCATCCAGCTGATGCTTCAGATTTGTCAGTCTGCTGCTCCGTTACCATGACATCATCTTGCTCTTTCATCATGAAACGAAATCACTGAGCAGAATCTAAATCCATTTTTTGCACAGATAATCTGCATAATTAACAGTAATAATGTTCATTTTTATCGTTTTTGTGCACATATTTAACTCTCAGCAGACTGACTCAAGATGTAACTCTGGATTTTTAGACACTGATCTCTTTTTAAAGCCAAACAAAATCACGTTCTGACCCGACTTTCACCTTTAACCTCAACCAATATGATAATCTGGACCAAATCACGGTGCAGCCTGAGCGTTTATGGGAACATGTGGGCAAAATAGGAAGCAGAGGAATGAGAATGACGCAGCAATATTGTGTAAATAATAAATTAGGATAAATTTATGCAAATTAATGATTGATTCAATGTAGTTTCAAACTAATTTATTCAATAAAAATCATCAATACAGGTCTTAAGATAAATGTTGATTAAGCAATACCACAGTAGCAGCTTTCTTACCCTTTGAGAAACCTATACGGTTGAACCTTTTAATTATTCATAATCTTAGTATTATTTTTACTGTCGTCAGTTTAAGGGAAACCAGTGACGTCCAGTGAGCTTCAGGTGATTTATGGTTCGCCATGGAGCTCAAAGCAGGTGATCATGGTGTGTAAAAGCAAGGCTGTTTCTCCTCAAAGGGTAATGAGTTAACGAGGCTTCAGTCCAGCAGCTGGTCGATCCGTCAAACTGCAATTAGGCCCAGTGCTGCTTTGAGGATGCAAACATGCTGACATGCAAAAAGAGGATCGTTGGCTGTAACTCGCCGGCTTTTTCAACCAATTAACAAACAAATATGTGCAACATGTAGAATAGATTTTTAGCAAATCTATTGATTTGAAGAAGCATCATTAAAATGTTGTTGTTTTGGATGTAAGGAAGATGAAATCATGACCTTTTGCTCCTTTTGTGGCATGTATGCTGCGCAATTCCACTAAAAAACAAGAAATAAGTGAAAATAAACAACCTTAAACTGATCAATTTAACTCTGTTTTTACCAACCTTGCTGCACTTTTAAAGAGTTTTCCAAATTTCTTTGATTCTCTTCAGCCAAACCAACATGGTTCCTGGTTTGGACTTTGGAAAACTGAATAGTTTGACTCCAAATGAAACATCTGAACATGTTCTACCAAAAAACCTGATGGTTTTACGGTCAAACCCCCGACCTAATCTAAAGATGCTTTACTGCTTGGTGGGGTTTTTGTGTCAATTGTCCTTTTTTTAGACTTATGGTTCCAGTTTGTTTTCATCAAACCATAAAACATTTGTAAAGATTTGATATATTTTTTAACAAAGTGTTTCTTTTTAGTCCTGACAAATGGAAAAACCAGGAAACTGTAAATTACTATTTCAAATTTCTACTTTGGCTTTTGATCAATTCTGGAGAAACATCACAGTTTTATTTCACTATTGATCAGTGTGTGTTGCTAGCAGAATAATAATCACACATACTGATCATTTAAAGCTGGATATTCAGAAGAATCTCTCCAAAAGAAGAAGTTAAACATCAATTTCACTGCTAAAGTGATTATTCTTTCCAGCAGCTGCAATGAGATTATATTTCATTCCAGTTTAAAGTTAAACTGAACAAAGTGACATCATTTCACTTCTACCTTTTAAGACTTATTATAATGCATTTCTAACTAATAATTTCAGTAACTGAGATCTTTGCCTGAAAGCAGAATTCATGAATCAAGAGCCAACAAAAAGTTTTCATTTTTAGAAGAATTTACTCCTGAGTTGCAAAAGGAAAAACCAGCAATGACTCAACAGCTGCGTCATTCAAAAACAGTGAAACCCACTGGGTGAAGTAACTAGTTACATTTACTTGAGTAATGTTTAGGAGTATTCTTATTACATTTACTTGAGTAATACTGTCATGAAGTATTGCTACTCGTACTCCAGTAAAACTTCTGGATCCCAGTAACCTGCAGTTTTTCTTAAACTTTCACAAGTTTTACTCTGAAAGGACATGATTATTGTTTTATATATTTCCACACTTCATATTTTCTGATTATGTAATTTGCAAATATTAAGACTGTTTTAATCATTTTTACTCAGTTGCCTTTTTACAAACGCCTGTTTTTCATTTCTTGCATGATGTTTACTTGTATTTGAGTAAAAACGTTTCAGTGGTTCTGCTCTGTTAAAGTGTCCAAACATTTTAGTCCATTTTCTGTCGTGTAAAATGACTGTATGTAATATTTCACAGCTGTTTGCAGAAGGCTGCTGCTCCTCGGTGACTGAGTGGTGCTGAAGGGACAGCTCCTCCAGACTCACTCATTCATTTCCATGGTTTCACAAACACTCAGGTCTTTTCAACGATTTCGGCTCTAATTTCATTAAAAAATAAAGAACTTTCTTTCCTCACCTGCTCTGGTCCCAGTTGGCTGCAAACAGGACCAGGATCTTCCTGCCGTACTTGTCCAGATTGGAGAGGACTCCAGGGAAGCCGTCCTTCAGAGCCTGCTTGATGCCCGGGTCGGTGGCCTTCAGGTTCTTGAACATGTCCAGGTTCTGCTGCCGGTACTCGAAGTACTGAGCCAGCAGCCGGAACGCCTCAAAGTGGTTGAATTTCCTCGCCCTGAGGAATCTGAGGATGAAGGCGTCGTCTGTCCTGAGGAAGCCGATGTCCGGCCGGGTGATGATCATGTCCCGGACCTCCTGGATGTCCTGGTGGAGAGTCTCCGGGTTTTCCTTCAGCTCCACCTTGGCCTTCTCCAGGGTCTCCGGAGACAGGCCAGCCTGCAGGTGAGTCATCGTTTGCAACAGCTGTCCGTCCCTCCGGGGTTCGGCGAACCAGCTGAGGAATGGGTTAGCAACAGGGCAGGAAGTGGACGGAGAGCGTTTTGTGATCAGTGGCTGACTTCAGATGGAGGCCTGCTGCTCTGAACACGTAATCCACCCTGAACTGGCACAGACGCCGCCGCTGCTCTCATTCTGTGATGCATTTTCTATGTATGGGCGGCCACTCACTTTTACGCACGCAATCATTTTTTTTTAAAAAAGCAAGATTTGAACTTTATTCTGATTTCCCAGCGTGCAGACGATGGAGCGACGTCCGCCGGGGCTTCAGGCTGCACCAACCTGCTGCTGATCCGGGTGGCCTGAGCGACAGCCGCTCGCCTCCATGTCAAAGCCGCTCCGCGCTTTCTCTCCCGATCTGTGACTCACTGACGACGGCAGCATCCCCGGCTCCCCGAGCGTCGCTCGGAGCGGCCGGACAATGCGGCACGACCCTGCAGCCGCTGCTACGTGAACAGCAGCAGACCTCCGCCTTCAAAGCGCGTCTCCATCCGCGGACCTGCTGCTGCTGCTGCGGGATGAATCCGCTGCTTAAAGCGTAAATCCGCTGGCAGTGAAAGTGAAAGGCATCAGAAGGGGAGGCGTCCGGTGGTGTACAGGTGTCCCGTGTGGTTTTGCCCCCTCCTGCCTCCGGTTGCTGCTGTTTGGAGAGGGGTGGGGTGGATGAGGTGGGGATTACCGTCTGCTCGCTGGGAAAGTGACTGACATCCAGAGAGTCTCTGCTCGGTGTGTGGATGGATGCCACCGGCGGGGGGGATGGAAAGGGAAGGGAGGAGATGGGAGGAGGGGGAGGAGTGAGAGATGAAAAGACGAGAGAGAGAGAGAGAGAGAGATGCCAAAACGGGATGCAAGGAGAAAGAGAGGACGAGGATGGAGAGGCAGGTCAGCTTGATGGAGGATGAAGAATAAATAAAAAAATCATAATGTAGAGAGTAAAATAAAGCTAAAACTAACGGACTTTAGTCAAATTTGTGGTTCTTTCTCACGTTTCTGTGACCCAGTTTTCTCTGTAGGAAAGATGTTTCAGTCTTTATTTTCTTCTGCTGAAAGTTTTATGTGTTCATCTTTTAAAACACTTGAATTCATAAGTGCTGCAGCCTTATAGTTTCCCTGCACTGGAACTTTTCCATGTTTCATCATGCAGCTGCACGAATAAAAGCATTTATTGCAATTTAATGTGTCATGTTAGAGGAAATATTATATTGTTCCCAACAGATTCACAAATATTCTGAAAAGTGCGGCATTTGTATTCAACCCTTTGTTACCTCCTGAAATCTCATCATTGGTAAACAGATCTCATTTATAAATGCATCAGTTCAGTGAAAGTGTGAAGTGTGTGAGGAAGTTGAGATGTTGATCATTTTTCAGAAGCAAAATCTAAAACTTAATTAAATCTTTCAGGGGAATTTTAAAGCTTTTGTTTTTTACTGAAATGATTTGAGGGTTTAAATTGATGAGTGAATCCATGAATGGTTTCACTTTTATGTGCAAGCAAAATCTTTTTTTGAATGGAGAAACAAAAATGTACCAAAGGATGTGGGAGGAAGAGAAATATACAGGTTCAGGGTCATTTTCAACCCATGTTTGCTCTAATATATGAAGCAAAACATTTGTGATGAATGAAGATGTGCAGCCAGAACAGAAAGCAGGATGGTTTGGGGTGTGAAAGGCAGAGAGAGGAAGAGGAGGAGGAGGAAGGGGGAGGAGCTGACACCTGCTCAGCAGCCACCAGACAGCTGGACTTTAAAATGCTGAATTAATTTCTTTTGTATCCGCCTGATTATCTCCCATCATGGCTTTCTGTGTCAGTGCAAATGGAGCAGCGTTCAGCTCAGTTAGCTTCACTGCTGCCCGTTAAATCAGCAGTCCAGACAAATCTGGAGCAAATAAAGTCTAAATGAAGCTCTCTGCTGTGTGGTTCTAAACACAGAGCCGTTTATTTCTTCCCCTTAAGATTAACTATAATCCCAGCATACAGAGCCCAAAGCTAAAAATACATTATGTATGATATGACACAATTTTAGATGATCACTACAAATGTGAACCAGTTGATGTTTGATTAATGTATTCCTGAGTTTTTTCCATAAGGATGAACTTCAAACGTGGAGCTGGTGGAAGATTTTCCCTCTGATGCTTTGATGTCAGTAAGTGTGTTAAAGCTTGAACGTTTGTTTAACTGGTTTAAAACACGAATATGAGCAACTTTAAAACATTACTTGACCAGTGGGGCAAGAAATGTACCAATAAATAGAAATAAAGAGAAATAGAGGAAAAAGTGCAGATAAAGAGTCTTTCAAACAGCAAACATGTGAAACTCTTTCAGGCTGAGGTCAAAGTTGGAAAGTGTTTGTTTTCTGATTTATGCTTTCATGATATGGAAGGTTGCTTTTTCTTTTGTTTATTATTATTTGATTAAATTTCTTTTTCTATAAAGTTTATTGGCAGCTTATCTTAGTGAATAATCAACAAAGTCCATCTTTAAATGCTCTTATTTAGTAAAACTAAAAAACAGAATCAAGTTTTGTCAGCGAACTTTGTGTCCTTTCTATAATTTAGAAGAGCTTTGATTTTACCATATGACTGAGGCGTCCCAATACATTCACTTCCTGTCTCTTCTTGAAGTTGTTCTTATTTATTTGTTGTAGTTTCTGTCAGTATTTCTATCCTGTCACATCAGCTAATCAGCACAGCTGTTACCTGTCCAGGTATCACTTTATACTTCCTGATTTCCACACGTTCCTTCTTACATTTCCTGTTAATTAACCATTTAAATCCACTTAAACTTGTGTTTCCAGCCGTCACTTGTGTCTCTTAGGTTTCTGGATTCTCTTGCATATTTGTGAATCTCGTCTCAGTGAAAAAGTTTTATTGTTTCTTCAGAGAGTTTGCCACAGAACACACTGAGAAAACACAAAGAGAATCCATGGTCAAAGGAAAAAACAAAAATCCCCTGCAAATACAAAGACATGAACATGATTTCCTGCAAAGCTGAACTTGATTCATCCTTTTTGGATCAAGTGGAGTTAAAGGAAACAGTTAAAGCTGTTTTGGGTCTGAGGAAAGATTCAAAACTTATGGTCAGATCAATACCATCATACAAATCCTGTGTTTAAGGTTGACTTCAACATGACTGAGTTCGTCCAGAACGTCTGAGAGAAGATGATCTCAGCGGACAGGAAGTGCAAATCTATGAATTTTGCAGACTTTGTTAGCCACTTTTATTAGCCCAAAGACTAAAATCCCCTAAAAAGACCAAATAAAGCAGCAAAAAAACTGAATTTATTCTCAGATTTTTGTTCCTTGACTGTTGAATGTGTCTGTTTGCAGCTGAATTTAGCGTGAGGGAAGAAATGTGTCCAATATCCAGGCTCAGTTAGCAGTGGAAATGTTTTCAAGCTGTTAAATGAGAAATTAATTCTTAGTAAATTTGTCTGAGTGAAATCCAAATGAAATGACCTCCCACTCACAGCAGCACTGACTCAAGCAAGCAGTGAAGCTCTGCAGCAGCACAGCACTTTTTCCAGCCATAGAGTCACATGAGAAAAGGCCAAAGAGTGGCGGCCAATTCAAAAGTCAACGAGGATCTGCACATCAAAACATCTCATTATTATTTTATCTGTCAATAGCAGTTCAGTTTCATTTTCCTCCACTAATTTTCCATGTTTTTCTAATCAGTCGTGGGATTTTATCCCATCCTTACAATCACAGGGAAGAAAGAGAAACTCTGTAATGCATGTAATGCATGTAATGCTTGTAATGGATGTAATGCATGTAATGCATGTAATGCATGTAATGCATGTAATGCATGTAATGCATGCAATGCATGAAATGCTTGTAATGCATGTAATGCATGCTCAGCTTTGTTCTGAAATCTGATTAGAAATGAAAACATCTACAGGTTTAAACTGCAGGAGAAAATAAATCAACAGTTTCAAAATGCTGTCAGAAAATGCTTGAGTGAAATCCTGTTCATTTATAATACAAAGGAGATTTCAATAGGTAATTAACTTTTCATAAAAATTAATTTCAGGAATTTAAAATGTGAAACTCAGCTTCGTTCTCACTATGAAAGTTAAAGTTGTTTTTATTTTTATTGATGATTATGGTTCACAGTTAATAAAAACTCAAAATTGAGTTTCTCAGACAAAATTAAGACCAAAATAAAAAGTAAATTTAAAGCAGAAATGTTTTGCTGTGGCCTCCAGAGAAATGGAGGAAAATTGATTTGATATTTATGAGTCAAACATTTCTGGATGTTTTCAGGTCGGAGGATAAACCCCTGGAGAATCTTCACATTCTGCCGCCAACATGTTAAGTTAATAGAAGAACAAGTTTGATAGAAAAGGTGAGGAAATTTTACTTGCTTGTGTCATTTACTTTTTGTCATTCTCTGAATCGCAACACAGAAACAAGAACTATAGTCCTACACTGCCACCTGCTGGTCAGCTCGTCTTACTCAATTAAACCAATTAAATCTTTAAGTGTTATAGTTCTGTATTCTGTGAATAAATAACAGATGTGTTTAGATTTATAAATCTAAAGTTTTCTGACTTTTCTTTGTAACTCTGTGGCAGGAGGAAATAAATGTAATTGTTAAAAATTATGAATGGGAATTTATCCAGTCCATGTTAAACCTCTCCATGCAAAAAGCCTCTTTATCTGCCTTTTTAATGCTGAATTAATAAAGAACATTTCCATTCCTATCCGTTTATAACTCAGGTCATGTATCTTATCTGAACTGAGCTTTAGAACCTAATCCAACATTTTATAGTCATAAATCAGTTCAATAATTTACTATCCTGAAATAAAAGCTGGAAGCTTCCCATTAAGCTCATAATACTAATGTGACTTTAAATTCATGAAGTGAGAGCTTTAATCTGCAGAAGCCATACAGCTGGATGAACAGCAGGTGGCAGCATTGTTAAGGTTACAATCCTGTGAAAACCTCAATTTATTTTCAAACTGAAGCAGCTCCTGGTTTTAATGGATATTAAAACCAGGAGGGTTAATAGGGCCAGTATTATATAACTGATTGAATCCACAGGTGCTGGACTGAAACATTGGGTTTTAATATCATTGTGGATTTTTTTTAGCCTAATTATATTTGGTTTGCAGATTGTGGTCAGTCTTTAGCTGCAGCATTTAAGTCTTTTTCTCTGTTTTTATCACATTTACAAACTGAAACTGAAGGTGGAACAGATGTGTGACAATAAGCTGGTAGATGAGATGAAGGTAAAATATGATTTCAACAGATCGCAAAAGAAAAAATAAAATAAATAAAGTTCCCCCCCCAAAAATGAAAGAGAAGAACAAAATGGGGTGATTTCTGTGTGGAGATGTTTCTCCACATGAGGTGTGTTGGACCCCGAGGTCAACCCGGAGCTCATCCGGTGGAAGAAAATGGATTGTGAGCCATGTAGCGATCAAAGGCCAACATGCCACACCCTCTGCTCCAACACTAACTAACCTCTTAGAGGGGAAACTCACTGACCCCTGCAAGCAGAGCAGACGGGGGGCCAGGGGCCGGCGGAGGCTGGACGCTTCCTGGAAAGAAGGACGAGTGAGATGGGGTGAGGAGATGTAGAAAAAAAAGCTTCTCTCCTGAGACTTAATGCCATCTGAGTGAAACCGCATTAAAAACACAATGAGGTTAACAAAACTCCAACACATGACAATAAATCACAACACTGTCCTGGTCACACACTGCAAAAAAAAATCCTACTGAGTATTTTTATCTAGTTTCTAGTACAAATATTTTAATGCACTTGAAATTTGACAAAACTAAATCACAACTAACTTTTCAGCAAGGAATAGGAGTTTATTTTGATCAATAATCCCTAAATATTCATGAACAGTATTGGTTCCACTGGTAGATTATTTCACTTATAACGAAACGTTTTCCCTTCCTAATTGCTCCAGGTTGGCATTTCTGGCTAATTAATACGTTCATCAGTTTTATTTCATGCAGACAAAACTTTTTTTTAATTGTTTTTGCTTTATGAGTTGCAGAAAAATCCATATTTGTTTATTTAGTTGTTTTTCTCATTCACATAACATCTTAGCTTGCAGTAACATGAAAAAAACAGATATAACTCTGAAAAATAAAACGTAATAATCACGGCAGGTTTGAGTGTTTGGAAACTTTTACTTTTTGTGTTTTCATCTCATCCAGTTTCTCTCCACTGTAGTGAAATGACACACTTTTTTCTGATTAGCCTCCATCTTTTGTGCCCATTCATAAATTCATCCATGCAGGAACAATCACAGCTTTGTGTTTCCACTCAAAAGATTTACTCCAGTGGGAAATGAACAACTGGTGATGCTGGGTGGAATTTTAATCAGAGACAATAAAAGACGTGACCGTGTCGCTGGCTTCGCTCCAGATATTATGGTTAAATATATTTTTCATTCCTTTCAGTCTGTGAAAGCAAAATTTTAAAATTCAGGTTTTTCTTTCTGTCTTTGATGAAACTATGTCTTCCCAAAACATTGAGCAATAAACTATTCTAGAAAATCTTTTGTGGGAAGCTATGAGAATTTAAAAATAAAACTTTTATTCAAACTGAATAAAAGTTGCCTGTATTCCTGTCCGTGTCTCTGTAGTCATGCAGTGTGTTTTGTCTGTGGTGAAATACGGCTCTGGTGTCGTCTGCCCGGGCAGCCTGGCCTCCAACAGGAAAACAAATTAAGAGAAAATAATCACCTCATAAATCAAACAAGACAAATGGTAAACAGATAAAGAAGTGAGAAGGGAAGAAAGTCAGTAAAGAAGTAAATTAACTTACTAAATAAACAAAAGCCTTTAATATTAGAAAATAGATACATATTGAAACTTTTTCACAAATATTATTGAATGAAGAAAATAAAAAAATGACTAAAAAAACAGAATATTGTTGCAGCTCGCTGAAACAGGGATCAAGGTGTCTAATCTCTCAGAGCACTAAGGAAGATGAATGGCTGGTTAACGGTGAGACTTTAATTAATGATGCTATCAGGTCTCAGTCCATAAAAACAGTGGATAATGAGTAAAAATGAACCAGAAGAAACTGGTGTAAGAGGTCAGATTATCAAAAGACTGTTGGGAAAAAATCAACAACGCTTAAAACATTAGACATTAGCTGTGTTTTTATCATGAATATGGGCCAAACCTTATCAATATTTCATTCAGTTAATATCAAACAACATAATTATGGTGTTTCCATTAGATAAGAAACAATTAAAATCACATGTGAATCGGTTAGTTCATGCGATAAGTCGTTAAAAACACCATCATCCTACGACGACTTCCTGTCATCTTCATCATAGTTTGCGCTGTTTGCAACATCCGATTGTTGATCATTCAATTTTTTCATTGCAGTTAAAATGCAGCCATAAAATTGGTATAATTTCATTAAATTTATTTTCAAAATGTCAAATTCCACAATTATATGGTCAATGAAAACAGGTATTTATTTAGTCAAAGCAGAATATAAATATCTAACCTAGACTTTTAGATACGAGACAGAAATAAAATATTGACGGGCTCAGATTCTGTATTTCTGCCAGACTCACTTTCTTCTTTCCTTTTCTTTTTTCTTAAATTAGCATTTCGTTTGGTGGCTCCTGCTCCAAGTTGGCGCGGTCGCCAGCAGAGTGAGGTAATGGCTTCTGAAGCGTCTGATTGGCTCCTGGAGACCTGCCTATGGTGGTCCCACAAATCTGGGCTACAAATGGGCTGAGAGCAAACTTCAACCTAAAGGCTGACCCCCTCTAGTGTACACACACACACACACACACACACACACACACACGCACACACACACACACACACACACACCCGCACACGCGCACACACACACACACTACTCTGAAATTCCTTGCCTTGTCTCCCTCACTGATGAAGGCGGCCATTCATGGCTGGTGACAAATTACTACTGAAGCATGAGACTAAAGAGACCCCCCATCTCTGTGTTTCTGTCTCCATCTCGCTCCATTATGGACTGTGTGAGACTTGTGGGACAGAATATCACGCTGGACACCCCGGCTATGAAAGGAGTCTTATGTTTAGCTGCCCTGAACAGAAACAGAGCTTTGCCAGTTAGGTTTTGTCATGAAAAACTGCATTGTTATTGTTGCACTTAGCCTGGAAGTAAAGGTTGAGTTTTCACTTCAAAGAGCAGCCATGACATGATTTGCCAGAGATATTTAAAGATGGAGTCCTTGTCCTTAAAGAAGGACAAGGAAATTGTAATTTTTTATTTTAATTTAGTCAAATTATAAATGGTAGAATATCTAATTTTGTGATTAATAGTAATCAACATGCATGGAAGTTGATTAGTTTATGGAAATCTTGCATTAAAAGTTACTGCAAAGCATCACAGATTCAAAATTAAATCTGAAAAAAGATAAGGGAGGAGAGTTAATCCTCAACAACTAAACATAACATTTCAAATAAAGTTGATTTAAGTTAAATTTTCTTTTTGAATTCAGACTCTTTGGCTTCGTGGTTCTGGTCAGACCCGTTCTGTACCACAAACAGAGCAGCCGTCAGTCCCTGTGACTAAAGATAAGGCAGCTTGGCCATACTTTCACATTTTCTTTTCTAACTTGCCAGTTGTCTTGCAGTGCATGATAATTATCACACTAAGTCCAAAAGCAAGCTATGCAACAGATTCTCAATGTTTGAATCTCTGTGGTTAAGAAAAAAGTCTGAACAACAAAGTTAAGATTTATTTAAATGAACTTATAGGGCATTTAATTCATATATCAACCTGTGTGACGCCACATTTCAGCAACAAGACAACTCAAAATGATTTATATCATAAATACAGTCACCAACTGTGAAAAAAGCAATAACATTTTGTCAAATCAGAATAATCAAATCACATCATAAAATCGTCATTTTTATATTTCTCAGTACTGGAATAGCAAGGATTTTTGCTGAAACATAACTTTTTATTCATGCAGAAGCTTCTTAAAAAGATGGTCCTTCAAACCTAAAGATGCTGAAAGGGATTATCTTAGCTGGTCAAAGGTGACGTGGAGCATGCACACAGATTCCTGCTCCCCAGGAGAGGCCTGCTGGACGGTTATACTGTCCTGACAGTAATCCTCAGATTAACTGGTGTGGGCCTCCACCAGTCGGCCAGAACAAAAGCAGAAATCTACGCAAACCTGAACATGTGGGTCAGTGAGCCAAACCAGACCAGTCAGACAGTTTGAGACAGTCTGTCAACCGAAAACAACGTTTCAGCAAATGGATTCAGTCATTTCTTGCACTGCAAAGTTCTGGCAGCAATACTAGAAAACATTAAACGTTTTTCTTAGTTACTCCTGTTTCTGGAAAAGGGTCCGTATCGGCACCAATGAAATCTTTTCAAAACTGCAATCGTCTGGAAGCATTTAAATTCCTGTCTCCTTATATTTATCTTGTCTGAGCTTAAATTAGGATGTGGATGTAGTTTAAACAGAAATCCAGTGGATCTCTGGTATTCGGTGGGATTAGATTAGAGACCACGGCCTCCTAACAGCTGGAATCCAAGAATAATCAAATAAATTTAAGTGAGAGAAAGATTTGCACGGTTGGAGGATGATGGCGTCTTTGTTTTATGACTTATTGCATGAACAAACTTGTTCAGGTGGGATTTTAATTGCCTTTCTTTAATGAAAATACTACAATTGCAAAAAATGTGTTTTTTCGCCGTTAGTGAACAATAGACAAAGTTTTGCTCACTCTTGTGATGGAAACGCAGGTACCGTTACCCAGGCAACCTCCCCTGACCATATGACGCCCTGGGTGGTGAACCACATTGACCACAATCGTAACTGACACTAATTAGACCTTTAAAAAGTCTGGAAACAAACAAACAAACACATACACATAGGTGTTGAACAAAACAAGCGATCTGTCACAATTTTAGCTGCATTTGTGTTTAGAGGTTCAGTAGTAATAATAATAATAATAATAATAATAATAATAATAATAATAATAACAATAATAATAATAATAATAATAATAAACATCCATGCATTAATAAAGAAACGTGGTGTTTTGGTAGTTTGGCTGCTATAAAATGTGCATAAAATACTGGAAAGAACAGCACTGCAAACATTTCATGAGTTTATGAAGCTCAAAGTCCATCAGAATCTGCAGCAGAAATCTCATCTACTCACACACATGGTTTACAGTTCATCAGTTTGACTGCTCTGGAGTTGAAAGGATTGCTAATAATAGTGAGCGAAGCGATGGATCCACATGATTGGAAGCTCTGCTCCTGTTACTGTGGTGATGGACTCCTCTGCATTGCCATTCCTCGCACCGTCTTAGTCTCCACGGTTACATTTGGACAGGAACTGAGCGGAGGGAGGCCGGGGATGGACAGGAATAATAAAGGCAAAGGGGCGCATGAGGGGAAAGAGTTTGGCAAACACTCAGGAATGGTTCCTAAACTCCTGAACAAAAAAAATCTTCTCCCAAAGTACTGTGGGTTTAATTTACTAGCAGATCTAGTAGTTCATTCTTTAAACACAAGGATATCTGAACATATACTAACTCAAGTTCTAAACCTGAATTTCACATTTTAAATGGATCTTAATTGATAAAATAAACTGAGGAATAAGAAATGGCTGCATAAAGCTAACCGTTGCTACTTCCCATCAGAAAGTGAATGACATTAATTTTAGAAAGTGTTTTTGAAAGATGGGAAACTTTTGTGTTTTTGCCGTCCAGCTTTTGGTGATCTGATGCATTTGAACACACAAACAAGGCAGTGTGCGGGAAGCTTTGGTTGAGGTCCACTCAACAGTAGAGGAGCGAGGCGAAGGGGACAAAAGAGTCGGGAGGGTGATGGGAAGGAGGTGAGGGTCAAATTCTTCAGTTGGTGGCTGAGAAACGCGGGGGATTTTCTAGAAAGTTTGAACAAGAGAAGAATAAGATCGGATGGTGGGAGGGAATGAACTTCAGAGTTGACGGTCGTCTGGTATTGACTGCTGTTGCTTTGCATCTCCAGCAGGGGGAAACTAGTCCATCTGTTTGCAACTTTTAACTGTTACTTCCTCAGTGTTTTGGTGGAATTTCGGAAAATAACTAATTTGAACACAATGTGCACCGGAGGAACAAAGCAGTAACAATTATATGCATGTGAACTCAGGGAGGATTTCCTCCATCTTCAACATTTCCAAGGTCTCAGTCGTTTCTGAGCCAGAAACGTTGGTTCCCAGACTCTCTGTGAAAAACGTGATAAGTTTCAATATAAGAAGGTAGCAACTCTGTCTAATCGCAGCAGATCAGACTCTGAACATTTCTACTTTCTGTTCTCATTCTTGCAAGAAAAAAGTGCTGCAAGAGTGAAAATCACCAACCTGCCTGGTCACTCACTGATAGTTAATTAGAGGAAACTTATTTTTCTTTCTTATTCATAATTCTTAAAGGATAATTAATCTATAAATAAACTAATGTTGATAAAATGCTTCTCTTTGTTCAGAGTTAATACGCAGAAAACAAAACAAATCCATTGTTGAGCAACATCTAACAACACATTGTTTAGCTTTGATGAAGCAGAAAATGAAATTTATTAACATTGTATTAAAACACAGATGTGACTTGATTCACATTTAATCCGTTTTAGATAACAAAAATCTCACTGTAGCATGGCATCTGTAAAACAAACATTTAGTCAAACAACAATCAACTGGAGACACAGGCTCAGTTCTCCACACGTTCCTGACGGCACACAGACAAACGGCATTTCTGATGCTAACGATGAAGTGCAAGAAAACAGAAAATTATGTGTTTATATCTGTAAGTAATTCAATTTATCTTTAAGCAGCACAAACAATCACTTATCAAAAAAATTATTCATTGACTGAGCAAGATTTTTTTTTTGGTTTACTGATGTTTCCAGTAACAAATATAAACATTTTTTTTTTCTTAAAATACAAATGATTTATTCAACAAATATTTAAACTAACTTTATTGACTGCTGAATTACTTAAAATTCAGTAATATGCAGTTTATTCATAGAAAGTTTGAGTTTCTGATATTTTCAGAATATCAGAAAAATTCTACATTTGGAAACACTTTTTGCACGTAACCCAAACTATTTCTAAATATTAGATTTAGTTTCCATGGAAACAGAAACTGTGGGAATCCAGCAGAAAGTACTAGCATAATTGCACTTTGACACATTTCAAATCAATAAAACAAAATCAATCTGTCTAAAAAGCGCTGAGGAATATAAACTAAAATATACATCCTGACATTTTCTGGTTTTATAAAAAATGCAACAAGTTTTTGGTCATGAAACTTAAACATTAATCATCAAATTTCACAATAATTATATCAGGTAATTCAACTGTTGTGCTGCTCAACATCACAATCAGTTTGTAAAACATAAAGAGCATTTATTTATGATCAGTTCAACCACAAGTCAAACAAAACAGTAACCATAGAAACCATCAGTTATTCATTTCATGTTTCCAAACTATATGAGCTTCTATGCAGATCATAAAAATATGATTCTCCACAAACATTAAGTAAAACATAAAGTGACATAAAACTGAAACACCAGTTTGGATAAAATCCTGATGGTTTCAGTGAAGGCAGAGGTTAACATTTCCCTTTTATTTGATTCCAGCTGATACAAAAATGAACTAAAGAGTTTAGATTCCTGAGGATAAACTTGCTACCAGTCTGCACTGGCGGCACATTTGGAGTACGACTGCTGGTCCAGGTAGAGAACAGCACACACCTGGTGGAGCTTGCAGCTCCCGTCACAGACGATGCTGTTGCTGTATTCGACCATGAAGTGGGTGAAGTATTTATCGAAGGCTTTGCTCTGCGGCAGCATGAAGCTCAGGCCCAGCTCAAGCAGACTTTTCGGCTGCAGGTCTCTCAGTCCAAAAGCCTTGATCATGATGTATTCCAGCCTCCAGTCGGACCTTTGTTTCTCGTTGGCTTCCGTCAGATTCAGATAGTACTGCCAGATATCCTTCAGAGGGACAGAAAAGAACCGCATAGAAGGAGAGACAAAGAAAGAAAGCAAAGCCAGTTTGAAAGCCAGAACCAGGTTTTGTGTTTTGATCGGCACCGTGATTAATCATAAAATCGCATTTAGCTTCGCTCCTTAAACAGAGACATGAAGGAACATTAGAGGTTTAGCTTAAATAGGCTGGAATACCTGCTAAAAAATAAGTCACAAATCCTTAACTCCTTTGCTAAAATAACAAAACCATCAGTATGAAGTTATTTATGCATCAGGCTTCGCAGAACAGATTTGTAAATGAACTGTGAGTCAGAAATAACAAACTTATAATTGTTTTATGTTACAATAAATTATATTTTTGTCCTCTCCACTCTTTGCCAAATTCATTTGGTTTAATAAAGTCAAGTCATTTCACTGCCTGGCTTTAAAGTTGATACAGAAACCTTCATCTTGACATCAAAGATCCTTTTTTTACCCCCAATATCAGAGACTTAGCATTTTCCAAAACAATGATGTGAGTATTATTATATGCTTATTAAATCTGTTCTATTTGTATGGGACAAAAGCAAACAATACAATGAAGCTTTCAGTTCGTTAAAACCTTCTTACCATGACACTGTAGTCCTTATTGTTGTACAGATACATGCGGAAACCTGGGTTGTTGGAATATGGCTCCCAAAAACTTTTGATGGGTGTAACAGCCGGTGACACAAACAGAGAATTCACAGGATTTCCTGCAGAAACAACCAGATATACTGTCACGACAACACCATAAATATCCATCTAATTATTCACAATTTAATGCAAATGTCACAGATTTACTTTTCTGTGGCCACATCATTATTTAATTTGATCGATAATGGCTGTATGGCTGCATCACGTAAGCAGTCAGATTAGCTTAACTGAGATTTGTTTTAACAATCTCAAAACAGAAAAACTAACCATCAGTTATCTTAATGCAATGTGTTGCACGTCATACTCAGATGGATATTAAAGTAAATCGTCAACAATAGGCAGGAGTTTTGGGTATCAAACAGCTTCCAAGCTGCAGTGATAGCAGTGAGGTCAGTTAAAGTGACATTCAGTGTTTTCAGATCCACTCTGCTTGTTTTTCTTGCCTTGTTCGTCCAGCAGCACCATGATGCTGTCTCTGTGGGTGTGGCCATAAAACTGCCCTGCAACAACATGGCTGTACTTCCTGAAGATGGACACCAGCCTCTCATTGTGGCTCCCTCTGATGGCGGTGGTGTTCCCGACGAAGGGCAGGTATCCCACCGGGACGTGGGCGATGACGTACACCTGCAGGACAAACGTTAAACTGCAGGGATGAAACTGAGTGAGGACGCCGGCTTTAAGGTCAGAGTTCAAACCTTTTCTTTGCTCTGAGCAGATTTCTCCAGAGTTTTCTCCAGCCACTCAAACTGCCCGGCTGGGTCGGTCATGTTGCTGGTGACTTTATCAGGTCCGTAGTACAGGATGGTGTTGAGGCTCAGCAGGCGCAGGCCCGGTTTCACCAGCTGGGAGTAGAAACCACCTGCAGGAACCAATGAATTTATTAGTGATACACAAGCAATAAATTCAAATGGCAAGAAGTATAAACTGCAAAATGTTCATGGGATTTCATGTGCACTGATGCCGAATACCAGGTTTACTGCTGCTTCTCAAAACTTAAGAGTTGTTGATTTTCTGTCTTAAAATTTTGCTGATTTTTGCAAAACATTAAGAAATAAAAAAAATCTGAATATGACTAATTGGTCTTTCAAACCATAATAAAAATTGTCCATTTAGATTAAAACACAAAATGACCATCCAGTAGAAGATACAAACATTGCAAAAGTATAAAGACATAAAAAAAAAAACTACTAACTTTAAACAGATTTATTCTGGAATGGACTGATCAGTAAATTCTCCAAATGCATGAAAAACTATTGAAATGAACCAAATGTAACCAGATTTCCTCTGACTTTAAGTCATATTTTCATTATAAAAGTAAAGACAAATTTACTGAATAAAAATAAGATAAAGATATTTAACTATTTAACAATGCAGGATCTCTAATCAACCTGAACTGATAAACTGAAGTGATTTCAGTTCGACTGCTTTGCTCTGAGATGAAATTTGTTTTGGTTTCTGGCTCTAAAGTGAAACTGAACTGAACTGGATCTCATAAAAACATGAAGCAGAAGCGCAGCTCAGTTTCACAGCCTGGTGCATTTCCCAGCTGCAGCTTCATTTAAAACGTCCTGGTTGGTGTGGAAGGTTTTAACGCACCTTGTGAGAGAGTGGTGAGAGCTTCAGGCTCCAGCCAGCGTTTCCACAGAGCAGCAGCTGCTTTGTAGATGTCGTTAGTCGAGTCTGGCATCTGGTCCTAAATGATTAGTACATACAGAATAAAGTACGTCCGAATCTGATCTGGCTTCTAAAACAAAAACATAACCAAAATCGAAGTTGATTATGTTAATAACAACAATGTTAATATAATCTCTGTTATGGATTTAATTAACTGGAACAAGATTGCCAAAAAAAGATCATCTCTATTTTATTGTCATTCAGTTTTATAAAAGTTTAGTCACTTATAAATCTTGACTTATAAATCTGTAAGTCATCAGCAAAGCAGTTAAATGAAACGTTGTGAAGTGAAAAAATGCAGCAGTGCAAACAAAGCTGGGCCCAAAACTCAACCTTGGGGAACACCTTCGCTAAGTGGGGCGATTTCCAGTTTAGAAAAAAACCTTCCCCTTCTTCGGGGCTAACTGGATCCACAGTCTGGTGATGACTGGGCTCCACCTTCATCCTTCCTCTCTGTGAGGCGCCATGGTTACCTGTGGCCAGTAGTCGTGGTTTCCCAGTGCAGGGAAGACGGTCAGGTTGGGGAAGTGCTGAGTGATGGTCTGCGTCATGTTACTGATCACCTGGATCACCAAGTCAGTAGACAGCTCATCTGGAGGGACGTGAGGCGGACTGTCCCTGTGAGACAAAGAAAACCTGCTCAAGTCATCAACCGTTTGGCTCAAAAACCTGTGAAATTCATCTAAACTGGTTTACAGCTCAAACTTAAATCATTAACCTTATAAAAAAAACACAACAGAGTACATCAAAGGTTATTTTATCTTCAGCAAAGAGGATGTGATATTTCCTCCTCACAGTACTTTTAGTTTTGTTACAGGTCAAAGAAACAAAAACGCTGAGCTAAACTTTCTAAGCAACATGAGAACATTAGTAGAGAAAGAAAAAATGATGAGTTAATCTGTCTTAATCATATAAACAGAATAATAAATGTTTTGTTACAGATTTTATTGTCTCAATCCAGACAATACAGAAGGAAGTGATACTTCTGCTTAGTCATATATTACATTTTTCTCTGTTCCTCATTATATCAGTAGAGTTCCCTTCTGAAAACACAGTTAAGTAGCTTATTTAAAATGTTTATGTTCTCTGGTGTTTTTTTTCAGAATAATTATAAAGGCGGCTTTACAGAAAAAATCTAAGATAAAGCAAATCTTTAAGTATTTAGCCACGCAGCATTTCTGATCAACTACACATGAACTTCAGAAACCTGAAGAGTTTAATTACTTTCCCAATGTTGGAGGGTGAATTGTTACTTTTACAGACGTTAAAGTTCCCAGATGTGTATATCAAATGCAAAAATGTGACACTGCAGTTTTATTTGACTGAAAACTGGCCGTTTATGGTCCAGTTACAATGACTAATAAACAACTTAAACACTGTGACCTCTTCATTCACAGTAATGGACATGAAAATGTTAAAGCAGTTAAATTGTTCAGAATAAACCACATTTATTCCCAGAACCCCAGAAACATTTTCTTTGTGTTTTGAAGAAGTTTATGTGAGATCCACAACAACAGAAATACGGGAACAGAATGTGATTATTTTAGTAAACTGGTGACGTCTATTGCTGACAAACATCAACATAGTTCTCACTAAAGGACAGAACTATAAAAAAGAGAAATTCCTCCATCACTGGGAGCCACTTTCTATCTGTACTGACCCGGTCCAGATGATGAAGTCCTCTGGCTGTGTGAGAGGCGCCATGTTGGCGAAGGCCGACAGGATCAGGCTGTAGGGGGAATCGCACAGGAAGTCGCCGTACAGACCGGCGTGGGAGGCGGGGGCTCCTTTGGAGGAGAAGCAAACCTTGGTGGGGTCCTGGGCCAGGTGGTAGCTGGGGTCCAGGTGGAGATCCGTGATGTGCCAGAACCTGCCTGGAAAAACAGGACATTGGATCAAATTAGTAGAAATAATGAGAGATCACAATCAGACAGTGGCAGTGATGAAATCCTGAAACATGACTTCTTAGTTCTACTGACCCATTGTTTTATCTGTAAACACTTCAACTGGCAATATATTCTCTACTTCACTTTTAAAAAATTTAATTTCTTCATGTTTTGTTAGAAACTATCCAAGAGTTGTTTTCTCCTTTAATTTTCTTAAAACACACACACGCACGCGCACACACACACACACACACACACACACACAGTTGGTCAAAGTTACAATGTTATGTCACCTCAGGAAAAAATCAATCAATCTTTCTCACGGTGTTTTTGGGGAGCAGAAGTGGAAGTTTGACGTCTCAGGCAGAACTTCGTTTAAAACTCTTCTAATTCTGAAATATTTGCTTTTAGAATGAAATATTCACCTTCAACAGCAGATTGTAGCCTTTAGGACATATTATTAAAGCCTTTCTAACAATTCGGCAAGTGAGTAATGAGCCAAGAATCGCCATATTTATATAAATATCCACTTTTATTGGTTTAGCTAGCAACTCTGCGTTTTAGCCCGTTTAAAACCGCAAAGAGAAACTTTAATATCCGCAGGCTAAACCCTCCTTCACACTTAGATCTGCGTGCTTCTCTGCATACTGACAGAAGTCTCCAGCAGTCATTGAAAACAGGAGTTTTCCGCTCACCTGTTCCTGACAGGTAGCTGCTTCCGGTCGGAGCAGCACAGCAGGGAGCCGCTGCGCAGAGCAGCAGCAGAAACAAACGAACAACCTGAGTCATGATGAGAGGAAAACAACAAAACTAGGTCATTTACACGGGTTTATGTGAAGTACAGTTGCCGGTCACTCCTCTGGAGTAAACAGGAAGTAGTTCGATCAGCTGATCAGCTGAAGGGGGAGGACTAAAACAGGAACACCCGCTGTGTTTACGTCACTCAACAAACCAGATAGTAATTTGTCTTTATACCATATTTGTTTATGATTGTAATTACAAACATAACATAACAAACATACAAGCTTTTTAAAAATACATTTCAAATACTGATTATGTTTGGGATTACGACATATTCTACTAAAATTATGACTTTGATTTATAGTCAAATTTAAATGAAATAAAAAAGGAGAACATTTAGTCATGAATAAATACAGTCAGAGGAACATTTCTGCCAAAACTAATTCAAAATGTCCCCAAGTTTGTAATTAAAATGCAATGCATGAAGTGTAATGATCCCAGAAAATGTCCTCTCCCCCATCCTCCTCATATCTAAGGGTGTGGCTGATAATGGCGTTAGGCATTTTCTAAACTGAGTGCTTCAGAACAGCTCTCACATGACAAATGTACTACAAAAACGGCTTAATATTGTTTTGCAATGAGAACAATCTGTGTTTTTGTTATTGGATTAACTTTATTCCCTCATGGAGAAAACATGATGTGCAATATTGTAAGCTATTTGCATCAAATCACTCATTTTAAGCAATGCACACATGAAAACACAAGACATTTCATTTCTTTATTTCACGTCTTACACAGAGTTGCAAAGTCGTTCCATTTGTCATGACAGAAATGTATTCATATAAAAAAACATTTTACAAAACATGTGCAGCTTGCAGATCTTTTACATGTGGAGGAGAATGAAGTGCAAAGAGCAAACAGTCCACAATAATTATAAAATGGAGGCGGGTTGGCCGCATCGTGGTGCTGTCAGGTGCAGCTCTCATGCTTTCTCATAGGTGCGCACCGCATGGATGTCTTCAAAGGTCAAATTCTGCACAAAACAGACAAAATGATACAGTTTTATTTGAAAAAACTTTGGTTTGAAATACACTTTGTTTAGATAATCATGAAAATGAATTTTAGATGCAGTCAATAAGGAAGAATGTTTGATAATATTTAATGTTTTCTTTGCTGCCAATTCATTTGCTCTACTTGTGCCTAAATGTCATTCATTTGTGCACATAAACTAATTCATACCTCCAATATTTAATAAACTGTTTCTTCATGGAAAAACAATTCACAATGTTTAGAAGACCATGAACATTTTTACAAATTTTTTATTTTTTGGTAGATTTTTCTGCTTGAGACACAAATAAAAGTCCACATGCGTATGAACTGCGTTTGTTGCCTTTACCATGATCATTTTTCCGTCTTTGATCTCTCTGACGAACTTGGTCTCTTTGCCGTCCCACTTCTGGACGTGGACCAGTTTGTCCCCATCCAGAGTCACTGTGGACTAAAAGGAACAAAATAAGAGTTACAGGGTGAAAAATCCTCATTTAAACCAGAATGAAGCTGCTGGGTTTTCTGCAGAGTTTATTTAAACTAGAATATTTCTGATAAACTAACACTAATTTTCACTCAGTTGTAAAAAAGAGAAACTTTTTAGTTTGCAGAAAAGTTTTACGCTTGTTTTCAAATCCTTTAAATTAATCACAAATAGTTTTTTGATCTTAAAACATATTTTGTTTGCTGCAGTTGCTCATATTTAGGCAGTGAATGTATTTCCATTGACTGTGACTAATGTGGTGATATAATGAACTACAGCAGAGTGTGTTTCGTTTTTGGGGTCTTACTTTGCAGTTTCTGTCGTCGGCGGTGGTTTCGTCGAACTCCTCCCCCAGCGTGAAGCTGATCTCGGTGTTTTTGAAGGTGCTCTGGGTGCGGATCACCACCTTGTCTCCCTCCTGGCTGATGATGACGGTCGGCTTGGTCACGTTACCAACCTGCCTGGTGGCAAAGCCCACACCTGAGCAAGAGAAACAGGTATGAGATTCTGGTAAAGCTCTTAAGTTTGCATTCAAAAATAACCTGAAACAAATTTATTTTCTATTTGCTCATAATAAGCATAAAAAAAGTCAGAATCTGACTCACCAAGTGCTTTCATGTACTCATCGAAGTTCTCGCTCTCGACCAGTTTCCAGGTGGCACAGAAGGCGTCGACCATGGTGAAGGTTTGCAGGGGACAGAGTTATCTCCAAAGCACACTGAGCAAGCTGCAACTCCTCAGGTTCACTCCACACACTTATCACCCTGCCTCTTATTATTATGCACACATGTGGGCGGTGCCCAGCATCGCATTGGCTCAGGAGATTTCAACTGAGCTGTGATTGGCTGTTAAATTGGGTCAAGTTCTTTTAGCAGAAAATAAAAATTGAATTAGCCCATTTGTGTGTTTAATGATGCAAATATTCTTTTTATTAGTCATGTGGGTGTATATACTATAGAAACACAAAACAGATTTACATTTAAGAGGAGCAGATTCATCTTCATATAAATTCTGCTTTGATCAACTTGAGAAAATAAATCTATTTAGTGGGGAAAAATAAACACTACACTTAACTTTGAGCTCAGGTCAGTTTTTTGGGTGTTACTGAATGTAAATCTGTGTCAGATCAGACACAGACTGATTCATGTTGGTTTTAAGGAATTTGGACATTTTGATCCGTTCGTGGCCTTTAGGAGTTGGACCGTCGGTTGTGTGAGGAATGCTTCCTGCAGGGGGTCGGCGCTCAGGCAGAATCACTTTGTTTGACAGTCTATTGTCCTGAACTGCTTGAACGCTACCCTGCACAGAACCAGACAGTCTCACACACACACACACGCACACACACTAATTAATGTGGGTAAATGTCTGCATACGTCCATGTTAGAGACCGAGCACAGCCAGCTTTCCAAAGAACCAGAGGGAAAAAAGCTTAAAGGAAGAAAACACATTTTTTGGGGTTTTTTTTCCTGCCTGAATTTCACTTTTTCTTTCTTAAAACTAGAACTTCATGACAATAATAAAACTTAAAATTAAACACTTGCTCCTGAAATATATGAAAATAGTTGCTGCCTGTCTGGAATCCATAGTAAAAGCAGAAAAATGTGTAATTACAGCTTTGAAGGAAACTTATTGCATTTCCTCTCCTATTTGAAAAAGAGTCTTCAGTTTAATGCAATAAAACTCTTTTAAATATATTTTTCTTCCTGACTTCATTTTTGAAACATCTCTCTTCAATTTATTTTTGCTATTTTTTGCTATTAACTCCTCTAGTGTTTTCTCTTTTACCTGTTTCCTGCAAGTTGCTAAAGTATCCTTTAGTCTGATTGACTAATGATCTGAATGTTAAAAGTATGAAAATGTGGCTCCATTTCAAGAGAAATACCAGAGCAAACAATGAGTCTGCTGCTGCTTCCATCATGAGTGCATCTGAAAACATAAATATTAATGCTTTATATACTGTTTGCAGGGATGTGATTCATTATCAGATAGTGGTAAACGTGTATTTAGTTTTTTAAATAAGAGGATAAATGTAGAAGTGTGGCAGAAATATGATGAAGGATCTCTAGCGCCCCCAAGTGGTAACAGGGGGCACTGAATAGGGTGCAACAATTTTGATCTGCTTCTTTTTTATATAAAGTCAAATATTTAACTGAATCAAGAGGATTTGTTGTATTTTTTTTTCACTGTATGAAAACAATATTTTAAATTCCAGTATGGATTTGTAACTAACTGCACATTTTTCACCAAAGGAAAGATTTTTTTCCACACTCAGATGTTTTTTGTGCAGAAATCCTGTTCATATCAGTGAAATCTGAACACAAACATTCAGCTTCTGTCTAATTGTTAATTAAGCATAAAGTCATAAATAGAGCAAAACGGTTTAATTAATCAACATTTGAAAAAATATTCAGGAATGTTCATCAAAGACAATTTACATTATCACTATTACTTCATGAGTAGCATTGGAAAAATTATATATTCACTTTTTATGCAGCAGTGATTATTTCCAGGAAATATATTCAATATTTTACACAATAGAGAAATCCCCCATTTATTTTCAGAAACATACGGTCAAATAACTGCTACAAATAACAGATCCAATTACATACGATCCAGTTCAGTCCTGGTTATAATACAAAGCAGGAACATAAACTCAATAAAGCTGATTGGTTGAATAATATAAGCAGGTCGGCATTCATTTTGCAGCATCAAGCATGAGGCGACAGAGAGAAGGAATGACTCTGTGTTAACAGGAAGGAATCTCCATCAGAACCAGGATCAGTGTTAGTGATCATTTACTGTGACTCACTCTGGGTTTAAAAGCATTTTTAAAATAATCTTACCATTATTTGTTCTATAAAAAAAGCTGCATACCATATGTCTATAAGCTATTTTAGTATCAAAATGCAGGACTCAAAATCTGGAACAAAACATGTAAAAATGTAGAAAAGAATGGGGAAAAGGTGGAAGGCTTTTGCAGCAGAAACAGATCTTCCTGTGTGATGATGATGCACGGCTGGAAAACTTTGTTTTTCTCATGTGCATAAGAATAAATTTGACACTTCAGATGACTTAAAGGCTGTAGGTGTATCTGTTGTTGGTGAGGTGTTAGTTTCTGTCTATTTTGGAGCTGATCTAAGTGTTGCAACATTAGCAGCAGAAGGTTTTGGTTCTTTTTTAAGACATAAACTTCAACATGTCTGATGACGTGGAAAAATTCAGCCTCTGTTTTCTGCTCAAAGTGTGAAACCACAAAAGTTCACGGATATTTATACCATAACAGTCAAACATGATGTACTTTAAAGCCCAGAAGAACATAGACTTTGGAGATAATGTCTAACAAAACCATCAGCAGATATTATGCACAAGCCTTCAGTGTTGCTGTTATTTTACAAAAAGGTGAATTCTGCAGAATTTACATGTCCTGCTTCTCTCCACTAGAGGGCCTCAGCGCTCATTGATGATCTCAAAAACGTTCAGTTTTATCTAGATTAAACATCTAATTTCACTTATTTACTGATTTTAGAGTAGAGAGTGTCAAGACCGATAGTAGCCTGAGCAGAAGAAGAAGATATATTCAGAGTGCTGTACGTCACAGAGTCAGGAATCTGAAAAGAAAAAACACCAAAAAATAAAGATACATGAGTTTAGATAAAAATCACAAATTTAATGATCCTCTGTCAACTTACTACAAACCAACAGGCTACATATTTTAGTAAGTAATTATCAGTAATTAACATGTTTCTTTCTAATCTATTGCACATTAGTTATTAACACGTCTTGAGACTTTTAGGGAAACGACTCACGCTTGGGTTTTCCTTGGTCTTTTTGGTCCGAATGAATTTGGCATAATGGACTCCATCCTCAGGATCAGTCTGTACACAGAATGCAACACAATAAATAACACACTGTCCTGTATTTAGTTTATATTTTAAAAATGAATTTCTTCAAAAAACACAATTTTGACCAACACAAAAAGGACAATTTTTTCTAAAATAGTTTAAAGTTGAAAACTAAAATGACTCTTTTATTTTGAAATAACAATATAAAGATTCAATGATTTACTTACTTTTCTTTCTTCTTCCTTTTTTGTTTTATTTTCTGAAAAAATAAGAGTAACTTGGTTCAGTTGTTGCTCTAAAAACACATTTCCAGTCTGTTTTCTAAAGGTCAGCATGTGGAGGACAGACTGATGGTGATGTGTGTAAGACTGTTTTAAAAATAAATAGCAATAAAATACATATCCAGTGTTTGTTGAATACAACTGTTAAATGTAAAGTTTGGTGAAACAACAAAAATGTTTTCCTCACCTCTGGTTTTCTTCCATCCAATGATCAGCAGAACAGTTACTATGATCACAGCTGGACCGATGATATAAAACATCGACCAACCTGAAAGAAGAAAGAAATATCATTCATGCAGCATCACTGTTTGATAAAAAGACTAAAATATAACTGGAAGTAAGTTTAAGATTAAGACTAAACTTTATGACTCAAGTTTCTACCTGGAGTTTTGGAGGAATTGTTGACGTTTGTAGATGAATTAATTGGCATAGACGCCAATTGGTTTGATTCTGCTGTTGTTGGTGATGAAGTTGCAGTTAATTCTGTTGTAGTAAATTTTGTTGTTATTGACTTTCTTGTTGTTGTAGGTCTAGGTGGTCGTGT
>VMRN01000001.1:727245-738170 GCA_010277015.1 Poeciliopsis turrubarensis | reverse complement strand
GATCCTTACCTATAAACTGAAGCATGAGGATCAGAAGTAAAACCATTGGAATCCATCTGAAAGCAGCCATGGCGCCTTACTGCTCTGTTACCTTCACAAATGATTCAGTCTCTAATGTTGGCTCTGCTTAAAAATACATTCATGCATTTTGCAGTTGCATCATTTCCTCTCAGTGACTGTGCCCGGTGTGTTTAACCATTTATACTTGTTAAATTAGCTGCAGATATTAATGTTTACAAACTCAGGATTCGCTGATGACACTAAGGGAGAAATGGAGAAACGACTTTTATGTCTGAGGTATTTTAATCATTAATTTTACTGTAACATTAAATCCAGGAAGCAGCAACAGAACTGAGGAAAGAAACGGTGTAAATATTCTTTGTTGTATTTAGAAATAATGAAGAGTGAAGAATAAACTCACCAGAATTATTCTCCTGTTTGCTCTGCAATGTTCTGAAAAAGTTATTTGACTGAAACCAACTGAGATGTTTCTCCTCTCATGTCTGTTGCTTCCTTATTTAAACTCAGGTATTTTTCCTGTGAAATGAAGAGGAAGTGTTATTCTGAGAGTGTGACAGCAGCAGTGGAGGATATATATCTGTCCACCAATGATCAGCAGCATTTCTGGTTAACATGTTGATGGATGTCATTAACGTTTCCGTGACAACTCACCGGAGTGATGTTGACTTCCTTTTATCTGAGTGGTCAGCTTAAGTGACAAGAAATGCATAAAAACATCTCTGTTCTTTAATATTTACTTAAACAATGAAAAGGAAATGAAATCAGAAAATCTGATGTAAGAAATTAAGTTTAGTTCAATAAAATATTTATACAACAAGCATAAATTCACATTTTAACAGTTTACTCATATGATCAACTACAATTAAGAATATAAAGACAAAATGAAGGCCCTGAAGCTGTAAATGATGTGATTTTATTTTAATCCTGTCCATCACAGCGAGCAATGCGCTTTGAAATAAATGTGCTTCCCTCTAGTGGCGCTTTGGTGTAATGACAATGGATTAACATAAACAATGGTGGTGCTAAAAGGACTAGCATTTTATAAGTTACATGATATAAGCTGAATTATGAATTCAGAAAATGTTGACAGCTGACAGAAGTGGAACTAATTCTCTTCTTCCATCTTCTGAAACCAGTCAGGCCATTTCTCTCTTGCATTTTCATCCATGCAACTGCTGCTCACTGGACATTTGATCTTCTTCAAATGGCACTAAAACCGAGAGATGGCTGTAGATGAAAATCCAGATCATGTCATCAGTTTCTGAAATACTCAGTCCAGATTATGTGATCCCTGCAGCCACGCTGTGGAAAATCTCACTTCAGTTCTCCTGGTTCCTCTTTCTAATGTGCAGTTTTAACTTCATCATGTTAACTTTGCTGATCCTTAAACGTATTAAACTGCTTGTGATTTGTTGCTAATAATGTTGCTGTTGATTGCAAACCCATTTCAAGAAACAACCTCATTCGTTTATTTATTTTTGACACATACAGCATTTTCTTAATTTAGTTATTTGATTCTAGGAAAAAAAGTCCCTTTATGCCTGGAAAATACTTAACACTGCAGTTTAAGTTTGCTCTGTTAGTATTGTGTTTTACGCTCCTCTGTGGAGAACTTCAGCGAGTTTACAGGACATGTGAAAGAAAGATGTCAACTTCTCTTAGTTAGGCTTTAATAAACACAAAAGTTGTAAAGGACAAAACAAAAATCAAAGTGTAAAAAAGCTGTGAATATCCAGCCTGAGCAACAATCCACAAAGAAATTATAACAGTGATGTGTCCCTCTTGTCGTCACATTTTTGTTCTGGTTCTGCTGCTTTCTGGAACTTGTTTCCATAAACACTGAGTCCACACGTTCTGGTTCCAGCACCGTTTCCTCACCACGTGTAAAACATGCAAACCTGAGTTTGAGATTTCTGATTAGTGGAGTCTGTCTGATGCAGAAAGCACGATAATATTTTCGTACATTTCTATACGTTCGTCTTCTTCGTTGTCGAGTGTCTGGAAAACAAGGAACAAAGAATATTAAAACAGATCAGTGAACGCTAGTATAAATGGGTCACAGTGACCCATTTATAGTTGGTTGCTTTTATTCCAGCAACCAACTTTCATGTATAACTGCAACAATATCCAATGATTTTTAATAGAGCTTGTGAGTGGTCATAATGGTGTGGTTAACTTCTGGTTATTCTGTTTTTAAATTATGCTGATATAATAAAACATTTAAAAAAGTAAAAATACAATAAATTATTTTGATACATCTATCATTTCACTGTCCAGCATTTAAACTTACAGTGTCTTCATTCGTCTCTGACTTGTTTGCTGAAAGAATGAAAAACACGCAAAGAGCAAACAGGACTTTAGTTTAAAGCATAAAAAACATTGATTCTGTTTTACTGTGATTGTTCTCACCTTTAGTTTTCGTCAATATGTTAACTGTAACAACAGATATTATGAGAACTGCCAAACCCACAGACACAACGATTCCTCTCAGCAAGTATGGAAAGTCTAAACATAAAGACATCATTAGAGACACAGCAGAGGCGAATATCCATGAATGAGTCGGGCAAAGATGTTTATGTCTACCTTGTTGTTCTAGTTGATTTTTCCTGATTGCATCTGCAGTAATAAAAAAAATGCTGGAATTAGAAAATGTTCCAGTGGATTTGGTTTTTTAAAGAAAGCTGCAGCTCTGCATCGCCAGTTCAGAATAACAGAGAGAAGAAAGGCAACAATCTTACCTGTTTTCTTAACAGGACGACGAGGCTTGAAGCGGAAATGTTCCACTTTTTTGGTGTAAGTGTTGGTGACTTTACAGGTCAGAGACTCGTATGGCTTCTGCTGAAGCCCCGATGTTGAAAGCGTCATGGTGGCTGAGCAGGAAGGCGGTGAAATTTCAATGTCTGAAAATATTTCCTTTGCACCGACATACAGCCACTCCACCACATATCTGCAGTCTTCATACTGCAGCACAGAACAATTCAAGACGACCTTGTCATCGACCTTCAGCTCCACCACTGGCAAAGGTTGAAATGTGAGGAAATAAATTGAGACATTAGGATCAATTGGTTCTAATCAGTTATTTTAAACTGAATGAGGTAAATTTTAACACTTACTGTCAATGACAGACAGAAAAATGTCTGCATCATCTTCTTGTCCTGAGACGTTCTTCCTGCAGGTGTAAAAGCCGACGTCGTCCACTGTGACTGTCTTTATGACCAGAGAACGGTCTGCTGAAACACTCAGTCTGTCAGATCTTCTGGTCACTTTTCTGCTCAGCTCCCTCACCAGGATCTCAGTGTCAGGGGATCTGAAGCCACTGAAGAGCCACTCAGTGGATCCAGCGTCACGCTGAGGATCGGATCTGTTGCCACAGTGCAAAGTTATTTCATCTCCAGCACTGACCGTGAAGAAGGACGGCTCTCTCCTAGTCGCTGCTGTGAAAACACGACAAATAACGCGTGAAATAAAAAGTGCATTCAGTTAAAGGAAGAATCTTCATGATCTTTACCTGTAAACTGAAGCACCAGCATCAGGAATAAAGACACTTGTGTCCATCTAACTGCAGCCATTCTGCTTCTCTGCTCTTCTCATGGTCACATCTGCAAATGATTCAGTTCACAATGCTTTCAAAATATTGCATTAATGTGGAAATAGCTTAAGTCTAGTATCACTTCCTCATTGACTTCACTCTGTTTTTTCCCCTTGGAAAGTTTTAGGCCGCTGTGTTGGTGGCAACAGGGTAAAACATGCATGTCTGGGTGATTCGTAGAACAGCAGAAAAAAGTGTCAACTTGAAAATAAGTGATTTTTATCATTTGATCGACTGTTTGTAAAAAAGCACAAATCAGATTTTTTACTGTTGTGAGGCATGTTAGTTCCTCATTTCCCCCAGAACTGCAGAAGATGATATTTTAGAAGAAGACGTCAGAGGAAAAGCTATGATTTGCTTGTGACGTCTAGTGTCAAAAACACGTCTGTGTATCTTTAACTTTCCAATTAAACAGTTTACATGGGTACATTTTTGCTTCCTACACAATCGTTCAAATGTTATTCACTCTTCTGCTTTCAAACATACAAGAATCAAAAAGGCTTCCCATAAGTTTTTCTTTCTTTAAAAAAAAAAATAATCATTTTTCCAGAGCTGTATTTCCAGAGCTGTGAGGTCAGACACTGATGTTGGATCAGAATACCTAGCACAGAGTTTTTGCTCAAATTGAAGGTGTTCTAAAGGGTTAAAGAAAGTTCTTCCAGCCAGTCTTGTTCATGTCTTCATGCAACAAGATCTTAGTTTCTGTTATCAGATTAAATTGGGAGTGAATGAGTGATGCAGACGTTTACTGGGTCATAAATTTTGTTGTTCAAACTGAGGCAGAGTGAAGGATGTTGTATTGTTTTTTTATTTTTGTTCATCTGTCTCTGAACTTTGAATTTTTAGTTTTTGGTTAGGGTCCAATTGAAAGTCTTCTTCTCTCTCTCTGGCAGGAGGTAACATAAATTTACTATGCAAAATATGAACGGGTGAATGACTGAATGTATGGTAAAGGGCTTTGGAGTTCTCTGACTTGATATGGAGTGTAATGTAGGGCATTTACCTTGGTGTGCCACTCTGTTGCTCCTGTTTCTGAGTTTCATTTGCAAACATTACAAATGTAGCAAAACTGTCAATATTCTGCCGATGTTGAAAAAACACAATCTCATAATTGTAATGTTCAGATTAAATAAGAAACTCAATTAAAATCACGTCAACCATGGAGTTGCTCCAGTTCAAGCCTCGACAGAAACAGCCAGAGTTATTTCTGAGGTGTGAAGCTTTATTGGACAAAAAAATAAATGTCATTCCAGCCGCATCAAGAAGTTGCAGTAAACTTGAAACACAGGTTGCAATGTGAGAGATCTACATGTAGAATTACAAACTTGATATATAGAGCGACCAGAAGAGCATGAATAAAAATAATACATGATCTTTAATCGTTTTCATTTTAATTGTTAGTTAACTGTGGCATAGAGGCAGTTTGTATCAGTGCATGTTGTAGAAAAAGAAGGATCGTGTCTAACTGTGCTGTAGATCACAAGAACATTTTCATCATCATCACCATCAGCCTAAAAGAAGCAAAACATTTAATAAGAAAATTAAATGATGTAATGATGCTGAACCAGCCTGGCAGGTGAAACCTCTGACCTTTGCTTCGGTTTCAGTCTTGTTGCAGTGGCTGATTGAGGCGTAGCAGACGGTTCCCTCAGGATTATTCTGCATGCACAACAACATGATGCTGAACATATTTCAATGTCTTCGTCAAAACAAGAAATCTGAACCCTTTTTGGAACTGACTCAATTCTTTCACGTTTTGTCTCCATCTGCTGGATTCATATTTTGATCATTTGGCCACAAATATTCCTCGTTTAGTTTGATCAGATCAAAATACTATGACAACATACTTAATTATTAATTAGCATTTAATTTTATAAGGCTGCTTGATAAGGTTAACATCTACTGAGCTTGCCTGCATCTCACACATAAAAACATTGCAACATGACCTTCAGCCGACATATTTTACCACATAGAATTATTCCAAAATGCTACCAGGAGTATCGTTTTTATTTTGGCGTGAGTCGATTAGTTCAGTTGTGCAGCTCTTAATGTCTCAGTAAAATAAAAGAAAACTTTGGTACAAAACTACTTCAAACAAAAAAGTTTCTCATTTTAGCATAATATCCTCATGTTGATACATGAAAAACAAAATTATGTCCAGCAAAAGCTGAGGACCCTTTGCATGTGGCGTCACACTCTTCAGAAAGCAAACCACTCTAAACAAGCTGTGTGCATCAACTCCTGTAAGCTGGTAAATCAAAACCACTTTTATTTCATTTATTTCACTGTAAAAATGAAAAGATGCTGCAGCGATGGATGGCAGCAGTCAGACGAAAGGACCAGCAGCCTTACAAGGTAGGAAGAATTTATATGCTTAATACATAAGTTTAGTAAAATGCAATTAAATATTGTACTATGGAGAAAGCATGCATCTAATCTTTAGTAAGCATAGAAAAAATGGCTCATCATTTTGAACAAGTAGAAACTACGGCTAAATAGTCAAAAACACTTTGGGAAACAATCAGAGTCGCTCCGTTCGAGACTCCAGTCCCTCACTTCAGACGCTTGTCAGCGTTGTTGGGTGATGCAGCTGCAAAGGGCCAATAGTGACAAAAACAACCGATGGAGGTCTTACATAATGAACCTGAGTCAAAGCAGAGGGAAGGAGTCGTATTGCAGTGACAGTAAATCATTTCACCCTCTTTCTACAACCTTTCTTTCTGCTCTCCACTGAGCCTTTATTAGAAAAATAAACTAAATCTTGAATTGTCACAATTACAGATGTGTATGAAAGTAAATGATTCTTGATACTTACAGTTTCGTCTTTCTTCCTTTGCTTTGCTTCTGAAAATGTGAAACAAAGGTGAGTGCATCTCAAGTCTCAGTTTGAAAGGTTGAAAATAGTTCCAGTTATTCACTGAGACGTTTCTCACTGTTCCTCTTTTGATGTGAACCAAAAAGCAGAACTGTAGCAGCTCAAGGCAGCCATTTTGATCTGTTCTATGTGACTGTCTGTGTTACAAGCTTTTCATATTTTTGAACTGAGATCACTTCCTTAGAAGTCGTAACTGTATTGTCATCCAATAATCTACAGCTGCCACTCATTAAAATATATTTACAAGTAATCAGGAAACTGAATAAACTAACATTTTAAATGTTGAAATCTACATTTGTTCACTCTAGATTCATTGATGTTAAAATAATTTAAAATAAATCAAAGTTTCTAGTTTGATTTCTCTCACCTCTTCTTTTCTTCATGTTGATGATCCCCACAGCAGTTATGATGATACCTGCTGCAGCAAATGAAATGATGATGGAACATAATAATCGACCTGTGGAGGATCAAAACCGGTGATTAATCGAGATGGTTTATAAAAACAGGAGTGGACACTCTGGCTAGAATCCATGACCACCTTTAATGCTGCCGGGTTGTGAAGCAGTTGCAGTCGATGAGCTGGTGGTTGGAGATATCCTGGTTGATTCAGAGGAGTTGTGCTTCGTTGTTGTAAAAGCTGTTGAATGAGAATCGGGCAGAAAACAAACAACAAAGTGTGAGGAGAGTCTCCATGTTAACTCCCTCATGACTGATATGAATGTGCTGCTTCTTTGCTGCTTTGGTTGTTTGTTTATCATGAAGAAAAACCCACAAAACACAAACATAGTTCTGGTCCAAGATCATTCCATACTCTCCCCATCCAGTACGTTAGTAAGTTTTTGTTAATTTGTGAGTACAGGTCATTAGGGGTTAAATTTATATATGTGACTCATTTTTTACATAATTTATCTGCAGATTTAAAGCTGACATGCTCTTTATTCAGTTTTCTTCACAGCTAAAAATAAACTGAAACACTGAATCTGCTTAATTTACTTCCTCATTAAACTTTAGTTCCTTATTACAGTTTGTTACAAATGAAATCTATGACACTTTGACAAATCAAATGTTTTCTCACACTAAGTCTGTGAGAAAAAGACTGATTTTACGATCTCTTAAAATGAAACGTATATAAATAAAATGCATATGAGAAACATGTCAGAGAAACATAAAGTGCATCACGTCTTTTGCGGGAGTCACTGCAGCCAGGAAGCTACGGACCGGACAAGTCTTAAGTTGGACACAAACACTGAAAGCAGCAACATTAAACTTTATTTAATGTTGATTAAATTTAATCTTACCTGCAAACTGAAGCATGACAATTAAAAACAACCATATCCATCCTCTTTCAGCCATTTTGCTCATCTGCGTCTGCGCTGCTCATGTTCGCAAACGACTTGAGTTTAAAATGGCTTCTTATTGAAAATAAATACCTCGAGCTTCAGAGGGGGGACGTCCTCACAGCGTCTTCACCCTATGAAGTTCGTTGTTTTAGTCTCTGGATGTTTTTAGAAACCCGTCAAAATGACAGGTTTCAAAAGCATTTTTTTTTAAACGTGCAAGAATAAAACAGTTGCTTTAAGAGATGATACCTATGGAAATGAGATGGAACTATTTCTGTTGAAATGTGTTAGTTTCTAAAGCTATTGCACATAAATACACTAGCAGCATGAAAAGTCTCACTGTTCTCCTTTTTAAAGTTCAGACCGCGCAATGTGGTCACAGCAAGAGCAGAAAATCTGATCTATTTAAACTTATGAAGCAAACAGTGAAAAAACATCAGCTAGAGCGATGCTTCTCAAGCCGGATGCTCAGCCTGCCGACCTGCATGGTCCCTGCTGCAGTTCAGGTCACTTACAAAAATGAGGAAGAGGTCAAAGGGGAAGAATGATGATTTCCAGTCACAAAGGGTCATTTTAAAGCACATGTGTTATCTTCAGTCATTATAAACATGCTATATCTTTCAAATAACACTGAAAAGAAATGTGACTTTGTAATTTAATGCCCTGAAATTGAGCCTCTGTCTCCGCCTTCAGGAAGTCGTTGCAAAATGGCTCCTCTATTGACCCTTTAACGTTTTTTACATGCCTGCACTAAGAAGTAAGTTATATAATAAGCTCATCAGATGCAAAGTTCCACCAAGTGTTTGCTAACTGCTGCTGCTAGTCTGAAGGAGCAGAGTTGGAAAGTCACAGGGGAGGCTCAGAAGCTTTGATGTTGCTATTCTAAGGAGAAGTTTTAACATGAAGTAAAACTCAAAAAGCCATTTTTACATCACACTGACTCTTTGACAGGCTTCTGCTGCACTTCAGCTGCAACTTCTCTCACTTGGTTGGTTAGCATCACATTGACTCAGCTTCAAGAAAGATGGCAACCTACCACCAGTTTATCAGCGAGAAGGAAACTTTATTACAGTTAAAACAATGGAATGAAAAACACTGTAATTCTATTGAATACATAATTTGCCAGCATAAAAAAGTACATATATTACAATAAAGTTTCTAAATGCATTAAATGTTTGAAGGATTGTGATCCAAGCGCTGCAGAGAGGCAGGATGAGAGCAGATTGCATCAAACAAGCAGAAATGATCCAGAACAAAACATTCAAATTAAAGGAAAATGTTGCTTTTTCTTCTGCAGCCAATCAGATCACAGCAGAGGAGCCTGCAGAGTGCTGTAGATCACAGTGTCAGGGACCTGGAATTACACGATATTAACAAAAACATTAAAAATATATTACTCTAACACGTTAACCATTTTTCTGTGCAGAGAGGAAGCAGACGGTAAATCCAAGTTATCAGCTCACGGAGGATGAATATCAGATTTATTATAAAAATTGCACATGAAGCCATTTCATGAATCTCTTGCAATATTAAAACTTAAAACTTAAGATCCAGTTACAGAAAATGTTTCAACCTGGAAGACCCTGATATTTCTACATTACATCACAGCGTTTAACAAATGAATAACTTTATGTTCACTCACGTTTCTGTTTGTCCTGGTTTCGTTGCCGAGGTTTATGGATGTATAAGAAGCATAAGAATCAACCTGCTGAAGGAAAACAAAGCAAAGAGGAAGAGTGATTTCTGCAAACTGCATGTAAAAAAATGTTTTTTTGTCATTAAAGAGTTATCATTCAGTTTGTCTCTGACACGTCTGCATGGAACAAACCTAACCACAAAACCTTCTGGTGTCATTCTGCCCTGTGTGGGTTTTTGATTAAAGTGAGTCATCACGCTAGAGGCTGAGCTCACTTCCTCATCTGAGATTCATATCTGGGTGGCACAAGTCCAAACATGTCCAGAAACCAGCAGTGGCTGAATGAGGTTTCTAAATGTCTAAATGCGTCATGTTTCTGTGGTGAAACTCACAGGTTGGTCTTCCTTCTGCTTTTTATTTCCTAAAAGAGAAAAGAGTTTGATTCAGCTTAAAGCCAATCATAAGTCATAGTTTGCTATCTACTGTTACTTTCTTATTTTTATGCACATCAGAAAAACAACAGTTAGATATTAAGCAGCGGTTTGCAGAATTAGATGGATGTTGTTTTTAATAAATCAGTGATTGTTCTCACCTTTAGCTTTTATCCATCCTATGGTTACAATCGCAGTTATTAAGAGTCCTGCTAACAACATGGACACCATGACAGCCCACCAAATCCAACCTGGTGGAAAAACGACACGTTATACAAAATATAAGACAAACGCCAAACCATAGCATCTGTTTGAAATGAGAGGAATTGGATGGCTTTGATAACCTTTCTCTGAAAACAACAGCAGGTCAGATGGACCTAAATCATTACAGCAGCTTAACAACTTTAACACAGATATATTTAGTCCAAGAAAACAATGAAAAAACTTCAGAAAGTGTCTTTTGCTGGAGACCTTCCTCTAATCTGTGGATATTTTTACTTTTCTACAAACTCACTACTTTCTAATCAAATCATTACTGTTAATATCGTCACTGAATTTCATGTAACAAGGAAGAACCGAGATCAACATGATCTCATGATAAACATGATAAACATGATAAAATGCGTCTCTACCTCGTGATTTTGTTTGATTATTTTTGGTAAATAGAGCTGCTGTCGGGGTTTCTGTTGTTAGCCACCTGCTGGTTGAAAATGCTGATTCAGTTCTTTCTGATTGGGTTAATATTGATTTAGTTGCTGCAGATGTAGTTGCTGCAGCTGCTGTTGATTGTTCTGTAAATTAGGATTAGGTTGTTAATTAAGCTTAAGATGCATCATTATATGAAAACAATCAGCTGGTTGGATTAGATACGAATAAACAGCTAAAACATTTCAAGTTTGAGAAAATGATGAATAATGTTTCATGTTCTCACCTGTGTTCTCACCTGATGACTGATGGCTGAAGGTGAACAGCAGCTCTTTCTTGGCATTATATCCATCATGTACTTTACACTTTAATAACTCATAAAACGTTG
>VMRN01000001.1:685234-727235 GCA_010277015.1 Poeciliopsis turrubarensis | reverse complement strand
GTTGTGATCCAGATGAGATGCTGGGATCGTGACAGCAGCAGAGCAGGAGGATGATACATTCATATCTGGTGATATTTTCTCTTTCCCCTCATACAGCCACGTCACTGTGTGTCTGCAGTATGTTTGTTGAGACACAGAGCAGTTAAAGGTGACTTTTCCATTGTTTCTTTGTTCAGTCACTGGTGAAGATGGAGATATTTGGAAAAGACAACATCAGTAAATTCAGTATCATTAGGATTAGGGTCACTAAGACAAAGTGTAGCTAAATGTGATATAAATACTCACTGGTAACAACAGACAGATCAACCGTCATGAGGTGATTTTGTCTGCATCTGTATTGACCAGAATCCTCCACTGTGACGCTCTTTATGACCAGAGAACAGTCTGCTGTGACACTCAGTCTGCCTGACTTAGCGTTAGCCTCTTCTGTGAAATTTCCTCGTTCAAACCATGATACGTTTCTGTTTCCTGGCTGTCTGGACGTCCATGTGATTCTGTCACAGTTGTGTTTCTCCTGTCCCACATTTCCACAGGGTAAAGTGACTCCATCACCAGTTTTAACAGTGAAGAAAGCTCGCTGCTGTCCAGCTGTCGCTGCAGCAAAAATGGGGAAACAATGTAGCAAGAAACACATCTCACATCTCAAGAGATGGACCTTCAAGAATTAGATATTAGATAGTTCCTTACCTGTGATCTGAAGTGTCAGAAATAAAGACATTGATATCCGTTGGAAGGAAAACATTGTGCTTCTGACTCTTTGCACACACACAACTAACTCAGTCTGTAAAGCAACCTCTGCCCAGACAGGAAACATTGCCTAGTCTGTGTGGGTTTCGAGGTGTGACTTTCTCATCGGGAAGTAGTTTGAAAAACAAACTACTTGGTGCAGAACTGCTGCAGCAGCAAGTGCAAAAATAATCTACTGAGAGACAATCAACTCACAGACAGAGTGAGGTTAAGCTCAAGATAAAATAACACAATAATTCATGCACCAGTCGAATATTACATCTGAATGAAAGATCATATTTCTGTCTTTCTCTGTAAAATGATTCCAATTCTAACATGAAAACATTAAGCAGGCCGAGTGGTTGTTAGAGGTTTCACTTCCTCACAGTAACTAAAAACATCACCCTTCCCTCATCAACTCACAGTTATAGTTCATTTTAAAAATTAAAACTTTGTTTTTCACATGTTTTGATATCTTCAGGTTTTGGATCAAAGGTAATTTGATTCTCAAAATGAGACAGACTTCTTGGAAGCAAAGTGATCAGATAAAAGCTCAACATCCTCACAATCCCTCCATCGAACAGATGCATGTTTTCAAAGGGACTTTTTGTGGAGGTTTTATATTTAACTATGTGAACCAAAAGTTTGTCCTGTTAGCTACAACCGAATTTTGCACCTAAAACCACAGAATGGTTTCTTTCTAAGTACGTATGATCTCTCCATACAAAGTAAAAACGGATGTGGACTGAGTGTATAAATATTTATAGATCTCATCTAATATGCCGTCACTACCGGCATAATGACATCTGTGTACTATGTATGTTTTCATCTCACATCTCTCAACAACCATCCCACAGGTTTAAAGTGTTTCATTGCTTGATGCACCAGTTGACTAATCAGAGTTGGCTGGACTGTGAGACGTCTTATTGTGCAAACATGTACATTTCTGAGAACAACATTTAAATATGACCTTAAAAAGATTCTGCAGACCACAAATGGCATATCAGTCTCATTTTTTATATTTAGTCTCAATGACTAACTTGAGGTTAAAAACAGTTTCATAATTAAAAAAAAACAACAATAATAGATAACTAACTAACTAACTAACTACTCATTGCCCTTTACAGCTTCTATTTGTGTCCTCTTTATCCGTCTTTAAAAGTCCACTTGCTCATCCCTCTTCATTGTTAACTTTACTCTTTACAAGATTAAAGAAACTCCAGTGTTCATGCCTTCCTTCTTTTTTTCTCACTCGTTCCGATTAACAATCCTTTTCCCACATCCTGACTGACGACTAAGTTGCTCTTCCATTCATCGTCTCTTTTCATACTTGTCCTTCTTTCTGGTCTCTTCTTTGGGTTCAAATAGCTCATGTTGATTAAACTTTAACCATGTTAAATTTGCGGATTCAACTTGATGATCCCGGATTCAAATCCCGGACAAGCCCCCAATTTTTATGACCGGCTCAGGCCCAGAGCACAAACTGGATACAATGATGCAAGATGCATAAAAGCAACATTTATTAAGGATAAAGCATAGAGTTAACAAAAACTATATGAGTCCAACTTGTCTCACTGCAGAGGTGGTATCTTTTTAATGTAGAAGACTCATGTTTTGTTTTGGAAACAAAACTTTCAAAAACTAATTTTAGCGCTGAAAAGATGTTGAAGGTTACGACACAGAATTATGGCACAAATAAAAAGCTCTCCAATGTTTTCGTACGTTGCTGTAGCATCATCTTCATCAGTGGGCCTCATGCTGAAAACAAAACAACAAACATGAATATGAGTCTCATGTTCACCCTACAGAAATGTAGCTTTATCTTCCATTTTTTCATTTATTAAAAACTAACACATCTCATAAGAATAGAGAATGTTTCCACCTTCAGTCTTCCTCCACAGCAGGATTACAATACAGAATGATGTTATCTTCAGAGTTGCCAAACCCAACAGGACAATGATGGAAATCAATGACTTTAAAAAGTCTGGAAAGTAATGAATGTCTGAGAAGCCAGTACATTTAAACATGACTCAGTATGAAGATGTTTCAGTCAAAACTGGTGGAATATTCACATTTTTAAAATGAACAAATATTTTGAGTTTAAAGTGATTTTAACAGTTCTCACTTGTTTCTACACCTGGACAATGTGAGTTGTAGGTGAACAGCTGGTCTTTTTTATCGTAACCATCTTTAACTTTGCACTTTGAGCAATTAAACACCTCATCTTAAAGATGAGATGTTTAAGATGTCACAGTGGCAGAACAGGATTGTGAAACATTCATGTGTGAAGATATCTTCTCTTTGCCCTCATACACCCACACCACTGTGTGTCTGCAGTAGAGATATTCTGTCACAGAGCAGGTTAGGTTGACCTTTTCATCGCCCCTCTGTTCAGTCACTGGTGAAAATAGAAATATTGTTTTAAAAAGAGAAGAACAAAGATTGCTAAACTGTTTAAAAAGAAACAGAACGCACGACGTCGACCAGCAGCTACTACAAAAACCACAGAGGAAGAGCAAACTGTCAGACGAAGTTCTCACGAATAATAGAGCGAAGTTATTTCAACTGCAAGCAGAAACTAACAGCACCAAGTTTCACACAAAGCATGACTGTCTTCACTAAAGGAACATATGAAATACTTAACATAGTTGTTTTATTGCAGAGTCAAAATGTTCTGGTGGATTTATTCTTACCTGGAAACTGAAGCATCAGTATCTGGAGTATCACATTCAGCTTCATCCATCTGAATGTGTTCATTGAGCTTCTGCCAGTTTGTCACATTCACAAATGACTCGGACTCCAGTTCAGCTTTACCCAAACCGCTGGTGTGTCTGCTGATGTCATTTCCTCAAATTGCTTTATTTTGCGTTGGAATCCAGATTCTGAAGGATAGCAGCGTTTTTAAACGTCAGAGTGCCGGTTAAAGCCCCGCCTCCTCTCTGCTTTTCTATTCTCCCTCAACTGCAGTTCTGGTTGTTTATGATCCATGTTTCATTTATTCATCTTTGTGTAAGAAATTTAGTCCAGCTCTGGATGAAAAGCAGCAATAACATAATAAATAAAAAGAATTTTAAAACGGTGACGTGATTCACTTTTATCTGCAGTTACTGTTAACCTGCTGTTTTCTCTTAAAAGCCATTTAAATTAGATGCAGTTTCTAACCAAACCAGGTGGTGGCGCTGCACCTCCTCCTCACCAAGACTCATTCTGACCACAGAAAAAGCTGATAGTTGTGATTAAACTCAATGCAACTGGAAACATTTAAACTTTACCTGTAGATTGTATTTGATTGTAAATTTCCTACCTGAGCTTTTAAATACAGTTTTGATTGTAAATTTTAATCTAATGTTTAGACTGAGTCAATCCAGTCACCGCAAAGTACTGTATGAAATTATTTAACAGTCATCTCAGATTTATAAAATCTGAATTAGATCAAATAAAAATACAAAAATACATTAAAACTGCAGTGCAGACAGATGTGGAGTCTGACTATGTGGTTCAATCTACTGCTAAACCCAGACATAAAAAAAAAAAACCTGGAATTAACAAAAATTTCATTCAGAGAAAATCAACATTCACAACCTTGTGTCGCTCAATGTTCAGGTTTGTCTGCAGGTTTGGTTTTATTTCTCAGTTTGCTTTATGTTGGATGTCTGCAAAAGATCCTTTGTTAAATTCAAGAAGCATCGATGTAGCTTTGTGACGTTTACACAAAATATTTGTGAGAAGATTCTTTACGTGTGAACTGAAGTATTATAATCTGGAATAAAATCAGTTTAATCCGTCAGAATGCTCTCATCTGTGTTACAGTTACAATCCTGACAACAGCTGCTCTGACCTAAATGTGAAATCATTTTGCTGTGACTTCTTAAATATGACTTATTCTAGTTCTTTATCTCTGGATGCGTCTTTTTTTCTGTGATTTTTATGCTTTCAGATGTTTGAATTTATACATTTTACTGAAGTTGAGCCTATTAACATGACCAGCATCGTGATAATTAACCTTCCTCCCAGGAATCCAACAGAAGTCTTGTTTCTCTCAGTAAAACAGGTTAAAATTAGACTCCGATGTTGGTAGGGAAACAATGAGTAAATATAATAACAGGCAGCACTATTAATTTTCGGTCTGACTGCAGACTGTCTAGAGAAATGCTACTTCCCTTTTTGCAGATATGAACCAGAAGCTTCTTGGGTGTCAAGCCGCCTCTGCAGCCTTGACATCCTGTTGTTCCTGTGCCAAAACTTACAAACACAATCTGGGGTGTTTATTTTAAGACGAGTCCTCATGAAGGTCATAGAAGACCCAGTGGGCAGAAACTGGATGTGTGTTTATCTCACTAGAAATACAGGAGGGACTTGTCTCACTGGAAGATTTAGCGTTTAGTAAAATCCTCCCTGACGGCATCTGCAGCAAAACAAGATGTAACATCTGCAAAATTCACATGCGACCAATTAGAAACTGTTTTTTTTTTTTTTTTTTTGCTTGTTGCTTCAATTTTACTCAATATGTCTCTCACAGTTAAACCTGAACGCCATCAATCAAAGGCAAAATCTGTGTCACAGAAACAACTAAGATTTCATTAAATTAAACAAAACTAAATAGTTTGATAAGTTTTGATTTTTCTCTTTTTATAAAACGGGAGCTTTTGGTTTGGGGATCGTTTAAGCATTTATTTTCTCAGAAAGGTTCATCTAACTTTATTACAACAGCTTCTCAGTTCCTGCCAGAAAAAAATAAAAGAAGAGATTCCCCCAGCATGATCCCGTCACATCCGTGCATCACTGGGTAATGAACAGTGTTAGTTTTTTGTCTCTGTGGTCCTTTTTAATTTGTGATATTTTAGGGTGAATAGGTAACTTCTGGTGATTTTTGGGCCTGCTTATACCACAGTTAAATTTCACAGTCATTGTTCTCAGTTGAACTCAAAAACGCGTCCATGTGTGAGGCGTCCTGCTGTCCTGCAGAGCCAGGAATGTGGAGCGTAATAATTCTGGGACTGCAGAGCCTCACTTAACATTCCCTGTGGTTCAGGAAAGGTAACCTAACAACCACAGAGGAAACAAACAGCTGAAGGCCGACGACGATTAATGCACGACAAACATGGCTGGAATTCAACATGAATCATGTTTATTGATTTGAAATAATGACAAATCAAAATGATCATTTTGGAAATCAATCTGAAATTAAAATTGAATCTAAAGTTTCAAATTTATGATTTTGAGTGATGCATATTTCATTTAGTTACTTTTTCTTTGCTTTTTATGTCTGAAATCTTTAGTTGCATATTTGCGAGTTTTTGTTGCAACATTCAATATTTCCTTTAATTTTGCTGTTAAAATTTTGAATGCAAATTTTAAATTTGTCTTTGTAAAATGATTGAACATAGATTTGCATGCAAAACTTCAAAACTTTAATTTCAGATTCATATATTGGAACAAAATTGACCGAAATCCTTAATTTTGTTGAGGCTTTGTTGAGGAAATGTACTAAATTCAGATTTTCTTGGCTTTGATCTCATCTGTGGATGAGAGCACGGTGACGTCACAATCGGGGCGGGGCTATGACAGCGCAGCAGAGCCAGTGGCTGGATGTGAGTCTCCTCCTCACCGTCTTTAAAGCAGCAGCAGCAGCAGCATCCAGAGGTGTGTGTGGTGTGTGTCCGGTCCACCGGAGCTGCAGACAGAAAGACTCTCCAGCCTGAACCCGCTCCATCCATCCTGCCCGCTCCGCTCCCATCATGGCGTCAAAGTGTCCAAAATGCGACAAGACGGTGTATTTCGGTGAGTGAGTGTTTGCCGTGCAGCCGCTGCAGAGGCCGCCGGTACCGTGGTTCCGACCGGGGGCGTTGACTGGTGGGTGAGGGCTGGCCTCTGCTCACATTCATCAATGCAAATAGTGATAAGCTGCTCGTTCTTATCGATAGGAAGTGATTCCAGTGATCTGTGGTTATTTAAACTCAATCATCCTTGGATTTTATTTATTTATTCTTTTTTTTTTTCATATTTTATCTCTCATTGTGTCTCAAAAGAGACGCAACTAAAACACATTCATTGGGTTATTTATACTGCAGGACTGAACATTGAGTCACATCAATTTACATTTTGGAAATGATTTTAGGTTGAATTCTGATATTTTTGATCCAAAGGTAATGATACTTTGGAAAATGTAATTATGATTTAAAATCTGGGACTCTGAATCTATGCTTGTAGAGAAATTTTACATTTAGAGCTGGAATCTACATTGCAAAGAGTCGGATTCCAGTCTTTCATTTATGCTCTGTGTGTTAAATATTTTTGCTGTTCAGCCAGTGAGACATGTCACTTCACAGCCCCACTCAGACTTTAATCACTCCTCCCACAGAATATCCATTTCAAGGATATCTATGTGCGTAGTCATGTTGTCTGCTGCTCTGCTGTCTGAAAATCCTATTATATATTAATCTTCTTAAACCTATTTCATAAACGTTCCTCATCCTGAATTTTTTCTTTTTTTTCTCCTTTTCTGCAGCATTAAATGCTGGTATAGTTGGATACTTTTTGTGAAGTTTACAGGAACATCCCAGCTCCTATGAGCCACTCAGTGATTGTGTAACAGTAACGTCTGGCTGCACAGATTTCTGATGCATCTGATGTGAAGTGAAAGTGACAGTTCCTCTCCAAAACTGATCCAGAACGTCTCCGCTGCAGAGTCCCAGACTCTGACAGCTGATTTGTTCTGCCTCGGCTCCAGAACCAGCAGTAATGGCTCCACTGTCTGAGGATAAGGTTACAGTGAGCAGCTCATTCTCTGGCCTGTGAGCTCAAAGACACCAGAAGCTCATAAACAATCCCTGAGGTCTCATTAACTTCCAGCAGAATTAGTTTATTAAAGCTGCGCTGCTGCAGGTCTTTGGTTCCAGAGCTGGACGATCAGTTTGTGTTTTAGTTTACAATAAATTACAATTTGAGTGGCGACTTTGAGCCACACCCAACTGACTCGGTTAATTATTAAGTGATAGCGCGTTGCTTCTTATGGATCGATCGCCCTTTTGTTCTCTCTCCATGAATTCCCAGGAGGATCTGAGCCAAACTCCTCCCTGCAGCCTGAATGGAAGCAATCTGATGCCAGTTTTTTTTAAATAATTCAACATTTGCAGTAAATAATTATGCTAAATGCTCTGGATGTCCTGAGAAAGATGATCTGCCTCATGCAGGCGGCTTCAAAACAATGTTATCTTAGCATCATTAAAGGGTAACATAAGATGTCCAACCTCTGTGTTACAAAGACCTTAACATCATTTTTAGTTAATTTTATTTTTTACAGTAAGTATTTATTCATAGAACAAATATAATTTATCTTAAGACTCTCAATACTTTCAAAATAACAATAAAAAAATATTTTTCACAGTTAAAAAGATGAATTGGACAAAAATAAAACCTTTTAATGTAGATTTTAGCAACATGCAGATATATTTGACCTTAAACTAATGAAAAATGAATTTGTGAAACGTCATGCTCCGCCGTTCGCAGAGCTCTCTGTGTGCCAGTCGTCTCTGTCACATATCACCCTGACAGGCGGGCCAGCCTCTGAAACTAAACAGGAAGTGTCATGTTGTATCAGCCTCAGTTTATCTGTTGGGATATTTCAGGAGGAGAAGAAACAGATAAATGATTGTTGGGGAACTTCTCACTCCCTCCGTCCATCCGTCAAGCCTTTCTCGTCAAACTCCTCCTGACAGGAAGTATTGAGCTTGAACAAAGGTTTTTATTTTGAGGAATTTGCTCTGTTTATCTAGAGAGAGGTCAGAGGTGAAGTTATGTAAGATCTGGAAAACAACAACAGATTTTTGGCTATGATTATTAATTCCTTCTTTGTCATTCTTGTGGGATTGTGCCAAGAAGATTTCATCTATTATCTATTAGAAGCTTTAATTTACAACCAACTGGGACGATATTTTTATGCTCAGTTCTGTGGAAATACTTTTCCCAATTTTGCAGTTTTCTTATTATCATTTAAAGTGATTAATATTTCTGGTTTTTTATGAAGAGGTTTTCTTTATAAATTATTATAACAGGAACAGATTTACTGGAATATTTTGTTTTCTGAGCTTCTTTTCTCTGATCTATTGAATCTAAATGAATGAAGTCGAGTTTTCCAGTTTGCTGGAATAAGAAATTTCTTAAATGTCAAGTCACTGTTGCTACATCCTGATCCAGGAAAACGTTTTGTCAGTGAATTGGTTCAATCTGATAAGTTTCCTTAGATGTAAAACTTTTTAATCAATTTGGCCTTTGCAGGATTGTTTGATAATATCCATTAATCTGCACAATGGAAACCATGTTACCACTGCCACAGAAGCTAATATTTAAGGTGCAGCCAATCAGCGTCAAGGACAATGAATGATGCTTTACAAACACCAGCCAATAGCATGTCAAATGTTCACTGCTATTTCAGCTTTCACTCAACTCTGAATGCTTGGTGCTTTGTCACTTTTCTCTCTTTCATCTAATCAAAGTTTTTCTTGTACATTTTTCATTCAGATTCAGAATCACGATTATCCGCCAAGGTTTTGCATTTATGTTAAGGTAGCTCATAATTAGGTATGAGAACTATACTGAAAATGATTAAAAAGTAGCAAAAATCCAAAAATGTTCCTCAAGAATCAACTTTACAAGATTACAATAAAGTCTGGCTGCTTGGATGCAAAATACACAGAAATGATTGAAGGTTAGATATTTTTGCAGTCATGATGCAGTGAGGTGACATTCTCATCTAACTTGTACCTGACTGATGATGCTACAGGTAACAAAAATACCCGTCTCTGTAGATATGTCTGAAATGGGACTTCTTGTGGTCTCTTATGGTTGCCTGGCAACTGATCCAGATCAAGAATTAGGCCGGTACTGTGAGAAAGTACGTCTTTGTTTGGGCCTCTGTGCAGATTCAGTGAAGGATCATCCTGAGGGAGACATTTTGTCAGCCAACATGTGTTAATTATGAAGTAGCCACTTTGTAGAAGCACGAAGGATGAAGTTAATTAGGATGAAGGTTCCCTGAGGGAGTCAGGGTCAGGACGATATTTTACTTCAGTAAAGTTAAATCTAGAAACAGAAATGGACTAAAAATGTTATGAAAATGAAATATCTGTGACTCATGACGTTGACCTTTAGATCTCAGTGGAAAGAATGCGCTTTAGACCGATATAGACTCTGCAGTAAGTGGCCTTTAAGTGTTTTCTATCACTCAGACAGTCGACATGGTGACACAGCTGCACTGCTCTTATTCACACCAGACTGATGCTTATGTTTTATGTTTGGGTTTTTTTCTGGTGATAGACTTCTCTGTCTCATTAAAACAAAACAGGTACTGTTCTCCAGAGCTAAATAATGACAGAAGTCTTAATATTAAAGGTTCTGCTGGAGGAATTGACTTTTTAAGAGGAGGAAACGCTCATAAGTAGCAGCAAGAGACGTGTAGGTGGAGGAGGAAAGGTCAGAAATAACAATTTATCCCTCTTCTCATTTCTCTGAGTGCTCTAATTTATCTTGTCTTCCTTTTACTTTCCTCCAGTGATGAGATTCAAGGATGCAGAATCTCATCACTGTCTGTACTGTCTTTTCCTTCCTTCTCGTGCCCTTCTCATTGTCTCTTTGTCTTCCAAAGGTATTTATCTGGACTGAAATGTTTAAATGATTGGAATATTCTCTGTGACAGCTGAAGAGGAATGAGTCTTTGCATAACAGACGGAGAGGAAATGATTTAGCAGAATGATGAACGTCTCATCTGCCTGATGAGATTCACAGTTTAAGGAATGAATGAAGTGATGTGGGATTGGAAATGCACCGAAACAAAAGCAGCAGACAGGATGAATGCCTGAATGAAAGAACGGAAAAAAGAGAAATGATGGAGGCTTTTCAGAGACGAGTGTGTAGGAGTGCCTGCTGTAAAAACACTTTTTTTTCTCACTAATAACAGGTTTCCTGCGTTTTACTGTGCCAGTAATGAACCATTAGGACAGGTTCATTTTTCACTCCTTCTTTTTTGTTTTTGTTTATAAAATAAAACTTTCATTAAAGCTGGATTACATTCCTAAACAATCAAAACTATCATTTCTTGTTCCGTATGAAAAAGTAATTTGGAATCCTAAATCTAATTAACAATGTTTTCTGTCAAACTTTACAGTACTTCAGAGAATAATTTCAGACATGTAAGCGGAGTTGTTTGTTTTCTGGTTGCACAGCGGAGAAGGTTTCCTCTTTGGGAAAAGACTGGCATAAATTCTGCCTGAAATGTGAGCGCTGCAACAAGACGCTGAACCCCGGCGGCCATGCTGAGGTAAGAGGAGCTGCAGCAGGAAATCTGATCGCTTTAGGATCTAATTAAGGATGAGAGAAGTGAAAAAACCATAAAAACAACTTACAAATGAACTCAGATGTTCGGATTCTGTGAAATTAATGCTTCAAACTGTGTTAAATATTTTATGAGAAAATACACGGATGTCATGTTTGTTTCCTTCTGTAGCTGGGAGTAAACAGGTCAGTAGAAGACTCAATTTCCCATAATGCAACGTTTATTCTGTGGAGGAAACAATTTTTGTTTTTTACTAAAACTAATCAATGAACTAAATGAATGTCATGAACCTTGTATTACCTGGCAACAGATGACAAAACCATGAGGTCCAAAGACTGGCTCCAGGGGAACTCCACAAACGTTTTTGAGAAATTGGGACATTTCATTATTAACTGAAAGAAACTCTTTTTTTCTCATGAAACAATATTTAAAACTACTGAAGGAAGAGTCAGTGAGACCAAGCATTGACACAGACATATAGTCTTAAAGTGTTATTTGTGTTCAGTTTCACACTTTAATGCTCAGTTCAGGTTGAAATTGGCTTCATGTCAGTTTTTCTCTTCTACAGGTTTTTCTTTTCAGTTCATGTGAAAAGCAACATATAAAAGCAGCAGCGTGTGCAAACAGCTCAGCAGGAGTTATCAGACTGTCTGGCTGTTGTTTCAGCAACTTCCACTGTTTTGTTAGACTTCCAACAGGGAAGTAACACAATGAATCACGCTGAGCTGGTAACGGCGTTCTCAGTAGTAATTCATCTTTGTATCATATTAATGTGGCGAGTGATGGGAATTATGCAGACTAGGCAATTTAGGATTAATTACGTGCTCATTTAAAGACTAATGTTGAGTTGGAAACATGGAAAAACTTGACTTAAAAACTTCTTTTGTGCCTCTTGGTTTCTGATTTTCCTTCATCGAGCTGTTGGACAAATTCCTCTGATGTCTGATGTCAACTTTTTATATAAAATTCCTGCTAAACACATGTAGCGAAAACAGACTCATGTGTTTATTTTGCTGAAAACAATCCATAACTTGCATCTAGCAGCTTGAAATGTCATATTTCTGGTTCATAGAGCAGAACAACAAACTGTGAACTGATGCGCAGCTTTCTTTTTTTCTCCTGTGGTATAAATAGCGTCAAAATGGAAAGCATAAAGAGAAAACTGTTTGTACTAATTCCTAAAACAAGCTCATGTGAAATTGTTATGTGGACTTAAAGTTAGATAAATTATGTAACTCAACTTTTTTGAATAAGAAAATATTTTTTAATTATTCTCCCACATTATGCAGCATGATGGGACACCATATTGCCACAAGCCCTGCTACGCTGCCCTCTTTGGACCAAAAGGTGCTATTTCATCTTATTAATCAGATTTTCTCTTGGACTGGATTTCTCTAATTAAAGTTTGCATGAAGCACCATTTCTGTTTCTTTTTCCCTGTGTTCTTTCTGCAGGTGTGAACATCGGCGGCGCTGGCTCCTACACGTATGACGCTCCTGTCAACGAGGCCCCGGCAGCCGTTTCCATGGCAACACTTGGCAAACCAGAGGAGGAGAAAAGAGCCACGCGGGGACCAGTGAAGGGTGAGAAATATGTGGAGCAGAAATAGAAAACCTGTCACGTGTCGGAAAGTTGTGTTAGAAAAAAGTTCCTCTATAAGGATTGTTTTTTAAAAAAGCAAAATAAATAAAGTCGTAGCTTATATTTACCTCAAACTAAATTCTAATTTATTTCATACAAATGTAAGAAATGACCCAACTGAGTGACGTTTTGCAGCTGCGAGCTTTTCATCTTTCTCCGGCGGACCGAACATCTGCCCCCGGTGCAACAAGACGGTGTACTTCGGTGAGCATGTCTGTCTTTATCTCCCACGTCTAATATCTAATGTAGAATCATATCAGTGTCAGAGAAGGGTCTTGGTGACTCAGTCGGCTGGTTGCCGTGGTGACTGTCTCCATGGTGGTCTCTCTGTGCAGCTGAGAAGGTGTCGTCTCTGGGGAAGAACTGGCACCGGCCCTGCCTTCGCTGCGAGAGGTGCAGTAAGACTCTGGCTCCTGGCAGCCATGCAGAGGTGAGGCGCTGCAGGCGAGCAACCAGTGCAGACTGGCAACCAGTGCAGGCAGGGAACCAGTGCAGACAGGCAACCAGTGCAGACTGGCAACCAGTGCAGGCAGGGAACCAGTGCAGACTGGCAACCAGTGCAGACAGGCAACCAGTGCAGGCGGGCAACCAGTGCAGACTGGCAACCAGTGCAGACAGGGAACCAGTGCAGACAGGCAACCAGTGCAGACTGGCAACCAGTGCAGACTGGCAACCAGTGCAGACAGGCAACCAGTGCAGACAAGCAACCAGTGCAGACTGGCAACCAGTGCAGGCAGGGAACCAGTGCAGACTGGCAACCAGTGTAGGCTGGCATTAGGTTGCCTGATCCCCAAAAACCAGATAGAGATGTTTTAAACTTTATATTTTTCAAAGTTTCAAATTGATCTAGACTTAACACAAGGCTTTATCACAGCACAGTCTGATAGAAAAAACTGCTTCCACTTTCCTGCTGCAAAAGGAGAAAATTGTAATGAGATCACTCTGCCATGCAGTTGTTGTGTCCTGGTTTTCTTCTGTTTCAAGTCTAAATAAAGAGGCTGGTTTGGCTCAAAATCTTCTTATGTTTGCCTCCAGATTTTGTGTTTTACTATATTAACAAGCCATGATTTCATTATTTAGGATTTTAAGAGCAGCTAAGGAGCATTTTAGCTAAATAGACCAAAACCTTGCAAAGCATATTTTTGTTTGATGTAAAACATGTCTTTCAAATCAAATATACCAAATTAGATTGATCAACCAGAGTAAGTTTTAATTATCCCCATTTATATGTAGAAAGTTTTAATGTGAAGCTTAAAAAGTAAAAATAAGGATTTATAAAATGTAGCCTATCCAGGTAAAAACTTGCAAGATAGTTTTGTTTTACTGAATACACCATCTGCATGTAAAGCTAATGTTGCATTATGTATTTATTGTTTCCAAAAAGTAAAGTACAAGTGTTTTAATAGTGGTAAGGCACAGATTAGTCAAAGTAAAGAGTCAGAGCGTTTAGAGGGATTTCAAAGCACCATCTTTTTATTCTTTTAGTCAAAGTTTTGTACACAATAGATGCAGAAATCTTTATTTTACTATAATATCACCAGTAGTTCAGTAGTAGCAGTACTGGTTGTGCTCGTAGTACTGGAAGCATTGTAAAAGTTATGAAATGTACACAAGTGGAAAAGATAAATAGAGAAATGATTAAAATTGTATATTTTTCCTGTTGCAGCATGACGGACAGCCTTACTGCCACAAACCCTGCTACGCTGTGCTGTTCGGACCCAAAGGTATGAAGACGTTGATCCGACTAATCCTGATGGAAAAATGGATTTAAAGCAGAAGCTCAAACCCCCAAGAGTCTAAAATACAGTTTTCAGTGCTCTATTTAAAACTTTGAACGTTTATTAGAACCAGGTATGTGATAATGGTGGTTTTATTAAGTATTTGTGGGAAGAGCAAGCTGATCACTGGGCTTTGGAGAGAGACTGGAATCAATATGAAATGTTAACAGGAGGAACAAACAGACCAAGAAGTAAAACTTCGTCATCATTGATGTTAGTGGCACTTTTACTATGATTTAAACTAATATAAATCCTGCATAAAGCATGAATAAGGTGGTTGCAATGAGCAATCTTAAAGGGCAATCAATGGGGGTAACCATGACTACAAAGAAAGCAAAGAAGATAATCGACTTATGATTGGAATTGAAATTTACATTTTAATCAATGCACTATACCCAGGATAGATTCCATGGAGGAAATGTAGTCCAGATTACGACTGATTAGGATACTTAATGTTTTATGCATCGTAAAATATTACGATTATTAATGGAACGACTCCAATATTAATGGAGTAGTTCTTCATTAATATGGAGAATTACTTGGTGTGATCAGTGAAGAAGCAGAAAACCGTTTAGTTTTAGTTCGTTGTGTAAATGGATAACACATCAATAAACTCCTTCAGGACGTAAGACAGAGCCTGGCCTGGTTTAAGTTTATGAGCTGACATGGACATGATGTCATGTTGAATCACTAAAGTCCTGCTGTGTTCTGACAACCTGAATGTCTTCACCTTGATAATTCCCCAGTTTACTCATCCTGACTTGTGATGTCGACTCGGAAGTGATAAAATATTTGCAACAGCTCCGAAACTTTGTTTTGCCTCCAAAAAGCCTATTTGCGGTGCAGCTTCGGCACCAATCATGATAATTGATTTGTTCTCTTTGCCAGGCATTAAAACACAAATTCACAATTGCGGTGTTTCCATGACATAGTAAATGCATATAAAAATCACACATTAATTAGTTTGTTCATGCAATAAGTCATCAAATGACTTGTGCCATGATCCTCCAACTACTTCCTGTCGTCTTCTTCTTTGTGGTTTACACCAGTGGAAACATCCAGTTGTTGATCACGTTACTCGTGTAATGTGAAAAAAGTTTTTCCATCGCAGTTTTGCAAAATACACTAACTTTGACAGAGCTAACAAATCACCTCATGCTACCGCAAAAACCTTACTGGTATATAAAAAATGTTTTTTTAATTCCCGTGCTTCCATTAATCAAATTTATTTTCATAATTCCAGTTTGCGCAATTTTAATGTCGCAGTTCAGTAAGTCAGCTGACATGTTATGACAATTACCCTTTTATTGTTATTCATTATAATTATACTATCACAACACAAACACTTAAACAATTCACTGAAAAATAGAGTCAGGAAACATTGATATATGACAAAAATGTGATCCCACCTGATGCTGCAGTTCAATGTAACCAGGAAAACTGATGTTTTCCTTTGATGCCGTGTTTCTTTCTCCTCAGGCGTGAACACCGGAGGTGTCGGCAGCTACATCTACGACGAACCTGAAGCCGAAGCTCAGCCTTAAATCAGCCGCTGCTTCCGACACGTGGACAGACAAACACCTCCAGGAGCCTCGTTGTCTCGTTGATTTGCCTTCAATCGTCATTGTGACAAATGATATGTACTACCATCACAGGGATGGATTACTAGTTATTTATGTTGTATTTGTATATTGTTTATATTATCTATTTTTTGTACTGAAACAAACCTTTAATATGTCCTCCTAAGTGAGATTGAAATTAACATCTAGGTTTATTTGTTCTCTTTGCCAAATAGTTGCTATTAACCTAATATTGTAGTAGATTAAAGCTCCTGTGTTTCTCCTTCTTGATTAGTTGGTTTTGAAACATTTGTGCACTAATGATATGTACTGTAAAACAACAAAGTACCAGCCCACCTTTTTATTGTCAGTGTCTTTAGACACCTGGTTTTGACAGAAAAATAGTGTAGTGAGAATTAACACACACATTTTATTGAATGTTATGAATGCTGGTCAGCTGCAGGTAATGTTTTATACAATAAAACTGTGGGGTATTAATTTATGTTTCCTGTGTGTGATGTTGTGTTTCTTCCTGCAGACTGTCCTGAGGTAGCTATGCTTTCTAGATCACAGATGAATGACATGAATAAACAGGTTCTGGAGTGGCCTAGTCAAAGTGGATTCAAATTTAGTGAATTGCTGGCATAATCTTAAGCAGATAATTAATGTTTAAAAAATCTTCCATTTGGCTGAATTGATACAATCGTGCAATGATGTGTGATATAGATCTAAATCTCTCCTTGTCTGTCATTGTGACTACTACAATTAACCAAAATTCGTTTGATGATCTGACACATTTAAGTGTAACAGAAGCAAAAAATCTAAATGTAGACAAGTGCAGATACTTTTTCACAGGACTGTCTAATTGAAAAGAATCAACTAAGCTGGTCGCCACATTGCCTGTTAAAGAAGCCCATAGAAACTTAATTTGATTCGCAATGGTTGTTGAAAATAGAAAATTTGTACATTGTTGCACGAAAAAGACAGAAACTAACTTATTGGTTTATGCCAATATTTTTTACATATTTGTTACACATCATCATAGGTCTAGTTTATGTATACATATAGTTATGTTTAATAGTGCTTACTGACTATCACGTACACATTTTAGACTTTGTGATGCAATTTCTGAATTTTGAAATTCATCCTGATTCTCACCCCTCTTTATTTTGAAAGGCTACTATCGGAAATCACGTGACTACTATAAACTACATAAAGCTATCAGACTAGCAGCGACTCGCCATTAAGAAAGAATCTGTTGATCGGTGTTTTGCTGGCGACTGTCACCAGAAACTCACATATTTCAGCTCTTGAACTTACAAAAACACAAACCGAAGTTGTTTTTGTAATTCCTGCTTCCTGTTTTAGGGCATCGCGGAAAGTGTAGTTAGCTACTTGGCAGGTTGTTAGCTCACTGTTAGCCTGTGACGTTGTTAGTTGAAACAACTTCGCCGCAGCTGATTTATGTTTTCTCCACTCCAAGAAAATGTTGGACGGATCTCCTGCGAACGGTGACGAAGCCAATATCGGCAACGTGGAAAACAACAACCCGATACCGAGCTGTAAAGCCAAGCAAGCGCTGCTGAAGAGGGGAAGCAGGAAGCCGCTGCTGCAGCACCAGAAACCCCCGAGACACTGCCCGAACATCCGGCTGTCCGACCACAACAACACCGCCATCCTGACGGCCTCAGCGGGGCTCAGACACCCGGCCCAGTCCGCGGCTCACCTGCCCGCCGGGACCCAGACGGTTCTGACCCTCCATCATGTCAAACAAGGACCTAAGAAAGAGGTGAGTTTACGGAAGTTTGTGCACTTTTAGGCCTCAGTGGCATCAGATTCAACCAGAAACAATATTTGATCAATTTAGTGTTTATAACACAGGAATAATATAAATGACAGCCATATATATATATATATATATATATATATCTCCTGATTTCTCAGAAGTAGAACTGAAACAATAATGTGTCACTTTTAACCAATTGGTCACATCCAAACAACTTCATAGTAACTATAAAGTTGTATTTTTATATTCATTTACGACACACTTATCCAGTTTCGAGGCAAATTCAGTCATTTTTAAAGTGCATTTTGTGCCTCGGGCTTTTCCAGTGACGCACTTGCAATCTGTTGTTGTGAAGCAATAAGTGAAAAACCAGCTTAACTTCCTGTTTTCACTTGCTGATCAGCGCATAAAGATGCAGCTGTTACCACAACAGGTTTCTCTGGGACAACAAGAGGAAGAACCAAACTTTACCAGATCCAGGTTAAAGTGCAGAACAGTTTAAAGCTGCAGCTGCACTTTAGTCTGAAAAACTTAGTGACATAATTCAGAACACCATAAACAAAGAGCTGGTTAAAGGAAAATGGGTAAAAAGTTAACATTTTTGCAAGTAGTTTTACTAACTGTTTCAAGCCAGCCAACTCCTAACTTCATTTAATTCAATCATGTGAAACATCTTGAAAAATTGGCTCAAGCCTAATTAACAGTTAATATGCTCCTCAAAAGTAGATCGTAAACCTGTGTTGACATGAAAATAAAAGCATCAAAATGACTCAACGGCGCAGAAGTGCAGGACTGAAGTCCTCCTTCAACCACACACACACACACCCTCCATCCTGTTCTGCAGCTCTGCACGGCTGTTCTGTGAACACACACCAAGGTATTTGCTTGCATGCCCTAACCTGAAAACACAGTTTATTTAAAAGCTGCTAAATTCTAAACCGAGTTTCCTTTGGGCATGCATAAGAGTGATGAATGTAGGACAGACTGGGCTGCAGGCAACACAACACAAATCAATCCTACGAAAAAAAAATAAACTACTTGAGGCTGAAGAAATTGGTGGAATTCATGAGTTTGAACTGAATTTTGTTGCCTGAAGTTTTTTCTCTGGCATGAATTTCTAAACCTGCTTCCAGAGAAAAGCTTGGATAAAAAAGCAAAAACAGCAACAATAATTTCCAAAGTTACTGCAAGCCTTTGCGATCAGCAGCGTGACTCATAGCAGCAGGCGTACGTGACGGATCGTACTTGAACATGACTGTCTGTGGGTGGCAGCGGTTTGTTCTGAACATCAACACTGATGGAGAATGAAACCTGATCCCAGCTGCTGTTGAAGTCATGCTTCAGTTTGTGTTTCAAACAAAAGGAAATGATGTTTATTTACCTCTTCACATCTGATGCATGGATGGATTGGTAGAGATTTGAAGTGAATAGAATATGAATAAATATTGTTTTTATGTTCATGGCTCTAAACAAAAGGAATATTTTAGCATCAATCAGGCAAAAAACACTTAAATTAGATATAAAATGCAACCAGAAATTCTAATGACTTTTTATCCTGTGGATTTGTGTCAAGCTGAAACAGTGAGCGATTGATCGTCAGTCTTAATTAAGAAAGAATGGCTCTGCAGGGATAATTAACTTAATAATTAATCAATTATTAAATCAGTTGCTGATTGGCTGATATCTTTGCACTACTGCTAAAATGGTTTCTACAGTGTAATTGCTCTCTGCAATTACTCTCAACTGAAAGCTGAGAGCTACGTCTTTACTTTTTGTTTTGTTTTACTTTAAATATCCAAACTCTAAATTGCTCTCAGGTGTAGAATGCTACCAGAAAGATTATGATTCTTCATTGTCACTTTTCTTTTTCATTTTAACGACAAACTGTTTTAAAAGTTAATATCTTAAATATGGTTGTGGAAAAGAGAAAAAATGTTTGTAATGCATCATTTTAATAACTTCTTTATTTTAGGTGCTGAAGCCTAAAGGTGTCCAGGCGCCCCGTCACCTCCCACGACACGATCAACTCGCCCACAATGTGAACACCAGGAGCCACAAACCCAAACAGAGCCAGTCGCCCGCCGCTTCCCCCACCGCTAAAAAGAACGACAGCCGCACTCCCAAGAAGCCTTCGTCTGCCGTCGAACCCAAGAAACCCCTGAACGCCTCAAACAACGTCACCATCCCAACAGTCAGCTCCACCGAAGCCGAATACCTCAAAGATTGTGAAAAGATTTACGCCGGGGCGAAGTTCAGCGAGCCGCCGTCGCCCAGCGTTTTACCCAAACCGCCCAGCCACTGGGTCGGAGAGGACGGGCCGGAGCAGAACGGTGAGAGCCGGGAGCAGATGAGCGTTCACCTCAAGTCTCTGCTGAAGGTTCAGGACTGACGAGGCGGTTTCCTCTGAAGAGACGAACCCAGTTTGGCCGTTAGCACTGCAGTAAGATGTGGGGAGTTTTTCTCTGATCCAGTTTTCCATTGAAACGCTCTGCCTGCATGTGTGAACACCTCAGCCGCGTTGTGTTGCTGTTTGCTCTTCCTGACATGCTGTGTATGTCAGATTTGCACATGGAAACGAGAATTGTGTGTTTTTGTTACTGAATCTGTAAAGAAAGTGTGTTTTTGTTTGAGCAGCAGCAGAAACAGCCACTGTTTCATGTTTACATTATGCAAAGTGATAGCACTTTGTTCTCCACCTTGAAAAGGCAGCCATGTTTTCTTTTTTAAGCTTATGTAAAATGTACATAATATATTATAAATGTATGATTGTGTATATTTCCTGTTGTAACTGAGATTTTAGTTTTATTACTGAGGACTTTCTGAAAACAAACAAAAAAAAAATCCTTGTCCCCTGCGAACTGAAGCACTTTGTTCCAGCTCCTTCAGTGAGAGACGGAAAGACTTTTCTGACGGATTTGCACTGAAAACGATGAAGAGGAAAACTAACTTTGACGTCCCAAAGCTCGACCGGACACTCTGACGTTCTCACCAGCCCACTTCCACCTCCTGACTGGCTGCTGCAGAAACGAGACTCCACAAAAAGCCATAGCCAAGATCCGAGCCGCCTGCCGACGTTTCTTCTTCTTCTCCTTTCTGTGAACTGGGGTCCAAACGATGAAGAGTCTAATCAGGGATTGGCGTGACCTCTGACCTGAGGCCATCATGTAAAACAGTCTCACTGCAGCTGCAGAACGGTCCGGCCACACAAAGTGCTCGTTTAACGGGTTTTGCACTTAATTCAGGGTGTGTTCACATGAAGCTTGGATAGATGAACGTTTTGACTCCTTCATTGATGGAAGGTGTTTTTATGTCACATTTTCTCCTGCTTTAAGTTCAGAAAATGACGCATCAGATTGTTACATTTTCAAATTTATTCCACAGTGAGCTGTAAATCAGTGAAATCATTTTTTAATTTAACTGTAAATTTAGTTTATTAAATGGCGTTTTTTTTAGATTACTAAGCAAAATTAAACATTAAAGTGTTGGTCACCATCAGAATGACAAAAGCTACTCTGCGGCTCATGTTTGGAAATATTGACGCACACATTTTTATTTTATTGGAGTTAAAAAGTAGTGGATGTTGAATCCCAGATATCATGATTCTCTATTCCAGCTTCATGTTGGCCGTCTGACTCTGAGGGGATTTAGTTTCAGCTGTACTTCATTTCACTCTCCTCCTCCTGTCCTGTTTGTTCTCCATTACTATGTGCATTCATGTTTACTGAGGACTTTTTGTTTTGCAGTCTGTCCTCTTTACAGTGAGTATTTTCTTCTTCTGATTTTTTTCCTGTGGCGGTTTTGACGGTGGACGCAGGCGGCTGCTGGTTCCGTTTCTGACCTCTGTGATGTCATCAGTCTAATGGGAAATTGTATTAATGTAGCAAACTTTACATTTTATTGCAGTGTTTCACAATCATTTACTTCCAGAAATATTCTCATTGGCACAATTAGGAAAAAAAACAAATGTTTTAAAGAAATTAAAAATGAATTTTTAAATTGAAAATGAGATTAAAAATTGGTTACCCCTATGATGCGTCTGTGATCATTACAAGACCCGAGTCAGAAGGCGTTTAAAAACTTTGAGTTTAAGTTAAAAAGCAAAATCATCTCAAATTTGTTTCATTGGAGATTTTTCTGTTATTACAGTATTTACAAAATAATTATGAAATATAATCACAGAGCTAACTGATTATGAAATGATGGAAAAAGGTTTCACTGAAACAGGAAATGAAACCTTCAGCAGTCCAGTTTCAAGTTGTGTTAAAGCTGTTAGCTCCATCTAGTGGACAGAATGCTGAACAGCATCACCTGACCGGGTTCATCCACCTTCAAATCTGTATTAATAATAATATGAAAATTACATTGTGTCAAATAATAAAGATTATTTTTGTATTTTGTTGAGTATAATGAAAAATCTGTCCTCAGTTCCGGGATTCATAAGCTTTTATTTTGAAAGATGGTTAGAAAGTTTATCCATCAGCGGTTGGCGCATGGTTGGTTTTTATCTTGGTATTTCTAAACATTGCAAAGTTATTAGTTTGCAATCTAATGCAAACAGAAAACTGAACTTACATAAAATAATCAGAAAAGGTTTTTAATTCAAACTAATTTCTCCTTTAATGACTAAATTAGCAGGAAATTCAAAAATACTAGCCTATAATTTATGATCTATTTTAATGTGTATTTTTTCACCTCTTACATTTTTGTCCGATTGCAACAAAATTTTGGCCTTTAACAATTGAATACTGGGTTGGAAAAGGATAGAGAATTTCTTTTAGAATAATCAAGCAAAAATCTTTCAAACATATTTTAACATCTTCATGTTTTATGTAGAGTTAGCATATATGTTTCCTTCACTCCATTTCAATAGGAATCAGCTTGAGCCAATGTTTAATGATCTTTAATATTTACCATCTTTTATCTACAATTTATCGGCTCAATATATTTTGGGTTTAGTTTTATATTTCATGCAGAAATAGGAAAGTGGACTGATTGTGGTAGTTTTATTTATTTATTTAGTTTTAAAATCTGACATTTATTTAGAAACTTGATTCCCACTCCATGCCAGTAGATGGCAGTAACGCTCATCAAAACTTTAACCGCTTTAATTAGAAACACCTGCAGCCTGAGGTTCACATGGGAAACTTTTTACCTGCTTTGTTTGATGAAACTCTACTTTACACTTTGTACGCAGGTTATAAGAACATTTATATATTAAAGATCTGCGCTTTGCTACAGATACATAAAAGTCACAAACATATTTCATCAGTGAAAATGTCCAGATTTTCTCTCTGCTGATCAAAACTTCAAGAACTTTCTGCTTCTCCTCCTAAAAGTCGTAAACATCCTTGTATCCATGAAAAGGTAAGCTTTGTAAATTATGAGGTAAAAACTTTGTTTTTGTAAAATGGGCTCTAATTCTACAGGTTAATGGTTGAAAGCTGAATCCTCTCAGGTGGACGACAGGAATCAGATTTTGACCCCTCAGACATTTAAAACTTAATATTTTTAACATCCTTTATTATGGTGATTATTTATTTTGTTGATTTTTGCTGCTTTTGTTTGTTGTTTCGTATGACCTGGATATTTATTCCAAATGGATGAACTTTTCTTATCTTTTCTTATCTTCCTGCTTGTTTTGTCAGGTTATATGTAAAGTAGCATTTAGGTGAAAATGATTTCTGATGTTCAGATAGGATCTCTCAATAATCAGGATGCTGAATGATTCGTTTCTCTGAGATCAATAAGTGATTCAGAACGTTTATAAGTCAAAACAAATGCATTTGTACCACATTTTGTCTTCAGTCTAGAGTTTCTTCCTGTCGCAGTTTCAGACCAAAGTTTCTTATCAGAATATTAATTTCTTTCTAAATGTGCTCTAGTGACGTTTAATGTCCTCATATATTTGTACATTTTGCTGAAGAACAAAACAAACTTTGCTGAAATTGGATCTTGTATGAATCGTTAAACCATCATAACATCTGTAAACAATCTGATCTCATGAAGTTTCTGTGATGTTTCAGACTGTTTTCTTCTCAGAGCTGACGGTTCTGTTATCGCTGTGACAGTAAGTTGAAAAGTGTTTTTTTTTCTCGGCCTGTATTGGATTAGACTTTGGACCTGATTCAATTCAACGTGACACGGCACCTTTGGCAACCTGCCCACCCTGAAGCGAAATGTTTTTGCAGAGTCAAACAGCAAAGCTCAAATGATTCTGCATCAAAGAAACATCTCAGCTCCATGTTCAGAGAAGTACAACAAGATTCAGCATTTTTCCCTTTGCATCGATTCTTATGCTTGTTATGATCAAGGTAATTATTCTTTATAGGAAGAGAAATATAGAATCAAGTCATTTACATGTTTAATAAGGAGTTTAATCATTTTGTAGATATTCCAAACACTGAATTTCTTCCACGTTGCTCTATTTTTAATTTTCAGTCTGACATTTAAACGTTCCAGCTTGCGGCAGTGTGGTGCTTTCGCAGCAGAATCATTTCCTCAGTCTTCTGTGGACGCTGCACACCAGCGTCGAGCTCAGAGTTCATGTTCAACAGTTTTTAACTAAGCCAAAGTACAATAAAGCCCAGCAGAGGGGAAATGAGATGGAGGAAGTCTGTGGTCGCCCTGCAGTCAGCAGGAAAGCAGCAGGAAGCATCACTGAACCCACAATGGAGCCCGGCAACCAGAAACCCCATAGCAACGGCTGAAGTCTGCTGTTCAGCAGGACAGGTGGAAAAACCGATTCTAATCGTACAAAAAGGATCAAACTGAACACTTTCCTTTTAGGTTTCTTTGTGCTTTTCCTGCCTATTGGACCTTTAACTCTGGTGGAGAACAGAAGATAATCCAAGAATCTCCCAAATTTATTAAATTGGAAAATATTCTCCTAAAATATCTCATTAATCCTGCAAATGAATCGAAATGGATTCAATCAAAAGTCCTTTTGTTAAACTAAAGACTCTGAGCTCAGAACACATTTCATTGTTCCTCTTTTTTTAAATCTCTGATGAGGAATGTTTTAATGAAAATATTTATGGATGTAAATATTTTTCCTCTTGATTGTAAACCTCAGGATGTATTTGACCCTTTCTCTGTGAGGTTGTCTGAACATTTAGAGAGGCTGTGTCTCTGACCTCCAGCTGTTTCCAGAAGCTTCATCTGAGCTGAAATCATGCAGGAAGTCTGGGAATTGAGCTGCTCTCTGCTGGACTGGGGCGGAGATGCGGTTCTGCCAGGTGCGGACCGAGGAACGTTTGAGCCGCCGGGTTAAATTTCTGTCGCTCTGACTCTCAGGACTCCACAGAGAATCATCCCCCTGAACCAGCCGGTTTATACGCCCAGATGTTACAAAGTACGTTCACGCAAACACAGGGAACAGTTTCTATATGCGTTTTTATTCTCAAAATGGGAAACACTAATAAAGAATCGCTGATTCACCTCTGTTCCTCTTCGTAGGCATAAAATTAACTCTTAAGCAGAATTTGTTGCATCTATTTTAAAGATTTTCCAGAAAGCTGGCGTGTTTCAGTGTTGCTACACATAAAGGTCCATGTTGTCTAAATGTTATGGCACTTGGTGCTTTGACTTGGTGACTTTTCACTTTTTATTTTTGGCAGCTTTGTGCTTCCATACAGTGGGAAAACAAGGAACAGGAGGGTGAACAAACAGAAACTGGTTTTTGACCTGGATATGTTGACGGATGTTCTCTGCGATTCTCCAGGCTCTTTTTCTAGATCATTGCATTTCAAAAATAGGGTACGTTTTTCCTCCTCCTTCTTTTTTGATGATGTATATTTTATCTTTGTATGATTTAAAAACAAAAAAAGTGAGTATATGGAGATAATGTGGTTATTCCCAGCAATCAATGAAATGTTATTTTTGTTTTTAATTGAATTTACATCAGATTTGTTGCTGATCCAGACAGAAATGATAAACTTGTATTATTTTGGAGCGACAGTCAGAGGAAATGAAATTAAGCTAATTTTTAGGTTTTTACTGAATGGAGGAGACATGTTCAACCTTTAAAACGGTTTCATGGTGTTTTTACCCGATTTAAAGCCGGGACACGTTTCAAACTCCGCCGGGTGTGTGGTTCATGTTACCAACTGTTTGGTCAAATGTTTGTGAAAAATGTTTCATTTAAATGTTTCCCATAACTTCCATGAATAATGATGATACTAACAAGATTTTAAATGGCTGGTATTGAGATTAACAAAGCAACTGCAGATGAAACAATAAATGATGGTCTTGTCATCAGTCAAAGCCAGTTTAGTTGGTGATATTTTAGAAAGGAGAAGTTTGTGAAGGCTGCTATAAAATGAACCAACTTTTATTTAACTCTGACCTTCAGAGGCCTAAGAGTGAAATGTTGTTACATATCAAATAAAGTTAATTGCTGCTTTTTCCCCTGAAGCTACATTAAAGGTGAATGCCTTTTTAACAGTAATCTGCTGCCTCGTGGGCTTTGTGAATGTTTAGAGCATAAAAAATGACCAAAACAGAAGTGAAAGATGTTGAACGTATTGCGATCTTAAGGAAAGACGTTTGTTTCGTCGTTGTGAGCAGTTGTGGTCTCGCTGTGAAAACGGTTCCTGATGCAGTTCACGTTTTCATCAAAGCACTTCCTCCTTCACTTCTCATGAAGGCCGAGTTAAAATGGGAACCTAGTTTCATTAAAGCTTTTCAACCTTTTTTCTGTGCTTTACCTGCAGCTGTTGCAGCATTGTGCATGTTTTACTCCATGCTAAATCTACAAAGATTCTTTGGAAAACTTGTTCATTTGAAAACTTTTGCTTCGCTTTCAGTTCACTTTTTGTTTCTAGCTGTGAGAAACGCCTCTGTCTCTCATGTGCTTTGTGGCTGAACACAATGTTCACCAAATGTTCACCAAAGGGTTTAAACATAATTTTATTTCACATGAAGCTACGTGGTCATGTTAAAATATATCAACACTTGATGCAGGTTAATCTGATCTTTAAACAATTGGTGACTGAGATAAAAGAAATGAAGTCTAGATAAACAAAAGCGATGGGGAAGCATCACCTCTCTAACAGGAAGTACAGATGACCTTCAAAAAGCTGCTTGTGTTAGACGCTTTATTTAGTCAGAACGACGAGGCGTCGATGAACAATGGCTGAACTAAAACGGATTAAAGTTCATTTATTTCTGATCCTGGGGCTTCAGTTTACTGGTAAGAACTTAGAAATATTAAGCGTCTCAGAAACTACAGCTACCAGAGCTAAATTCAGTAAACTGATGTTGTATTTACACTTTTATGTCTTGTAAATGAGCTGTTTTCTGTTATTAAACATGAGAATTGATCAAGGCATCAATTGATTAACCTGAAATGTTTAGATTTTTGCATTTTAAAAGTATCTTTCAGTGTCTTTTGTTTTTTTTTTTTACCCAACTGTGTGCAGGTGGATCATCTGTTATCATGAGATCTGGGGATGACATGGTTTTGTCTTGCCAACATGTGATCAGTGGTCAGATAAACTGTAATGGTACCACATGGGTCTATAGTAACACCAATGGCTCAGTAGAACTGGTTACACTGGGACAGGTTAACAAAGTGCAGAGAAAATCTAACAGACTGAGTGTTGCATCAAACTGTTCTCTGGTAATGAGGAGCATCTCAGTGGAGGATGCTGGTTATTATGAATGCCAACAATATAAATCTGAAGCTGAACCCAGTAAACACTTTCTGGTTCATCAGTCTGGAGTTTCTCTGTCTGTTGTTCACAGTGAGTATGAATATAAAGCCATTGTTCTTTTCTACACTTTATCACTGCTGTATCCATTTTAAAGATTGAGCTCAATAGAAGTCAGTCTGTCCTTTTGTATCATTTGTGTAAAATTTCTCTTCCAATATCTTATTTCTCGTCCAGTGACTGAGCAGAAGGTGACAGATCAGGTGAGATTAACCTGCTCTGTGGAGACGCGCGGTCCATGTGGATACAGAGTGACATGGCAGCATGATTGTTTTACTGGGAAAGTGATGAACTGTGCAACACGACACTCTGACTGCTCTGCTGCAGCTTGTTTCATAGAGGATTCCTACACACAGAGGTGTGAGTTCCAGTGTGAAATCACAAACGGTGAAACCAAACAGATCTTCAGCTTCAACCATCAGTCCACAGAACATAAATCAGGTGAGAAACGTTGGTGCTTCAGACTGAATAAAATGATCAGAAATACTTCATTTCATCCGCTTTGATGTTTGCATGCAGTTTTTCTTATTCAGATGGAAAACATGAACCTAATAACTTCCTGGTTTTGTCCATTCATCTGCATGCAGGTAAAACATCAAGAAAAAAACCTGGAGATGCCACAACATCAGTTCCAGCCACAAAACGTGCAGAAGTTCCAGTGTCAAATGTAGATAAAGGTGATAAAACTTTGACCATAAACTCCACCACAGCTCTGGGTTCAGAGAGTCAAAGAACCATTTGGTTCTGCTCACCACTTCTGCTGGTTACCAGGACTTTTTTTTGCACATGAAGGTGACACACATGCTTGTCAGGGTCTTGTGTGAAATGCAAACATGTCAACATCCTGCACTGATGGCCGACTAAGAGCATTGAGGGAAAATTATCATATGCAACCATTTTATTAAAATATTTTTCTACCATTTCACCAACAGAACAATTTAATGTTTGTTTCATTAATTATGCTTTCAACTATAAGGAAAGAGTAAAAATGAAAGACTTCTAAAGCTGATCTAAAGTAACTTTTTCAAAGGTTTCTGGTCAGGAGCTCCTTACGTCGCTGCAGCCGTGGTCTCAGTCTCACTCCTGACAGCAGTCGCTGTGTTCGTCATCAGATGGAGAAATAAAAGTGAGAACATGAAACTTTAAATATTAAAATCACCATTTGTATTAGCTGGATGTTAAAGTCGAGCCTGATGACTTTGCAGGAAACACGAAGCAGGTGCATGTCTATGACGTGAGTACCACTGCTACAACCAACTACACCATTCCTCTTTTCGACAGCAGTAATCAGGCTGTTTCTTTTCATGGTTCAGGAAGTGAATCCGACTGTTCCGGAATCTAGCGCGACCCTGGAAGCCAGCAGGGACAACGTGAGCAAAATAACCTCTGCTAATCATGAAAACCAGAAGCATGAGCTTCATGTGACGACAGACATTAAGATAACTGATCAAAAACTCATAAAGCATCTGGAGTTTGATGTGCACATCTTTTAAAATAAGCTGCGAAATTTGAAGAGATAAACTGGTCAAAGTTGCTCTTCATCTCACAGATGTTGAACTAAATGTTTCTTCTGCAGGTGGAGCCTGAAGATGACGTTTACTACTCCACCATCAGAGAAGCTCCAGTCAGGTTTAATGTAAGCGTAAAGTTCATCAGAAAGACTTTCTTTATTCTCGTCTCAGTCTGACTGAAAGTATTCACTTATCAGACTTCAATTCAAACTGAAGATGTTTCAAACAACCACTGTTTGGAGTTTGTTTCTGTGCATTGAGACGAGGAAATAATATCCCTTATTTACATAATATAATATTGTAATTTCACCTGAAAGCTAAATATGAACTTTTTCAAAGTACTGCATGCTTCAGCTTTTGCACCAGAGTCTCCTGAGGCAGCAGGCCAGAAATATGCAGATAACTGCAGAGGAGTTAATATTAGCAAAGTAATGAAATCTTTAATTTTGCAAACTTGTGTTTAGTCCACATGTCGGTGTCACATGATGTGATTTTGTCTGGAAAAACAAATTGAAATTGAAAAGTTGGAGCTAAATTGGATGATAATAAAGATAAAAACTTGAAGCAGCTCCAAACAGGAAGCCGTAACTCGATGCTAAAGCTAGATTTATTTATATTTTTTTAATACATAATTATTTTCCAGGTTGTTGGTGAAAGTGCTGACATGACCTACAGCACTGTGGGAGCTCCCAGACCCCCTGCTGATCCCACCGGCCTCTACTTTCTTCTCACCGCTCCGGGAAAATAGGTTGGAATGAGACTTTAATAATACTTTTCCGTTAAATTAGTAACATGTTAGTGACTCTTATGTCTCGCTTTGTTTTTAAAAATGCACTGGAAAACTTTGTCTGACATTTGCTTTCATCAGTTTCCTGTATTTTTATCAGCTGCATCAATAAAATAGTTTATTGTATTACAGTCACTAATGCATAGTTCTCTAGTTTTGTGTTTATCTGAAGGCTGATTATAATAAATAGGAACTAAAGAGAAGCACGAGATTACAACACTCATTTGTTTTTGATAACACATTTACTACTTCCTGTTTAGCAGCCATCAGGCGGCCAAGTCACACTCACCGCCCCCTGGAGTTACCAGAAGTACTAATGTCTGTTTTATTCTTTTCTTTTTTTGCACCATATGATCATGCTCAGCTTAATTTGATGTCATTTAATTACTTCTCTAGTTAGAAGTTACTGAAATGAGAGGAATTATCAGAATTTGCAATTTAACACATTTCTGAGAAACAAACTTATTTACTGTATGATTGAAAACACATAAAATATTAGTCATTGTTTTAATCTATTTTGTAAAGAATGCATTAATTCCTGAACCTTTTCAGTCACATTTTCAATTATAATTCATCCAGTAGGAGGCACTGTTGAGTCAGATATTAATGTATCTTTTATGACAACAGATATAAAAATCTCATAATGAGAATTTTTTATATTTTTTTTGAGTGGCAGAAAAATTTAAAAAAACAGTGAGTAAAAACTGAAGCAATGTTTTTAGTTAACAACATAAATATAGATTTTTACATTTCTCAACATTTTAACTTGACATATTGTTAAATTTGCTTTGAATTAGATTAATGGTTTTAGGATGTCTAATATAAATCTGTATAGCATTAAGTCTCTACATTCATATTGCTCCAATTTTTTAATTATCTGTCAATAAAATGATTTTAGTTTGATCTCAAATGTTTTTTTCTTCAGTTGCAGAGTGATGATGATGATGATGATGATGATGAGACTGGTTTGTTTTCTAAGTCCAGTGATCAACAACATCAAATCCACAATAAAGTTCCCAAAATCCCAAACTGCACTTTGCATTAAGTGCTGCTTGAGTTTTGTAATTAGATTAATTGAACACAAGAGGGCGGTATCGAGCCAGAATCAATAATTGTTGTACCTGGTTTTAGTCACACAGAAACTTATTGTTCTGTTTTTCTCCAGTTTGTTACCACAGAGATGCTTTTAATGTGTATGTTTTATTCATTCTTGGTAAAATATTAAGATAAATGTGAATCTTTGTTTATTTTACACTTTTTTTTTTTTTTACCTTCTATAAGATTATATGCATTAATATTAGTTACATTAGACCCACCTGCCTTGACTGTAACACCTCCACCACCAAAGGCTCGTCTGGAAACAGCAGTAGCTGATGCATGGCGCTTGCATTGACGGCTCCAACATTATTGATGATCATTATTTGTGATCAGTGTGACCACCTGAGGCTGGCCGGTTCCTTGTCTGGCATAAACATTCCCAGGTTGTGGAAGACGATGGTGGTGAGGTCAGGTTTCAGATGGTCTGGTTTGACCTCTGACCTTCCTTAAATGGACCAGATGTTGAGGTGCATCACCTTCTGGTGCCATCAGGTTCTGTTCTCTACAAAGCCGTCATCAGAGTGCGAAGTGTCCACTTCCCTTTCTGAGGCTCTTCCAGTCTCTTTGTATCTGTTACAATCTGCTGTTGACTCTCTAAGCTCAGCTCAGCTGAATATGTATATATTTTGTAAAACTAATTATAAATCTGTAAATTGTCTATTTAACGTCGCAGCTTTAGTGTTACATAATAAACAGATATGTACAATAATAACTCATATGTATGTTTTCATAACATAAATTAGTGGGAATTAATACATCTTTATTGCACTTCATCTTATTGACCACTAGATGTCTCGCTGGAGCCTCTAAAGCTTCCAATAAACACTTTTTTGCTTCAATAAAACTTCAACTAACCAGAACTAACAACTTCTTTGGCTGGTTGGAGAAAGGGAACTGGATATCAGTTTGGAAACTTTTGACTCTAAACATTTTGAATGTAGCACCTTTATGTAGAACTATAAAGATGCATTTTAAAACTATATTTTAAAGTTGCCTGCAACTTTAAAATAAGAGGATGACCATCAGTTTTGAAACAGTCTGGTTTTTGTGTTGTAAACCTCCAGAAGTCTGTTGTTATGGTTTTAATTTTTCATCAAACTCTTCCTCATCAGTGAAGGTCTCTTCCTCTTTTTAAGACTTCTAACCTCAGAATATAACAACTTTACATTTGCATTACTTTTTGGTCCCAAGACAAGTTGTTCTGTCTTCAGCTTTAATTGCTGTGTCACTCCTGACCTCCTTAACACAGTCTTGATCTAAATTAACTAGATCAAACATCTTAATTAGATAAATCCTACATTTGATCAAAGTAGTTGAATAATTTATTCTCCTTGAAGATTCTGGTCAGAAATGCAACTAGAAAAGTGTTTCAAAGATTTCTCAGATCTGGCACTGAGATCCATTAGTGTACTAAGTAAACTGTTAACCTACTATTCAGGAGTTGTGACTAATATTTGCCTGAGATCAAGGTCTCAGAGTCGGTGATTATCCGGGTGCCGTTTCTTTTGCTGGTTCTGATCCGCTGGGTTTTACAATCAACGCAAACATCTTGGGCAGATGGAGTCGGGAGTTTATTTTACATTCATTTTTCATTGCAGCTATATCTATTAGGACATGTTTGTTTTGTTTTAAAGTGTTGGCTAACTCCACTAAGGTTGTCACATCGTTAGAACCACATCAATCACTTCAGTTCGGAGGAAAACCTTTGAGGTTTTTCTCTGAACTGAAGCGAAACTGAGTTCAAAAGATCAGTAAGGAAACTACAGACCTCAGAACAGTTTTACAATTAAGCTTCCCTGTTTATTTCAGAATAAGTTAACCACTTTATAAGACAAAACAGATTTGTCAGGAACCAAACAGCTCAGTGGTAGCTCACCATATGCAGAGGCTGCAGTCAATGTTGTCGTCCCTGGTTCGATTCCCGGCCCTGGGCCTTTTTGTGCATGTACTAATGAACAGAGGCCACTGGAGCCATAAAAACTCTTCTACCTACCTATATACCTATATTTACCTGCATTTTCAGTGAAAATGTATTAAAATCTTGTCTTCACGTTTCCCTCCACCTTCTTCTGCTGTTAATGTGCTCCTGTAATTTAATTCCTCTAATTTATCTAATATAATAATTTCTAAATAGAAATGTCATGAGATGTGAAAAAAAAAAACTTTTGAGTAAAACCAAAATGGTGAAACAAAGGCTGTTAGTGAAAAATGTCCTAATAAAGAAATATGCTGATCAATAGAGTGAGGAAGTGGTCAGGTTTCGGAAATATTAAAGAAACTTCCTCTGTGTTGAAGCAGCAGTCATTCGGTGCTGAGAGTCGAGCGATGGCTGAACCCAGATGGATTCAGGCGTTTTTGGTTTTGATCCTGCAGCTTCAGATTACAGGTCACATCAATGAGCTTTCATTTACTCTTTTACAGGAAATCTGCAGTTATTTGTATTGTTTTTTTTGTACACTCTTTGAACTTAAGGATGCATTTACGAGCCTGAATGAAATATTTCTGCTCCCATTTTGAAATGCTTGAAATGATTTTAATAGTTCATTCCTTCAATAGGTTCTTACAATGAACTGTCTGTTCTGAAGAGAGTTGGAGACGAAGTTCTGCTGTCCTGTCAAAACATCGAAGGCAGTCAGCAGAACCGTAAAAGCACCACATGGATCTTCATCGCTTCAACAGCTGCAGCACCAGTAGAACTGGTTAAACTGGGGGAGACTGGAGAGAACTCCAGGTTTAAATCCAGCAGACTGAGTGTTACGGCGGCCGGTTCCCTGGTTATCAGGACGGTCGCTGTTGAAGATGCAGGGCGCTATGAGTGTCTGCAAAACAAATCAGGAAATGAACCAAAAATATCTGCTCTAGTTGATCTGTCCGTTATTCACAGTAAGTGTTTGCATTACTTCTTACTACTTTATATAATATTCCTAAGGCGGGGCATGATTTGTCCAACTTGGATTGTTTTTTGTATTTTCTTCAGTTATTAAAGAGGAGAGTGAAGAAAAGACGACATTTAGCTGCACTGTTCTGACGTTTGACGAATGTAAATACAAACTGGAGTGGGAGTTTCCTCCAACAGATCTCTTTACCATTTTACAGTTTCATGACTGCTTTATCACCATGGAATATTTCATGCATGTTGCTGAGTCATCCTGGTTCAGGTGTAAAGTAAGCTTTGAAGAAGTTCTGTTCGTCTCCAGCTCTGAGCCCCAAGGTGAGAAAACAAAATCTTAGTTTATAAAATTCTGTGGGAATAAAATTTTAAATATTTTACTTTTACCTCCTTTTAGCCAAGACAGAAACCACTGAAGACATGAAATCAGGTCCAACGACTAACAGCTGTGATCCCTGGGAAACATATCAAAGTAAGAACTCCTTCTGTCTTCTTAAAATGTGGAGCACAGCATCATTAGATATTAATATTATCCAGCTGAAAGATTATTATTCAGCTTTTCCTTTCTGGAAGAGTCTCAGATATCAGTCAGCATTTTATGAAGTTTTAAGATGTTTCTTTTACCTCCATTTCCGTCCTGTTCACTGTGCAGAGGATAAACTTTGGTTCTCATTCAGTTTGGTGATGAGCAGCTAGATAATAAAAAACATATTTTAACCTTCATTTCCTTCCTGCATCTTTTCAAATCACAAATCATTGAATGATTAACACTTATTACTTTAGATTTTTCTGTGAAGTTTGATCAGATGTGAAACATGAGTCTGATGTCAACTAATATTTGGTTTTTATCTGATTTTCAGTCATGAAGATCATCATCGTCTCTGTGGGTTTAGCAGGACTTTCAGTAACTGTTCTGGTCGTCCACATCTGGACAAGAATCAAAGGTAACTTAGTGAAGATCTGACTGGTTTCACTTTTTACACTTCAATTCATTAAAATTAAATATCACTATTTTTTTAGGCAACAAAACAAGGATGAATAAAATCAATGTGAGTAAAAACTGAACAAGCAATGATTTATGCATCCATTTGTGAATTTGACAATATGTCAAATTTATTTTAAATTAGTTTTATGCTTTTAACATATTTGCTAAAATAAATTTGAATAATTTTTAAGACCTAACTGTTGTTCTTGATGATCTCAATAATGTAGTTTGATCTCAAATATTTGTCTTTCCAGGTACAAAGTGGTGATGAGTTGTGAAAAAGCTGCAGCTTGTTTGGTTTCTGCATCAATCCAGTGATCAATAACACAAAGTTTGCAATAAAATAAGCCCCAAACTGAAAAAAACAAACAGGATTCTGCTTTTATTATTGAAAGCAGAAGAGGGCAGTGTAAACAATCTAAACTGGTTTCATGGAGTAGAATTAGTTTCAATCATCAAGCCTGAATGTTTAAATATGGATTATGCTGAATAAAATACTGTAAAATAAAATAAAATCACAACCTTTGTGCTCTTATATGGCCTTATTCACATTTGGTAGTAAGCCTGGTGTGTATGGAGTCATATAATCTGGAACTAATGAATGGAAATCTCCCTTTTCTGTACTTTTGTGGATTTAGATTTTGGTGCTTAAATGCTCATGAATGTCTCTCATAAGCAAATAAATTAATAAAAATATCCTGACTGAGCAGATGATTTTCCAGACAGATCTAACATAAGGTGTGAGGGTTACTAGAGATGTGCTGAGGAAGGATTTCTTCCCATGAAGTGAAAATGTTTCTTGGTCTGATGGTGAAATGCTGCCATCTTCAGTTCAGCAAAAACTTCCCTTTAGTTTGATCAATGAGGATGAAGTTTACGTGCAATACGTCTTATGGCCACTAGGTGTCGCCTGAAAAGCATTCCTGCTTCTAATAAACTACTGAAATAAAGAGAAGAAAAACACTAATATGAATTATTAGTAGAAATATTTAGTTTAATATTAATTAACCTGATGGCTGTTGAGCTGGTCTGTTGCTGTTTCCACTGCTAACACAGAACCGCAACTACACACAAGGAAAAACGCATCATGTTTACAGATGATAAATAAGACATTTGTGTCTTATTTATGAAAATAATCAGTTTGATTTTCTGCTGTAGGTTTAAGACACGCTAAGCTAACAGGCGCTGACTTCCTGTGTTATTATCTCAGCACTTGTTTCAAATGCTTCCTGTTTACTGATCAAAATGTTTCAGATTAAATAAGAACAGTACTCTGATTTCTCAGAAATAACCTTTTATTGTTTGGTTACTGTTTGGATTTTGTTTAATCTAAAACACAAATTCTGTGTTTTTAAATGATCATAAACACAGAAGAAGAAAAGAAAAGATCGGCGCTGCATCTAATAGTCGATGCTCATCTATTCACTTCCTCCACGACTTCCTCTGCAGCTATCAAAAAAACAACCTTTTGGAGGTGTGATAAGACATTTGAGGTCTTAGACTTGTCACACATAATGTGATCAACAGGATGTTGATCAGCGAGAGTTTCTGCTCTGCAGCACAAACCCTTGTTTTGATAATTAACGGCACCGAAACAAAAGCAGAATACAAGTGTTAACAATCTTCCTTCTCTATGTTTTCAGTAGTAACTTCATTTTCAGTTTGCAGGAAATTCAGGTTTGCAAAAACAGTCAATAGGCCCAAGATGAATGAAATAAAATAAGAAAAGAATCGTGTGATCAGAAGATTGATCCTCTATTTTTGCTCTATTAAATTCAAACTATGAAAAGAAGAACTGTGCAGCATCTGATATTTATCTGCTCATATTTATTCAGTTCCTCTTTTTTTAAATAAACATCAAACACACCAGATGTTGATTTGCACTGCTGAACACAAGCTGCTACAATTTATTTATTAAATGTCTTCCTGCTTTTCCATTTCTCACCAAAATACTTTTAGCATTTCATAATCTCCTAATAACTTAAAGTGAAATTTGAATGATTAATATAGAAAATTTATTATGTGCATCTATATTAATAAATCTATTTTATCTAACTAAAATTCTATTTTATTTTTCTGCCTAAAAATGAAACGATAAAACATTCACAGTCAACTTAAGGAAGTGGTGAGTGTCAGGAAGTAGCTGCTACTTCTCTGTTCTCAGACTCAAACAGATCAGTGGCTCAGAGCAACAGGATGACTGAACTCAGACGGATTAAAACGTTTTTATTTCTGGTCCTGGAGCTGCAGGTTACAGGTAAGAGAATGAGAAATATCTGATAAACTGTGAAACAAAAACTTGAAACATTTGTTCTGGTTTGTTGAGTTAATGACAGAAATGCTTCCAGATCCTGATGCACATGGCTTTATGTGAAACTACTGGATCTATTCTATCTTTTCAGCAGTCATTGCAAACAGTGCGTCTGTTTTAAAGAGAGCTGGAGATGACGCCATGTTGTCCTGTCAGAACGTGGTGGAAGGTCAGCAGAACTGTAACGGCACAACGTGGCTCTTTGGAGGGTCCAAAAGCAACGAGATCTTAGCTCTGGTCATGTTTGGACAGATTGAGAGGGAAACCAGAACCAGTGTAACTGCAAACTGTTCTCTGATTATAAAGAACATCACAGCCGAGGATGCTGGACAGTTTGAGTGTCAACAATATAAATCTGGAGGCTCAAACAGTTTGCTTCATCAGTCTGTGATTGATCTGTCTGTTATCACCAGTGAGTTATTTCATATGACATTTCAACCTTTTTTCTGAAACTTCACCATAGATAACGATAGAGATAATTCTGTGAATATTTTTCCTACAGTGACTAAACATGTGGAGAACCAAACGGTCACGTTGAGCTGCTCTGTTATGAAATACGTCTCCTGTAAACACAAAGTGAAGTGGCTTTATGGTCATCAAGAAATGGAAAAGTTTAAAGTGAAGCCATCTGAGAACGAATGTTCTGCCACTGTGGTCTATCTGGAGTCTAACTCTGATAATTCATCATCGATGGATCAATTGTTTCAGTGTGAAGTGACGGGAACTCATAAAAATGTTCAGCTGTTTTCCTTCGGTCAACATTCATCAGGTGAGAAAACTTGACTAAAGTAATTCAGTCGACCTTTTTATAAAATTCTCTCTTATGATGATGATGTGTACGATGTGCACCCAAATAACTGATGGTTTCTGGTTAATTGGTTATTTTATCTTCCAACAAAAATAACGCAACAGACAGAAAACATGACACCGTTTGAGTTTAGTGGCTTTTATTTGCCTTTAGGTGCAGAAACAGCAACACAAAAACCAACAACTGCAAACGGAAACACAACGAAGACCACAACAGGAAGTGAGCATCTCGTTAAACCGAGGCGAGGACGTCTTCAGGCTTTTATGTAGATCTTTGTCTAGAATGCTTTGTTCTGTTTGTGCTTTTATTTTCTTAATTCATCCGTTCACATACCTTCACAGTGTATTTGCAAAAAAAGCTTTTGAGTTATTTTCATATTCAAGATATTACAGGAAAGCTCCAAAATAAATAAACTGATAACACTTGGAAAAAAGACAGTTTATCAATAATATAACTGAATGTAAAGAGATTAAACAACAATATTAATTATATTTACTTTGGTCATCAGTTGATCCCCATTTCCCAAAAATTCATCAAATTTATCTTTTATAAATAAATTTAAAACAAAATCCTTTGTAAGGATGTTTAATCTGCTTCCAATTTCTGAAATTAACTTTAAAAATGAAAAGAGGCTCTAGCAGCATTTTATTTATGCTTCGTTCCTCCTGTCAGGTACTCCATACATTGGTGTCGGTGTGGCGTTGGTTGTCATGGTGATAATCGTCATGGTCGTCATCGGATGGAGAGCGAAACGTGAGAACTCTGAACTTTTATAAACAGCTTTTTTCATCCTATCCATTAAACCTGCTGACTTCTGAAGTTTCTTTCTTAGGAAACGAAAAACGACGGGATGAAAACGCCGTGAGTGAAAATCAGAAAATATTTCCTGTGTGAGAAAAAAGCTTTTATGAAGCTGGAGTCTCATGTTTATGCATGTCGGAAAAGCTTTTATACAACTTACAAATGAAGATAAACAATGCAGTTCCACTTAGAACATAAAGTAATCGTCTATAAATAAAACTTATTGTGTTTATAGATCCAAGTTCTAAAAAATCCCATGAAGCGTCTTTTTGCGTTAATATTTAGAAACTAAGACTCTCCTACATGTGAGACACATTTCTACTGAAACCAGAAATGATCGATGTCTCTGATGTTTTCTTCCATGTTCAGGTCGATGCAGACGGCGGCGTTGCTTATGCCTCCATCAGACATCCCAAAACCAGCAGCGGCGAAGTTTTGGTAAGACAGCTGTTTTTAGTTTTAGCATTAATTGGTTAAAAACATTCAGAGAACCAGGGAGGGTTCATCTTGACTTTATGAGTTTGGTTGATAGGTTAATTAAAAAGATGAAGAAATACAGCTGATATGAATGATAGGTTATGAAGTTAGTATGTAGATTGTGTTCTCTGGGTTTCTAAATGCAACATGAGGGATGGAAGTACACAGCAGCAAATGCTAACGCTCAACCATGATGCCTACAAACCAGTGAAAAAATGCAATTCTGGATAAAAGTGGATGAAATTAGCTTTTTTCTGACGAGATTCTGTCATACTGTAACCATGGAAACAGCAGTAAAAACATCAGGAGAGCAAACATGTTCCATTATCTTGATAATGCTGAAATACTGTGTTTTTTTCCAGGTTCATGGTGATCTTGACACAGTGACCTACAGCACAGTGAGAAATCATCCTTCATCTGCTGCAGCCTCTACTGACCCCAACAGCCTCTACTCTCTTATAAACCATAACTATCGGACCAAATGACGGTGAAATATTCAGTGTTTTATTGTTGGTTTGGATCAAAAACCAAACACTGAAAACCTCACAGCTGTAAGACATGAGGCAGCTCCAGAACCTGATCGTTGTTATTGGGATATCAATGTCTGGGCCGACTGAAACACAGCACTGCTTGAAAACAGCGTATCGTCCACCAGAGGGAGGAAGACATGTCAGGGAAGGATCTTCTCTGCGGCGGTTCAACCAAGTTCAGGGGAAGGAACAAAAGTGACAAAATGGCCACCTATCTTTGGCCATTTTCTGCCAAACAGAAAATGACTCAACATATTTGAACACAGAAGATATCTGTGTTCAGAGCACCGAGAACATGTTTCTGCAGAGGATCCTGCAGAAAGAGCTGGAACATTTCAGAGACAAACGAGTTATTGACCTGAAAACCTTTTCCTCACTCTGATGCTATCAAACATCCAGCGAGAATCCTAATATAACTCAATGAATCTTATCAGTTCACCTTGGGGATTAAGAAGGATATAATTTTTTCAGCCTGGTATGATTATAAGTCTATAAACTACAGCAATTCATGGATATTTGTCTGCATATGTGTTACAGCTGCAGCTTTAAAATAACTTCTGTTGATGTGGTTGTCAGCGACTCCTGACAATAAACAAACCGCATGATTTGGTCTTTGTGGTTAAAACCTCCAGAGCTGCTGATGCTGCTGCTGTTCTCATCAAACACTTCCTGTTCAACACAAAATGACTCGCCCCACTGCTGTTCTTCGTGTTGTAAGGTTCATACAATTCACATGTAACTTTCACATTTAACTAGCACATGCCTCCACTGTGCACACACACACACACACACACGCACGCACACGCACGAGCACACGCACGCACGCACGCACACACACACACACACACACACACACGCACGCACACACACACACACACACTTCAACCCCCCACACATATTCACACAGACAAGTATTCACAATCTGAGGTTGTAACTATCATCCCAAAAGCTTTTCATGATGCAACCTGGCTGCTTTGAACAGATAGTCAATCAAACAATTAGGATGATCTTTTTGCAAAGAATGTCGTGGTGCATGCAGGCCGTCTGCTGCATGCGGGCCGTCTGCTGCATGCGGGCCGTCTGCTGCATGCGGGCCGTCTGCTGCTGCATGCGGGCCGTCTGCTGCTTCATGCGGGCCGTCTGCTGCATGCGGGCCGTCTGCTGCATGCGGGCCGTCTGCTGCTGCATGCAGGCCGTCTGCTGCTGCATGCGGGCCGTCTGCTGCTGCATGCAGGCCGTCTGCTTCATCATGCCGCATGTCTGAAATGTCCATGTAGGATGAGCATTAAAAACAAAAACACAAAAATTGAGTCGTGTGCTTCTTTAAGCCTTCTGTTGTGTTTTCTTGGTGACGTTTTCAGTTAGAAATCTATTTATTTATATAGAATATAGTGCATACAGCTGTCTGTCTGCAGATGTGTCTCTTCCTTCTGCAGCTTTAAAATGCTTCTGGCTGATGGGCGTGTCAGTGATATAGCATGAAGCAAACCATATCACCTTTCACTCCAGTCAAACACAATATGAGAAACAACGACCAAAGTAAATAAAGTTAGCCTTCCTGTGTTTGCTCTGTGGATTCCAGCACAGAATGGACCAAAACACGAAAAAAGGGCGACACCCAGGGGTGAAAAACAAAACAAAAGATGGACATTGTTTTGGCGTATCACAAACAACTTTTTTACTTAACAGGAAAAATTACGACATGTTTAGGCCAACATGTTCAACTAATCTAGGATTCCTTTAAAACAATGAAGAATAAACTGTTGCTGGTTTGAGTTGTTTCCTGCTGCAGTTTCAAAATACATTTGTTGATGAGTCTAAATGACACCTCACACAGTGCTAACCACGTTTCTCACTGACCATCGGAGGATAACACCCCCAGAGCTCTGCTGAAGTTCAACATATTCTCATCAAACTTGTTGGTCTGCAGCTCTTAATAAACACGATTCCTGTCTGCATTCATTAGGTTTCTAAATACTATCAAAACAAAATAACTGCATTTTTAATAATGTATTGATCTTCACATGTTTGCTTTCCTTTTCTTCTTCTGAAGACGTCAAACATTTAAATAATGGAGCTGAACACATTAAGAGGAACATTGAATATCAACTTGGTTTCCTGTGGTCAAACCATATGACCAATTTTAACAGAGACGCTGAAGCAAATGGTCATTTTGTCCTCAACAGTCAGTTAATGTAACTAATTTAACCAGTGAACCAGACCACCCATCAGTCAGAGTGAGGAAGTGGTGAGTATCAGGAAGCTGAAGCTCC